>CM033028.1:19992464-20592464 GCA_019207045.1 Branchiostoma floridae x Branchiostoma belcheri | reverse complement strand
ATCTTTATATGAATACTAACATCTATTTCAACCTCTAGCAAAGTTTACTTTTTGGTTATCAACTGCAAGAATATAACAATAGTCATCATTGCTTTGGAATTTACTTATCTGTAGTCTTAAAAAGTTGTGTCCATCATGATCAGCATTTAGTTTGTTTGAAGGTACAGGACAGGCACAGTTGTTTAGGTCCAGACCTGTATGACTGTTCTGACACCTATACAAATATTATTATCATTATCATTATTAAGCTCCAAATATTCTTTCTTACCGCATGCACATATAATCATAGAAAGGAATGCCCAGCCAGGCTCAGTGGGTGAAACTCCTACAGATGATATTAAAAAACTGAGAAAGGGATTCTTGTAATAGGGTGTCTGGAAATGGTGGGCAGGCTATAGCAGGGTGGCTACCTCAGCAGGCTACCTCCCTCTTTAGTTTTAAGGACCCACAGATCTGTTGTGCTGTAAGTGTTACTCGTATCTAGGGGCATTATAGTAAAAATATAGATGTCTTACTAGTAGGGACTATCAACTTCAGTATATCATGGTATTATACACATCCACAGTAAGAAAGAAAGAATGCAACTGCCAAGTAAGTACGTGCAGTAAAATGTTATACCTCTTGTGTGGAAAGTGTACAATAATACCCCCTTTTAGCAAAAGCGTCTATCCTTGGACTAAATGTGGAACTCTCTTTCTGGGGAGTGCTTCCCACACAAATACAACCCACATTAGATTTCCACACCAAGTACACAGCTATCTCCTTACATCTTCAATTAGTTCAGTCCTTAGTTTAAATGTGGCCAGCACTGGCCTTGTATTGAGCAACACCATTTACAAAACAAAAGAAAGATGGATGCAGTTATTGCGTAGCACATGTGAGTTGCACTTCAGAAAACAAACTGACAAATGCAAAGACATAGAGATTAATGTCTGGCAGAATAACCTACAGTCAGATACATTGCCTTTAACTTGAACCTTCCGTTGCTGATGACACTGATTGATCTTTAACCACAAGCATTTCACAACTACTAGTAAATAGCCTGGTATCCAGCCCTTTTATAGCTCCAAGTCTCCTTTGTCCTATCTGCAAGGATACAAAAGAAGAGACTAGGGAGTTATATAACATGGTTAGATACCAGGCCATGACTTGTACACACTGCACAGAATTGCTTGCAAGTTTTAAGGACAGATAACTGTAAAAGTGAAAGCTGGAAACTGTTTTTCTTTGGCCCTCTGACCTCATACCTCCATGAAATATTCTTATAATGCAAATGACTTGCACATCTGCATAATTTATGCTTGGTTATGTACACCTTTAACTAACTTACACATGTTACACAGGTAACAATGTTGACAATCCAATCATTTAACTGTACTTAGAATAGTTATGACAATTTCACATTAATTATGCAAATTATGGAGCTATTTGCATAATTTGTATCTGCTAATCTTCCACCTGCCACAAACTGCACATGTTACATGTATTTGAGTCCTATAATGGAAAACACTAAATATAGATTTTCTTCATTAATTATGCAGATTAAGTTCAAATTTGCATAATTTGCACTTCAATATATACATCTCTGCCAAGGATGCCTGCATTCTATATATCATGGAAATCTGTCATTCCTATGTTCCGTTATGCTTCTTGGAAGATTTTGACCAGAATGCTCCTGCACTTCCAGAGCAAAGCTGCTAGCGGACCAAAACATACATCACTTCTTCCCTACATCACAAGCTATCTGCCACCAAAAAATCAAGATCATAGCATGTCCAGGTCAAAAGATACGAAAAATCAAAGTTCTACTGCAGTACCGAGGTTGCACACAAGGGGGCCCACCTTGACCTTCGTCTTCCCATCCCCTACCTATATATCAAATATCATCACAATCCATCTGGAGGTTCTCGAGCTATGGTGACAACAAATATCCGGACACACGGATAGACACAAAAAAAACTATACCTCCATTTTTCATGGTCACGTGGTAATAAGAACACATATTCTCTGAGACCTTGCAGGAGTGACTTGTTACAGTATACTGTAATTACTTCCTGGAAAGAAGGTCACATGCTGACGTGACAAGGGGTTTTGAAATTGTCTGAGTTTGTGCTCCTTGCAGCTTGACATGTATCTCACGATCGGTTCGGTAGATAACTATGACACACTACTTTGGCAAATGGTACCTATGTGACAAACTGATAATGCACATTGTTTTGCTTACTCTGTAACTTTCAAAGAACACTCCTATATTCAGAAAATTGTGGAACATTCATAGAGAGATGCAGTCTGCTTGTCTTGATCCCCACTTACAGCCTTTTCTCGAAGCAGGTGTTGTTTTACTGTCCTTTGGTGGCTTATTAAAGGAAACAGCTCTCAAAGATCCAAGCAGATGTTGGGTTAGCTCAGTAGTACACTGTACTCATGGTTAGTGCCTTTTGTTATGATGAACAAGAACATAAAACGGAAACAGCAATTAGATACATATATTTGTCTGGGTATGGGACTGAGTCTTTGCACTGTCAAGATTATTTTTAAGTTTAGTCTGACATTTGCCATGTATCAAACATCTAAAACAAACCGTAAACACCATAATTTACTTCACGGAGAAATGTGTCCTACAGACTCTCCTTGATTTGTTTGATTTTAGCAACTTAAGAGGACCGCAATTATTTTATCATTGTGCTGACACCAACTAGAACAGTGTTCTAATTGAAGTATGATTTATTTTGAGCTACTCCCTTGGGTGGGATGGTGATCTGACCTGCAGGAGGGATGGGACCAGGGTGATGCACAATACACAGTGTCAACAAACAAAACTTGTACCAACAGCTATCCAACATCAAAGTCTGGTATTTGAATTTTAGACTGTACTGCTGCACTCGGCGCACATGAAGACTGGATTCAATTCATTTGATGAAAGCCTGTAAGCCTGTGTGATACAAGTTGGATACGGACATGTACATCCATGCACATGCATGGGTGGGTACAGGTACTAGTAGTAGTAGTACAGAAAATCCAGGTCCAGGATGTTATTGAACAGATACAGTTTTGAATTACGGACAAGTAGATCTCTTGGCACCATAAGCTGAATTGCAAGGAGCTTGTAATTGGTGGGGCTGAATAGGAAGGGCCTGGAGCAGCTGCCATTCAGCAATACATTATGTAACACTGGTAACCTAAATGTGTGAATTGCGCTGTATATTTTAACCACTGTGAACTATGTCTGGTGAGAACTATACCCAAGGTGTGGCTCTCTTCAAACACTGGGCCTCCATTTAAGTTTTTTTTTTTTTTAACATCCTATCCTATGTTACATGAAAGTGAAGTGAGGAAAGTTATGTGAATCAGTGTTGTGCCGAAGGCACAATATGAATGGCATGTCAGGGGATTCAAACCCAAAACCCCTGCGCTCTGGACCAAACACCCTAACTGTTTGGCCAGTAGGACACCACAGTCTAGATGACACCACGATTCATGTCCAGAGGATCAAGTTCAAGTCCAGGCCTGCTTATAGTGGTACAGACTAGTATAATAATGGAGAGTGAGACAAACATTTACATGTCATTGTGTATTGGTCTCTTTGAGTGTTACAGAATACGTTCAGATTGTACTTTGGATAGTTTGGAATAACAAATTTATTTTCATTATCAACTACAATGCAGAAAGGAAATGTATATTCAACATTTATCAACCTTTTTCTGTTTTGGCATGACTGCTGACTGTTCAACATGCATAATCAAAATTACATGTTTTGCTGAGAAGACGGAACCATTTTCTAATTGGTTAACTGTTGTCACCTGATTTCTTTCCATTCCTTCATTTTTTTCTGATCGGTGCACCCAGAAATACCAGTTATGTATACCCATTCAATGTACAACCACCTCAGTCAAATCATGCATAATAGCTGTTTTCATCATCAGCTTAGCTTTGTTTATGGTAAGGTAATATTGTACAATTCTGATCCAATTTTTGAGCAGGCTGTGACAGAAATTTTGAACCAACCACTGACAAGGAGCTAAAACAGAATTTTTCTGCATTTTGCACAATGCATGCACCTTGCCCTAAACACACAGCCCCACATCACAGCAGCAAGTTTGGATTATGATGCCCATTTCCTGGGGAAAGATTTACCAAAAATGAAACTGAAGCAATAATGAATGGTCTGAGAAAATTTAAACAGCCAATCATGATGAGGTAGAACTGTCAGTGTAAAAAATGGTAGATAGTCATAGTCTTACCCAGGGAAACCAAACACAAAGAAGCGGCACGAAGAAGAGTTACCGATCCCTGCCTGCTTCACGCACGCCCGCAACTATACACCCGCACACCTAGGCACTACCAACCAGCTGGCCCCACTTCATGGCAGCCCGGGACCTTACTATCGCTTACTTCTCTGAAAGGCAAGTGATAGTTGAGGCCAGCTGGATTGTCGAGCAGGTGGGTGTTGGGCGGCGGGTGTTCTGGGGGCGTGTGTGGCAAAGATCGGTAAACCTTGCGCGCGGCTCTGGGGTCAGGTTTTCCCAGGGTATCATACTCTGGAATTATGACTGGAAGCAGTTTTATAGACAGTGGATACTTCATGTGAACCCTTGCTTGGATTGTTGTGAGTGGGGCCCCTGTACTTAAGCTTAAGCTAATATTTCAGTTCGCCCGCCCTGAAGAGCTGAGCCCTTCTTGTCCAGAACCCCCTGTAAATGCAGTACTCTCCAGGTTTGGGGGAGGGGGGTATCATTGCAACTGAGAATCTATTCTGGCATTCTGAACTTATACCTAAGGTCCATGCCTTAACAACTCTTCACATAATCACATAAAGAAGCATGCAAATGTTGTATATGGTACTTTACATTATATTGGCAATTGGCCCCAGCTTTTTAATAGACCAAAGCTTGCATTTTATTTTGTCCATGCTGACATGGTTCCTTACCGGTTAGCCATGATAACGTTAGTCGACGCTATATATTTAAACTGAGGGCTACTTACCGGTATACTTGATCCTCGGACAAGAGACTTATGTAAAATATCATCCGTCTTACCCGGTCAGGGAAGTCCGTTAGAGCCGATACTTAGCAAGAAGGTTAACGTTATATATATTTACCTCCTTGGCGCCAGTAAAATGGATATGATTTAGTTTACTGCTTCCCAACCACAGGTTCACGCAAATCTTGTTATCGAAGAAAAAAAACGGAGCCTGGATTATAAGACCAACCTGTTGAACGTGTTACGTGGAATGAATATGCTTGGAAAGGAGTTTCCAGGCTCATATCGCCGACCGCCACACACCTACGTCCTTCTGTGGGCGCCGCCATGTTGGGTCAGCATCACGGGTTGTTGACCCCGACTCCTGATTATCCCATCGCGAACTCTTCGCTAATCATACGGCCTCAGTCCATAAGAAGGCACTGATCAACCGAACGTATTCGCAAATCATGCCCCATGATTAACAAACCTTCATGATAATAATGATAGAATCGGGTGGAAGTTACGAGCTCGTTCGCGGAGTTGATTGTCCCAAGACCGCCATCTTCTTCGACGCACTCCACCACCGAGACACTGCAGGACCGCGCCGCTTCAAAAACGCCGTGTGCTTGTTCGAAATGAACTATGGGATACCTCTCAGGCGCCATTTTGATTCGGACTACGCCGGCGGCTACGAGTTCTATGGCGGGATGGTTGACCACGCTTTGGTTCTCCGTCATATATTTACCATTGGTAACTACGACTATATATACGACTACATTTTCCACCAAAATGGTGTGCTAGAGGTCAGCGTGACCTTGACGGGTTATTTGCAAGCGACCTTTTACACACAAGCCGAGGCGGCGTATGGATACCCGGCCTGGGCCAATCAGGTTGGAAACCTGCACCAACATGGCTTCAGTTTTAAAGTGGACATCGATGTGCTGGGAACAGAAAACAGGTAAACCATGGAAATGAATGTCAATATTGGCCTGTGAAGATCAGGTAAGTCAAATTGATGAAAATCGTTGACGTTTGTGTATTTTGGTATTTGGGGCATGCGTCTAACTCAGTGGTCGACTTCTGCCTCAGTTTTAGGGCTTTTCAGTCATACCTAGTCGCAGGGTGACCACCTGACACATCTGGCAACCACCTCCAGTCACAAGCCACATTAAAGCAGTTCGATCCATTTTACATAATTAGATAATATCAACCTATCCTGAGCAACCACCTGCCCTCAGCAAGCGTTTTCTCAATCCCTAAAGTGGTTGCCGAATATATTACTTTTCTGTAGTTTACTTTTACGAGGGGCGTGCAATAAGTAATGGTCCTGACCCACTTCCAGTTGTCTGATCTAAATGAAATTTTGTATGTGTAATAATTCATATCTCTATGGGTTATGTTGCAAAAGACAGCTCTGAACTAATTGTGGTTTCTGATTTACTGGTGTTTGAACTTAGTCAGGTGCGAAATGGACCAGGTGTGAAATGGAACCAGTTGAGTGTCGCGCAGTGATCCGGTTTTTGTATTTGAAAGGACGCACACCAAAGAAGACTTTTGATGAAATAAATGAAACTTGTGGTGATGATGCCCCATCATATGACCTTGTAAAACGCTGGCATCCTGAATTCAAACGTGGCTGGAAGTCTGTGGAAACAGCTCCCAGACCTGGTCGTCCCTCTTGTGCCATTGATGAGGCATCAGTTGGACGACCAACCTGGGGTGTCCTACAAAATCGGTGTCCAGAGCTGCATCAAACGATGGGAGAAATGCATAACTCTGGGTGATTCCTATGAAGAGAAAGACTAATAACTGTGACAAGTTTCATTAATCTCCTGCTATGGGAAATGGGTCAGGACCATTACTAATTGCACGACCCTCGTAGACATTTAGAAATGGATAATTTCTAGTAATAGTTACTGTTCAATATCGACGTACATGTACGTGTCGTCAGTTTATGATAAGTTATGAATGATCCAGATCCAACTGGAGGTGCACACTGCCAAGGCAGCTAAATTTCAGAGAAACCAGAGTACAAATGTAATTCACATGGTAGAGGAAAAGTGAACCACGAGAAAGGAACTCTAAAACAGATCTGAGTCATCTTACAGATGTGCCCTATGTGGCAGAGAATGTCATTCCCGTATAGGACTGTTTAAGCTAAGGGCACAACCCGCTGTACACGGAATTTGTCCGTACATTTTTTTGCGAGGCCACATCCGCCACATATTTCTGAAAACGTCCAGGCTGTACAGGGCAGTCGCGTCGTCCGTACTGGCACATATGGGGGGGGGGGGGGGTATGGGGGGCAAATCCGCAGCCCGATGGCACACAAAGTTTTGCCTGCACGTAAAGTTCTACGGCGTGTCTGCGTGCTCCAAAGTCCGCCGGATTCCCTACGAGTACGTACGGAGGCGGTACTTACCACTTACGGATCCCAAAAGATTTCCCACGTTTTGGCACGCAGACAGCACGTATTTGCACGTACGGGGGTTGTGCCCTTTAATAGCTTTAGCCATAGCCAAAGCTGTAGGGCTGTTATATGTATCAAATAGGATTTTACCATGGTCATTACCGACTTAAGAGGGGCATACATACATCTATAGCTTACGTTGTCATTGTTTTTGTTCTTTCTCTAAGGTTCGAGACCGTCGACGTTGTTCTAGAGAGCATCACCAATCCGGAGCGACCAGACCTACGTCACATCCAGACACGCCTGCAACGGAGCCTCAAAACTACCGAAAAGGAAGCGACAATTCAGTACAAATTTGACCAACCAAAGTACTACAACTTCTACAACAACTTAAAAAAGAACAGGTATTTTTTTTTAATTTTTAAAATGTAGGCGGCGTCTTAGCTTTGAATTCTCTTAAGCCGAATTCAAGATGGGAGAGTACTAGATTTGCTTTCTTGTAACTCTTTTTACACGTTCTTTTTATTTGATTGTCAATGGAAAAATACAGACACGCATGGCACAGCACAATACTAAAAATTAAACATATAAAGCAAAGTAAACAGGATTCTAAAGCTCCTTGACAGAGACAAAGTCATACAAAATGTCGAAAATATGCACGGAACCCCTTTCTTAATAATACGTGGTTCTAACTCTTTAGAAATAGTTTACTGAATGAAAACCTTTATGAAGATTCGAAATGATCAAAAGTAGCTACTTCAAATTATGAGCTTAAAGTTTGTAATTGAAATTATGCTAGTTTGCTAACTTAGTGTAGCATCTAGTAATTATAGTATTTACATCGTGTTAAAAAGGTGAGTGATGACCAGTCTTGATTTGCTACATGTGCAGTTTGACTGAAATGCGATAGTGGCCGTGAGTCAACCTGTTCTAGTCAACTGTACGCGCAACCTTGATTTTCTCCTCTACAGACGCACTATGGCAGACAGCAAACAGATTGTCAAACGTCAGCAGAGAAGAAAATTAAGATAGCTTACTGTGCTGAAAAGACTTACCAACGTACCTAATGGAACTATTTACGCTTCCTATGTCTTGTCTTCTCTTCATGGCAATCTAGATTTGGCGTTCACCGCGGGTACCGTCTTCAAGTCAACGGCATCGCAAAGACCCTGCTCCGCCGGGAAGACTGGCCATCCACGCGGGGTGTCAGCTGGATGGACTACCAGCTAGCCGTCACTCGTCGGAAAGAGTCCGAACCCTCTAGTTCGTCCATCTACAACCAGAACGATCTCTATGATCCCGTCGTGGACTTTCAGTCGTATATCAACGACAACGAGACCATAGTTGATCGTGATCTGGTAGCATGGGTAACGCTTGGTTCCCACCATATCCCTGATACCAGTGACTACCCAACCACCACCACTACCGGTAGCCATCTCAAGTTCTTCTTGCGACCGTTCAACTACTTCGATGAGGATCCATCCATGGGGTCCACGAACGCAGTCTACATCAAACCGAAAGGCAATTTTCACTCGGCCAATGTCAACCGTTTTGGGACAAAGGAGGGTTCAAGCTGCCTTCCAACGGAAAGTTCTTTCCATTATGACGGAACATGGTTTGACGGTGAATAAATGATAAACCGTATCTGGAGTTGGTTGGAAGCAGTATAACCAATGGATCATTTGTATTGACGTCATGGGTCAGAGGTCACAGAAGCGCGCCACCATGTTGGATGTCAAACATTCAATTCGTAATCAGCGTCGAAAATGTTGAGTAATTCGAAATCACTACCCCGGCTTCATGCAGACCCTCTTCTTTTACAAATTTTTGCTGTTAGTGATCACCCTCTATATGTGAAATCCCTCAGTTGACAAAATTGAACCTCAATCCAATGTCCAACAGGGCCCAAAATAACGGTCTTAAGTCTTTTTACTGGTCGACTAGGTACCTGTAACGGTAAGAGCCCAGGTACACCCCCCTCCGGATTGTTAGGTCACCTGTTGCAAGGCACGGATCCCCACCACATGTAATAATGGCTGCAATTCATGAGCTTTCTCTCTAGCTCTGTTTTCAGGTTGTTACCTGACGTTTTGATTTTTCGTTTGATGAAAAAGGCAAGTTAGGAATTGTAGATATGACGTTAGATTGGAAATAAAAAAATAAAATACTGAAAGTTCTTATTTCCTCCAGAAAAATGGAGGTATAGTGTGTGCTGTGTCTCTCTGTGTGTCTGTGTTTCCTGAAATTTGTTATCAGCTCTCGAACCTCTGGATGCATTACGTTCAAATTTGATATGTCGGTAGGGGTTGGGAAGATGCAGGTCAAGGTCGATTTTGGACCCCCTGGTACGTGACCTTGGTACTGCAGCAGAACAATTTTTGTATCTTTCGACCTGGACATACTATGGCCTTGATTTTTGGTAGCAGAGAGCTTGTTGTAAGAAAGAATTGATGAAGGTTTGGGCCCCCTAGCAGCTTGCTCTGGAACTGCAGGGGAATTTTTGTCAAAATCTCCCAAGAAGCATAACGGATTTCCATGATGCGTAGTATGTAGGTGGTTTTGGCAGAGATGTACTTAAGGAATTGAAAATTATGCAAATTTGGACTTACTTTGCATACTTAATGAGGAAAATCTATATTTACAAAGTTTTCCATTTAGGGACTGTAGTTTGTGGTAGGTGGAAGATTAGCAGATATCAATTATGCAAATAGATATCAATTATGCAAATAAGTCTCTAATTTGCATAATTGATATGAACGTGTCCTAATCCATCTACGGGCATGTGGTAAATGACTGGATTGTCAACATTTTGACCTGTGTAAGTTAGTTAAAGGTGTACGTAACCAAGCATAAATTATTCAGATTTGAAAGTAATTTGCATAATCAGAAATTTTCATGGAGGCACGAGGTCTCCGAACTCTTGTTGTGTTTGTGTTGGCCACTTATTTGCCTGGCCTTTTCCAGCCTTTTGGGGTCAGGGCCCGAAAATGCTTAAACAACAGCCCGTGAACTGCCATTAAGGGCTACATTTTCCAATTGGGACCTAGCCTAAAAGAGAGGGAATTGGCAAAAACTGAATTGGTGAATATTAACAATATCCAGGGCTACGGGGTGGACCAAGTCTGAAGGGCCGAGCAAAAATACAATAGTTGACGATTAACTGCCGTTAAGTTAGTTTGCATAGATGTACATGTACATGTTGTTTGAGAAAACTTGTACTTCTCAATGTTGCTGCATCATAGTAGAAAACAAACAAAAGTTGGTACATGCATGGATCTATTTATTACGAGCTTAAATACCTGACACAATAGCAATCACTTCTTAAATCATAACACAAGGTCCTCGTCAGCTAGACTTGATAATCACATGGTGTATCTCACTAGGATTCTTCTAAGAAAGTTTTCAAACAAGTTCTTCTCTACTAGAATTCAATATCAGCAGCCTCTATTTCAGTAAAGAATTGAATTGAATTCTCAACTAGCATCAATTCAGTGCAGGCACAATCTCACATTCACTGAACTAACCGCAATGACGTATGCTGACATAAACGCCCCAATGCAATGGAGACACTGTACAAAATCAAAGACAATTGCTATTGCGGATGCTACATAAATAGTAGTTTTTCAATCAAGATGATTTTCGTTAGGACAATAAGGCATTCTCAGAGTCTCTACCCATACGTAAACAGCAAGCAACTACAATGGCCGATTTATGGGTCTAATTCTGCGTTAAGTGCGCTGGGATCTTCACTAGTCATTACATGCATGTGCACAGTCTAGTTTTAAGTCCTTTCCGCACCAGATGTTGCATAGGGCGGCGCCCATCTTCGTTTCAACAGCCCTTGGGCCACACAGCTTTGTAGAATCACTACAGCAAGGGTCCACTGATTTTGGTGTGTGTCCAACTACCATGTTCTTTCCCAAATGCTGAGTGCTATGCAGAGAAAGCAGCATGTACCATTTTTAAAGTCTTTGGTACGAGTCTTCCGGGAGCGAACTCACGACCTACCGAATGTAAGGCGAACACTTTTCCAACTCGGTCATGACGTCGGCGTCCACAGCACTTGGCTGATTGTGAGTAACAACGCGGTGTTGAGACCCTTCTACCCCAAACCAATAACAACAGAATTCTTACCGCCAGAATTTAGCTCCTAGGAAAGCCTGAAAACCATTTTTTGTTTATGTGGCATCCTCTTCTTTTGTTTATGTGCCATCCTGTTTCATAGATGCTGCGCGCATCTTTTTTCCTTGGAATCTGTCATGGCTAATCAAGGAGCTTTTAGCTCCTTGGGCTAATGTGTTAGAGAGGGTGGTGGGTGACCCTCGTTGTCTTCATTTTTAGGTGCCCTTTGCTGGCATCTCCCATGGCCAATAGGTGTTTGGCAATGTTGGAATAGAAGGCCGTAGGGATACAGTAGTTTGGGGATCTTCCTCTGGGATCTGACATGGCCAGTAAGTGTCGAGAAGGGCGGGGAGGGACCGTCGTCTTTTAACTTTTGGGGTTCCCTTTGCTGGGATCTCCCAAGCTAAGGCCAATAGGCTATAGGTGTTTGGCAATGTTGGAATAGAAGACCGACGGGATTTAGAAGTTTGGGGTCCTTCCCCAGTGGTCTGCCATGGCCAATACGTGTTAGCTATAGGGAGAGTTGGTTCGAAACTTTGCCGTCTTGTATAGGTGCCCTTTTCAGGGATCTCCCATGGCCAATAGGTGTTTGGCAATGTTGGAATAGAAGGGCGTAGAGATACAGAAGTTTGGGATCCTTCCACTGAGAGAACGGGCAAGTACGTGTTAACTATAGGGAGGGTGGGTTCGTAACTTCGCCGTCTTGTATAGGCGCCCTTTTCGGGGATCTCCCATGGCCAATACGTGTTTGGCAATGTTGGAATAGAAGGGCGTAGAGATACAGAAGTTTGGGATCCTTCCACTGAGAGAGCGGGCCAATACGTTTTAGCTATAGGGAGGGTCGGTTCGAAACTTCGCCGTCTTGTATAGGTGCCCTTTTCGGGGATCTCCCATGGCCAATACGTGTTTGGCAATGTTAGAATAGAAGGGCGCAGAGATACAGAAGTTTGGGATCCTTCCACTGAGAGAACGGGCCAATACGTGTTAGGGAGGGTAGGGAGCGATTTTCGTCTATTGAAATTTGGGACACTCTTGACTTCAAACTCCAGCGGCACGTGGGTGTTTGACAAAACTGAAGGGTCCTGGCATACGTTCTGGCGTTCTTCCCAAGAACTTGGCCGTGGGGAATACGTGTTAGCGATGATGGGGAGGGATCTTCGTCGCTCTACGTTTTGGTTGCCCTTTGCCGGAATTTCCCAAGGCCAGTAAGTGTTCAGTGGCAATAGTGAAACCAAAGGCTCTTGGCACCCTGTGGTTTGTGATTCTTCTCCTGGCATAGACCATGGCCAGTACGTGTTAGGGAGGGTAGGAAGTGATCTTCTTCGCACGATGTTTCTTTGGCCATTTTCTGGGACTTCCCATGGACTGTACACACTTAACCAGTTATGTCTGGATTTGCCTGGTACTCCATAAGCGGTCGCACGACTTTCAGACACGGTAACGTGGCAATGTTCTGACACGGAGCGGTCTGTGGCTTCGACGAAATAAAGAGCAGCAGGCAAAGACCTACAGGATTCTGTGAGGCGCGTGTCACTAACAACTCGACCTGGCCTACTGGACACAGCGTGGTCTGGGATCTCTTGGTATGCGTGTGAGGGAGTAGACAGAGGCCGTCCGGCAGTATTGCTGTCGTGCATACCTTCGTACGTGTGTGGAAGTGCAGGTAGAGGTCGCTGTGCAACAGCTATATTGTCTGGGATCTCATAGTACGTGTGTGGTAGGGCAGGCAGTGGTCGCTGTGCAGCAGCTATATTGTCCGGGATCTCATAGTACGTTTGCTGAAGGATAGCAGACAGCGGCATTCTAGAGACGGTGTCGTCCTGCGAAAGTGTCCAAACGTGCGCATCCCTGGGGTCCATGTTGTTTCTTTGCAGACACTTCGTCAGTAGGAGTCCTACAAAAAGCGAGAAGATCAGAATCCCCACCGTTGCGGCAAACGCAACCGGGATGATGTACGTTTCTGACGCTGATGTGTCCTGCAAATGATTCGTCACCAAATGCTTGGTGGTCTGGCCCGTCGGTGTCTGCAATCTGTACTCTTCTGTAGTTGGTCTCCTCCTTGGACTGGATGTTAGAGAGGCGGTCTTGTCTGTGTCAGTACCGTGCGCAGGGCACACCCTGTTCGTTTGTCTTTGGACTCGGGGGATGTTCACAACAAACGAATCGTTTTTAGAAAGGAGAATGCAGGCGATCGTTTGGGTGTGGTTAGAGCTTTCATTAATAGGGTTGTTTGATATGTCCTTTGAATTCGATGTCACCTCAGGGTTTTGTGTGTTGACAAACGTGATGCCAATGGTCCCCCTGTCCGTATTTCCTACACCCAAAGAAACCAATTGTAAGTTTTTACCACCCTTCAGGGCCACTGTGATGCCCAGGTTGTGTTTCCATACCTGTCTGCACATGTCCAGAAAGTGAAGGGTCTCTACTGGCTCTACTTTGCTGGTAGCAATGACGACGAATGGTGGCTCGCTGGCAAGACTGTTTTCCTTGTTTATGTCCCACACATACTTGGAACACGGCATGTGGCGGTGCCCAGTCTCTTTTGAATCAAAGTCCCACGCAACTGATATTTCCTCTAGTTCGGGATCATTTCTGGCACACAGATGGAAGTTGTGTACTTCGACAGTTATGGTGTCCGGGCGGGGGACGAATATGTGTCCCAGGAATATGTTTCTGTCGATCGCAAGACTCCATGCCATTCTGTGGGCCACTTCATCGCGCACTGTGATCAATCTGTTACCACCAATAGCAAATGTGTTCAGATCGTGCATTCCTTGTATCGACTCTCCATCTAAGCAAGACAGAGAGTTTTCATCCATGTACAAGTGCCCTATGTTGAATTGGCCGTAGAACCAAGCAGCGTCTACTACCTGTAACAGGTTGTGCTCTAGGTTCAGGTAGAGGAGATTCGGTAGGTTCTTAAAGCATCCCGGATCAATCTTTTCGATTCTGTTATTAGACAAGCTCAAGACGCTGAGTTCCTCTAGTCTAGGGAACCAACTCTGTTGGACATGGCTCAGCCTGTTGAAATCCAGGCCCAACGTGCCCAGAAACGAAAACTCACTCAAGGTGTTTTCCTCTACGGTTTCAATTTCAGCCTCAAACAAAAATAAAGCATGCACTTCAGAACGGTTTTGGACCGGTAGACTTTTAGCTGATAGTACATGAAATGGGTAACCGGTTATTACCAGTGTCTGCGTGCCCAGATGGCGTAGATGGCAGGGTACCGTAGGAACAGGAGTAGCATCATTCGCAACAACGTCTTCCTGTTTCTTACATGCGATACACCTGTACACATCCGTTTGGTAATCCCTAAAACGTGTTATCGGCGAGTATTGTTGCACACAGTCGGACCAAGTTGCCAAGTTACACGGAGGTAGACAGAATTCGAAAGAAGCTGAAGAGTTGGGGACAGTCAGCAGGATCAGAAGAAACAACGCCGCCATGGCAGTATTTTTTTTTCTTCAAATCTCCAATTTAACCGTCAAAACCAGAAAACACACACAATGAGTTGCGCTAGTACTTCGCACTAACCAGATTTGAGTTCCGTGTTCAGGGCAGAAGATTCGTGACCAGGTCTTTGCTTTTCCGCAGAACGTCGTCCGTCGAAGTGTAGGTAGCGTGATTGCACCTGCGCCACAGCAGAAAATGTCCGACCACCCGCTGCAGTGCCGCTCGTATTTTGTCCGACCTGCAGCTAAGATCCAGACCTATGACCACATCGTCCGTTTCAATATTGATCAGATAATAGACAAACGCTACTGATGAAAAATTGTTGACAACGGAAATACTTGGGGGGGGGGGGGGTAACTTGTTTCCTGACTCTTGAGACTAATTTCCAGTCGCTAGCTGTCAGCCCTAAGGGGAAAAAGATGATGAGATAGTGCGGGTGGGTCGTTTTAAGTTGTGAATGATCATTTTTCCAGATGAAAGATGCGAAAAAAACTTTACTTCTTGAGATAATGACACATTTGCTTCCTCCACTTTCCCCGTAGGAGTATAGTCTAGTACATGTATCGCTGGGAAAAATTGTAACTCTGTTGTCACCCCAACTAGTCCGGTAACGCAGCTGACGGATGTTCTTTGGAAATAAGTCTAGGAGATAGGAAGGAAGAGCCTTCGGGAAGGAAGGAACGTAGCCTGGTATCCAGCCGTAATTATAGCTCCCGAGTCTCTTCTCTCCTCTTCGCAAATTACGAATTTGCGAAGAGGAGAGAAGAGACTCGGGAGCTATAATTACGGCTGGATACCAGGCTAGAAGGAACGCTCATCCTCATCCTCGGGCCCACCTGGCCAACATATAATGAAAAATGTAACTTGTTTCCTGACTCTCGGGACTCATTTCCAGTCGCTACTTGTCAGCCCTGAGGGGGAAAAGGTGATGAGATTTTCCACGTGGATCGTCTTTTTAAAAGTTGTGAATGATAATTTTTCCAGATGAAAGATATGAAATTTTGGCCAATGCTTTTCTCTTGACTTTTTCAAATATTGTGGCTCATGGGCACTCCTAGGCCGGCTACACTCCTTTGCCAGCTTTTGATACTATCCTATGCAACCGTAGGATCTGCTTGTAGATTACGTAAGAGGAACAGTTTAAAGTAAAATGTACTTCGTCTTCCACCATGTTTGACGTACAATATTTACCAGTTCTTTCGCACACAGATAACGTCTTGTACCGCCATTTTGATTTTTTTTGACAATGCACGTCTCTAACTTCTCTTCAAAAATTTGAAGCAGCACATCTCTACAAAACTGCTTTTGAACAAAAGCTTACTTGCCATCGATATGTAGTAAAAAGAGTTTCCTTTACCATCCGGTTTGACATCCGTGGCATCAATCTGTCAAAAATGGCATTTATCAATCATAAACGCAACAGTTGGCGCCTGCGCCTAGACCCCACGATGAGGCTTTAAACAATTGAGAAGCCTTTCTTGTTGGGATTTCATGTTAGACCTGGGCAGTTTTTGAGTGGCTGAGGTAGGAAAGACCCTATACTTTTTGAATCAGATGTAAAAAAAATGACCTTTCTCCACATAGAGAATCTTTCACCTGAGATACTGGTTGCTAGATAGCTGTTTTGAGCTTCAATTACCAATCCAAATGCCCTGATTTATGGGGTTGGGTATCTGCAGAGTAGCCGTATAGAAATTCTTGCAAATGAGTTTGATGACAGTGGACATAGCAGGCAAGCATTTGAGGGTAAATTTGTATCGCTTGAAGTTTTGATTCTCAAGATAATGACACTTTTGTTTCCTCCACTTTCCCAATAGTATTACATGTATTACTGTGAAAAATCATAATTGTGTTGTCACCCCAACTAGTTCGGAAGCACAGCTGACGGATGTTCTGTTGAAATAAGTCTGAGAGTCAGGAAGGAAGAGCCTTCGGGAAGGAAGGAACGCTCATCCTCAGCCTCGGGCACCTACCTGGACAACAGATAATGAAAAATGTAACTTGTTTCCTGACTCTTGATACTCATTTCCAGTCGCTTCCTGTTAGCCCTAAGGGGAAAAAGATGATGAGATAGTGCATGTGGATCGTGTTTTTAAAGTTGTGAATGATAATTTTCCAGATGAAAGATTCAAAATTTTGCCCAATGGTGTTTTCTTGACTTTTTCAATTGTTGTGGCCCATGAGCACTCCATAGTGTCACCTGATGGATGAATAAACTGAACTGACTGAGCACTCCATAGGCCGGCTACACTCCTTTGCCAGCTTTTGATACTGATACTATCTTATAATCCAGAATCTGCATGGAGATAACGTAGAAAGTATGAAGTAAAATATTAATGTGTTTCGTCTTCCATGCAGTATTTACACGTTCTTTCGCACTCAGGTAACGTCTTGTACCGCCATTTTTTTCGCAATTTGAAGCAAGAAATAAGTCTGAGAGTTAGGAAGGAAGAGCCTTCGGGAAGGACGGAAAGCCTGTGGCACATCCCTGTCCACCAAATAGGACACATGGCTTGATTAGAAGCATCGTTTCCTGTGGCATACCGCAGAGGAAAATTGTTATGTTTCCTATTATGGCCCTGAAAATGATGGGGTCGGTAGGGTTCTCTTTTTTCTTTTCTTTTTTTGTTAATTTCGATCGATCCAGTTGAAGATTTTCTTGAAATGACTTCACTTCACTTCACTTCACTTTATTTATTTTACCAGTAATTACATCTTATACGACTTATACGACGTTAACGATAATGTTATTTCTGCAGCAACATGCATTGCTTAAGCTGGCAAGAAAGATTATCTGTATTATTGTCTTTATCTGTTCTTCAGTTTGAACTTTCCCCATTCGAATTCACACATCATCAAGGTTACACGGAAGTTCCTTGACGTATACAATATTGGTAACACATATGAAACAAATACAAAATTTACTTAATTTACTAAAAATCCAATTTTTGGTGTGTGATATTATTACCTCCATGAATACGAGTGTATTGTTTTCGGTGTCTGTTTATTTTGGTGCATGTCTTTTACTATTTTAATACAGTTGCATTTGAGAGGCAAGCTATGAGGGAGAAGATGGTGCAAACGGGGACAGGTAGGATGTAAAGGATATGGTCGACTTTGAGGTGAAAACGATTTTTCAACAGGCAGGCAATAATATTACATTATCCATATGCTAGCCACCTTCCTCGTATAGTGACAGGAAGCTACAATTGACATTTATAATGCTTAGAAAACCTTATTTGCATAATCAATGAGCTGCAATCAAACAAGGCATACGAGAAACTCTACAGAAATATTTTACGGAGTCGTGAGATCTTCGAACTCTTGTTATGCCTACTATTAGGAAAGTATGCTTATTCTGTTGACACGTGCGTATATTTTTAAGTCCGTATCAGGTCCGTATGGAAGTCTTAGCCTCTACCAGGCTCCACAGGTCGCTGGAAAAACAATAGAAATTGGCCAGATAACATGCCACTGGAATCAGCTGGCCGCAAACCATAATCGTCGGTTAGCCAACTCCTCTGGCATGTTACGTGTCTATATTTGTCGAATTTTTCTATTATTTTTCCAGCGACCCGTGGAGCCTGATTGATGCTAAGAACTCAATACGGACCTCATACGGACTTGAATATATACGTATACCCAGCTTTAGGCACTTTTCGTTCAAATGAAACAGTTTGCAGATGAGCATGACACAGATAGACTGCGTGTCAAACGTCCTACAGGAACTTATACTTCGACAAATCAACACCCGACAAGTATGGGCACTTTTTTTACTTTATTGAACAAAGCACAGAGATGACAAGAGTCCACACATCATATATTTGTTTATCAAAATACTCACATGAATATTCCGCGAAGTAAAGTGCACACTAGATAACAGTGAACAAAAGATTGCCGGGCTCTCAATGTTATTTAAAATGGTAATTAATAATAAAAATAAAGGCAGTGGGTCTCATTTTTGAGGCCGTATTAGGCCAGTGGGTTGTTATCTACTACTGCAAATGCACAAAATTTCGCGGTGGATTAATGTTCGCAGTTTTCGCGGTGGCCGCTTCACCGCGAAGTTAAAACCACCTCAAACATTTTCCATTGCAGTAAGAGACTACAGTGCTACCGCGAAATTAAAACCACCGCAAAAAGTCCTTTTCCCGCTATCTACTGCGAAATTAAACCCGAACTTAAATGCATCTACAGTGTGTCCAGAACACGGTATGGAAGGCGGGACCCATCCTTCTCCTTCAACAGTCATTTACCTTCCCATCTATAGACAGGTACCCATTTTTACACCTGGGTGAAGTGAGGAAAGCCGCGTCAAGTGCCTGTTGCAATGACGCAATGGCTAGCCTGAAATGATAGGAATCGAACTCGGACCTAGGATTTCGGCCCTCTAGTCTGTCAACTCGATCGTTTAATGCTACCATTGCTCAAACGATACTTAAATCGGATTATACATTAGATGATACACTTGAAAAGTGTTCTAAAGATTAGTTTTCGCATGCAATTGGTTTGCGCTAGTCGCCAAGTATACTGAAAGCGACTGAATGATTCTTCAGTTTCAGTTAGTCTATTTAGCCTACTGGTCGCATGATACAAGCTAGATCAACTTTGATCGGTTTTTTCAGGTAGTCCTAGCATTTACATTAAAGCTTGCAATAAAAAAAATCACGAGGTAATTTTTGTACTAATTGGCCCCTCGCCACGTCCCGGTGTAGTGGAACGGACTCTGCTCGGACACACAGGCAGGGCCTGTCGGGGTACCGAACCGTTCCACCCGCACGGACCCAGACTTCTCTCCCGGGGTGATGAGAACGGCGTTAGACGATCCCACCGAAGGATCCTCGTCGTAGTAGTTGAAGGGGCGCAGGAAGAACTGCATCTGTGTCCCCGCAGTAGCCGTGGTCGGGAAGTCCTCGGAGTGAGGAATGTGGTGCGTGGAGAGCGTCACCCAGGCAACCAGGTCCTCGTCAACGATGCTCTCATCATCATCGATGAAGGACTGGAAGTCGACTACGGGGTCGTACAGGTCGTTCTGGTTGTAGATGGAGGAGCTGGAGGGTTCCGAGTCTTTCCTCTGGGTCACGACCAGCTGGTAGTCCTGCCAGGCCACTCCCCGCATCGCTGCCCAGTCCTGCCGGGGCAGCAGTGTCTTCGCGATGCCGTTCAGCTGGACACGGTAACCACGATTCACGTCGAACCTAGGCACAGAACATGGACATGGTCATATCTAACACACTGTAACCACGGTTCACGACGAACCTGGGCACAACATGAACATGGTCATATCTAACACATGGTAACCACGATTCACGCCGAACCTAGGCACAAAACATGGACATGGTCATATCTAACACACGGTAGCCACGGTTCACGCCGAACCTGGGCACAGCATGAACATATAGTCATATCTAACACAAGGTAAGCAGGATTCACGCCGAACCTAGGCACAACATGAACATGGTCATATCATACAAATGTATCTAACACACGGTAACCACGATTCACGCCGAACCTAGGCACAACATGAACATGGTCATATCATACAAATGTATCTAACACACGGTAACCACGATTTACGCCGAACCTAGGCACAACATAAACATGGTCGTATCTAACACACGGTAACCACGATTCACGCCGAACCTGGGCACAACATGAACATATCATGCAAATTACTACACGGAAACTCAAGTTTCCAGTGATTTTGGGGCCCTGAAACTTGACATATCCGGGCAGAGTACAGTTATGTGCCCATCCGGTGCGCCCTATCCTTGAAATTCCCATATATTCCAGGACATGACCAGCACATGTTAAGTTTCACAGGTGTGCAAGGGTCCAGAAATCCATGAAAATTTGAGTTTTCGTGTAGTTATTGTGTTATATCTATCTGCCGTATCTGAAAGGTGTTACACATTGCACCCAGGTATGCAAGAAACACCATATTTGCCAACGTTAAATGCCAGTTTACAAGTTGCTGATATCTGGTGGGTTGGATGGCAACGATAGTACTGCCACATACCTGTTGGTCTGTCCTTCCCTGTAGAAGTTGTAGTACTTGGGCCGGTTGAAGTCGTACTGCACGGCGGCTTCCTTCTCGGTAGTTCTGAGGTTCCGCTGGATGCGGGTCTGGATGTGGCGCAGTTCCGGCCGCTCAGGGTTGGTGATGTTCTCCAACAGGATGTCCACGGTTTCGAACCTGTTTAAAAAGTTTCGTAGAATCGACATTTTCAGTACTTGCTCGGAACTTGTATGCCAATTAAGCTAAGGGCACAACCCACCGTACGTGCAACTACGTGCTGTCTACGTGCCAAAACGTGGGCAATCTTTTGGAATCCGTAAGTGGATCCTACGGACTCGTACGGAATCCTACGGATGTTGGAGCACGCAGACACGCCGTAGAACTTTACGTGCAGGCAAACCTTTGTGTGCCATCGGACTGCGGATTCGCCCCGTACGTGCCAGTACGGGCGACGCGCCTGCCCTGTATGTACGTACTAGCCTGAACGTTTTCAGAAATACATGGCGGACGTGGCATCCAAAAAAACAACGTACGGACAAATTGCACGTACGGCAGGTTTTGCCCTTTAAAGACGTATTTCCATGGCAAGTCTATCTAAACATGTATTTACAAACAAGATGTGCTTCTTACCTATTCTGTGTTCCTAGAATGTCGAGGTCCACCTTGTAGCTGAAAGAGTGCTGATGAACATTTCCTATCTCACCCGCATAGAGGGGGTAACCGTACGAAGTCGTGTCTTGCGAGGGTATGATGTACCCAGTCAAGCCGACTCGGACTTCGATGACGCCGTTCTGGTGGAAAATGTAATCGTAGACGTAGTCATAGTTGTAGACGGTGTTGATGTGACGTAACACCAACACGTGATCAGCCATGCCACCGTAGGAGTGGAAGCCACCTGCAAAGTCAGAATCAAAATGGCGGCGGAGCGGTATCCCAGCATTCAGTTCGAACACGCAGACGGCGTTCTTTGTCAGGCTTGGTACCTTGGTGCTTCTTTGTTGGAGAATATCGAAACACGCTGCGGTTTCGGGACAATCTACGCCACGAGCGAGTTCATAACTTCTGCCAACATCCCAATAGGAGTCTAGAAAGAGGTTGTTGAGCATGGCGGGGTTACCTCCGGAGTAAAAAGACGCCGCATCTTGTGAGCTGATTTCGTACGCGATGCGCTCCCCGTTCATCCTGACGTCATACAGCTGCATGGACTGTGACGTACCCAACCGCCAGTCGAAACTCCAGCCCATGTACTCGATGTGTCGCCCCCGCACCGCGTACCGCCTGCCGCCTGGTTCGGTCAGCGTCGGGCCCCGACTAGGAGAAGCTGGCTGCGGCTTTCCCCTCCGGATGAAGGTAGGATACAGAATGTCGTCGCCTTGTACGTCGGCGTCAGGCGTGTCCTTTTCAACCGAACCGTCCGCGTACCCGGTAATGAGTTGTTCTACTGAGTCAAAGTACTGGTTGTTATAGAAGACTCTGGAGACATGCCACGCACTGGGGTCAGCACTCTCGTGAGTAATCTGTAATCAAACAAGACATTATAAGTTTGATTTTAGTGCCGAGTGGTTTTTAATATGGTAACATTAGTGTTGGTTACCGCTACACTAGTGAAATGTTTGCATGCTTTAGAAATTTGATTACTATTTAAAACAAAAACATTTCAAAAACCTACCTTTACATATTTTACCCAGGCGCTTAGGTAACACATTCGGATTAGACACACAGAGAAAAAATGCTGACAGAAAGAAAGAAAGGATGAAGGAAGGAAGAAAGAAAAAGAAAGAAAGACAAAGAATGAAAGAAGGGACGAAAGGAAGGAAGACCGAAAGGAAGAAAGGAAGAAACAGAAATAGAAAAGTAACAAAGACAGAAAGAAAAAAGAAAGAAAACGAATGGAAGAAACAAGGCAGTAAAGAAAGAAAGAAGAGAAAGAAGAAGGAACGAAAAAAGCAGAAGAAAAACCGAAAGTGGGTGAGAGAGAGAGAGAGAGAGAGAGAGAGAGAGAGAGAGAGAGAGAGAGAGAAAGGGATAGAGAAAGAGAGATAGAGAAGTGGACCTCTTATATAACCATGTTCCAACAGACTCAAAACCAAATCCTGCACTTGGAGGATAGCGCGCATCACACAGAATTCTCACCTGTAGCATGAAGTTGGTAACGTATGTAACGCCCCCCATTCCTTTCCGGTGAAACAAGATCCACGACCGCCTCTCCCCGCTTTTGAAACCTTTCGGTACCGTATCGAAGGTAGTCAGACAATGCTTGGTGCAGTTGTGGTAGGTGTAGCCATAACTTTCCTAGAAGAAAGGTTAATATTGTTGTAACTTGTAAAAAGAAAACAGCTTAGCTGCTTACTTGATCCAGTTAGGAAAAAAAAATAGGAACAGTTTTCCTCTCACATCACAGATGATTATTCAACTGTAGGGGCCTGTTTGTCCAAAAAGCATGGCAGACCAAAGCATGACAAACTTTTAAAAAATCGAATGCAATTAAATCATTTAATTTGCATAATTGTAGAGGAAATTTAACAAGAAGTGTGTTTCATGCCATATGGAGCATCAATATAATGCCAAGCCTGCAAAATGCCATAATTCCCAAATAGATAGAACTTCATACTTTCGACATAAGGACTTTAGTTGAAGGTGAACATCAGGCATTTATTATGTAAATGTACAGGTCATTTGAATAGTTAATGATGTCATGTTTTTAGAATACAGTATTTTTTCTGCAAAAGGAGACTTTCCTAACACAATATGGGCAGAAGACCATCAGTCTAAATACAGTATATACTCATTACAGACTTATTTGCATTTAACCAATGATATTACATAAAGCAATAACTTTACAAAAGCTTTAAATCCTTTACGGAGGTATGAGATCTCCGAACTCTTACTGAACTCTTGCTGCACTGTGCCGCTCGTGCTTCGGTCATTGACCTTTTGCCACACGGCCGGTCGCGTGGGTTAATGATTAACCCTTCCAACAGCAGTGCTAAAGTAGGTCAAAGATATTTGGTAACGTATTTATAGACCGGAGTCCTTGGCTGAGGTGAAACCTGGTGTGTTTTCGACCCACTATAGCTAGCATATACTGTAAATGCAGAAACTTTCGCGGTGGTTTAATGTTCGCGGTTTTCGCGTTGACCGCTTCACCGCAAACTTTAAACCACAGCGAATAGTTTCCATGGCAGTAAGAAACTACAGTGCTACCGCGAAATTGATACCATCGCGAAAAGTCCCCTTTCCCGCTAACGCGAAATTAAATCCTCGCAAACTTAAATGCATTTACAGTAGTACATACAGTAAATTGTGGCTACGCGTACGACTCGAGTTTTCAGCCAAGAAACTAACCTGGTGGTATACAGTCAAGTGGATTGGATACTAGGTTACCAAGCAACCTGGGTTTCGACAAGAGTGTTGGGTTCTTTTAAATTTTATGTGCAGAGATTTGAGGCTTGAGGCCTTTCGTGAAATTTTAGCTAAAGATTCCCCATCCAAAATAACGACTGTCTCAAAGAAGGATCAAAGGAGATCTTGAAGGCTAAAGAAGATGGTGACGTTTTTTGACAGTCCTGCTTTTATTGCAGACTCCTACGTGCCCCCAACCAGAAATCGCTGCAATCTTTAGATTGTAAACAACCTGTAGGAAGGCCACCAACTGCCTGTTCCCAGACAAAAACATTCCCATATCCAGACCATATCGGTCCGCTATCAGTGACCTAGCCTGGATGCCAGACTGCTTCCAGCTGGGCCTACACAAGCTATGCTGGTCCTCGGCTTTAGGGGTCGATCTGGCATTCATGCGGTCAGTGACCTGATAATGACCACATGGACAAAACAACGTTCAGATAAACTAAAGTACTCTAGACATACATGCAACATCTGTGATATTGATCCTCATCAGGGATAGGAGTCGGACAGAAGATTAGTAGTGAATCAGCGTCTGAATAATCATTAAAAAAAAACGAGCAAGGTTAGTCATTTAGGAAATCAGATATCTCGACACTGAAAAAAATATACATAGATGCTATCTGAAACGTCTGACCGTTTTCAAAATCATATGCAGTAATGTTTTGAGTTTAAGTAATTTTTGTGGCTTTTGTGTAACGGGCCAAAAATGTAGAATTACTTTGTGTGCAGAATTAGAGTTAAAGTGTACTTGTACCAAAATTCCATAAAAATAATGTAAAAAAAAATTGTAGTTTTCTCGGACAGTTCTAAGGTATGCAGTATGTAGGTCAAAAGTCCGTCCGTGTACTAGTCAATTTGTTTTGGTGGCTTTTTAGAAGCACTTAGTAAGTGGCTGATCACGTACAAAGCGCTACCATCATCTGCAAAGATGGAAGGATGCCTACTACTACTACTACGTAAATTCGTTAGGATTATCACATACAGAGCGCAATGACCTTTGTCCTTGTCGGAAATTTGAAATTCTTGTTTGTTACGTCCATCATCGTTGTGTTACTTACATGTAATACTACGTAATAGTATTCTTACTGTTTATGTCCGGACCTGGACCTGGACCTGATCCCCTGTACCTGAACTGGACCTGAATTTTCTGTACCGGTACACACGCCTACTTTCCATGATTTCTGGTCAGAAAAGGAAAGAAACTTGGTACCTTTAGGATGTTGTGTAGAGCAGCCGTAGCTTCCTCAATAAGCGGGAAAATCAGTGGAGCTTCTTTAGCGTCAATAGCTCGGCTGGTCCACGGGATGGGACTTTTTCTAGTGGGGTTGGAGTACGGTTCGTAGCGGGCAGGGTTAGGCAGTGGCCCGACCACGTACTCCTCCACGACCGGTGGTGTCTTCCCGCCAGCGTGCACGGTCACCAGCGCCTGTCTCTCCGGTTTGGCTCCGCCTCCGTCCAGGAACGCCAAGGCCTCCGACTTTGCGGGGACGTACAGTTCTGTAAAAACGTACAAAACCTTATTGATTACCTCCATGAAAAATGGAATAGTTTTTGGCATGTCTGTCTGTGTGTCTGTGTTTCCGAATATTTGTGGTCATCATAACTCTAAAACCTCTGGATGTATTACGATGATATTTGGTATGTGGGTAGAAGTTGGCAACACGAAGGTCAAGGTCGATTTGGGGCCCCCTGGTATGTGACCTTGATATTGCAGCAGAACTTAAGTTTTTTGTATCTTTTGACCTGGACATGCTGTTGTCTTAGTTTTATTGGTAGCAGATAGCTTGTGATGTATCAAAGAAAGAAGTGATGTATGTTTGGGCCCCCTAGCAGCTTGCTATGGAGCTGCAGAAGCATAACGGAACATAGGAACGACGGATTTCCACGATATTGTTTTTCTTGTGCTATTACAATACAAATGACTGATCCTTCATTAAGAAGTTTGTCAACACCCGGATATAAATGAAAAAAAACAGTGAAATCATAGATACAAAGATTCCAACCATATCGTTTATCATGCTTTCTTCCGTCTAATACTTGATTGTTGATCATAATGTATTGACTTGTACGTGGACTTTAACATCATGTAAAGTCTGACATCGTTATGGCCTGTGTTTTCCTAATAAAATCATTCATCATATAATAAACGTATCTTTCAGTATTAGATACAGTAAGATCAAAACGTTGACAAACCATCTCGTCGTAAATGTCTACTACAACATTAGGTACCTCACCTCGACTTTTATAGGGCCAACATGTCCCAAAGGAAAATGCTACAAAAGCTCACCACCCAGAGTGACGGTGAGATAAATATTGTAGGATTGTAGGGGGATGAAAAAGTTGGGTAGCGGGCATGTGGCTTTCCCGGCCGAGGGGGAAATAATCTAGTACGGTCGGTCTGGCATTCAGGCTTTGCTACACGTACAAGATTTATGCTCAGCGTACAAGAATGCGGACAGTACCACACATACCGATGGCGTTGATGTAGTTATCGCTGAACCCGGCCTCGTCCCACGGCGTTAAACCTAGACTCTCCTGACTCTCCATGTAGACACGAACATCGTTGTGTTCTGCCAGGGACAGGTCGTCGTACAGTCCCGGGTCGTCTTCGTTCACCGGCTCGACTGGAAATCCAGCGGGGCACGGTGCCGAGTGTTGACTTTCCTCAGAGTTCGTACTCGCCACGAAGGCTCCAAGTGCAACAGCCAACGCGATGCACACGAAGAACAACACCAGAGAGATCGCCTGCCAAAACGACACAGTTTTCCAAGCAGGCCTCTCGGCATTTTTCTCCGGCACGGCGCTGTAAGTGTACGTCTTGCTGTCTGCAGTCTCCATTTTCACGAGTATTCAGCCAGCGAAGCAAGCAACAGCTGTAAGTCAGAGTGTCTACCCCGATGGTAGTGGCACAGTATGTCGCCACGCCTACCACGCCAGGTGAAAGTTTGTAAGATTGCGAGCGAGCTTGGTTAATGATTTTCCCAGACAAGCTATCAGGACTCATAGATTCAACGGGACACTAGTAGTGAAGAAATCTATCTATACAAAAGTGATTACAACTTATAACACAAGGTCTCATTAATCAGCGTATGCGGGTACTTCAAATGTGCTTAAAAATCTGCCATTGGATCGCATGGGCTTGCTTGTAGGATGATTTAAAAAGGACACTTGCAGGTCCACCCCTCCTTGTATTTGCAAAATGGAATCGCCGGGCGCGTCATCTTGAGCTTTGATTGGCTGAAGGTTGGGTGAAACGCTAGGTCATCAAAATCTTCGATCGATACTTGTAATCTTGTTTTCTTACTTGTCGCCCACAAGCTCTCTTTGTGTTGTTAAGGTCTCTCTTTGTGTTGTTAACCCGTGGACTTTGCACCTACATTCAGTAGATCACAACAAGATCACAAGGGTTCGATGGTTGTATAGCACAGTTTTCTCGCCTATGTATATTTACATAGCCCCAAAGCCCCAAAGTGAGAAGCTTCGACGCCACAGAATTTATAGCACACAGTGAGCCACAGTGCTCGAAAACGTCGTACTACCGTTTCCCAAATCATATCCTGTTACATGAGTAATGATCAGTAATTGCTATTCGGTGTTATCCCTGGTCCCTGTTCTACCTGGATGGCTAACTTTCATCGACATATAAATTTATAAGTTCATTTTTACAAATTTTTTAGACTATACCATGAACTTCAACATATTCAATTCTTGTAACTTGTACACCCTGCCATAAATTTTGAGGCGTCGAACCCTCCGTTCTTAACCATGTAAATCCCCATTGGCTTAAAAATCCGGTGTTCTGCTACCTGTATACCTTCAGTCAGAACGGGGATCAGCAACGGTCACAAGGACCCCCCCCCCCCCCCATGCACAACTTGTTGGTCCTAAAATCGCTCGCCCCTTCCCCCTTTACTGTCATACCTAATCCAACCGCAAATCATCCGGTCACCCCCTTTTAAATATCACACCATAATAGTCCATTTTCCCAGGTAAAATTGGGGATTATATCATAGAAGTTGTGATAGAATTACGTGACCTTGGAATAGCAATGTCTCAACAATTGTCTTGGAAGGGCCATCGTTGTATTTCTTCTTTTGACCGCCCCCCCCCCCACGAAATATGTAATAATGCATACTTTTCGTTTTCCTTTTGCTCTCTGTTTATTTCTCCAACAGCCACCCTCCCCCGACCCCAACAACATCTATCCTGATTCATCCCTCGAACCGCACTATTGTCTCCTGTAGTGTAGGAGCGCCACCTGGCGAATACAAAACTGGTGATAAATCAAAGCTATCCATTGGAGAGAGTGTGAAAACTTTACAAGGCCATGTTGATACTGGTTGTTACTGAAAGGGCAATCCCCATAGCCCACATGTGCCTGGTGTGTGCAGTTAAGGGAAGGGTCTTGTTTTTACTCTGTGTTTAATAATGATAAATGCTGTTTCTGTCAAGAAAAACACTTAGTAACCACTTCCCGAAGGAAGGGCAGCTCTGGTTGCTATGCAGTCGGCCATCTTGGTCTCGCGATAAATGACACGTGACATCCCTGGTCTCGCGTGACCCAGCGTGGCTCATCTTGATGATTTATTAACTAGAGTTCGGGGACCTCATACCTCCATAAAATATTCATTGCTTTTTTGTGGATGGTATGTATGTTTATAGTCGGTTGTATTTGAGAGTAATGGTTATATAACATAAATGTTATGGGAAAGTAGTGGTGTATTTATTTAATGACACAGAGGATGTCCATCTGATTAGTAATTATCAAAATGTGACACTTCATTGTGTAATGTGCGTTTAAGAGGTCGACGGCATATGGTAGCGTGGTGTTCCTTAAGCTTGATGTTTGGCATTTAAAATGTCTAAGGTTGTCAGCATTATTGAGGTTCGACTATGTGCCTCAGAGCTGTGTGGTGGGAGGAAGTTGGGACTCGAATTAACTTGCGACCAATCACAGCCAGCAGCGGCTTCAACAAAGGCGGTAACATAACGTCAATCAAGAAGAGGCACGAAACTTTGCGAAAATAAACCGAGAAACTGCGATGTTTGGGACTGGATAACATACACAAGTATCTCGCTAAGGCGTCGACCTGTGAGGAAGTGGACGACGCGGAAACTATTGCTTCTACTACAACTGTTGAGCGACAAGGACAAGGGGCAGCGGTGCAGTCAGGGCTGACACCGATCGCGAGGAAACGACGCCAGGGCAGCGGTGGACGGCTCGACTGTCGAGCCCGTCTCAAATCCAAGAAAAATGGCGCAAGAGACGGCAGTGGCTTCGTCACATCGGAGACGAGTGGTGTGTGACGTGTGTTTACAGTTTGCACCAGGAGAAAAACATCATTTAACGATTCCTTTGTCGGTTGTTTTTAAAGTATGAAAATAGGAAGCGTGACTACTGAGAAAAGAATCTGAACTAACCAAGGATTTTATCTGATAAAAGCTCCTTGAACTAACGTGTCGGATTCGTCATAAATTCCAATTTCCCGTTAAATGCATTTTAAATCGTACAAGGTCCGGGTGATTCCGATCGGAGTTTGCAGGCATTGCAAATTAGAATCGTGAATAAAAGTGAATGTTACGGAATAAATAGTATCATAATATTTCTTTTGTCATGCTTGTTCATTTGCTTACGCGCCTTCAACAATAAAAGTGGCATAATACAGACACAAAGTTAACATATTGCTGCAACATCGTGCTGGCAAAATGTATGTTTATTCATATAAACATTGCACAGGTAACACAATTGTTTAGATTTACAGTTCAAAACATTCTAACGATAAATATTGATGAGGAAATAATCATTCTCGCCATTGTTAAACTTACTTATCAAAACTGAACTGGCCAATTTTCCCGCGATTTCCGCCAAGTAAAATTCTGGCGGGAACACTGCAGTATACACGGAATCGTGAGGCCCCGCTTATGAATATTAATTAGCCTTCGCCCTCTTCGCGTACAGGTGTGGGCTCTGTGCGGGGTCACGGAGGCTGCGCAGGTGTGTGGGGTCACTGGAGTTCACGACAGGAGGCCGAAAGAAAACCAATTTCCCCTCAGAAAAGTGCTGAAATTAAGCATTTTAAAGTAGTTTATGCCAAAAATTTTACTTGGATCAACTATCTAATGCCTATCTACACCAAATTTCAGGCCATTCCATTGTAAGACCAGGGTACAGGGGGCCAAAATATACCGTTTGCGTCAAAACATGACTTTTGAACCTCAATAAAATCATAGATCACAGATATGAAATAAATGAGAAAAAAGCATCAAGCTATTGGCCCATTCTATTACTGTGCCGAATTTCAGATCATTCGGTTCCGGAACGGCGGAGATGAATCACTTTGAAGATTTGACAGGAGAAAGAAAGAAAGAAGAAGAAACATGACGAATACAATATATTTCACCATACTATGTATGGCTGAAATATAAACATTACGAATACAATATATTTCACCATACCTATGGTATGGCTGAAATATAACCAGGGAAGTCAGTCCACGCTAAGGTTGCTATTTACCCTCCGGCCGACCAAACCTTCTAGATCTGGTGGCCAAACTCCCCTTTCAACTTTTTCTCCCCATAAAAGCCAGCATAGTCAGTCTGGTAGCTAGAGACTAAACAACTCAAGGGACTGAGAAAAAACTGCTACTCAGAACAAGAGGTTGCTCAGGACAGAGGTGGGGGTAATGTTAGCTACTGCAAAATAAACGGGGATGTTTTTATGTGACTGAAGACTCCATGATGCTCTTTCTTTAAAAGTCAACTCAGGGACCAAACACCCCTGAATAGAGCGTCCTTACGTCCTTACTTTCAGACAAGGTCAAACACCTGCATGCTTCTTTTGACTCAAAACTGTTGCCGGTGATGACTGTAATTAGTTTAGACAGCTGATAGTGAAAAAAAAAACATTTGTATAGAAATTTTCTGGCATAAAAAAAACGTATAATAAAAACTTTCGTTCTATATCGAGCATTTCGGAATCGGGAGGTAAATATTCTGTGTATACTTAGCCTGAATGCCAGACTGTTTCCAGGGCCTACAAAGGCCAGCTCCTTGGATCTAGGGCCAACATGCCCACAGGGAAATGCTATGTACAACAGGTGGCCCGTGCGATGATATGGTGGAGGGGGGCAATCTTTGGTAACGAGGCATGTGGCTTTCCCGACCCGAGGGGATAACGTCCAGCGTTGTTGTTATGGCATCCGGGCTAGTATACTATACTAAACCCGATTTATGCTCTGTTTACAGGGATGGGGTACTACCACACATACCGATAGCGTTGATGTAGTTATCCCTGAACCCAGCCTCGTCCCACGGCGTTAAACCTAGACTCTCCTGACTCTCCATGTAGACTCGAACATCGTTGTGTTCTGCCAGGGACAGGTCATCGTACAGTCCCGGGTCGTCTTCGTTCACAGGCTCGACTGGAAATCCAGCAGGGCACAGTGCTACATTTGACCCCACCAAGGCCTGTTGACATTGTATTCCAGAGCTAACGCTCGCTACAACAGCTCCAAGTGCAACAGTCAACACAACACAAGCGAGGAAAAGTACCATGGATATCGCCTGCCAAAACGACGTGGTTTTCCACGAGGGCGTTTCTGAATTTGCGACGGAAACAGCGCTATATGTGTACGACCTCGAATCAGACGTATCCATGTTGTTGATTTATAATGGCGAATCTTCGCCACTGAAAACTAGTTGGACCAGATCTGCTTTGATAAGACAAAGCTCTGCCTTCATTCAACCCCGCTGTAAGACCTTGAAAAGGCGAATAGAATAGCTATAGCCTGCGGTTGTATCAACCGTGCACTGACCATTTCAAAGAACGAACGAAAGTGGATCGGGATAGAGTACGTTAGGTCACAGCAAGTCAAATTCTAAAACGTTAGATGACATCGGTGTGTCTTGTGTCGTTGTAGCATTGACACTAGTGAGGTAGCCATGAGTTTAGTTGTACAATGTTCGTCAGAGTCTAGTTGAAATGCTCGATATAGAACGAAAGTTTTTATTATACGTTTTTTTATGCCAGAAAATTTCTATACAAATGTTTTTTCGCTAACGAAAAGTGATTTTATGCCTACCTCAGGAGGTCCGAGCAATTACACGTAGAGACACATCATCAGCCCAACACAATCAGATTTTTTGGCGGTAATACCAGAAACGATTTAATGAGAAAACATAAGTCGGCACTCGCCTGACATATGATAACAGTGATAAACATGGGTTGGCACACGCCTTTCCCATGGTAGAACAAATCGCCGTCTTTGGTATCCCACCTAACGGCTAGAACAACACTAATCTGTGTTCCTTTTTTACAAACATTTTTTATCAAACATTTTATAACTTTTCTTAGTGATACAACAGTGATCTGCGACTCTGTGCTAAGAACCCACCAAGGGAACGATAGCGACAAAAAACAGAACCCCCCAAAGGAGCAGGCTAAGCGAGACATCCTAACCTAATGTCAAAAGAAAAACCAAAACATGGCTCTGTAAAGACAGAGAGATGGCAAAATTTTACAACCTAGAACCTACCTCTGGTATACCGCTTTTAGCATTACTTGCTATTGAGAAATTTCCGATTACTCACATGAGAAAGTCTAGACATCCCGCCTTTGCGTTGTTGAGAATTTTGGAGTGATTTTTCCTATGCTAGAGTTTTACATCTTCCGAAAACTGGGCGCCCGCCTTCTTGTTATCGGAAAGATGATTAGTTATCCAATGCTCTGATTAGGCCTCCCCGAATGCTTTTAAAGTATAGCAGTTGGCCGTACGAGTTGAAGTGTAGGCCATCCGGCTCAAAGAAGCGCTCGTGAAACCTGTCAATGATGCGCTGATGTACCCATGGGATGATAAGTGGGAAGGGGTCGGCATTGTGATCCTCAATCTCCTTGACCAAAATCCCTTCGAACTCCTTGCGGCGTTCGTTATATGGGACCCCCGGAGGATCGAAGACTCTGGGGATAGGGACACCCATGACTACCTTTCTAGCCCCCGTCTGCCAACTAATGTTGTCAGCTAGCTTTATCATGTCCCACGCGATCCTTTGTGTGGACCTCGATAAGTCACACAGGTCGTTACAACCGGCCTCTAAGTAAACCAGGTCTGCTCGCCTCGGTAGGGCACTCCACAGCCTACAAAAGTTGCGGGTGGTGCCTCCCGGCAGGCCGCGAACGTGACACGTAGCGTTCGTAAGCCAGAAGCTGTGGTCAATGACTCTACCGGACTCAGTAGTAGCTCCACTTGACAAGAAAGTGTCCAAACGAGCCACGAAGGAATGGCCTAGTACTAAGACAACAGGGTTAGTGTCTGGGCTAGCCATGATTGAGCACCTACCCCAATCCTAAGACTTCCTGACAAGTTGGAGGTGGATGTCGACTCGAGTATTAAGCACCGGATCGCGGAAGCCTTCCTACAAGAAACCGATGATAGCTGCCAGGGTCAGCAACGAGAACACACACGAACAATCGTCACACGGACGACGCAGAAAAAACGCCAGGACAGAAAATTTACACAGCCGGCCAAGGCTTTACCATGAACGAGCTTCACTACCAGCTGTCTAAGCTAATTACAGTCATCACCGGCAACAGTTTTGAGTCAAAAGAAGCATGCAGGTGTTTGACCTTGTCTGAAAATAAGGACGTAAGGACGCTCTATTCAGGGGTGTTTGGTCCCTGAGTTGAGTTTAAGAAAGAGCATCATGGAGTCTTCAATCACATAAAAACATCCCCGTTTATTTTGCATAGCTAACATTACCCCACCTCTGTCCTGAGCAACCTCTTGTTCTGAGTAGCAATTTTTTCTCAGTCCCTTGAGTTGTTTTAGTCTCTAGCTACCAGACTGACTACGCTGGCTTTTATGGGGAGAAAAAGTTGAAAGGGGAGTTTGGCCACCAGATCTAGAAGGTTTGGTCGGCCGGAGGGTAAATAGTAACCTTAGCGTGGACTGACTTTCCTGGTCAATTTGCCTTTTTTTGCTGAATGCTACGATCTCCTCACCCCCGTAGGAAGGCCTGATGGAGGCTATGCGGGGTTGCTAAAATATAGCTTTGACGGTACATGCAATTGTCCCGTATAAGAGAATAATAGAATCATACTATATAGTGGTGCTGTGTAGAAGCTAACATTTAAAATAACTATTTCATTCGTTGCAGTATATTATAAGCGTAACATTCTGTTTTGTGATATACGTTTACACAGAACTACACGTTCCAGCAAAATCGGAGGCCTTGGCGTTCCTTGACGGAGGCGGTGCCAAACCGGAGAGACAGGCGCTGGTGACCGTGCACGCTGGCGGGAAGACACCGCCGGTCGTGGAAGAGTACGTGACGGTCGGGCCACTGCCTAACCCTGCCCGCCATGCACTGTACTCAAATCCCGCTAGGAGGAGCCCCATACCGTGGACCAGCCGAGCTATCGACGAAAAAGAATATGCTTTGCTTATGGCCATCATTGAAAATGCCACAGCTAGGGTGTACGGTATCCTAAAGGTCTGTATATCATTTGCCGATATAGAAGCTATAATCTGTCCATATATTCAGACTTAAATCCTGTGTCATGTGATCTGAACGGAAGTGTGACGTCATCAACGGGTCAAAGGTGCCCGAAAGTTGGTATCAGCCCCGGTCTCGGTTGAGGGATGGTCGACGGGCTCAAGTGTGGTGTCTCTTTAATTTCTTATTCGGAAATAATCTATACGGATGTCAAATCTTTATACGATTCTTAGATATAAATATTTAAACATGTCAGGTTAGCAACCAATCACTTTTCAAGAAGCTTAGGTAGATATTGGGCTTGATATTTTCTCATGTGAAGTTTAATAATAGAAGTAGAACTATCAATAACATGTATTATTAGAAATTAGAAATCATGATGTGCAAAAGCGCTCAATTTTTTTGTTGCCAAACAAGAAATGTCTTTTTTTTTTAAACAAAATATTTTATTTGTCTCTCAAAGGAAAGCTATGGCTACACTTACCACAACTGCTCGGCGCGTTGTCTGGTTGCCTTGGATTCGGTTACCAAGGGGTTCAGAAGCGGGGAGAGGAGGTCATGGATCTCGTTTCGCCGCGCAGGAGTAGGTGGCATCACGTATTTTATAGGCTTCATGATGCAGGTGAGATTTTACACTAGTTTGCATATCTAGACTGGATGAAGCTTGCTTAGGCCTTGGTCACAATTTCCAACCCGGGGCCCGGCCGGGTAGCTTTCGAAACGAAAAAAATGTGATATAAAAGTAAAAAAAAAAAAAAAAAAACGTAAACAATATTAGTCATTGGCATAACTTGTGTATATTCCTTGGTCAACACTTTTACTTTTCGTTTCCGCAAACATCCCGGCCGGGGCCCGGTTTGGAAATGTGACCCAAGCCTTATGAAAAGCAACCTTAGGACTGTAGAACTTAGATTTTGTGGCGCTTTTCTGCGAAATAAGTATTATAAGATGAGGTATTTGTAAATCTATTCCATTCCATACCGACATATGTGGAGCAAAGATGTAATGCAGCTGTGCCGTGAGAATGCCTGAATCAATGCCTAATTTTTTTTTGGGGGGGGGGGGGGGTCCATTATTATCCTCGTGCGGCTTGTTTCTGTGCCGTTTATAACCGCTCAAAGTATGAAGTAATGATGTAAATGTGGGAATATACTGCAGTAGTTTTCAATATCATACGTATTTCCTTATTCATAATATTCCCACTTTTAACGCTCCAATGCTACTTAGGTTGCCTTTAAAATCAAATTTCTCGTGGTCGATGACTTCAATTACGAGCTTATGATACAATGCGTTTCGCTATACGCCAGGTAGTCGTCATGAAATATGTTAAGACAAGTTGGATTCTCTCATGATTGTAAAATAAATGGTGGATCTGTTTTTACGAAATCTGGTTAACTTGCAATTTTTCGAAGGCATTCGACAACACAATTTGCTTAAATGACCTCCGACTTTACTGTTAGTCATATGAATTATGTTACTTTAAAGTTTAAAGTTTCAATTTTTCTTTTCCTTGTCTAATAACAGATTACCCACGAGAGTGCTGACCCCAGTGATTGGCATGTCTCCAGGGTGCTCTATAACGACCAGTACTTTGACTCAGTAGAACAACTCATTACCGGGTACGCGGACGGTTCGGTTGAAAAGGACACGCCTGACGCCGACGTGCAAGGCGACGACATTCTGTATCCTACCTTTATCCGGAGGGGAAAGCCGCAGCCAGCTTCTCCTAGCCGGGGCCAGACGCTGACTGAACCGGGCGGCAGACGGTACGCGGTGCGGGGGCGACACATCGAGTACATGGGCTGGAGTTTCGACTGGCGTTTGACTACAACACAAGCCATGCAGCTATATGACGTCAGGATGAACGGGGAGCGCATCGCGTACGAACTGAGCTCACAAGATGCGACGTCTTTTTACTCCGGACACAACCCCGCCATGCTCAACAACCTCTTTCTCGACTCCTATTGGGATTTTGCCAAAAGCTTTGAACTCGTACGTGGCATAGATTGTCCGGAAACGGCGACATTTTTCAACACACTTCAGCAAAGAAGCACCAAGGAACCGAGACTGATCCAGAACTCCGTCTGTGTGTTTGAATTGAATGCTGGGATACCACTCCGTCGCCATTTTGATTCTGACTTTGCAGGTGGCTTCAACTTCTACGGCGGCATGGCTGATCACGTGTTGGTGTTACGTCATATCAACACCGTCGACAACTATGACTACGTCTACGATTATATTTTCCACCAAAATGGCGTCATCGAAGTCCGTGTCGGCTTGACTGGATATATTCTAACATCACAAGACAGGACCCCGTACGGTTACCCGTTACATGGGGGCATCATTGGAAATGTTCACCAGCACTCTTTCAACTACAAGGTGGACCTCGACATTCTTGGAACACAGAATAGGTGAGAGACACGTTTTGTAGAAACATCAATGGGTTGATCCTAGAAATAGAAATATACGTCCCTACCTGCGATATACTGTAAATGCAGAAATTTTCACGGTGGCTTTATGTTCGCGTTTTTCGCGTTGCCAATTCACCGCGAACGTAAAACCAACGCTAACTTTTATTTTTTTTGTCCATGGCAGTAAGAAACTACAGTGCATGGTGCTACCGCGAACTTAAAACCAGCGCGATCAGTCCTTTTCCCGCTACCGCGAAATTATATCCCCGCGGACTTACATGCATTAATAGTATATGTAGTTATGGAAATGGCTTTTCTGTTCTTTCCTGTTCCTTCGACTAGGAACGCTGTAGGCACCCAGGACGAAGCATTGAACATGTCGTTTCAACTAAACTTTTCAAACAGGTTCGAAACCGTGGACATCTTGTTGGAGAACATCACCAACCCTGAGCGGCCGGAACTGCGCCACATCCAGACCCGCATCCAGCGGAACCTCAGAACTACCGAGAAGGAAGCCGCCGTGCAGTACGACTTCAACCGGCCTAAGTACTACAACTTCTACAGCGAAGAACAGAAAAACCGGTACGTCGTATTACTGCCATTTCCATCTAACTCATTACAAAGAATCTCGGAAATGCTTATAGGTCACAAATGGAAGAAGGGGCCTTGCCGACCAGTTCACTACACTCCCTTCGCAATTTTGACCGAAGCCTTACTTGTATCTAACTTTGGCAAAATGTGGTGTTATTGTGCACTTCGGATCAATGTTTATCGCCTTTACGATTCTGGAGTTAGATAGATGTGACCATATTCATGTTGTGTCCAGGTTCGGCGGGAATCGTGGTTACCGTACGCGTGTGTTAGATACATTTGCATAATGTGACCATGTTCATGTTGTGTCTAGGTATTTCTGGATCCACCTGTGAAACTTAACATGTGCTGGTCATGCCCAGGAATATACGGGAATATCGGGCGCACCGGATGGGCACATTACTGTACACGTCAAGTTTCACGGGTGTGTCAGGGCCCAGAAAGTACTAGAAATTTTTGTTTCCGTGCAGTAGGTTGCATGATATGACCATGTACATTCTGTGCCTAGGTTCGGCGTGAATCGTGGTTACCATGTTAGATACATTTGCATGGTATGACCATGTTCATGTTGTGTCCAGGTTTGGCGTGAATCGTGGTTACCGTGTGTTAGATACATTTGCATGATGTGACCATGTTCATGTTGTGTCTAGGTTCGGCGTGAATCGTGGTTACCGTGTGTAAGATACATTTGCATGATGTGACCATGTTCATGTTGTGCCTAGGTTCGGCGTGAATCGTGGTTACCGTGTGTTAGATACATTTGCATGATGTGACCATGTTCATGTTGTGCCTAGGTTCGGCGTGAATCGTGGTTACCGTGTGTTAGATACATTTGCATGATGTGACCATGTTCATGTTGTGCCTAGGTTCGGCGTGAATCGTTGTTACCGTGTGTCAGGAACATTTGTATATATGATGTTACCATGTTCATGTTGTGTCTAGGTTCGGCGTGAATCGTGGTTACCGTGTGTTAGATACATTTGCATGATGTGACCATGTTCATGTTGTGTTCAGGTTCGGCGTGAATCCTGGTTTACCGTGTGTTAGGTACATTTGTATATATGATGTGACCATGTTCATGTTGTGCCTAGGTTCGGCGTGAGTCGTGGTTACCGTGTGTTAGGTACATTTGTATATATGATGTGACCATGTTCATGTTGTGTCTAGGTTCGGCGTGAATCGTGGTTTACCGTGTGTTAGGTACATTTGTATATATGATGTGACCATTTTCATGTTGTGTCTAGGTTCGGCGTGAATCGTGGTTACCGTGTGTCAGGAACATTTGTATATATGATGTGACCATGTTCATGTTGTGTCTAGGTTCGGCGTGAATCGTGGTTGCCGTGTGTCAGGAACATTTGTATATATGATGTGACCATGTTCATGTTGTGCCCAGGTTCGGCGTGAATCGTGGTTGCCGTGTGTTAGATACATTTGCATGATGTGACCATGTTCATGTTGTGTCTAGGTTCGGCGTGAACCGTGGTTACCGTGTGCAGCTGAACGGTATCGCGAAGACACTGCTGCCCCGGCAGGACTGGGCAGCGATGCGGGGTGTGGCCTGGCAGGACTACCAGCTGGTCGTGACTCAGAGGAAAGACTCGGAACCCTCCAGCTCCTCCATCTACAACCAGAACGACCTGTACGACCCCGTAGTCGACTTCCAGTCCTTCATCGATGATGATGAGAGCATCGTTGACGAGGACCTGGTTGCCTGGGTGACGCTCTCCACGCACCACATTCCTCACTCCGAGGACTTCCCGACCACGGCTACTGCGGGGACACAGATGCAGTTCTTCCTGCGCCCCTTCAACTACTACGACGAGGATCCTTCGGTGGGATCGTCTAACGCCGTCCTCATCACCCCGGGAGAGAAGTCTGGGTCTGTGCGGGTGGAACGGTTCGGTACCCCGACAGGCCCTGCCTGTGTGTCCGAGCAGAGTCCGTTCTACTATAATGGGACGTGGCGAGGGTCCAATTGAGTAGGGGACAATTTCACGAACGGATTATTTGGGGTTAAGTTTATGGTGTTTAAAAAAAATTGATTTCCAAGGAAGCCCTGCAACTGATCATGACTATATAGTTATACATTGGCTAGCGCAGACGACGTCGACATTTACAAACTTTTATGCACCCTCGCCGGCCAACTCACCAACCAAATGGTCTGAAATAATGCACAAGGTCGACATAATGGTCGGCTTTGTGTGACTTGGCCTGTCAACACATCTGTATGACCTTCACTAGCGACTCCTAGCGGTTTTACAGATGTCTACAGAGAAGAAAAAGAGATATCGTCAACACAGCCACCTAAACCAAAAGAACGACTGGTCATTGAGGGTACCGGTCATGCAATCTCGACTTATTAGGAACATATAAAGATATTCAGTCCTTGAACTATGTTGAATAAGGTCAAAGGTCCTCTATATCCGTTCCTTAAAAAAAATTCATGTAGGATGCTAAAATGAATAGTAGGCAAATACTAATCATATACATAGAGAGAGGCATCGCAATCGGTCGTATTTGTATAATATCTCTTCCGGACACATATACAAATATATACTTATGTATATCTTTATGAATAAATACATGTACACGTGCTGTGACTAATTTTAGAATGTTGAATATATAAGCAAGTAAATTCTCGTTTTAGAAATACGAAGTCATTCAAAATAATAGTGTATAAAGGTGAAGTACGCGATGCTAAAATAGGTCAAACTCGAGCTCTTTTAGTCCATAAGGTTGAGGTCGTCTCTACAGTACCCTTGGCGATCAGTTCCAAACCTACCGTTCTTGAAAGGCAGCCGTAAGGGCGTTGAACCTTTTAAAAGAAAGGGCTGATATCCGTGTCATGATCTTTTGCGACTTCCCGCCAAAAACAAAAAGAGTCATAAATGCCGTATTGGAGCTATTTGTGATCAAATTTGATCTCTTGGTGATGTTTACAAAATAGAGATTATTTTCATTAAAAGCGAAAATTACCACTCTTTTTAAAATCGCTGATTATGTCCATTTCAAGTCGTGAGAGGGTTAGCAATGGGTTGGGAATCAGTCAGGAGACACTGATTCAGCAGTCTGCGGCTAGAGGTCGGGATGGTTGGGAACAGGTAAGATAGCATTCGGGACACAGCAGTCGGGAGTAAGTCATTTACTGGTCGGGAGGTGGTTAGGACATGTTCGGTGCTAAAAGATAGGCGTGGCCTAAACTGGTCAGACTGCTCCCGAACACAAGCCGACCTGAGGCGGCTAAGGTTCGGCTGGTGTTCGGGAGCTAAGGGTCTAACGATTGTAAAATAATTTGTACACAAAGTTTGGTGTTTTGTTGGTACAGTATGTGATGATTATTGTTAATAGACTATTATCATATAGCCAGGAGCCGCGGACCAATCAGAAGGCCCCGTTGCACGTTTGTTATGACGCAGTCACACATAGATTCCGGCCAGGCCAGTGTGTATCGCTCTTTTGATTGGTCAGAATGAATCGACACCGGCACCGTTGTCGATTTGCATCGACAATGCATAGTCGATTCATTCTGACCAATCAGAATGAGCGATACACACAAGAAAGTAAGGGATATGCAGGCTTTGGCCAATCAAAAGGAGCGAAACATATGCCTGAGCAGAGGGAATAAGTACAGACTGCAAGGGGTGGGGGTGGGATGGCTTCTTCTGTTAACATTGGTAATGAGTTTTGTTGTTCTAAAAAGCCAAAGACTGCAATGTTTCGAATATTTTCTGTAGAAATTTTGGTTTCAAATGCAATCTTTCTATGTACCAAAGAACAAATGTGAACTTTTTAGAAATTCGACAAAGGAATTCAAACGCATAGTGCCAACTATGCGTCATACAGGAGTTTGCAAGTTTGAGTAGACTATATGATAATAACGTTAATGACCCGCCTGTTCTTCGCTGTACATAGTGTCATAACGCCTGGTCCTTTGTTATAACCACCTCATAAAACCAAACGTTTTATTCGGTGGTTACAGCAAAGGACCAGGCGTTATGACACCATATACACCTTGGGGCGGGTCATTAACCCTTAATTACACAATTCAGGAAGGCTTAGCTATTTTCTACCTATATAAATCTGCTTTTTGTGAAATAAATAGATAAATAAATGACTAAGGTTTTCTAATAATCGGTCATTTTACCTTTAACGCGGCTTGTATAACTGGTTTGAGTTGTCCATTTTAGAAGAAAAAAATAAACAATATATTTTTACTAACTATGCAATTGCAAAATTGTGGAAGGCGGCTTGGTAAGCAAACACCCCGTGTTTCATGTAACTTCACCAAACAATTTACACGCTGTATCTGTACTGTGTGACCTTCGATGGATAAAGTGTCAAGGACTAATTTCATGTTAATTTATTCATATGGATGACATTCTCACACGCATCAATATTCGTCCGCTTCAAGAAAACAAGTTTTCGATCATGCAGTAATATCGTACAAAGCTGCTCTGCAAAAGGAGCAAATAGATACCGTAAATTGCAAAAAATACAGCAGATACTGATACTACTATAATTGTAAGATGCTAGTAATATAATTGTAAGATGCTAATGATATAATTGTAAGATGCGAAAGCAGCTATGCAAAAGGAGCAAATATATGCTGTAAATTGCAAAATTACAGAAGATACAGATACTAATATAATTGTAGGATGAGAAAGACAATTTCAAAGTCAAAGAAAAAGATGTGAAATAACAGAAATGAAGACATTGTGTGTTTAGCCATTTGATGAAACTTCTCGACCATTAAGATTTCGTAATGAAGGAAACATTTCTAGGCTGCATTCTTTTTAATTCACACGCTCGCATTAGTTTTGAAGGCTCCCATAGGACGTAATCTATAAAATCACGTCAACGTGGCCTAAATTAGAACTAAAAAATATCTTGAAATATCTGTGTGTAAACAAATAAGACAAATAAGACAATAGTCTTTGGAAAAGTCAAATATCATTGAAACATGTTCCTGACAACCTGTCAAGGACGCTGAAATCAAATGTGATATCAAACAGTTATCATAAAGAATCTAGTATGTTTGCTGTATAAGGCAATGTTGATTTGATTATATGGATGACATCCTCTGGGAATTCAAAAACTGATGCGAGAGTACGAATAAAAAAAGTGACCCCCCCCACAAAAAAAGCTGCCTGAAATCTAAATAGTCAGGAAGGTTGAACAAATGACTGTACACACAGAATATAGTATTACGAACAATAGATACTTCATTTTTTGTTCTTTCACATCTTCTTTAGCCATGTAATGTTCTATGACATTAGATTACGTTTTCCGATATTTATTTTTGCAAGGGCACAACGCCGGTGGCATAGAAGGGGATTCAAACTCAGGACCTCATGTTATGGGCACAAACTAGGGCTGGGTACCGGTACAGAAAATTCAGGTCCAGGTCCGGTTCAGGTCCAAAGGATCAGGTCCAGGTCCGGACCTGAACCTGGACCTGATTCAGTATGACTCATACTAAATAGTCCATTTTACTACAAAGAAATCTGTTTGGTGGAGTACTAGACTTACACTGGCGTTTTAAAATCCTACAACGCTAACTGCACCTGTACGATTGGCTGTAAAACTTCGTAGAAATTATTATAAACTCTACTCTACTTTACTCTTGTTATTTTCTTCCACCTGCAAGCGCCAAAACGTGTAAATGCATTATGAAATAATCTGTTAATTTTCTTATCGGTCCAACATCCGGTCCACCTAATTTTTTCAGGTCCGGTTTTTCTGGACCGGTCCAATAGGAAAAACCGGTTTTGTACCGGTGTGACAGCGATCTCGCCCCCCCGGCGATCTCGCCCCCCCGGGGGGCGAGATCCCTAGCGTTTTCGCCCCCCTTTAGCGTTTTCGCCCCCCCCCCCCCCCAGAGCAGCTGGCTACTACATATTACAGGTGCGCTACCTGGTACTATACTGCACCTGGGGAGTAACGTATATGGTGTGTTACCTGGTACCTATATGGCACCTTATCACCGTACTGTAAGATGTCATACCTCGAAAGTCGATATTATATTGTTCGGTGCAAACATGACATTGAAATGAAAAAAGACAATTTTTGCAGCTGAGGTGGCATAAAACAGTGCTACTGCGAACGTATAAATCAACACCGTCTATGGTACGGAATACGTCAGCTATATGTTTTCAATTTGTCGCAGTGTTTTCTTTCTTGTGCTGGAAACATTTCCAAAGCACTAACAAAAACACACGTGAATAATAGCTTCTCATTATAAACACTATCTACGCGCAAGTTGATATAGCTGTTGCTAAATGCTACACAAAAACTGGTAAAGTACCTGTCTTAAGAAACACGGGTAAATGCATCAGTCCCTAAATACTAGAAAAGACAGTCATGTTGGAGGTGAAGATATCCCTTGGCCAGGTGCATATACCAAAATGTGCGTTATTCTAATTAATACCTAATATTTGCATAATTAATAAAGACATTACATAGTTCTTTTGTGGTCACTTCATTGTAGAGACTTCATATTGGAGATATAAAGGTTGCTTGAGGACAGGTGAATACAATGAAATACATCTTATGTCAAGACTCAGGTATATGCAATAATGGGAATACAAGGGACCAAACCCTCCTTGTCTGAAACACGTTCAACTATCTTATTACCATGTAATTACGTTAATATTGATACTATGAATGGAGTTATGTATCAAACTCGTGTACTTATATCGTTCTGAAACTACATTTTGTGATTTATACCAATCAACTTCTAAAATGTCATGTAAACCCGTTTTTTTTGGGGGGGGGGGCGAAATCGCTAAAGGGGGGCGAGGTAGGGGGGCGAGATCACTAGCCGGGGAGGGCGAGATCGCTAGTGATTTCGCCCCGGGGGGGCGAGATCGCTAGTGATTTCGCCCCGGGGGGGCGAGATCACGGGGGGGCGAGAACGCTGTCACACCGGTACGCTGTAACGATACCCAGCCCTAGCACAAACACTAAACGTTACGCCATCGCGACGCCATTGTGACTCCCCAAAATCTACCACGGAGACCAATTATGATTCGAGAATGATCATACTTTCATTACTGTTAAAGTAATCAAAGGGAATACACACAAAGGCCACTCTATGGCAATGTCATAGAGATTTTCTTTTTTTTTAAATATGAGTCCTTATGAAAATATGTACAATGCGTTAATGGTTGCTGAGCAGAAAGATCCGAACAAACGCTTTATACAGTACATTAACCTCGGCGAAATATAAACTACGACTCAACAAAGAGCTTCACAAATATAAAGCGTCGATGTCTAAAATCAAAGTTTCCAAGAAACAAAGTACCTTTTAATAGATAACCTGCGTTTGGAATGTATATGTTGACATAGAACGGTAAGATAATATTAGCATTATGCCCACAGAGGTTAGGTGTGGCGTTGGTTTGCCAACATGGTCGGTAATTTTAGAAAATTTATAGATATCTTGGAATACAAATGTTTGCAAAAGTATGTAAGAGGTTGTGCATGGTACGAACTTCATTAAAAGGTGAAGAACACAACGCTGCTTATCTTATACAGTAATGACTCGACAGAAAAGGTGTAATGCATACAATGTATTTTGTATATACATATTATACTGTTCTTCGAAAAGAACATCGTACGCAATAAATAAAAGTACAATCTCTATATACAATCTTTGCTTCATCAATTATGATATCATTTGAGCACAGTAACACAAACTTGTAACATATTGTATTTGTTCAACGGCCATGGCGAATCTATATACAATCTGAATCATTAGGTTTGTGTGATGATAAATTGTTTGAAATAAAGTAGAGTAAAATTACATTTTTTTCGTACAAGACTCACCTATACAATGTGTTTGTACTTGGTCTTTATACAAGAAATTCTTGCCACAATATTTCTCTTAAGCCAGAAGCAGTTATTTCAATTTCTAACCACCGTTCCTCGACCTGTTATTCATAGATACCCTGTTTAAAAACACCTGATATAAGTTATTCCCATATAAAGGTGCACAAGCATTAGTTTTATAAAGTTTTAAACTGTCAGTACTGAAATAAGCGACTCTCGAAGAGCAGACTAGTAAAATCTCTCTTTTTTATACGGTTTCCACGTCGTTTTGTTTGGAATCACAGCAGTTAAGACGATCTATGGTATAAATTTCCCGTCGCCTCGTCTGCGGTGTGCTCGTCTGCCTTCTACACGTGAACAACTGTTTGCAGTCTTTTCTGAAAGATTTGTTCACGAAGGCATAGATGAACGGGTTCAGTATGAAATTCAAAAGGTACAGTTTGCTTATCACCTCAAACGCGTTGATTGACAGTTGCGTGGTGGTCTTGAAAAAGAGGTATCCTAAGTTGAGGTTCAGGATACAGTACGGAAGCCAGGTGAAGAAGAAGACAAAAGTTACCAGAACGAAGAGTTTGACTGTTCTGTAGTTGTTTCCAGCGCCGAGAGGGGACAGACTCGGTCTCTTCTTCTTCAAATCTTCTAGTTGTAAGCTATGTACTGGAGATGGCCTTCTCGAGGTGTTCACAACAGCCGCGCCTACCTTTGTTGACAGCCTCCGTCTAGTCCTGCGAATGTCCAGGTAAACAATCGTGTACAAAACAATCACGATGGCGACACAGAGAAGTTCGATAATCGGTTGGTACCAGGCCACGAAGTAGTTACAGACGCCGTCGTACTTCAGTTCACAGAAGTTGATCCGGGCGTTGATGTCGAAGAAGTCGTAGCACGGCAGCACCGGCAACGGGAGGACCACCCCCAGCGCGACCGAGACGCCCGCCGCTATCCTCGCTCTGTTCGCCGCCTTGATCTTCGAAGAAGCGTACTTGAAGGGCCGGCAGATAGCCAGATACCTATCCACAGCGATGGCGACCGTTATAAACGTAGACGTAAGCATAGCAGCACATTCGAACCACTTGAACAGCCTACAAGTCTCTACGTTCGGGAAGAGGTTGAACATCGTCAGCGAGGCTTTCACCTCCAGCGGAATCAAAATGGCGGACGCCACTCCATCTATGACAGCCAGGTTGAGAATGAAGTAAGACGGAGACAGCTTCTGTTTCTTTCCAATCATCACAACTGTGACGAGAAGGTTGCCAATAGTACCACAGGCGCACAGTATTGAGAGGATGACGGCAATAGGGATGTGGATATCGGCATGAGTGTCGTTCAAGTCCGAAGAAGTGAAGCTGTCCAAGTCCGAAGTGTTGAGGTACAGTCCGGGAGTCAGCCACGGCCGAAGGACGTACGTGTAGTTTTCTTGTGACTGGTTCGTGTACCTGTCGCCCTGGAAATGTGGATAGAACGGTAGGAAAACCCTCTCCGATTCCCAGTCCGCCATGCTGGAAGAGTCTGACAACGATTCGCGATTGTACCTCTCTCTCTCTCTCTCTCTAACGGACTGGCGGTGCTTTGCTATTGTCTAACATATGGTACTTGCATCATATTCGAGCAAACTGGTTGGAACTGGCTCCAACTATCTTTGGGTGTCTCCAAATAGCACGTTTCCGTTCGCGCTATTTTCGTTGAACACACATGCAAGCGGACGTCCTTAATTTAAATATACCTAACCTTGCGTACATGTATATACGCACGAGTTGCGTGGGAAAGACAACAGGTGCGAACTCATACCGCCATGTTTATCTGAAAGATCTTAAATCTTGCCACATATGTCACCACGTAATTAGAAAGTTGTCACCAGGAAAAATTTACAAGGGGTATATATAGATCTATTGTCTGACAAATTGATTTCTATTTATAACACGGCTTTACAGTTCTTACATGCAATGGAAAACGTGTGTTGTAGGTATGTAAATATTGTTTAAAGCATCGGAAGTGATACCGAGTAAATAAGTCAACGTTTTGGTACACAAAGTGTTTACAATGTCAGTAGAAATGTAGCCATAGAGATAATAAAAATAAGTTGTTGATGATGACCATGATTAAGGGACAAACATGCAAACATGGGCGTTTGCTTATTTTCCTAAGAAGTGTCCAAGTGTTTTGACTTCAGAAAATAAAAATTTATGCAACCGAGTATTTAGGTATAAGAACATTAGAATGAATGAATGAATGGTTACAGAGTTCACCTTTATCCGTGGGGTAACGTAAAAGCGTTGTTTTGAAACACATGGTATTGGGGATATCAAGTCGACGGACGGTGGTAATGCATTTTTATATTAAAAATATTGCAATTTGAAACCACTGTCCATCGACCTGATGTCCCTAAATGCGCTGTTTTATATACAACGGATATAGGTTATTCGCGGGTAAAGGCGAACAAGCGTTTAAGGCGTTTGTCCACCAATTGGGCGAGGAATACAACTATTTTTCATGCAACTGTGGATTTAGATTGCATTTCATCGTCAACCCTATTTCAAGACAGCATTATTTTGTAGAACATTGCCATGTGGCATGCAGGAAATGACTGAAAGTGTCATACATCCATGAGTCGCATGACCTTCGTACGACTTCTTTAGACCATGGTCGACATTAGGTTGGGCATAGCTTGGTCTGTTCTGCCCTCGGATGACCTTGCTCAGTACTGTAAATATCAGAAACATTCGCGGTGGTTTTATATTCTCAGTTTTCGCGGTGGCCACTGAACCGCCAACTTAAAACCACCGCGAATATTCATAATTGAGTATGCGACTACAGTACAGTACTGTAAACAAATTTGCGGGATGGCGGCGCTGCCGCGAATTCAAAACCACCGCGAACACTCCGTTTTCCCTCTGCCGCAAAATTAAATCCAGGCGAACTCAAATGCATTTACAGTTAATTCTCAACCGTCTAATAAAGGTTGAGGCCGAGTAGCCTGACTAAAATCGCGCTCCTAGCGGGAGGCCTTACAGTTGCCACCACGATGAGGGAGGTCATAACCCCAGCTGACGAGAGATTGTACATGTGTTAACGTAGACTAAGGGCCGTGGTCCGGGCTTTGAGTGCCAGTGTCTTATGGGGTAATTTGGAATGTTAGGAGTGGTGGTGGTTTATAAGCTAGCTCTTGGAGAGGGAAAACCTCCTATACTAGGACTCCGTTTGTCTATGTACTGTATAACACACCTCTCGTACTCGTGAACAGAAAGCACACCTTTGGCTGTGAAGAACCGGACTTGTAAACATCCACTCACATCGGAGCAGGTCCCCATTGTTATCAAGAACTGTGTTGTTAAATGTGCTCGAGGTATGGCTTTCTACAAACCTCCATCAACAATTAGATAATCCATAGGATATCTGAGAAACTAGAGGGAGAGGCAAACATACTCTCCAAGCACCCGTGTAATTTTTCCGACCACTACTTTATCTGTGCGATTCAACCTCTGCTCGGGGAGTAAGGCAAACACACATGTACACACACGCAAACATACATGCCTTGAGAGAGAAACAGAGAGGGACACACACACACGCGCACACATGCACACACACACACACACACACACACACACACACACACACACACACACACACGTACACACAAAGAAACGAAAAAAAGCAAAACCAGTGATAGTAACGCCCAGCAGCCCAAAACTTAAACCGCGATTGCATCCAAACGCGTTTGAAGACGTCGATGTTGTTCATTATACCGCAAGAGGTTATAAGCTTTTGTTGCCAATCACTCCAACCGCGTTTGTTTCTATTACAATCCATATAGTTTATATTAACAGTCTTAACATGCCATAAGTTAGTTCCAACCTTGTTTTAGAGTGGCACTTGTAAAAACATTACCAGCGTGTTATCTATACTAATGTCAACAATTAAAATGATAAATGGGACAAGGTACAATTATTCGTGGTGTACTCGGACTGCTACGTCCACAGCGAGCGCCTAATGGTTAATACTGTACCAAACAACACCAGTATGTGTGTGTAAGTGTTAGATATGATACAAAGATATACTAAGCGCCCCTCGACTACTCTCTGTTGTTAACCTTTTAGTGCCTGACTAGTGGCGCATAGGTCTGTGATAAGTTTCTTTGCTATTTCAATAGCAGGGCATATTCCACACAAGTACCTCTGCACCGTACTCATATGGTGGTGGGAAATTTGACAATACGTACATTGTCGGACGTCTATATTTCCTAGCCAATCTTCAGTAAAGAGTTTTTTTTTTTATGTCAATGGCAATAAACCATTTCTCTCTCTCTCTCTCTCTCTCAAATTATCGGGCCATTTTTCTAGTTATCAAGGAGGCAGGTTATGTGATCAGTGATTGATTCATATGACAACCTAGATCTTCTGCGAGATCATAAAAGAAACAGAAAAGTTATAATATCAACTTGTCTCTTTATTTGCGTAAATTAAAATATCACAAGGCTGTGTCATACAATTTGGCGTATTTGTATGAGTCAACTACAGTTACTGTATTGGGATTTTAAGCTCGTGAATTATTTGTTCTTTTCCATTGAGACAGGTGCTACTTCGGTAATTTTACACGTGTACAGGTGCACGGGGACGGAATGGTTGCTTCTTGGTCTGCCCTGCCATCTGTTGCAGCAGCTGATCAGCTGCTGCATCTCCACCTGCCGCCGCCTGGTGGAGCGCGTGCTGCTGCTGCTGGAACTGCAGGAACACCCGCTCGAACTGATGCCACTGCTGCTGCTGCCACTCCTCGCAGCTGGGCTGGTGCTGCTGCCAGATCTGGTGCAGCGTCAGCGGCTGGTCTGCTGCAGTTGCCGTGTGATCCGCTAGGGGCTGCTGCTGCACGGTCTGCTGGTGATGCTGCTGCCACTGCAGGAAGTCTTGGTAGGTGAGCTGGTTGTCGGGGACGGCGTTCCTGGGTGGTGGGTGGTGGTGGTTGCCGTCTGGTGGCGGGTGATGAGGGCCTTCCGGGTGCGGGTGGATGATTCCTCCCGTGTCGGTTCCGGTGTTTGTGCCGGTGCCAGTGCCCGCAGGATCCGTCTGAGTACCGGTAGAGACGACGGAGTCCACATTGCACTGACACCTGCCGGCATTGATGCCGCTATCGGACCTAACCGTGCCCTTGAAGCACGCCATGAAGTAGGGGTACTCGTTGGTGACGTGGTAGCGGTACACCCCGTTCTTCATGCGGCCGTGGCACTCGTCCAGGTCGGCGTTGGTCAGCACCGTGCCGTCGTCGTCCACCGGGCCGTAGATCGGGAAGCCGTCGGCGGCGACACCGACGATCTGGGAGTGCGAGCTGGTGCCGTCGAAGACGCAGTCGGGGTGGATGTGGTAGTGGTACTGGCCATTAGGAGCCGGGTGTCCGTCGCACTCGTCGAAGACCTCGTTCTCCTTGGCGTCGAGACACTCGATGGTGAAGGGGTTGAAGATGGGAACGCCGTTAATGGCGACGCCCACCGGGCCCATCGGGAGACAGGACGTCTGGCTAGCCACCTGGGGGGCCTTCGGGAGGGTGAACCGGAAGTTTTGAGCCTGTAGAAAGAAGGAATATAAACTATGTTAACATTTGGGATTGGTCAAGTCAACTAGGGCACATTGCACCAAAGAATTGTACTCGTGCACATTCGAGCACTACTATTGAAGAAGCCACGCCGGCGAAACATGTCTGAGTGTGGGTTTGAGTAAAGTTTCTAAACGGGAACCATGCGGCTCCTATCCTCAATAGCAGGCTCTCTGAGGCCTTTTCCCCCGTCTTATCCCCCGGCCCATAGTACACTTAGTTGGCCATTTCTTTAAAAGACGGAAAAAAGGCCTCAAAGAGCTTGCTATGGAGGCTAGTGGCTCCAGCGTTTTTTTTCTGAAGATGTGGCGTAAGTGTATACGGTTGGGGTTGTCCAATACAATATGCCTGTGTTAAGGTTTCTAAAGATGCAAAAAATCATGACGATCCGTCAACCCCTAACTGAGAAACTCCCTAGACCTTTGACGTTTTCGCGCTCAAGTTAAGAGGGGACGGGTCTAACTACAACTACTATCGACCCGCACTATCTCGATTAAGTGCGGGCAACGACACAAACTCCCTGGGGAATATGTACTTTAGTTGCCCATAGCTTCAGATGCTTTCGTCGTGAGTTGCAGATTGAAAGACTTTGCCCGTAAGATTGCGACCTGCACCCAGCCCTAGCCAAGGACGTTGTTTTTATTCTGATTGTGTTATTTGTTCGCTGTGTATACACTTAGCAACTGCGGGGTTGGTGGGGCTGTTGCCAGGTAACGCTTAACCAACGTTTGGCGGGGCTGTTGCTAGGCGACGCTCAACCAACTGCTACCCGACAGATGTTTACATGGGGTCGGATTTGATTTCTGGATTTTAATGGACGCCACAAGTGTTGTGGACATTCTGACATTGTGTAACAGACGCGCGCGCACACACACACACACGCGCGCACACACACACATGAACGCACACACACATACAAACACACACACACACTCACACGAACACACACACATCAAAACACACACCTCTCTCTATCGCTCTGCCTATCACTCTTACACACACGCACACATCGAAACTCATACATACCTTTTTCTCTCGGTCACACACAGTGACACACACACACTCACTCACATACGCAAACATACACACACACTCTCAGAAACACGCACACACAAACACACACACACAACACAAACACGCACACACGCACAAGCACACACAGAAACACGCGCACACACACTTAGAAACATACTTTAGATGCAGAAACTTTCGCGGTGGATAATGTTCGGTGGTCGCTTCACCTTACACACACACACACACACAACCAAACATTTTCCATAGTAGTAAGAGACTACAGTGCATGGTGCTACCGCGAACATAAAACCACCGCGATAAGTCCTTATTCCCGCTACCACGAAATTGAATCCCCGCGAACGTAAATGCTTTTACAGTATACACACTTATTACCCCCAGTCTGGTAGACACTAACCACGGTCGGAGTGATAAACGTTTCCTTACCACGATACTGTTGGGGTTGTGCCTGTTAGGATAGACAGCAGTGGCGTGGTCAGGGATCCCGTTACTGACGATGGTGATGGTGTCGGCGGCCGTGGTGACGGTGACGCTCCCCTTCAGGCCGGTGTTCTGTTCCGTCACGTCCCGAGCCTTGAACTGTTGGATCTCGTCGGGCGTCAGGGCCAGGGTGGCCGCCGCGAGGGCGCACAGGAGGAGGAGGGTCCGCATCTTCTCTTCATAAACGACAAAGGTTTAAGTTAGACCTACGTCACATTTCCAAACCGGGGCCCGACCGGGCAGCTTTCGGGAACAAAAAGCACGATATAAAAGACAAGCTACACAAGTTGTAAAGCGAAAAGTCGTGGGCACTTTTTGTATATATTTTTGCGTATACATACTAGTATGCTGTATTTCCTATAGAGATCCACGACGGAATTTGCTTGGAATGCAAAAGTCCCTTCAAGACTCAAAGCCCTTTCAAAACGTATTGTTATCATTCAGATTGATAATAAACTAAGAGCGGAATAACATCACTCAAACGTGAAGAACAGTGTCCGTGTGCTAGCAATTTTACGGTTACAGGTTGTTTCGCAACAATGTCAGTTCGAAACCGTCAGTTCGCAACAAGCCAAGTCTTTTCACAACAAGGTACACGTCTTTTCGCACAAAGGTACAAGTCGTTTTTTGCAACATTCGAATGTTATTAATCTTGATAGCCTAATAGTATTAGAAATCGTATTCCTAAAATAATTATACTCCTGCCTGTGCAAGCCGCGTATGAAACTGTAACGCTCGGCGTATGAAAATCATCGGGCTGTCAGGTCCATGCGACCCCATGTTACTCTTCCGCTGGGGGTGTCTTTCGCACTCGGTAAGATTTTTACGTGGAAGAAGTATAATCAATCATGCTAGAAATACTAATTTCTAATACTATTAGGTTATCAAGATTAATTACATTCAAATGTTGCGAAACGACTTGTACCTTCTTGCGAAAAGACTTGCCTTGTTACGAACTGACGGTTGCGAACTGACATTGTTGCGAAACGACCTGTTACCCAATTTTACCGGCTGAAAGTCAGCCTATATCCAGTCGAGCTTGCTAATTAGTTACTGAGAAGAAGCACCCGCCACACCTCGAGGAAACGAAATCGACTTTTATTGATATGAAAACGAATCGGAGATCCAACCAACATGTTGATTGTGAGTCTTTGAAGACATTAGCGTTTAAGAAAAGAAAATGTCGTGGGGGCAGTGGGTTCAATTTTTATCCACTGTGTCTAGGGAACGGCGTTGGAAGGCGGAGCCCAAACCCTCTCGTTCCAACGCATTTTGCCTCCCAAAACGAATTCAGGTACCTATTTCTACATCCTAGGTGGAGTGAGGATAGTGTTAAGTGCTTTCCCAAGGGTATAGCATCGGCGGCATGTTAAGGGATTTCAACCCAGCGCCTCTGGGCCAAGCATTATAACCGTTACAACAACGCGACGCCACTTATAGCGCTATCGCTTAAGCAGAAGAGACGATGCAAGTACTGTAAATGCAGAAATGTTCGCGGTGGATTAATGTTAGCGGTTTTCGCGGTGACCACTTCACCGCGAACATTTTTCTATTATGGTATAAGACTGCAGTCTATGGTGTTACCGCGAACTTAAATCCACCGCGAAAAGTCCTTTTTCCCGCTACCGTGAAATTAAATCTCCGCGAACTTACATGCATTTACATAATTGATAACTGGCGTACCTTGGTCAGTCCTTTAGTCCTGTCTTCTTGTAGAACGGGATCTGTGCCTTGCTGCTGTCTCCGAGCTCAAGAATGTTGGTGTTTTCTACGCCGGGCCTTTTTATACTCGACCTGGTCTGGGCAAAAGCGTCACGCCCTCAGTCGTATTTTGCTGACTAAAGGCGTGCTGTGTTTACATTTTGATATTTTCGCCTGATCTTTGAACATAATACCGATCACGTGGGTACCTCATGTACCACCCCGTACTTAGTGATGACTATATTTATACCACGTGGGCAGATGTTATGATCGCAAATCTGGTTCACCAGTCAAGCCATGTTTATTCGCCTTTATTATATATGGATGACATCCGCCTTCGCATCAGTTTTCGTCGGATTACAAAGAAAAGGGTTTTCAATCTGTTTTTATTGTAAATCGCACAATAGTACCTATGCATGCCGTAAATTGCAAAAGAAAATATCGAAAAACAGATACTAATTATAATGTAATAGAATGCCAAACACAATAGCAGATTTGAAAGAACTAAATGAAGAATCTACTGTTAGGTATACCAGACTAGCCTGGTATCCAGCCGTAATATAGTTCCCGAGAGGAGAGAAGAGACTCGGGAACTATATTACGGCTGGATACCAGGCTAATGCCAGACTTTGTGTATTAAGTCATTTTTCAGCCTTCTAATCACTTAGATTTTATAATGAAGGTTTGGCAAAGCTTTTTTATTCGCACGCTCTAATCAGATTTGAAATTCCGATGGATGCCATCCATATAATGACTTGACTTTGACGTAATCTTTGACATAGTACAAAGTACTACCGTTACCATCGCGTGCCTAGTACAGTGATTACACCTTTCACGTTAGAGGCAATGATAACCTACTGTAAACGGCTTAAAGTTGGCAGTAAATTAATTCAATGGGAGCTAGGTAGAAATTGAGTGTTTTGCGGTGGTTTTCAAGATCGCTTGTCTCTACCAGCTCTCGCCTGGTCGAATAGTAATAAGTCCTATAGGGGACTTTGGCCAAGTTAGGAATAAAAGTCTAGTAGAAGTTAATTGACCGGCCGGCGGATTGCTGGATAGACTGCAAAAGACTGACTGAGATCCCATGGCAACTTATTTATTCCTATTTGGCCATATTCTTCTCTTTAGTCATCCAGCTTACATGTCTGCTTGGAGACAACAAGATTGCGGCTTTTCAAAGAAGTCTTTGGGCGCAGAAGAGAAAAAAAATATCGCGGTTGAGAACAGGATGCATATTCAAACCGAAAAAATTACATTATTTACAGTATCTAGTTTATAAGCACCGTGTTGTTATGGATGCAAGTCCGCGCCTGGCTCCATGTTACGTTGGACATCGATGCCTGCAGTGAACCTCCAGTAAAATTACTGGGCCATTTACTTATCTATCCAAATTGTGTGACAGACCAGGGAATGATTCATACAAGACAATCTATATCATCTGCGAGATCAAAGAAGAAACAGAAAAGTTATAATATCAACTTGTCTCTTTATTTGCGTAAATTAAAAGATCACAAGGCTGTGTCATACAGTTTGGCATATGTCCATGAGTCAACTACAGTTACTGTCTTTAGATTTTCAAGCTCGTAAATCATCATTTCTTTTCCATTGAGACAGGTGATATTCCGGTAATTTTACACGTGTACGGGTGCACGGGGACGGAATGGTTGCTTCTTGGTCTGCCCTGCCATCTGTTGCAGCAGCTGATCAGCTGCTGCATCTCCACCTGCCGCCGCCTGGTGGAGCGCGTGCTGCTGCTGCTGGAACTGCAGGAATACCCGCTCGAACTGATGCCACTGCTGCTGCTGCCACTCGTCACAGGTAGGCTGGTGCTGCTGCCAGATCTGGTACATGGTCAGCGGCTGGTCTGCTGCAGTTGCCGTGTTATCCGCTAGAGGCTGCTGCTGCACGGTCTGCTGGTGCTGGTGCTGCTGCTGCTGCCACTGCAGGAAGTCCTGGTAGGTGAGCTGGTTGTCGGGGACGGCGTTCCTGGGTGGTGGGTGGTGGTGGTTGCCACCAGGTGGCGGGTGATGAGGGCCTTCCGGGTACCATGGGTCCGGGTGCGGGTTGATGATTCCCCGGTGTCGGTTCCGGTGTTTGTGCCGGTGCCAGTGCCCGCAGGATCCGTCTGAGTACCCGGAGAGACGACGGAGTCCACATCAGTGCACTGACACCTGCCGGCATTGATGCCGCTATCGGACCTAACCGTGCCCTTGAAGCACGCCATGAAGTAGGGGTACTCGTTGGTGACGTGGTAGCGGTACACCCCGTTCTTCATGCGGCCGTGGCACTCGTCCAGGTCGGCGTTGGTCAGCACCGTGCCGTCGTCGTCCACCGGGCCGTAGATCGGGAAGCCGTCGGCGGCGACACCGACGATCTGGGAGTGCGAGCTGGTGCCGTCGAAGACGCAGTCGGGGTGGATGTGGTAGTGGTACTGGCCATTAGGAGCCGGGTGTCCGTCGCACTCGTCGAAGACCTCGTTCTCCTTGGCGTCGAGACAACGGTGGGTGAAGGGGTTGAAGATGGGAACGCCGTTGATGGCGACTCCCACCGGTCCCATCGGGAGGCACGACGTCTGGCTAGCCACCTGGGGGTCCTTTGGGAGGGTGAACCGGAAGTTTTGAGCCTGGAGAAAGAAGGAATATAAACTATGTTAGTATTTGTGATTGGTCAAGCCAACTAGGGCACATTGCTCTAAAGAATTGTACTCGTGCTCATTCGAGCACTACTTCTGAAGAAGCCTCACAGGCCAGACCTGCCTGAGTTTGGACTTGAATAAAGTTTCTACACGGGAAAAGTGTGTACGGGTGACTTGAGTTGAGGTGCCCAATATAATGTTGCCTATGCTAATATTTCCTAAGATACCAACAATGATGACGATCCGACAATCCTTTACAAGTCTAAAACTATAAAAAGGCCCCTGTAATTTAATAAAGCCTCTTGTGGTCCAAATTAAACCTACACCACGGCACTTACTAAATATCAATACAATCCATCCAGGCGATCTTTATGTTGGTCTTCTGCACACATACACACATATACAAAAGCATCCGAAAACAGGGGCGAAGTCAACTTTTTAAAGTACACCCGCGCTATCTCGGTTAAGTACGGGCAACGACACAGAGTCCATGGGGAATTCATACTTTGTTGGCCTATAGCTTGAGACACTTTCCTCTTGAGTCGCAGATTGGAGGATTGCGACCTGCACCCAACCCAAGCCAAGGACGTTGTTTTTACGATGATTATGTTATTTGTTTACTGTGTATGCTCTCAGCAACCGCGGCATTGGCAGGGCCGATGCCAGGCAACACCTAACCAATATTTGGCTGGGGGTGGGGTGGGAGAGGGGTTGTTTCCAGGCAAGGGCTACCCGACAATTCTTTACATGGGGTAGGCTTTCCCGATTCTACTGTTCATCAATCAAAATCAAGAGAACTAATCCCAAATAGATTTGACGTCAATTGTGTTGCATGTACATATGTAGCACAAGATTTTTCAAGTGACGATCGTTAGCAGGCAACGCACACACAAACACACAAACACACACACATCAAAATGCATACCTTTCTCTGTCTAGCTCTCTCTCTCTCTCTCACACACACACACACACGAAACGCACACCTTTCTCTGTCTAGCTCACACACATAAACACTCACACGCACACACACACGCGCGCGCACACACACACATAAAAATGCACACCTTTCTCTATCTAGCACTCTCCCTCTCTCTCTCTCTCTCTCTCTCTCTCACACACACTCACACACACACACACACACACACACACACACACACACACATCAAAACGCACACATTTCTCTGTCTAGCTCACACACACACACACACACACGGCACACACACAACCGCAAGCACACACACCATACTTTTCCAATCTATCCATGAAGTCTGGTAGCCACTAAAAGATTGCTAAACACATTTCCTTACCACGATGCTGTTGGGGTTGTGCTGGTTAGGATAGACAGCAGTGGCGTGGTCGGGAATCCCGTTACTGACGATGGTGATGGTGTCGGCGGCCGTGGTGACGGTGACGCTCCCCTTCAGGCCGGTGTTCTGCTCGGTCACGTCCCGGGCCTTGAACTGCTGGATCTCGTCGGGCGTCAGGGCCAGGGTGCCCGCCAGGGCGCACAGGAGGATGAGGGTCCGCATCTTCTCTTATTTCATAAAAGAAAGGTAAAGTTGGTCTAGAGTCCGGAACTTCGGGAAAGACGATTGGATTTTTGGGGAGCTCTGATTTGCGATTTCAAGATGGGGTAAGGTTCTCTATGACGAAAAAGGGAGTTTTACAGCACCCGAATTCTGTTGAATTTCGGCGTCTTGAAAGTCCCATTAAAAGAGAGAGAGGGAGAGATAGATAGGGAGAGAGAGAAAAAGAGACAGACAGACAGATAGACAGACAGACAGAGGCAGAGACAGCGAGAGAGAAAGCTTTTAATTCATCATGCCACTTCTTCTCGACTACAACTCTCTACTACCAACAAAAGACAGTGACTATAAAGCTTGCTCGGAATATAAAAAGCTGCTATAGGAGTTCCAAACTCTTACAAATTCGAAGTCACCAACACCTTCGCAAGGAGCATGCACACACAGACAGCGCTGACGAGCACATAACCTTCTAAGCGAAGGTATAATGTTGGTAGTAATTGATAATTGACGTACCTTTGTCAGCCCTCTAGATCGGTCTTTCTGTATAACGTGTTCTGTACCTCGCTCAGAGTGTCTCTGAATTGGAGGATGTGTCTGTGTGTTTTTATATACTAGGCCTGGTCTGGGCCAAAGCGTCACGCCCATTCGTATTTTGCTGACTTAGGGCGGGCTGTGTTTACATTTCGATATTTTCGTCTGATCTTTGGACATATTACCAAACACGTGGGTACCTCATGTACCATCCTGTACCTAGTGATGACTATATTTATGTCACGTCAGCAGACGTTATGATCCAAAATCTGGTTCATCAGTCAAGCCATGTTTATTCGCTTTTATCATAGGACACAGCAAGTAAATTTTATGGATGACATCAGCGCGCGCATTAATTTTCACCTAATTTCAGGAAACAATTTTTTTTTCTTCTGCAGGGATGGTCAACATGACGATAAAGTACCAAAATGAGCAAATATGTTGTGTTGTAGTCTAATAATTGTACTTGTACAAGTGACACTTGCGAGGTACTCGGGACTGTAGTTGTAGAAATGAAACTTATTGGATAGTTGTAAAACTGTGACATCAATATGGAAGCCATGAGTGTGGTTGCCAACTTTGTTGTTGGTGATGCCAGTCCACCACACTAGTGTCACTTTTACCACACCAGTACATGTCTTGAATACAGGAACGAATGCCTTGTTGGCCCTGATACCATGTTTTGTCCCTTTAATTCTTGTTACAACAGTCATCACAACTTTATGGTGCCTATTTCTTAAAATGTAGCCATCTGTTTTTTTTTCACCCATCTTGTTTTTTTCGCCCTATTTTTTCAGTCTGCAGAAGATGTCATCCATAAAATTTACTTGCTGTGGCCATATATATACTACAAAGGTTTTGTCCATTTTCCCTAAATGAGATCGAAGATGAACGTCACTCTGTTATGGATTGTTCACGATATAATGATAAACGCACAGAGCTGTTCACAATTCTTTCCCCTTGATCCAAAGACTTCGATAGATAAATTCAACTACATTCTGGGAGGCGATAACCCTTACTGTGTTCAAGTAGGTAAATACATCCACGAATGCTCATACCGTATAAGTAGAACCAATAGTGTAGATGACATGCTCGACCCAATACGTTGAGTTATTCTTACCTATAGATATCCATATATGCCTGTTTAGTTGTACTTTAAGTAGTTTATAGACCTTACGAAAGTCGCTGTACTTTTGTCGTGTCAATAAAGATTTCTCCACATGGATGACATCCGCCTTCGCATCAGTTTTTGTCGGTTTCCAAAGAAAAGGGTTTTCGACCAAACCGTAAATCGCGTCAAAATAGATACAAATATATGCCGTAAATTGCACCAACAGAAGACCTACTAATATATTAGAATGCTTAAGACAATTCCAAAGCCAAAGAAGAAGATTTGAAAGAACAAACTGAAGAATCTATTGTTCGGTGTACCATACTTTGTGTGCTGAGTTATTTGTTCAACCTTCCTGACCACAATCAGATTTCATTATTTGCATTTATTTGGCAAAACTTTTTTTTCAATCAAGCTCGCATCAGATTTGGGATTCCGATGGACGCCATCCATATACTGTAAATGCAGAAATGTTCGCGGTGGATTAATGTTCGCGGTTTTCGCGGCGGCCGCTTCACCGCGAATTTAAAACCACAGCGAACATTTTTCCATAACAGTAAGAGACTACAGTGCATGGTGCTACCGCGAAATTAAAACCACAGCGAAAAGTCCATTTTCCAGCTACCGCGCAATTAAACCCCCACGAACTTAAATGCATCTACAGTAATTGAATCAAGATGACGTAATCATTGACCTAATATTACCGTAACCATTGCGTACTTTGTACAGTGATCACATACGGTAAACGGATTCAACATAACAAGAAATTGAGCTTTTTGCGGTGTTTTCAAGTTTGCGACTTTTGATGCAATACGTTGGTGGACCGAAGAGAGTCAGAGCCAAAAGAAAAGTTCGCGGTTGTTTTAAGTTAGCAGTGAATAGGTTACATAACTAACCTATATTCAAATTAGTCAGCACCACCGCTGAAATGTTATCGTTTACAGTATCTGTTTATTAGTGCCATGTTGTTATGGATACAAATCAATTCGTACCTTGCTCCTCCGTTTTTCTTTGATAAGGAGGTTTGGACTCTTGCTCCTTTGGCGACGTTTGACCTATCATCCGACATATCTACACTTCAGGGTACATTCCTATAGATTGCCAAGTTATTGCGTACAGTGTTAACTCAGGTATCCCACAACGTGGCCGATAAGTTAACGCTAGTTCACCTTTATCCAGAGTAACCTATATTCGTTGTGTCTACCGACACGGTATTAAGGGATATGCAACTGGCCCGACGGTGGTTTCAATGGTAACAGGTTGTTTCGCAACAATGTCAGTTCGCAACAAGGCAAGTCTTTTCGCAACAAGGTACAAGTCGTTTCGCATCATTTGAATGTTATTAATCTTGATAGCCTAATAGTATTAGAAATCGTATTCCTAACATAATTATACTCCTTTCGCGTAAAAAATTTACCGGGTGCGAAAGACAACCCCGGCGGCAGAGGAACATGGGGCCGCGTGGACCTGACAGCCCGATAATTTTCATGCGCCGGGCGGTACAGTTTCATATGTGCACAGGTAGGAGTATAATTATGTTAGGAATACGTAAACGATTTCTAATACCATAAGGTAAAAAATTAATAAAATTAATAACATTCAAATGTTGCAAAACGACTTGTACCTTGTTGCGAAAAGACTTGTAATTTGTACATGTTGCGAAAAGACTTGCCTTGTTGCGAACTGACGGTTGCGAACTGACATTGTTGCCAAACAACCTGTAACCATTTCAAGTTGTAAAAGGTTCAAAATATTGTAGTTTGAAACAACCGTCCGTCAACTTCATATCACTAAGTACCCATTTCTGAAAGCAACGGATTTAGGTTACTCCGCGGATAAAGGTGGACGAGCGTTATATAGGGCGGTGTAAGAAGTTACCTGCGTCCGAAAGAACTTGCACGTCAAACATGGTGGAAGACGAAACACATTTTGTTTCAAACTGTTCCTTCTACGATCACGAAAGAAAAAAGTTTTTAAAGAGGCTACTAAATTCCACCCTAATGTCCCCGTGTTTACTGACAAAAGGCAAAACTACCTTCCACTGTCTCAAAATAAAAAGAAGTCGAACTCAAAAGGTTACAGTTTATAGATAGCTTTCATACTAGAGTAGACATAATCTCCAAGCAGATTCCTCCGGTGGTATAAAACAGAAACATAAGCTAGGGAAGGACTTCAGCCGGCAGAGGGGTAAAATTGGCCACCCCTCTGCCGGCTGAAGTCCTTTCCCAGCTTATGTTTCTGTTTTATGCCACCGGAGGAATCTGCTTGGAGATAAGAGTAGACACATTTCATACTGTTCTGTCTACACTATTTGTTTGTTTCCTTTCATGTCATCTGCAATTAGCCCTCGGTCAAGAAATTGCAATAAACTAATATTATATAAAAGTTAGCAAACCGCATGATTCTATGCATACAAGAAAAGCATATATTTAATTTGTGCCTTTATTTAGACTCTACATGGCTGTACGTACTAAGGACAAATTATATTATTCCTAATCCTAAATCTATTCAAAGCAGGCTTTTTTTTTGTCCTTCTAGTTTCCCACTAACCTCTGCTTGGAGAGTACTCCTAGTCTCGTTTAGCAATACTTACTGAAATATCAAGGTGATTTTGCTTGATGCTGTACAGGTAGCCCGTGTGTCATCCTAGTTAGTTTATTGGGGTTCCCATACGCTAGTTGGTACAGGAAGAATATGTTAGCCCCGGTTAACTTCCAGTACACACACCGGTACAGTCATGCATGCATTAAAGAAAAATACCCAACATACTCAACACTAAAATTCAGGCGTTGTTAACATAAACTATCAAATGTGATGCCACATTTTCCTTGTCCTGTCTACATGAAATTGGAAAAAAAAATACTGGGCATTATTGTTATCACAAAAATTTTAATGGCATGTTCACTAAGTTGTGAGAAGACATCAATGTTCATCACAAGAATCATTTAACGATAGGAAGGTGACTATAGCTACAAGCTACTAAAATCGACATCTTGAAAACCCATGGTGCTATTAAATCCACGGCCACATTCAAAAATCAATAAGTTTTCTTGTTATCATTGTCAGTACTCCTAACAATACAATGAGGTAGAATGTGTTTATGGAATGTGTCGGTTTTGATAATATATTACAACGATTTGCTGATATATGAACGAAAAACAGTCATATCAACATGGCGGACGGATGACGTCAGCTGGTGATCACGTGACCTTAGGCTGCGCAGGCGCAGTGGTGACTTGAAGGACGACAGCTGCACCTGTCCTTAGGATGAAGCCCTGATGGAAGTCATTCTGTCATCGCATCTGTACAGGAAAAAATAAATAAGACGGATAGAACTCAGTATTGAGAAACACGTATCTTGTAACCCAAATCCAGGTGCCATGTGCTACAAGGGATAACATAGATCTACTCGGCTAGAAACCTCCTGAAAGTGATACTGAAAAAGGAGAAATATTCGCCGTTAGTTTATGTTCGCGTTTTTGATAGCGACGCTTCATCGCGAACATTTCTCCTTCTACAGTATAACTCTACATGGAAGTTTCAAAGGCGAACTTAACCGCGAAAATTACTTTTTTTTAAACCGACAGAGAAATTCAATCCCCGCGAATATTTCGCATTTTACTGCATATAGTGTAAAATTCTCACAAAATAATTTTCCGAGAAAATCTGGAAACTACATAGTTGAAACCAAAATCAGTGAATTTTGTAATAGCGTGCCAATGCCCCCCTCCTAACACACACAGTCTGAGTAGGGGCAAACTAGAAAATATCCCGCAACAGACAAAACGACGAAAGCTTCTACAAATGGAAGTACAGTATTATCCCCCACTACGCTCATATGTTCACAATTTTCCAAACTGCACGCCTCCTTGCGAACAAAAACCACCACTGCACCCTTTTCTCTTCCACGCCGACAAAATAAACAACCGAAATGTTTCCACCCCCCTGAATAGACGTTAAATAATGGCAACAATAAACAGTCGTTAATCTTGAATAGAAGCCTGACGGAAATGGATATATTACTAAAACACGAAGTAATAGGTCTATTCTAAGTAGATTATCTTCTCTTGAAAGCGTTAAAAACAACATGTCGACGAGGTGTTAGTGACAAAAAAGACAAATCTTCTGCGATCACAGTCGTGTGATATAGTTTAGCAGGTATGTGCGAAAAGCTCTGAATGCCAGACTGTTTCCAGGGCCTACACAACCCAGCTCCTCGGCTCCAGGGCCAACATGCCCCCAAGGAAATTTCACCACAAACACCATGAGTTCTCTTTTTCTTCTTTACTGCCCTGCACGATAGAGAACGAGGTCTGGAATCCAGGCTAGAGTGAGAGTGGCCCGGTAACCATACCACCAGGAGCTCGCCACGGTCTATACGGCACTGGGAGTGTTGTCCGCCCGCCCAGTTCATTAGCGCATGCCGGGGACTTTTAGCTTTTACGGGAATAGTTTCTATCTATCACGTTACGTATATGGCGAAAACTTACTTCACCAGGAGCTCGCCACGGTCTATACGGCACGGGGAGTGTTGTCCGCCCGCCCAGTTCATTAGCGCATGCCGGGGACTTTTAGCTTTTACGGGAATAGTTTCTATCTATCACGTTACGTATATGGCGAAAACTTACTTCACTTGGGGCACCGGTGCGGCACTGCGGGGTTCGGAGATTACTCAACGAATTTCAGAGATACTATTTCTGAAGTCGAATTTTCTTACGTTTTGTGTATTTTATTGTCTTCTAAGTCATACATTTATACACAATATCTAAATCATTAAAAGAATCGGCGAAAATAACACAACAGTACTAATGCCGCAGTGAATGAACCCCGCAGTGACGCACCGGCACCCCAAGTGCAGTAAGATACCACCTACAGTAACCTGGAATCCAGTCTCTCGCTCGGCCTTATACCGTAGTTAGTGCAGGCTCTCTACGGGGCCAGGGAAGCTCCCAGCCGCCGGGGTAATGGGCCACACCCGGTAGTATTTTCACCGGGTTAGACTTTAGCCCAGGGGGTTAATTATCCGGCCTAGGCCGGCAATTAACCCCCCTGGGCAAAGTCCAACCGCGTGAAAATTCTACCGGGTCGGGCCAATTATCCCGGCGGCTCAGACCCACAGTGGCCCCGTGGAGAGCTTGCACTAAGTACGGTAGGCCGAGCCAGCGAGAGACTGGATTCCAGGTTACACCTACAGCAGACTGGCCCTGGTATAAATATCCAAAAGCCGATCTGAGGAGAAAATTATGTGGTGACCAGGCTAGTAAATACGCTTGGCTAGAGTAGAGGCCGCCTAGCCTGGGTTCCAGACCCCCAAGCACGAACTCAATAACATCTATGTTCCATAAAAATATCAATATCAGAGCCGAGCTCAGTTGGCCTGTGTGCAGACGCTGGAAACAGTCTGGCAACCACGCAAGGGGAAGTCTTGAATCCAGGCTAGGGTAGTATGGAACCAAAGCCTTCTTCGCAAACCAAATTGAGCCCTAGAAGGTCTGGGAATGAGGCTATAAATGGTAGCCTGGATTCTAGACCCACAGCCCGATCTCAGTCAATATCTCAGTTGGCCTGTGTAGGCCCTGGAAACAGTCTGGCCTCCAGGCAAACAAATAGTTTGTCACAAACTTTGTGTTGTGTGTTTTAGCAACTTCAAGTAAGGAAGCTACTCTCCAAGCAGAGGTTAGGGTCCGGCTGTTTTATCGAGCTTCCTGTCTATTTTGTACCGTTTTCTTTATGTCTAGCGGCCTAACATAAAGTAACATTTGTGAAACGGTACAATATAGAAAGCCCGTTAAAAACGAACAAAACACAGCTGGATCCTAACTTCTGCTTGAAGAGTAGTTAAAGCCACACAAGGGGAGTTCTTCTTATATATTTTTACTCCAGTTGGTCTATCTTGACATACTAGTATACATGTATTTAACGACAAAAGATTTTCCCGACACCACTCTAAAGACTCTGACCAACGTCACACAGTCGTGTGGCTTTCGTAAACTTTCTTTGTTTACAGTAAAGCCATACAACGCATCAGTATCATAGGGGTGATAATTTGGAAAATGTCTGTGTAGAAGCCTTTTTAAACTGAGTTTACAGTAGAACGACAGTAGTTCTTTTAAAAATACGTTACAGTTGTTCAGTAATCATAACTTCAAACACTAATGAATTTATAGCGCGTTCCCCATCACATAATAAATTTCGACCAAGTCAACTAGCTCTACAATTTCGTTCCTAACGTTCTAAACATGGACTCGAAACACTCAATTTGCGCTAATAATTGCTGTACCTACCGCTGCATGCCTGTTTTGTAGCCGCTTGGCCTGGTGACCTCGCCTCCAAGTCGGCCCGCCCCTTTGCCGTGTCCTCTTATCCTTCCTTTTCCCCTTTCCTTCGCCTTCCCAAAGAAACTCTTCCCGCTTATGGCGACCTGTCCGGAAAAACGCTTTCCGGCTTCTTGTTCCTGCGTTTCTTCTGGTTTATCTTGGTAACTGTCTTCACCGCTGTCTGGATAAGATAGCGTACTACCGGGCGATGTTTCTCCGTGCACCATGTTTGTCAACGCCTCGATGTACGCCATGGCAAGACGTAACGTCTTAATCTTGGAGAGCCTGCGTGGTCCAAGGTGTAGAGGGATGTGTCTTCTCAGTCGGTCTAGCGCGTCGTTTATCCCATGCATGCGGTCTCTTTCCTGCGAGTTCGCCACCAGCCGCCGCAGCAACGATTCGGGATTCTTCGGGTCCTTCTTGCGGCTTGGCCGCTTCCTTCTTGCAACCTTCCCGCCTCCATTTTTCGCCGCTTGCACGTGGGTACGCTGTTGTTGTAGCGTTGCGTTTTCCGTCGTTTCGTCCGAAGAAGTTTTGAATTTCTCCTCTTCGGACGACAAGTCGGGGAAGTAGTTAAAATCGTAGGAAGGCATGGCACGGGTAAACCGCTGGGAAGTCCTCTCTCTCTCTCCGACGTCTTTCCCCAAGTCGCGTGGGCTGAAGTGATGGGATCTGTCGCCGGTTGGAGGGTTTACATGTGATGCGAGCTGTCAGGAACCGTTGATGGATGACTCCCACTGGAAGAGCCCAACCTGCCACTCCAGGATGGCGAGATTTAACAACAACAACATTCGCGGGGAGAAGAAAAACACATTGAGCTAATACACTTTTATATAAAAATGGGGGCCCTCTCTTCCTGAGTGCCTGTAACACATTTCAGTAAACTGCGCTTCTATTAGTATTAGGACAGAAAAGAAAACAACAAGGAGGTTGTAAACAACGACACACTTTTTCCTTTGCAAACTTGCACCCAATTGTGTATCGCACTTAGACGCTAAATACACAATTGTCGTCTCCGTGTCAAGCTCCTTACGAAGATTTGATTTAAAAAAATTGGATGCAAAAACAGTTGAAAAAGAACTGCTTTTCTTTCTTTCATTTATTAAAGATAGAGGCGTCATTTTTTTTCTACCGATGTAGATCTAAGAATGAATGAAAATAAGAATGAATGAAGACCTTTATTGCACATTTTTGCCACGCCGGGCTTAGTACACGTCACAACAAGACATGTTGAAAAGATACAGTTAACAGATACAAAATGAGACTATTGCTGGATAAATTCAACTTTTCATCGCTTTTAGTGAGATAAGGAAAGCTTGAAGTCCCTTGAGGTTTTCTAAGACGCGTTCTATCAGTTGTAAGGAGTGGTTTAAGATAGCGGACAGTAGACACCGGGATTAGTTTACTTCAGATAAGGCCACAACAAGTCAATTTTATGGACGACATCAGCGCGCGCATTAATTTTCGCCTGATTTCAGGAAAAAAATCCTTTTCGGGGATGGTCAGATAGATCATCATACACCAAAATAGGCAAACATGTGTTGTAGCCTAATAGTAATGCTTGTAGAAGTGACACTAGGAAAGTAGCCATGACTTTAGTTACAGAAGTGAAACTTGTTGGACAGTTGTAAAAGTGGCACCGCTATGGAAGCCATGAATGCAGTTGCCGGCTTGACAAGTGATACCAGTGTACCACACTATAGCTAGTATCACTTTTACAACAGTAGTCCACTTCTTTAATACATGAATACAAGCCTTGTCGGTCGTGATGCCACGTTTTGTCACTTCAAATCTTGTTACGACGTTTATGGTGCCTATTTTGAAAATTTAGCCATCTTGTTTTTTTTTTACCCATCATGTTTTTTCACGCTATCTCATTATTTAAGCACTATGCATAGGGTGTCATCCATAAAATTGACTTGCTGTGGCCCAAAGAGAAGAAGAGATGAGATTGTGCGAGGCAATGTGCGCGTGGTTGGAGATAAGTTGCGATGTTTTTCTATCACCCCATCCATCACTTTGGTGACAGGGCGGTGTCAGACCGAGTCGTTACGGCGCTCAGGACCACCGGCTCCCGCTGACTCGCCCTGCCTCCCCCGGCACCCGTTCCCACGCCCGGTAACAAACACTTCCAGATGTTTCAACTTCGTGATGGGCTTCAACATGATGATAGGACAGTGACGGGCGTGTCATCTTCAAACAGATGTATGATTTGAATTGTTCTGTCATGGTACACTCAAGGAGGTAAAAAATGAACGAATGAAGACTTTTATTATACATTGCCCAAGCGAGCAAGTACAGGTCACAACAAGACAAAACATGTAACTCTACGTATAGAAGTATCACAGATCTAGAAGTTCGGCTTCTTCTCGCTTCTTCGTTTTAATATGGCGAAAATGTAGGACTGTATGGGTTTAGCTATTGTCGGTTTGTTAAAACGCATTTGCAATGACAGCAATATAAACTTGTCAGTGCTACTAACGTGTCTACATTCTATGCAACTAAATAAAGTGTTTCTATCATTGACATACATAGTACAATTAACAATGGAGTGTACCTCATCTTCTACAATGTGAAGTACAAAATTGGCAGACTCTTTGTTCTGGAGAAAAAAGTGGATCTTCCTTGGTAAACCTTTTCGTGGTAAAGCATTTCAATCATCGTGGTGATTAGATGAGTTTTCAACGAGCGTGTTAGGACCTCGAATCAGTAAGTTCTGGGTTCGAACCGCTGACATGCCCCATCATCCTTGGGAAAGGGACTTCTCGCAAATTTTTTCACTCAGGTGTATCTAGTACCTACTTTATTAAGTTTCGGTTTAGGCAAGGAGGTTACAACCTCCTTGGTTTAGGAACGCTAATATGGTGGCCCTGTTTTTGAGACATACACATCCGGCTCGAATAAGAACCCACTACACTTATCGAAATATTCGATAGCCTGGATATACCATAATCTCCAAGCAGATCCTACGGTGCCATAAGATAGTATCAAAGCTGGCCAAGGAGTGTAGCCGGCTAGGGGAGTCAAACGGGCACCGGACCTACGGGAAGTTTGATACTATACATTACGCACCGTGGATATGGATCTGGTTGGAGATTAGATATACCAGACTGTTTCCAGGGCCTAAACAGGTCTTGCATGCGCATGAAGATGTCATTGAGATCGGGCTGAGGTCTGGAACCAACGCTAAATATTCAAGAACCCACCATACTTATCGAAAAGATTTGAATTACGGTTTCCGGTGTTAGTGAATCAAAAGTTTACAAATAATGAATGAATGAAGACTTTTATTGTACAGTTTTGCCCAACCGAGCTAAGTACAGGTCATAACAAGTCAAAACATATATACTATACAAATAAAACTATGACAAATCTTGTCTAACACAGAAGTTCGGCTTCTTCTCGCTTCTTGGTAATTAATGGTGGGGTATCCTATATCCGTTTGCTTGAAAGAATTTTTAGGGCATTTCAGAAAATCAAGTCGACGGGCGTTTTTTTTGAAAATGACTAAATTATTCAATTTGAAACCACCGTTTGTGGACGTGATATCCCGAAATACCTAGTTTTTTTTTAAAATAACGGATATAGGTTTACATTTAAGTTTAGGTTTGCGGATAAAGGGTCATAAAGGTAAACTAGCGTTACACGAAACGCCTACTCTCCTACCTCTGCTTGGAGAATTCAAAACGCCGCAAAGTATTAAACGTAAAAAGTACTAGTAAGCGCGGAAGCAAAACATCATCTGCTCGGAGCTTCTTTCAACCAAGGCGCTCCTATGGTCTTTCATAATCTCCAAGCAGATCTTACGGTAGCATGAGATAGTATGAAAAGCTGGCAGAGGAGTGAAGCCGGCTTAGGAGTGTGTTTCGCTAGCGGGGAAATGGACACCTCTTAGCTGACTACACTCCTTGGCCAGTTTGGTACGATCTAATGCCATTGTAGGATCTGCTTGGAGTTTAGGTCTTTCATACAAGTCAAACTCATGCTAACTAGTGACCTCCTCTGAATATGGACCACCTGGCCAATGTGGTCACTTCTCGGTGGTCCAGTAGATTTTTCTACTGATAGGAACAGTCTGTCTATAGCCAGTGACCACCTGTCCACATAAAATAGATTTTATCTGTCCCATGAGTGGCGTGGACACATTTGCAGTTTGGACTGTACTTCGATATACTTTATTTCAGATTACGTTTTTTGGGCATGATGTTCCCTGGTGGTATGTCAGTTCTTGCTGTACATGGTTTCTTGTAAGTCGAAAAAAAAAGCCCGGCAATCTTTTTAGCTATGTTTTCTTACTTAGGCTTAGGTCACATTTCAACAAAGGGGCCCGGCCCGGGCAGCTTTCGGGAGCCATAAGAATGATATAAAAGACATCAAAATACACAAAACGTCAAAATAAGATTTAAGGGCATAATTTGTATATTCTTATAGGTATACAATTTGATTTTTCGTTTCTTCAAACATCCCGGCCGGGCCCCGGTTTGGAAATATTACTCCAGCCTTAGCGGGGTCTGCACGGGGGATGGTCCCGACAACGCCTTCGGCTGAACTCATACTATTACGGTTTTTGTTGTTGTTTTGCTTCTATATGCTGTTCTGTGGTTGTATGCCGCTTCTTGTAAGTCTAAAAAAGCATATCTAGTAAATCTTCTGTCTACTAGATAGTAGGAGAGACTGCGAGGGGGGAGGGGGGTATCCGACAACGCTTAGTTATATAAAAAAATGGATAATGCGAATAAGACGACTTTCCCTAATCTGCAAGAAGAACCTACGGTAGCATCATGAGATAGTATATCAAAAGCACACTCCTAAGCTGGCTACAATCCTCTGGCAGCTTTTGATAGTATCTTATGCTACCGTGGGATCTGCTCGGAGATAAGACTTTCCCTACGGAGTACGGGAAATCAAACTGATAGGCTACCTTCCATTCATTCATTCATATTCTCCGAATGACAGACTCTGTACACTTTATAACTCCAACCTTATAGAAAATGAAGTCAATTTTCTATTAGAGTGTTCCATATACAGTGATAGCTACGGCCGCGTGGCGCGTTGGTACACCCGATCCCTCGATCTCGGAAGTTAAGCAACGCGACGGTCCGGACAGTGCTTGGATGGGAGACCAACCAAGGACGTCCGGATTGCTGTAGCCTCACGAAGCTTTCCACGAAATCGTCTTCCGGGAGGGACGTAAAACGGGGGTCCCGTGCTCGAGGAGGTGCCTCGACCACGTTAATCAGCCTCATTACTCATAATGGGTACCTACTGGCTGGCAAAATACACCTGGTGATTATTATTATTATTATTATTATATACGCAATTCTTTTCACAGTGTTCTAATTGTAGACCCCCGATGTAAACAGTTATCCATAGGCGAACTATTTGTATATATAATGACAGCCAGAGACAACATTGTACAACTCTGTGAGTTCGTATATACTTGTTTTAAAAAGAGGGAAGAGGCATGTAAACAATAGTTTTAGTAATAGCATAGCTCTAGATTTTTTATCCAATTGTTTGATTGTAGCACTACCTGTAATAGCATCTAGTCTTTAGTATCCCATACAATACTATTGGATCACTGCATTTAGCCCATGTGGGCAGGAACATGCAAATATAGTTCTCTCATATTTCATATACATGTACTTTGGACCGACTTGAAGCCCCCATGCGGCCTAAATGTGAATTGCATAGCAGGCTTCAAAACGCCAGACTGTATCGATGGCCAACTCCTGGTCTCTAAAGACCCTCTCAACGAAAAGCCTTCGTAGTACCTTTCAAGTACGGCTGGTGTTTTTTTTATTTGGGGGGGGGGGGGGGGGGGGGGGGCTTAGAGCGCTATTGCGATGTTCGACAAGTCAAGTCAAGTCAAGTCAAAGTTTATTGCACAACAATTGTAAAACGGGTACAATGTATGGCAAACTTAGGTAACGTTAAATGTATAAGGCAAGTAGTAATATACTAGTAGTGGAAATAACAATAGATGAAGGCTATGCAATGTTCGAAGGAACAAAGTGTATGATGCATCGATGTGAAACAAATCCAGAATGTTGCTACAGACTATTTGCTAATAACATGAATCTAATACGTACTACATTCAGGCTCGATTTTATACATATTGCAATCGGGCTCCATTTTATACAAACAATATGATGGAGAGGAGGGCTAGGTTCTCTAATGCAGGTGGAGATCTTTTCCGCGCTCCTTGACTTCCGCTTTGTCGGAGGAAAGTCTTCTTCTATAGAGAGGAGGGCGGATTTACTTTCGCGGTAGCGGGGAAATGGAGCGTTCGCGGTGGTTTTAAATTCGCGGACGTACCATAGACTGTATCAAAATAACTACTAGTATAATGGAAAAATCTTCGCGGTGGTTCTAAGTTCGCGCGTTGAAGTGGCCACCGCGAAAACCGCGAACATTTCGGCATTTACAGTATCTCCACGACTCAACCTCTGCTTGGATCCAAGGGGTCAAAAGGAATTCCTTTGTTTAATCTAATAACTCAGCTACAGTTTCACGTGTTTCTTTTCTGCTTGGAGCGTGATCGACAAAACTGCTACACCATGCAGAAATGCGACTAGCTCTTGTCGAGACAAGCGACTCTGTCCAAGCGACTCTTACCAGAACTGCAGTCCAAATCGTGCCACCATAAAACCAAGCCTCGTGCACAGGCCCACTGGGTGGCTACCATAGCATTTTCTGTGGCTTTAGGCTGTGCTGATTTGCTTGGCCGTACAAATAACACAGGGCGAAAAGAAAACAGCGCAAAACAGCAGAAAAGACATAGCAAACCGCAAACAACGTGCTCTGCGCAGGATGGCCAGTTGTATTCCGACGGTTTTGTTTTGGGTATCATGGTAGATTGGGACGGGCAATAATTGGTCAGCTATTAAACCTCGAATGTGTTATGATAACGCTTGGTCTCCTAGGTCCCACTCGTCGTATGATTGTCATACGACCGCGAACATTCTTGTGATGGTGGCGCACGTGTGACTGTCGTACAAACTTCAACTGTCTCGTTACGAAAGAAATATTTATTTTCAACATTTCAAGTTAGACCCTTGTCGGCTGTAGTCCTGTAGACTTAAGAACCGTTCGTAGTACAATAAACTGGATCCAAATTGAGGACATTCTTGGCATGGGTTTGTGGTACATCGATCATTACTCTCCACCGTTTGGTTTGACACAGCTAGATACAATACAAAATAGAAAGCCCGATAAAAACGATTAAAAAAAATTAACGTAAAAAAACAGCCGGAGCCTAACCTCTGCTTGGAGAGTAGTACACCTTGTGTCGCGCAATGCTCAGCTGTCTTCTTAAGTTCTTAAAGAAAAGGTTGTCTTAGATCTTTGTCGGCTGTTGGTTCTGTCACAGCCTACTTTGACAAATTATACGGCTTTAAAATGATATGATGAATTTTCCCGCGCCGTTTTAATATGTACTGTATAACTATAAGCATGCCGACTGCCATCTCCAAGCAGATATTAGGACGGGAATATCTTGACCTTTGACATCGTGACCCCATATTCCTGTTACGACAATTCCTCCCAGTATCTGCTTGAAGTTTACTCGCACACCCTTATTTTATCACTTTTACGACCTCGACCTTTTTATAAGCGGACTTCAGAATCCGGTGAAGGACTAAGAATAGAATCGGATGTTATTTCTCGGCCTATCATACGCAACGTTACAAGACAATTTTCATCACCCTACTCAGTGAATAATACGTCACCAGTTCTATCAATCATTGTCATTGGTCATCCCTGGCACCACGTGTCTTTCTGGAATTGTCCGTTGATATTTCTCAGTACCCCACAACTCTTACGTAAACAGGCTATACAAGAGGAAACGACAATGGCTGAGGAAAAAGGACAAGACAAGATACAACAGAACGGCGTACCGTGTGCCTTCCCGCCGTTCGATCCTGACAGGGACGGATTCGAACCCGGCACTTTTCCACCTGGGTTTATGTGGGGTGTAGCGAGCTCTGCGTATCAGGTAGGGCGAGAGGAAAGTAATCATATGTTGAGTACGTTACTTGAGTATTGATAACGGTAGACTAAGGTTTTATAAGACTTGCAAAACGGCAAATACTATGGAAAAATACTTTGGAATGGAAATACTTTGATCTACGTTCGGCAAATTAGAATTAGTGCCCACCCTCTTGAAATTGAAAAAGGGCGGTACAGGAAGCTACTTGTGTGCAAAAGAACTTGCAAACAATGCACGTCAAACATAGTGTTCTACGTACGATCTCGAAAGAAAAGAGCTGTTGCAAGAGGCCATCAAATTCCACCCAGATTTCCCCACGTTCACTGAATAAAAGAAAACAATTCCCCTTCTAACATCACAAAACCCACACATAATAGAAAAGATATGATCTTTCGTCTTCCACTGTCTTTGAAAAAGGAGTCGAACCCAATAACCCAGGATCTAGAGTTAGCTTTTACTAGCTTTAGACTAGAGTAGACACCTGTGATATTTTTTTGCACTGTTTGAATCTCTCATGTTACCTGCAATTAGCCCAGTACGGGCGAGAATTTGCTATAGACTTTACATTTATAAGCCATGTAAAACAGCAATACACATAACACATGATAGGAAAGGTGGGATCTTTTGTCTTCCACTGTCTCCGAAAAAAGTCAAACCTAATAACCCAGAATCTAGGCTAGGGTAGGCTTTTGGACTAAAGTAGACACTTGCTATATTGGTTTTACACAGTTTGTACCTTTTCATGTTACCTGCAAGAATTTGCAATAAACTTTATTATCATAAGATGTGTAAGACACCCGATAACTTTCTAGTAACGAAAAAAGTGCATCAAAACAACGCAGTGTGAGGAATTTAAAAACACCAGTTTATAGCCCTGAACAATGTTCTTTGTTGCTATTTCTATTTGGAGACAACAGGACATGTTGACCTAACAAACACGGGACCCCTCTATAAAATGACCACTTGGCGTTATTTTCCATGTATACAACGCCATTTACTAGACTCCCTTGCAGTCTTCGGTAAGGGGCAGTTTTTTTGGGGGGGGGGGGGGGGGGGTGCGTTGGTCCGAGATTTTCAACGTTGGCTATGTTCTATTGTGCCTAGCCTGGTATCCAGCCGTAACATAGCTTCCGAGTCTCTTCTTTCCTCTCTGGCAATTACGTAATTTGCGAAGAGGAGAGAAGAGACTCGGGAGCTATAATTACGGCTGGATACCAGGCTATATTGTGCCGGGAAAGGCAGTTTGTTGAGGAAGGGAGTTTGCCGTGATAGCGAGTTTCTGCAACAAACTCCCTTTCCCGGCACAATAGAACATAGCCAACGTTGAAAATCAACGAAGACTGCAAGGGAGTCTAGCCATTTTCCTCCATTTCATTTGGGGCTTTTTTTTTTCATTTTTACGTGTAACAACATAAACGACGATGTTTTTCTTTTAAGTCCTTTGAAATGCATACGAGCAATAATGAGCAGAATATAGGAGAATTGTTTATACACAACCAGTGAATACTTACTTTGTTTACGTTTCGATGTCTCTCAGACACCTGTCTCTCTGAGCTTTTAACTGGAGTTCTGCCTCGTAAGCAAAGTAAGTGCATCCTGGGTTGTGTATAAAGAATTCTCGAATATCCTATATTCTACCCACCTGATGAAATTATTTTCGGAAATAATAAGCAGACTTATCGAACAGGCGACCTTGAAAAAACAGGCCTTCTTCCTTTATCTAAATAGTAAATAACAAGGTCATATTTGACTTGTACATGGGGGACGTAATATTGACACAGGCGATAACGGACATTACTTATTAAAATTATCAAACCTATTTAGTGGCAACGTGTGGCACAATCGGTAAGGTGTTTTGGACCAGACCCTAGAGGTAACGGGTTCGAAACCGCTGATTTGTCCCGATGTTGTGCCCTTGGGAAAGGCACTTTTTAACACGACTTTCCTCGCTTCACTCAGGTAAAAATGAGTCCCTCGGATAGAACATTAAACGGAGGTCCTGTTTTTGAGGAGAGCCACACCTCGAGCACGTTAAAGATCCCATCACACTTATCGAAAAGGGTAGGGGTCCTTCCCTGTGTGAGTGGTGCAAAACCTACAGTCCCATGCCGCACCTGGGGCAATTACAAACTGTCGTATTGAGGTCACCTGAGTGGCGCCGAATGGCAGCTCGCTCCAGACACTTGTGATTTAGTACGTTGTTTGTACATTTGGCCGATTTCTACTATTTTCCAGCTACATGCAGAGGCTAGGCTGAAAGACCTGTCGTATTACCTATCTGTAATGTGATGTTGTGATCTGTAATGTGATGTTGTATTTTGTTGAATAAAGCTTTGAAAAAAAAAATCGTATTACTTCTCCCCGGTGATGTATATGCCACATTCTTTGTTTTATTACCGTGTATCATATTGCTACCACATACTTTGTTTTATTACCTTGTATCATATTGCAACAGCTGACGTCCATCGTAATAGTTCCAGAAGGTTGTTACGTCATTGAATTTAAAAAAAAATCTTTTTACAAAACACCGACGTTTGGGTGATCGTCTGTCACAATTCTGAATGGTTCACATTGCACTGCAACATAGGTGTCGCTACGTACGTATGCGGTCCCAAACGTGGAGTATTTACATATATACATTTATTGTTTGTTTGTTTGTTTGTGTTATGCGGTGTTACCAACGCGGTCCCAAACGTAAAAGAGTGAGATATATGTGGAAGAAGAACTTTATTGCACGACAATTGTACATGATACATGTACAATGTATGGCAACAGCTATTACACAAAGTACAAAATACAGATGTATAAACAGTTATGGATCGCAGGAAGGTCGGCCGATTTTGAGATCGACAGAGGGTCGCGCGTATTTTTTAGAACAAAAGATATAGAAACATGCTGCTGCAGTACCAAGGTCACACACCCGGGGACCCTAATCGAATTTGACCTTTGTCTTCCAGGCTTCAATCCACAAACCAAATATTATTGCAATTCATCAAGACAAGAGGTTCTTAAGTTATCTGACCACAAATATCCCCATCGACTTTGACCTTTGTCTTCCAAAGTCCAGTCCAAAACCCAAATATTATTACAATCCATCAAAAGGTTCTACAGTTATGCTGACCACATATATCTCCGTCGACTTTGATCTTTATCTTCCAAACTCTAACGAAAATCCAAATATTATTATAATCATCCATATCTAGAAGTTCTAAAGTTATGTTGACCACAAATATCCAGCACACAGATACACACACAGACACACGCACACACAGAGAAACACACACACACACTAAATACAAACAAACAAAACAAAACATATCTCCATTTTTCAAGAAGGTGAAACCAAATCTTTGTACGCTTTGTGTGTCTTGTACAATTATGAAGTCAGGGATTATACAAATCCAATCTAAGTCGCAGCTCAGATCCGTCTTGTAAAGAACGCACATCCTTATTGAACTAGTTTAACTGTAATATCCAGTACAAAAAAATGGACTCATCCAAATTTTTGACTGAACAGCACCAGTCTTAGTCAATGAATGAACAGTCCACTGCTGTCATGACGTCATTATGCAGATAGAACATGTGACTCAGTAAGCAGTGGATCATATATTGCAGGAAGTCTATGACTTCTACCAACACAGATGAACTCTCAAGTTAACGCACATTCTTAAGTTGGTCCGTTCTCTTTTCAGATCGAAGGAGGCTGGAACGAGGGAGGCAAGGGCCCGTCCATCATGGATGTGCATTTCCAGAAAGGATCGGGCTTCTCTGGACACACGGGGGACGTGACGTGTGACAGTTATAACAAGTAAGGTGGACTCCTGGACAGTAATAACAAGCAGGTTGGACTCATGAAAAGTTATAACAAGTAAGGTGGACTCCTGGACAGTAATAACAAGTAGGTTGGACTCATGAAAAGTTATAACAAGTAAGGTGGACTCCTGGACAGTAATAACAAGTAGGTTGGACTCATGAAAAGTTATAACAAGTAAGGTGGACTTCTGGACAGTAATAACAAGTAGGTTGGACTCATGAAAAGTTATACCAAGTAAGGTGGACTTCTGGACAGTAATAACAAGTAGGTTGGACTCATGAAAAGCTATAACAAGTAAGTTGGACTTCTGGGCAGTTGTAACAAGTAGGTTGGACTTCAGGACAGTTATAACAAGTAGGTTGAACTTCTGGACAGTTGTAACAAGTAGGTTGGACTTTTGGACAATTATAACAAGTAAGTTGGACTTCTGGACAGTTATGGGTATAAGATATATATGTCTAGTTATTGTTGACACTTGACTTATTGATTCGGAGTCCACATATACATGATACTCTGAAGTACAGTACTGCTGTAAATGATCTTGATGACTTATAAAGTATTTTCCGTCCGTATCAGGTACCGAGAAGACGTCCGTATCCTGTCGGAACTGGGCGTCTCCCACTACCGCTTCTCTCTCTCCTGGCCCCGCCTCTTCCCGGACGGCACCAGGGACTCTCTCAACCCAGACGGTGTCCGCTACTACAACAGCCTCATCGACGAGCTGCTTGCGCACAACATCGTGCCATTTGTCACCCTGTACCACTGGGACCTCCCTCTTGCACTGGAGAAGAAATACAAGGGCTGGCTGGGGGAGGAAGTCATAGAACTGTTTAACGACTACGCGAGGTTCTGTTTCTCGGAGTTCGGGGACCGCGTGAAGCACTGGGTGACTTTTAACGAGCCGTGGTCGCACGCTGTGGTGTGCAGCATGGTCGGGATGCTGCCGCACGTCAGGGACAGGGGGAGAGAGGGGACTTACGCGTGCGCGCACAACTTCATCCGAGCGCACGGCAGGGCGTGGCACACCTACGACAAGGAGTTCCGGACGAAGCAGGGGGGGAAGGTAGGTGTCTGTGTTTTAAATGGTACCGCTGTCGCATTCGCCGTAGCCCGATGTACAATTTTGATTAGGATTTTCAAGCAGACTGTGATAGGTCTGAGGACCAACCGCCGACAAGGATCTGACACGGCCTTTTTGATAACAAGACAGATGATTTTGTACGACTATTCTAAGAATGCCTTAGTTTACGATCGTACAGCGATCTTTCGAATTTGAGCGAGCACTAATTATACTGATGGCACATAGTACCACATAGGGCTGCATGTTTCTTTACTGTTTCAGTAGGAGGGCATATTTTATTTACATATAGGGTTTGCTAACCACCTCCTCGAATACTAGACCACCATTTTCTGTCCCTTCCGAAAGACAGGTGCGGCCGAGCCGCCATACACAGTATTGGACCAGAGTTTCTGAGTTATGCTAGTGTCACATTTCTAAACCGGTTCCTGCATGGTCAGGCTTTTTACAATAAAAAGCCTGGCCATGCGAATTTACAATAAAAGTTGATATAAAGAAATATACTCAAGTTATCCTCGTTACCAATTTATCGGTGTCTTAATAGCGGTGTCTCAATTTATCGGGCCCCTTTGTGGAGATGTGATGTTAGCCCAACAGGGTTTTCCTTACAGAAATATTGCACATCTCTCTCCTATTGTCTTCCTGTAGCTCGGCATCACTCTGAGCTGCACATGGGCGGAGCCAAAGAACCCCGACAGCGAGGAAGACGCCGCGGCAGTAGAACGGTTCCTCCAGTTCCACATGGGCTGGTTCGCACACCCCATCTTCCTCAACGGGGACTACCCTGACGTCATGAAAGAATACGTCGCGAGGAGGAGCGCGGAGGAAGGACTGGCAAAGTCACGCCTTCCAGGTGAGGTCATGAGTCATTCCTCTCGAAAATATTGACGCCATCTTGGGTAGTCTCCTACCGCCAACATGGCGGCTATGTATACCCTGACGTCATGAAGGAATACATCGCGAAAAAGAGCGCTGAGGAAGGACTGGCAAAGTCACGCCTTCCAGGTGAGGTTATGTGTAATTCCTCTTTTGAGAATATTGTCGCCATTTTGGATAAACGCTCACCGCCAACATGGTGGCTATGTAAGTCGTGACGTCACCTGCCATACGTCATCCATCGCTGTGATGCCATTGGCTTTTTAAACGAGTGAATAACAGTGTTCTTTTTTCACAAACAGGATCTATATACTTTATCTATAGCCGACACTTTGGTGACCGTCTTCTTCAAGGCAATTCTGACTGGTTCATATTGTACTGCAGCATAGGTGTCGCTGCTAACAAATATGGTCCCAAACGTTCTTTATTTACAGCCAGGATCTATGCCAGTATACAACCGAAAGCCGTAGTTTTGGTAGCGTCTGTCACCATCCTCATGACAATTCTAACTGGTTGACTTTGCACTGCAGCTATAGGTGTCGCTGCTAATAAATGCGGTCCCAAACATAAAATATTGTCACAAAACATGGGGAAGGTGACAGACAGTCAACAAAATCTAGGCCGTTTTCTTTTCCCTTGTTATAAGTAGGTTGGTCTCCTGGACAGATATAACAAGTAGGTTTGAATTTTATTTGGACAGTTATAACAAGTAGGTTTGACTTCTGGACAGTTATTATTATTATAAAGAAACGCTGTTATCCAACCGTCCATTCAGAATTCACTGCCGAAGAGAAGACCACGCTGAAGGGTACGGCAGACTTCCTGGGGCTGAACTACTACACCGCGCGGCTGACGTCTGCCCTCTTGGCGGAGGGCCTGTCGAAGCCCGACCTGCTAGACGAGGAGGACGGTGACGTTCACGTGGGGACCCACCCGGACTGGCCTGCCCCGGGTATCTTCTTCATCAACGTGGTGCCGTGGGGCTTCAGAAAGGTGGGGATCAAAGGGTGTCCCGATTTTGTTTTAATTGATGATTTATTTTGCAAATCTGCGCTATGACTTGGCGTCGTGTGTGGCGTAACAGGTAGAGCGTTCGGCTCGGAATCTAGAGGTCCCGAGTTCGATATCCGCCGTGCCCCCGGCGTTATGGACTTGGGAAAGGCACTTTACACGACCTTCCTCACTTCACATAGGTGTTAAAATGGGTTCCTGACTTAGGTCGGTAAAAGAAAAAAATGCCCTTACCTTCTGTGTGTACTGTGTAAGTGTCACTGTTAATATAAGTTACTAACTTGAGTTAAGTGCACAAAAGCAACATATGTGCGCTATCGTTTGTACTACGTCCGTCACATATTCCGGACCTTTCCCATGATTTTACTCCCGATTGTTCCCCAACAAAGTTCGCAGCGCTGGGTTGGGAGTTCCATCTTAATTGGCTCCAGTTCGATAATCTGATCTAACCAAGTAAAATATATATATAACTTTCCTGACATTAAAAACGTGTCAAAGGAGAAAGCTCCTAACTTGTAAGCAGTTCTGGTCTATCCTGTGCTTCATACATATCCTGGCATGTTTTGTTTACTGTTTTGATTTACTCAAATTACTTGATTTACACTTTTTCACAATGTGAATGGGAGGGCAAAACAGATGCATAAACACCTTTGCAGAGTTCAAAGGGCCTTCAAATTTGACAATTCATTTTGCTGCACATGAGAAGATTGCACCGAGAACTGCTTTATCATACCGTGTCCTCCAGGTGTTGAACTACATGCAGAACCGGTACCAGGTGCCTCTGATCTACGTGACGGAGAACGGCTATCACGAGGAACACAAGGGGGAGGTGCAGTACGACATGAAGGACGCCAGGAGGAGCTGCTATCACGCCGCACACATCAACGAACTCAGGAAAGGTAAAGAAATAAGATCACGCCATTCGTCAATGTGTACAACATTCCGCCATCTGACATCTGAAATTAATATGTTTATCTCATGTTGGCATTAAAGAAAGTACATTTTTTATTCGCAAGCTCGCATCAGTTTGGGACTTCCAAGAGGATGACATCCATAGCAAACGTCCAGACAAACAGAAAACAATAGCCTCTACTATGTTCTCCAGCAGGTCGTTGGAAAAATACTAGCATTTGGCGAAATAGACAGAAAACACACCAGAGGAGTTGGTCGGACGAGGAGGACAGTTTGCGACTTTAGGTGTGTTTTCTGTCCATCTGGCCTGAATTTCTACTACTAGTATTTTTTAGCGACCTGGGGAGCCTGGTACAGGCTAGCATTATAGTACATCACTCCCATCTTGGCAGTAGTGTGGTATAGTCAGTGGAGCAGCTGCTGTTGTTTTGTGTTACACATAAGTCATAACTCTAACCTGTTGTTGCCGACAGCTATCGTGCATGACGGTGTGAACGTGCAGAGCTACACGGTGTGGTGCCTGATGGACAATCTGGAGTGGGACTCCGGCTTCTCCCAGCGGATGGGGCTGTACCACGTGGACTTCACAGATCCGGACAGGAAAAGGGTAAGAGGCAGACCTTGAACATGAAGCACGATCGCGACTTCGTCTTTGAGACTAACAATAGTTTGTGTGTCCTCTTTGGCCTGGCATTCTCTTTGTGTTTGGGGTCTGCCTAAACACCACAAACGACCACAAACAGCCACAGACGACTCTAGTACGCAGTGCATGTTGGGCAACGACCTTGTGCACGCTCTGGAGACAATTTATTTATGAATTTAAAAAAAAAAAACGCAAGAAGTCCTACGTATTCACCGGTTATTTGTTGTGCTATGTATAGTAATCTCTTCTAGCCTACCAATGATGGTAGGCTAACGCCACGGTCAAACACCCTTCGCCGCGTGTCTCTTACTTAATTTCATCCAAAAGAAATATGTTCCTTGCACATATTAAACAAATATGCAAAAATCGTTGTTCTATATCTCTTTTGTTCTATATCTCCTGAAATACAGAGCATATACAGATGCACTTAATTTTTGTTTGCTTGAACTGCCTGAACTGATAATAATCATTGATGAATTCTTTTTTAGACACCTAAAGAGTCTGCCAGCTTCTACCGTGACGTCATCAAGAACAACGGATTTCCAGAGGGAGCACCAATCACGAACCAAGTCCTGGAGTGGTGGAAGAAAAGAGCACATCAACAGAAAAACTCGTCTTCATCATAGATGCAAATTATCAATGTTAAACGGTTAACATTTCAAAAGTACGAAAACATACGTGTGTACGCATATAGGCCAGTAGCATATCATACGCATACATTCGCATGTATGGCAAAATTGCATAAACCATATATGTAGACACTTAATTTGCGTTTAGGACCACAACTGTAAGCAGCGACACCTATGCTGCAGTACAATGTGTATTGTGTTCAACCAATGTTTCGGTGACCATCTGTTACCACAGGGTCATAGGACAATAATTATTTCTGTACACACACAAAAAAAATGTTTGCAAGCTTCTTATGTCTTATAAACGCTACATGGCGTTTATGTTATATATAATCATAGTTGTTAAGACCCCAAATTGAAGGTCTTGCAGTTGATGTAAGTATGGGTCAAATAAAATCAATGAATGTAATAAATACTACTATCCAACACTTCACTTAGTTTGATATTTGCGTCCTCAATTTCTTCTACGTTTCAATTCTATTTTCGCTGTTTGTTATTTAACCCTGGTTTAAAATATGCAGACACTTACAAAGTATCCAGCTATCATGCTAATTGTCTGAGGCATGTGCATACATAATTTTGTATCATTTGGTGAAACGTTAAAGGTTTTATGCCGGTACAATGGCGTAGTGGGTAGAGTGTTCGCCTTGCATTCGGAAGGTCGTGAGTTCGATCCCGGCCGAGTCATACCAAAGACTATAAAAATGGTACATGCTGCTTTCTCTGCTTAGCACTCAGCATTCGGGAAAGAGTATGGAAGTTGAACACACACCACTACCAGTGGACTAGCCCCCTGCTGTAGTGATTGCGTTGTGTGTGGCCCAGGGCTAACGAAACAGAGATGGGCACCGCCCTATGCGCCAGAAATGGGCACTGCCCTTGGCGCGGGAAGGGTTTAACCTTAACTAAAGGTTTTAGTAATATGGCTAACTTGTAGTGTTACGTGTATAAAATGATTGACTTGTATTCCACACAGTAGTACAAGCCAGTTAATTGCACAACGGATTAACGCACTCTTCTGTTAACTGCACGGAATTCCTAAATCCCAAACCAGTGCGGTCCAGCTTGATAACTTCGCATAATTGCACCAGCCGGATAATTGCACGAAATGCGCTGATTGTACAAATAAACGGCTTCTACTGTAATTGTTTAGAAGGTTGTTGACTTGCATAGATTTTCTGGGCTACGTAACCTTGCTCACATAACACAATGGTATGTGCCGCTGGGGTCAACGTTTGTTAGTGCAAAGGTCACATCTGGACGCAGGTGTAAACATTTGTTTGAGATAAGCTTCGGGCCATTACGTAAGGGTCAGTTTATACAATCGAAGTTATTAACAGAACGACTACCCCCTAGTCTTTTATCTGATTAGGAGTTCATAAAACCGGTACCGTTTCAACAGTCTTTTACGTTTGGAATAGACAGTTTTGAATGTAAAGATGGCTTCCGTGCAAGGGGTTCCGTGTGACTTCCCACCCTTTGACGAGGACAGGGACGGTTTCAGCCCAGGTGTGTTCCCACCTGGATTTCTGTGGGGCGCCGCCACAGCTGCTTTCCAGGTATGTCTGGCTACACGTGTCCAGCGATCACCATAGTACTCCCAGATTTTACATGTTTTTTTCTGTAACACCCGCCTCTCTTTATCCTGTCGCTTGTGCCTTAGCCTGGATGTCAGACTGTTTTCTTTTGAGGATATGCACATGCCATCGCCTTGGCTCCAGGGCCAACATCCCCTCCAAAGAAATTTTACCACAGACACCCCTAAGTTAGACCTTGAACAACGGGTAGGTGACTGGGTAGCTGGGCTGTGCACATGCGGTAGACCCTTTAATTAAGGGAGGAAGGTAGAGAGAAGGAAGGACGAAGGAAAAACAGAAGCTACCGCCCCGAAGTCCAACTTTCGCTTAGCCTCATTACTCTATGGATACGACTGGCTGAGTCTTCAAGGTGAATATTCAAAGTGAATATATTAACCTGGATTCCAGAGCTCGATCAGCCTTGGGCGAGTCAATATCTCAATATTTAGTATGGAAAAGGTTCTAACTCAGGGGGTCTGTGTGGACCCTGGAAACAGTCTGGCATCCAGGCTATCGCCTAAAGAAATACAGATTCACATTTCTAATGGCATAAGACAAACCTTTGATTGCACATCTATTGCTATATACGTCGTCACCATCACAAAGAGGCAAGAAGTCGAGTTTACTTAAAGTAGAATATAATTCTTGTATTGGCTTGACATTGTTGAATATATGTATCTGTAAACTATTCGTTTGTTGTGACCTGTACTTAACCCAGTGTGTATGAATGTCCTTCCTTCATATAAACGTCGAAGATATAGGCTTCAAATCAACGTTTTTCAGTATAGTCTGCTATAAAGAAACCCAGAATTTTTGTAGTCATCTTTACTTTTAGATAGAAGGAGCATGCAGTGAGGGAGGCAAGGGTCCGTCTATAACGGATTCATGGTTCAACCAATCAGCCAGAGCCTTGGACGGTACAACGGCAGAGGTGACATGTGACAGTTACCATAGGTTAGTACATTGTATCAACTTATTAGGCCTACGTATACGCCGCATTTCCAAACCGTGGCCCGACCAGTCAGCGATCTGGAATAAAAAGTATGCATATAATAGACACCAAACTTCACAACGCGTAAAGAGGATAGGCGTGGGCATTATTTGTGTATATTTTTACGTATACATTTTTATTTTCGTGCCTACAAACAGCCCGCCGGGCCCCCGGTTTGGAAATGTGACGTTTAAGTCTAACTCGTATAACATTAGGAAACAGAAGAGATGGCAGATCCGCAAGAATAGAGAAGTGAACATGTATGGATTGATAAGGAAACCCAGCAGTAAATGGCCGTTTTCTTGTGTGTTTGTGTGTGTGGGGGGGGGGGGGGGGGGGTGGGGGGGGTGGTCGGGGCTTAAGCGGCAACTGAAAGGGACAACTGAAAGGGACGTACCTAAACGCCATAGTTTACCAGTAGGTGACCGTAGTGCTGGCAAAAGGAGGCTGTCAGAACAGTGTCCCATGATTAAGTTTAAGAAAGTGTTAGGTCATAACTCTAGATCTAAGACTTGAAGGTACAAGAAAGCCAACTTAAAACACAGAACATGGACTAGATTTCGACAAGTCCGATCGCCAAAATTAGGTCTAAACGCACCCGACATGGTAACAAATTTAAATCTGAACAGGGCCTAGGTATATAAGGAATATTGGAGATTCTCCTTGCATGGACGCCATATTGGCTACCTCGCAAGGAATCGAATCTAAATTTCGTATCGTTATTTCGTTGACTGTAGGTACCGGGAAGATGTGCGTATCCTGTCGGAGCTGGGCGTCTCCCACTACCGCTTCTCTCTCTCCTGGCCCCGCCTCTTCCCGGACGGCACCAGGGACTCTCTCAACCCCGACGGTGTACGCTACTACAACAGCCTCATCGATGAGCTCCGCGCGCACAACATCGTGCCGTTTGTCACTCTGTACCACTGGGACCTTCCGCTGGTAAGGAAACTACACCCTCAACAGGCTCAACTGAATAAAGAGGCTCTCCCTACACAACCATTGACTGTAGATGTGTTTAATTTCGCGGTAATGGGAAAAACAACTTTTCGCGGTGGTTCTAAGTTCGCGGTAGCACCATGCACTGTTGTCTCTTACTGCCGTGGAAAAATGTTCGTGGTGGTTTTAAGCTAGCGGTGAATTGGTCACCGCAAAAACCGCGAACATTAAACAATCGCGAAAGTTTTACACATTGTACTGCAGCACTAGGTGTCGCTACTTACGTACTGTACTACAAATGCGGTCACAAACGCAAAATATTTACATACGTACACTGACAGCTTTATGTGCGGTCCCAAACTATTCACGGATGTAAACACTGAACTGCCCACAGAAAATTGGGCAGTACGGAAATAGTACAAGGAAATTACACAAAGTCTACACTGCTAAATGTCGAACTAATAGATACAAAAAACTCATCGGTACCTTGTCAAATTCTAGCTGCGACGCCTTGTTGATAATGATTTATTTTTAACTTGAATGAATAAGGAACATTTCATACCATGATACGTTTAAAGCTTAATGGATGGTAGTGTCAAATTTAAGATATTATACGTGATTGTACGTTTTTTTTTTAAAATTCTCCAATGACGTGTTTCCTGTTACAAATGACGCAATTCGGCCGTGGGTTGCAATGTTCTTTCAATTTCAATAATTCATTCATTCATTCATTCATTCATTCATTCATTCATTCATTCATTCATTCATTCATTCATTCATTCATTCATTCAGCTATTCATCCATTCGTTTAGGCTCTCATGGACAAGTACCGGGGCTGGCTGAACGAAGCCCTGGTAGAACTGTTTAACGACTACGCGAGGTTCTGTTTCTCCGAGTTCGGGGATCGAGTGAAGCACTGGGTGACTTTCAACGAGCCGTGGTCGGAGATTGTGATAGGTGTGATAATTTCGCTGTTTGAGTACTTCACCTTTACAAACTAGCGGCTACGTTACATTAGAGATATAAAAATGTGGCTAGCCTCCATAACAGGCTTTCTGCGGCCTTTTTTTGGCTCATAATACACTTTTGCTGGCCATTTCTATTTGTACTGGTCGCTGATTGCTGGCGTTTTCTGATCGGACATTGAAATGAACTTCTGAATATGGTCTTGTCACTTGTTCTATTCGTAAAATACTGTAAATGCATGTAAGTTCGCGGGATTTAATTTCGCGGTAGTGGGAAAAGGCCTTTTCGTGGTGGTTTTAAGTTCGCGGTAGCACCATGCACTATATAGTCTCTTTAATACTGCCATGGAAAAACGCTGGCGGTGGTTTTAAATTCGCGGTGAGGTGGCCACCGCGAAAACCGCGAACATAAAACCACCGCGAACATTTCTGCATTTACAGTAGTCTACCAACGAAGGAACATTTCCACCACGAAAAGGCCTTTTCCCACTAAAGCTAAAGCGACGTCTAGGTCAATGCGCTTTGTGCTCGTCCTACGCAATATATTGTGCGAGAAACACCCCTGTGTGGGAGTCCCCATCTGGGTTATTCTCTAGCAGATGACTTTTAACTAGTTTAAGTGCAATATATCTTGTTTAAGTGCAATATTCTTGTAAAAGCTACAGTGCAATACACTCTAAGATTGCTATGTAACGTTGTGCAATACTATATGTATCAAAAAGTCGGATGCACACCTGATGTTTTACCTTGCGCCCTCCAGAATTGTTATTATTCTGATTAAGAGGTCGGCCTAGGTTTCTTCGTCTTTTAAACTCATCTTGTATGTTGATTTTAAATGTGTTGCGTTTATATGTCAATAAAGATGATGTCAACCCCCTATACATAGGAAGTAAGGGCATACTGTCTGAGACCGTTGGTAAGGAGGGGAAGCGAGGGGTGTACGCTGCCGGGAGAACCGTACTGAAGGCTCACGCGGCGGCTTGGCACACCTACGACAGGGAGTTCCGGGCTAAGCAAGGAGGACAGGTTGGTATAAGCTTATTAGCTCGTACACACTTCCGAGTGTGCATGCGCAGGGACAGGAATTATGGGTAATAAGTCAGAGGTGAAGGCCCCTGATATGTAAACAAAATAGCAGTCTCGATCATCGTCTAGATTTCTTTTTCTAGACTTCATTTGCTTATGTCTTAGGGGCCTTTATCTCTGACATACTAGTATTACCTACTGTTATGCGCGCACATACATTAGGTTTACGATGCCGTGAACGCGCCTACATACTAGTACGCGCAGTAGTAATATCTTGCAGGTAATCGGGTCTTTTAGAAAAGAGAAAAGTGCAACAATGGGGACTTTATTCTGGGTACTGTTTGTCTCTTATCCACCATGTAACTTCAAAAGTTGCATAGAATGAATCTAATTTCAATTGTATTTGATTTGCTATGATTTTGCTCGACCTCCGACCTCTTCCACTCCGTTTTTGAGTTGATATTACCAAGTTTCTGTTAACTTAATTGGACATTTTGTTGTATATATAAGAACTAAGTTGATTTATTTATTTTACTTCACGTATGCAAATCACTGTTTTCAGTTTACCATATGTTTGCTTTCTGTTATTTCAAAGTTATAATTTGTATTATCTGTACATTTCTGTTGCTATTATTTCTGTATTGTTTTAATGTGGACTCCAGGAAGACTAGTGTATTTCACTAATGGAGATCTAAATAAACCAAACCAAACCAAACCAAAATGAAATTTATAATGTTTGGCCCAGACTCTGGAGGTCATGGGTTCGAATCTCCTGACATGTCCCGTTGACGTTGCGTTGGGAAAAATACTTAACATGAGTTTTCTCGCTTCACTCAGATGAAAATGAATTGCGGTTATTGCCGGATAGGACGTTTAAAAATAGAGGTCCCGTGTTTGAAGAGAGCCACACCTCGAGCACGTTAAAGAACCCACCACATTTACCGAAAAGAGTAGGGGCCTTCCCTGTGTGAGTGGATCAAATAAATATAAATCTGTCCGGATATGCAGCTTGTACTGTTCAGCAAAAACCTGGTGTATTACGGCTATAGGCAGTACTAGTTTATAAAGGACATAAGAGTTTTCTTTCACACAACCAGTTTTTCTCACCTGCTGACGTTTCGATGTCTGTCAGACATCTTCCTCAGAGCTTCTAACTGGAGTTCTGCTTCTCGCCGCTATATGTAGCCGATGTAGTTGGCGCTTTTCCGGCGAGAACACAATCCCAAACGTGGCTGAGCTTGTACCCCCCTTCATCCAGGTTCATCACTGGGGTGGACTTCCTTATCCAGACTGCTTCTTTAATCCAACATATTCATCTGTTGTCTTCTCTATCTATAACCTTCGCCCCTCCCAGTCAATAACATAGTTCTTCATAGCGAAACGTCAGCAGGTGAGAATAACTTGTTGTATAAAAGAAATATCTTGTGTCCTATGATCTACCAACCTGATGAAACTATTTTCGGAAACAAATAAAGGTTCAACCGTGCGTTTTGTACCTAGGTCGGTCTGGCCCTAAGCTGTACCTGGGGCGAACCCAAGGATCCACAGAATGCCGATGACGTCACCGCAGCGAAACGTTTCTTTGACTTTAACGTGGGCTGGTTCGCGCACCCCTTCTTCGTCAACGGGGACTATCCTGACGTCATGAAGGATTACGTCATGAGAAGAAGCATGGCGGACGGACTGGACACGTCGTGTCTTCCCGGTAAGGCCCTCTTTCCACTTGACCTGAGACGGATATGCGTAACCTTCCACTTTATACTGGGAATATCATGCAAAATGTTTAAGTGTGACTGTAAAGACTACAAAACACACGAAGTTAAAAAGATTCCTTTTCTATGAAATTCGTTGGGCGACCTGTCAAATTTTATGTCGCAGAGAGAGCGCGGCGAGACCGCCGTCCTAGTCGAAAGCGGTGTACCGAAAGTGCGAAAAGGAACGAAAAGGAGCGAAAAGGAACGAAAAGGAACGAAAAGGAGCGAAAAGGAACGAAAAGGAACGAAAAGGAACGAAAAGGAACGAAAAGGAACGAAAAGAAAAGTACCGAAAGTGCGAAAAGGAACGAAAAGGAACGAAAAGGAAAGTACCGAAAGTGCGAAAAGGAACGAAAAGATTGGATAGGAACGAAAAGGAACGAAAAGGAAAGTACCGAAAGTGCGAAAAGGAACGAAAAGGAACGAAGTATGAAGCAAAGTGAAATAAAATCGATGGGAATATAAGGTAACGGCACTGTGATCGGCAAATGCATTTGCAACGGACTTTATTTTTGCATTTTGCGACCTGTTCCACGAAATTCCTAGAGCTCCAATGGTTAAACGGCGAACCGGCGGGAAAGTGCACGCGTGGAAATAGCTAAATACAAATCAAAGGCGATGGGCGGAGTCACGAATCAGTGCGTCTCGGGTTCCCACGCGGGCTGTCACAGATCAAATTCGGGGGGAGGGGGGTAAAAGCCGCTAAGTAGCGCGCCTGAAAAACGTTTGACGGGTTGACATTCTGGTGTAGATTATTTTTCTACGGTCTCAAAAATGTCACAAAGTCGTTTTCTAGTGGTCCCGGCCTAAATTATATGTGGCCCCGGGCAATCGGGACACCGCGTTGATTTCAATTCGAGGTCTGGTTCCAAAGACTTTTTCTGTAGAACCCGCACGGGAGACGTGAGTCAACGGCCAAATCTCTCCGTAGTTTCCCAATATCCTTTACACAAATTCCTCACGTTGTCCTTTCTTCCCGCCAAAATGATGAATACTCATGGTACAACGTGATGAAAGCTCCTTGGTACAATAACTACAATGTATACATGCCTATCCTTTCACACCTTTTCTTTTGTCGTGAACGAGCAAGAAGATATGTCTCCAGTCTCCAAACAAGAAATCTTTTTAAAAAAGCTGTGCCTTGCCGCGTATTTTATGTTATTTTGGTAAGTTAGACTAGATTCTACGCTTAAAAATCCCGAGTTCCACATGTCGCCCCCCTCCCCCTCATTATCATAATTTATGTCAGATGAATTATTGGCACATTAAACAGGTTTTGTAAAAATTTTTGACCCACAATGAATATGCATTATTTTCTATTACAAACTAAGTTCCTTCTGATGCAATTTGTGATATATATTTATATGAACATGGTGAGTTAAAGCGTAGATTTAATACGCTGGACCACATACAGTAACATGCGTCTAGAAGAGCGTTTTAATACTCGTCTGGAATGTACCATTGTCTAACTAAGCCATAAAACTCGGCAAGGAAAGAAGGGCCTTTGGAAGGGCTTTGGAAGGGCTGGGTTAAAAGGTCCGTCCATTGATCCATGGAAAAAAGCTGGCGTAAAGCCTTGCCTGGCGGCAAGGCAAAAAACATGTTGTGGGCCCTGTTGAAGGGAGCTGTCATGCTAGTGGGGCAGCAGTTTATTAGCATATCATTCCAGGCCGGATTTCTATTAGACGTAAACAATCGCAAGAATTGCATGCGGTGCTCCCATCTTGGGAGAACAGAAGCCATCCAAATACAACAGCAACGCTACAATCTTGCCTCATTCTGAAAATGTACGTTAATCGATATTTATCTATCACCCGCCAGTAACTGAATTTTAGTCCTTACTTACTGTCTTATCTCAGTTCTGTTTCCTTGTATTTCGCTGATCTTCAGAGAATAATTTAGCCACACAAACACAACAGCCTAAAACAGCGCCGTAAAAAATTCATATTGCCAAATTCTAAAATAAAACACGTTTTAAAACACGTTTCATAGGCTTCTAACGCCCGCCGTACCGGTTCCTTATATTCTCATTGATTTTATTTTAGTTTGCTTCATACTTCCTTCCTTTTCGTTCCTTTTCACACTTTCGGTAGCGAAAGTGCGAAAAGGAACGAAAAGGAAAGTACCGAAAGTGCGAAAAGGAACGAAAAGGAACGAAAAGGAAAGTACCGAAAGTGCGAAAAGGAACGAAAAGGAACGTTTGTTTTTTTTTCGTTCCTTTTCGTTCCTTTTCGCACTTTCGGTACTTTCCTTTTCGTTCCTTTTCGTTCCTTTTCGTTCCTTTTCGTTCCTTTTCGTTCCTTTTCGTTCCTTTTCGTTCCTTTTCGCACTTTCGGTAGACCCGTGGAAAGGGGGTATAAGGTTCTATGACTGAAAGACAGTACGTAACACTAGTTGACCTATATCTGAGGGGTAACCTATATACATTGTATTAAAAGGAATATCAAGTCGTACGGGTGGTGGTTTCAAATTGGTGGTTTCATTTGTCAAAATATTGCAGTTTAAAACGTCAGTCCATTGACTTGATATACCAAATTCACTGTTTTAAAAACAACGAATATGCGGATATAGGTTATCAAGCGTAAATACGTAAACCGGCGTTTAACTTCAAGTAGTTTGAATTGCTACATGTAGAGCTTTGGTTTTGTGCTGCATTTTTTGTCCTTATCATACATTTGCCAAGAAGTTTAGGTTTTAGTTGCCGTTTATGTGTGTGTGTGTGTGTGTGTGTGTGTGCGCGCGCTTGTGTATGTGTGCGTGTGTGTGTGTGTGTGTGCGCGCGCGCGCGTGTGTGTGAGTTTGTGAGTGCGTGCGTGCTTGCGCATGTGTTTGTGTGTGAGAGTATGTGAGTGCGTGAGTGCGTGTGTGTCTGTCTGTAGGGAGCATAACTCGACAGTAATCAAGACGCGGTGTCCTTGCAAACTGTCTTTCAGAGTTTTCCGCAGAAGAGAAGGCACTGTTGAAGGGCTCTGCGGACTTTCTCGGGGTGAACTACTACACCGCGCGCCTGGTGTCTGCCTGGGCGGGGAGAGACGCCTCCGGCCCCGGGGAGGACATGTTGGGAGAAGACGACGCGGACGTGCACGTGGAGATGAACCCGGACTGGCCCGTAGCGGGGTTACCGTTCATTAGCATCGTGCCGTGGGGACTGAGGAAGGTGACGCTAGTAGAAAACGTGTTATCTGTTCTTTTGCATGTTGTTTTTCTTGCTCACCTTGTAGTGCGATATTGATACATGGCAACACAAGTTTCCTCGCCTTTTCAGTAGCAGGATATATCTTACAGGGAGGGTCGCTAGCCCTTTAACGTACTCCAAATACCCACAATCCTTATAAATACGGGCTCCAATGTTACGGCCCCTCTAAACGACGGTGCAGCCCCAACCGAGATACCCTTCCCTGGATTTGAACCGGGGACTCCAATTACCAACTGACTAAAAGCAGGAAATATCTAAACTGGAAGTTCCGCTGCAGTACCTCAACGAGACTCATAAGACCTAACGTTATACTTACAAACCAAATATGGAAATAATCCATCTATGCTTTCTCCAGTCATGCTGTCCCGAGTACACAAACACATATACACACAGACACAGATCCAAAGAAACATACAAACACTACCAAAAACATACCTTTTAATCTTGGTGAAGGTAATAAACATATCCCTTCTTATAACACAACTACTCCCCAGGTTTTGAACCTTGTCCGAGACCGGTACCAGGTACCGCTGATCTACGTGACGGAGAACGGCTATCACGAGGAACACAAGGGGGAGGTGCAGTACGACATGAAGGACGCCAGGAGGAGCTGCTATCACGCCGCACACATCAACGAGCTCAGGAAAGGTACTGCGCATGCGTGAGGTCAAAGGTGAAGGTCATAATTTGTAAATAAAACACCCAGTAAAGAAAGTAAAAGTATGTACATAGATAGCTGACGTGTGTGTATTTAGAATAGACACTTGTTACTTTTCACTGTCTGTATCATTGCAATTAGCCTACGGGCATGGATTTGCAAATAAATAAATTATTAAATTATTAATATATGCAATTGTGTTTGTTTATGTCTAAGAGGCGTTCAATTTTGACTGATATTACCCAAAAATGCATCATATTGCGCAAGTAGAACCTTGATCACGCTTATTTGGATTGACCAGAGTTTATATCCAAATTTCGAAACCACAGTTGCAAGAACACCTTGAATATACTGCATTTGCAAACAAATGTTCAACTTTGTTTTCTAGTCTCATCCTTATTTATGTTTTCCCAAATAGGGATACAATATTGTTTTTGACGACGCCTCAGGGGAGTCGTCAAGTGGTATATATTGAATTCAGTCTGCAAAAATTCTAGGAATTGCACAGGCATTTCCACAGGAATGCAGTATGCTGGGTATGCAAGCTCCCCCCCCCCCCCCCCCCCCCCAATCTGTTCCAGATGTATCTCTGGTATGCAATGGTGGAATATAGGTCACACTTGCTCCCTGGAGGAATTTGTCCTTTGAAACTAGACAGGGAACTCTGCACAATGGATCACGTTGTCTTGGTTGTTATGTTATGTTATGAAGGATACATTTTCTTTTCTAGAGCTTGTTCAAGCCATACGCCACAGGCAGACAGGAAATACTTCTGTAGTGCTCAGCTGTAGGTTTAGGTCACTGGCAGACCATTGTGCTGTACCGGGGATAGTACATTTCTGCTGGCTGTAGGTTTATGTTACAGGTGGGCTAGTATATTGTGCCAGGGATAGTGCGACAGGGAAGTTCCAGTCTATTTCTGATTTGAGCTGTATTGTTGTACCCTCAATCGTCGTCATGGCAATAATACATTTTTATTGCCAGTCTTGTTGCAGGTGTCTTTTTCTTCTTTTTTTTTTTTTTTCTGTGAAATCATGATCAAGCAGACATGTGACATTGCTCCCATTTTTTTTACCCGCAAACAACACCTACAGGGAAATGCTATAGTGTAATTCGAATTTGCTAATGATCTGGTCCAAGTAGATGTAGGGTGGCTCATTTTTTACTCGCACACAATGCTATAGGGCGAGTCTAATGGTAAAGTATTGTATGCGAGTATAGCTTGACAAAAGCCTACAGGGAAAACATTCAGCATTTTCGCGAAAATGTTGCCTTTCTAGTTGAACTAAAGTTTTTTTTTTTTTTCTCGCAGCCATGGTCTTGGACGGCGTGAATGTCCAGGGCTACACGGTGTGGTGTCTGATGGACAATTTTGAGTGGTTCTTCGGCCACACCCAAAAGATGGGGCTGTACCACGTCGACTTTACAGACCCTGAGAGGAAAAGGGTGCGTTTGACGGCTAGCGTTTATAGTTTTCATTTTTACCTTCATGAAATTGGAGGTATTGTCTTTGGTGTGTCTGTGTGTTTGCTTTTCCTGTTATCTATGGTCAACATACGTTTAGAACCCATAGAAGGGTTATGATGTTAAGTATATATATGTGGATTGGGTCTGGAAAGACGAAGGGTAAGGTTGCTTTTGCGCCCCCTGTTGTGTGACTTTGGTACTGCATTGTCCGGTTTTTGTTTATTTTGTTCTGGACATACTATGTTCTTGATTCTTGTTGGGTGGCAGATAACTTTTGATGTAAGGATGTGGGAACCAACATAACTTCTTCGAACTTAAGATATCACAAGCTATCTGCCATTGTTATTCTCCATTGATATCATGTCGGAAGGCAGTAAGGAAAATCGAACGCTTTCAAGAGAATCTTGATTTTGTGGAAATTAAAAAAAAAAGATTTTTTGTCCTACATAAGGTACCCAAAGAGTCGGCCGGGTTCTACCGTGACGTCATCAAGCACAACGGGTTCCCGGATGGAGCGCCCCACACCAGTCTTGTGCAGGAGTGGTGGAAGGAACGGGCCAAACGAGCAATGGCGGGGTCCTCGGAAAAATGAGCCCGGGCAATTAGACTAGGCAGACCCCAAAGAAAAATATTTTGACTGCATTCATTTAAAGTTTTTACCATAAGAACGGCTATCTAAAGAGGATAAATACATGTAAAAGAGGCTAACATCTGTCTATTTTATGAAAGAAAAGAAAAAACTATTCCACACGTACATGCATTCGTAGATTGCCAAAATGACAAGTCTTTTAAGGAATAATTTGTTACCCGGTGGAATGATATCACCTTAAAATATCACGTCAATGTAAAACTCAGATTACATAATATACGCTCAAACTAATCAAATATAAGCTAGAACTAAGGAATTCATACGGTGAAAGGTATGACACACTATACTGTACTTATTTCTTGTTACTGCTGTACTATACTTTGTTGTTAATTCCGTAAAGAGAACTAGAAAGTTAACATTTTCGAGAAAATGAAGAATGGAAATCCTACCAGTAATTTTCCATTTACGATAAACCAAGATAGGTTTAGCTATCGCAAACATATTTGCTGTAACAGCTATAGTATTTCGTTCATATTTGCTGTAACGGCTAATAGTTTGTTCATGTTTGCTGTTACAGTTGTTATTTTGACGTCACTGCAGTTCTAAGCTCTGATTGGTACATGACAGAAGAGGAAGGACAAACAAAACAATATGCTTACCCTGTGCTTTCGGGAAACATTTAAAAAAGCGTTAATCTCCAGGTAGATGTAAGGATCCAGCTCATTAATATTCACATCAATGGCGCCAAAAAGTTAATCAGTGTACGCATCATCATTATTATATCAGAGAAGAACAAGCCTCAGTCTATAGCTATTTAGACGAAAAAACTCAAGCAAAGGACAAATTCATTTTTCTCCATGTTTATTAATCTTTGAATCCTTCGTGGTCACGTATTTGTTGAGGACACTAGACCGCGGGAACGAGGCCACTAGTCCCTGGGAACGAGATGCCCCTTGTACTTGCGGACCTCCTGTTTGGGGATGCGGTAGAACGTGTCCTTCCCAACCCTGGGGATAAAAGTTCATCAAAATTAACATTTTATAACCTGTTTAGTGTATAACATTGTACATGTATACTGTACAATCGACAAATCATAATCGGCAATTTGTCATAATCGGCAAAATCAAAGAGAAATGTTATGAGAATAGATGTTAAGATTTCAAATACCAAATAAATCATCATAAGCCATCATAATGTTATGCATTATAGCATCCTATTTGTAAATAGGGACCTCTCGTGTCTTTCTCTCCTCCCCCGTTCCTTCCTTCGTTGAAGTTCGTTCGTTCATTCTCTCTTTCTTTCTTCTTTCTCTTTTTTCTCTTTTCTTTCTGTCTCTCTCTTATTCTTCCTTCCTTCCTTTCTTTCTTTCTTTCTTTCTTTCTCTTTCTGTTTCCCTTTATTTCTTTTCTTTCTAATTTCTCTTTTTCTTCCCTTCTCTCTCAGTGCCTTTCTCTCAACCAGGGCCTCTCTCTCTCCCTCTCTCTACTTCTTCTTCACTTCTTTCAAATTTACACTTACCTGGCCATGGTGGACATCCAGCTGTCCTTGCAGCCTCTCACCCTTAGTCCGTCGGTCTACAGATTTCACCCCTTCTCTCTCTCTCTCTATACCTCTCTCTTTCTCTGTCCTTTCATCTGAACGCTTACCTGGTGGACATCCAGCTGTCCTCGCAGCCTCCCAAACCCAGTCCGTCCGTCTATAGAATTCTCTCCTCTTCTCTCTTTGTCCGTCTGTCTGTCTGTCTGTCTGTCTGTCTCTCTATCTCTCTTTCTCTGTCCTTTCATGTTTACACTTACCTGGTAGACACATCCAACTGTCTTCTCAGCCTCCACATAGAATTCCCTCCCCACACTCTCCCTCGATCTTTCTCTGTCCTTCCATCTTCACATTTACCTGGTGGACATCCAGCTGTCCTCGCAGCCCGCCACCTCCCCCACCAGAAGCCAGGTGGTCTCCAGGATCTCCTGGCCGTCACAGATGAGACACTGTCCCGCCCAGGTGGTGGTGGAAGCCCCGCCCCGCCACACCACGGAGAAGCCGAAGGTGGACGCACCGGACCGGGAGCCCGCCCCGCGGATCAGACTGGGACCGTTACCGGCAGCGCCGAGCTGGAAACGATAGAAGAACAAGCTAAGATATCGAAGATTTTTCGCCTCCTAGTTTTTGGTTCATTAATTATGCAAATAACGTTTTACGTGGCGTCGTTTGTGGCGTAACTGAGTGTTGTGCCCGAAACCTCAGAGGTTCCGACTTCGATACCCGCCGTGCCCCTGACGTTGTGCCCTTGGGAAAGGCACTTTACATGACCTTCCTTTATACTTCACCCAGGTGTGAAAATGGGCGGGTACCTGACTTCGATCGTGGAGCTGAGGCTACTTTTAACTTCTGTCTGTACCGTGTATGTGGCACTGTTGATATAAATTACTAACCTGTGTGCAGTGCCACATTGTCCTCGTCTGTCCAAAAGCAAACTATAGCTAGTAGAACAAGATATCGAACATTTTTCGACTCCTAATTTTTCGTAAGTCTTGCTTAACTGTATACGTAGTTCATTGATTATACAAATGGTATTTTGATTGACATTTCATGTGTCCATTGAAAACACTGCAAAAACACGCGTGGTAAATATAGTCCAGACAGAAAACAATTATACCTCCCCGTTAATTAGTAGCCCCTTCCATTGACCCGATGACCTGATGTACCTGAAATGTCTGATCATGTTTGATCAGTCTTTAGTTCTACAAAGGAGGTAAAAGAGACAACCTCCTTGGTTCTATCACCTCTGAACTTTACTTCCTGCCACTCCTGAAAGTCTCACCTTCCCACTCTCTTCCTGCCACTCCACTGACAATGCATTCAAATAACCGTGGACACAAGGGGACGCAAAAATTCAACATAAAACCTGGGGAGCTATCAGACTCCGGGGTTTTGAATGATTCAATAGATTGATCGATACAATGACCAATAGGATCATGAGCCACTGAAATGATAGGTAATTCTATACACGCACTTTGCTCTCCACGGCAGTCCTGTACTCTCCAGCGATGTGTCCCTCCCCCGTCATGTTCAGCACCATCTCCGAGCCGTGGTCATTACGCCACGCTCCCTCCAGACTGCACTTGGTCTTCTGAGTCCGCACGCGCTTCACTACACATTCAGACAAAACAAGAAATTAACGGTCTAATATCTCCGCAGGATATTTATATTTTTTAATGAATTGTCCATTATTGTGAATCTCTCGCTAATACTAAATACATATTACATAATACATAATAAATTTCCCTGCCTTCTTGTGGGTCTCATAGTCCCGGGCTAAGCCCCTGGCAACAACTTTCGATCCCGGCCAAACCCACATTGCCAACCTTGGACCAGGGGCAGCATCTAGGAAAAATCACACCACCAAAACAGACAGACAAACAAAGGGAACACAATAGCTCAGTTCTCACAGAGGTAATGACAACAAGGCGGTGTTATGTGAATTTAATGTCTTGTGTAACGGTTTGAAAAATCAGCGCCATTGAGGTGATTTCATATACTTGTTTGTATGTCAACTTTTGAATATTTAAAGATGAAGAAAAGCAATGCATTTTCAGACCAAACACATAACACTACGTATACCGACCGGTGTGTTGGGTTCTTTAGCGTTCAGATGTTTAACGCTTGTACACCAGTCCGGCCTAGACAGGCTCTGTTAGCCGTAGGATTCGGTCTTTAAGACTAGTGCACGAGTACCCAAAGAGAGCCTCGAAAATGGACGGAAGATTGTCTGACCCAGGAAAGTACCATGGACTAAGAATTGGGACACAAGCTGACAGGCCCTAAAGCCTACCTGGGGAAGATGTAAGAAGTTTAACGCTTGGGTCTACAAGGCTTTGTGTCCCATCCAAAGAACGAAAGAGCTACTTTTCAAGATATCTTTTGAAGACAGATCAAAAGCAAAACCAGATAACAGTATCTATCTTTTTGTCTAAATAGGAGCGATTATTGATGCAGTTCTTACGAGGAGGCCTAGGGGCGCTCGTGTCCTGGCTGGTCTCAACTTCGGAGATTTCCGTGTCCATGGATTCCTGCAATGAAACAACAACTTAATTGTAGTACAATGCTTAACTTTCTTCCGAGACAAAAGTACACACGGATCAAATTCTCAACGACCACTGTTGCCTTCGTATTTGATCCATGTGTACTTTTGTGTTGGAGGAAGGTTTAGTATTGTACTTTGAAATCTTACTACCAACAAGATGAACTTCCATGATAATAACTTGATTTAAAGGAAGCAAAACACACAGAAATTTAAAGAAACAGCTTGAAAAGGAGGTAACCTTCATCACTATATTCTCTAGTCTTTAGTGTATATATGGTCATGTAACGTTGGTTTGATTGATATATGGATGGCATTCACGCGCCCGTTCCCAAGAAAAAAGGTTTTTGATCATACTATGAAACGTAAGAAAGCAGCTAGCTGCAAAATGAGCAAATATCTACCGAAGGTGGCAAATAGAACTATATGAAAACGGATACTAATGTTGAATAATATTAATGTAAAAAGCCCAAGAAGATATGAAAGAAGTAAACTGAACAACTAGTGCTCGGTATGCCATAGACATTTGTACAGCTTTTCAGGCCGTTTATATTTCATAATGAGGCATTTTTTTGCCAAATAAACTTTTATTTATTCGCACGCTCGCATCAGTTTTGGGGTTTCCAGAGGGTGCCATCCATATAATCAAATCAACATGGCCTAACTTGGAAAAAATGGCTACCACAAATCAAATTATGTATGTAAAGTCAGATACCTCAACACACGTACACACCCTCACCATGCTTTCCATCTCTTCTCTAAATTCCTCGCGAACTTCCTCCAAGAAAGCGCGTTCCTCGGAATCTTCGTCCATGTCTTCGGTGCTGTTGTCTTCCGGTGACTGTTCAAGAGCGCTCTCTTGCGAGTTTTGGCGGGATAGCATCTCCCCAGTAGAGGGGTTGAACGCGGTAGGAACACCCACGGCGTTGCACAGGGTGACCATAGCCACGGCCGCCAAAAGCACAGCGATCTTCATGTTCACTGCAAATAAAGACACTTCATGTAACATAATAAAGTTTATTGCAGGTAACATAAGAGATTAAAACAGTGTGTCTACTCTAGTAAAAGCTTACTCTAGATCCTGGGTTCGACTCCTTTTTCGAAGACAGTGGAAGACGAAAGATCCCACCTTTTCTATTGTTGGTTTTGTGATGTTAGAAGAAGGATTTTTTTCGTTTTCTTAGTGAATGTGAGGAAGTTTGGGTGGAATTTGGTGGCCTCTTCGAACAGCTCTTTCGTGATCGTAGAAAGAGCAGTTTGACATAAAATGTGTAACGATACAGAAAGTAAACTTTCCTATCACCTATCTACACAACAAGTGCAATTGATGTACGGTTCAGTTTCATTTTTTCTTCAAAATATATATTGTATTGCATTCACATGTATTGTACGATACATGCACGACAGTTCCAAGAACACTCACGGAAGACAATCGTACGACGAGCGTGACCTGGTCCTATTAATACCCGCCTCACATTAGGCGCGATTCGATCGGAAGACTAGTTTACGAGCTCTAAATGACATTTTCGTGAGTAAGACGTCCGGTGTTCTCACGATCATCTTGAGATTTTTAGGGATCGCCGGCAATTTTAAGGAGTCTTACGACGGTCGCGGTGCAGCGAAACATGTTCTTAACATAAGCGACAAGTCGCAGGAGAACTCCGAGATCGCAGAGCTCGTTACCGAGTCGCAGATCGTGCGTGCAAATCGTGCGTACCTCAAAAGGGTATCGGTCAATAGTCTTGCGTCAATCCAACGATTGAAGACCGATAGGCGAGCACAGACATAGTTATTAATCATCGAACGCAAATCGGATGGCGAACGCCCGTTAGTCGGGCGACGTTCGGGCGACGTTCACCCGACTTCCGATTGTTTACAAATATTGAATTTCTGGGAATGTGAGGGTAATTCTAACATTGTGGCCCCTGTGGCAGTATGTAGGCTGGCTTTGTGACACACTTTCCTTTCTTGTGTCATTTCTATTATGCCCGCGCATTCCATTCATTGGTTAAAAAGATTCCGACAACAAAATAATCAACATTTGTTAATCTCTTGCGTTTTTTGAGGAACGCTTTGTGTTCCCTTGTCCGCGTGCAAGAGGTCATGGGAGGTTCATTATCATAGATTTATTCACCGTCGATCGCACGAGGCTCGCTTATATGTGAGGGGAACAGATGTTGGGCAAAAAATACGCAAGACCATCTTAAGATCTTAAAATCAGCCGACCCTCCTGCGATCGCGAAGTACGTCCGAAGATCGTGTATAATGTGAGGCGGGTATAAACAGTCATCCTTGCATGGTATGATACAGAAAATAACAGCGGAAGCTGGGCCTGGTACTGACTTGTGACATCACATGTTTTTCTGGCAAATATCGTCTCAAGGGCGTTCATAAATACAAGGAAGAAGAAAAACATCGGCCCCGTTCCAAGGTCGCAGAGTTGGAGTAAATCCAGTCAGAGCTTGCACGAACCAGTTGGCTACGAAATTGGTATTCTCATTGCACTCGGGGCACCGGTGCGGCACTGCGGGCTTCGAAATATTATTCAACGAATTTCAGAGATAAATAACTTTTTTACGTTCTTAGTATTTTGTTGTCTTCTAAGTTATACTTTTACGTAAGTACTGAAACGTAATGATCACAATGATTTGAAATTTGGTGGATATTGATTAAAGGCTTCATACTGTATAATCATGCCCCAAAATCTGAGTTGTATATTTCTCATTTCTTGTTAAGGCTCATAACTTATTCTCCATCGCAAAAAATGTATGGCTTTTTAAATATTTTTGTTCGTGCTTTCTAGCACATGTCAATAAGGTTGCATTTTTAGAAAATGGGAGGTGGGAGGAATGCTATGATCCCCCCTCCTAACATCTGCTCGGAGATCACACCACATCGTGTCGTCAGTCAATAACAAAACAATGGCTGATCAAGGGTCGAAAGATAACAAAAAATGAGACGTGCTTCGTACGTGGCACTCTAAGCTATCCCGATTTTCCCTTCTCTTCAACACTCAAGTTGGGATTTTCGGTGATACTATGGTTTCAAACATTTCAAGTTTACAAGGAAATGAGGGTCTACATGGGGGGGGGGGGGGTACAACGACAACGTTTTACGCTGAACCAACCTAGTACCTTCAATCAAGGCAGTAACGCAAATTTTGCTACGAACACGTTGGACAACATGACTTTTCGCTACGAAGTACAGGATATCAAAATAAATAGACTGTCTACGAGTTAAGGAAAAACGCATGCAGACCCTCGCGATCTTGAATTAAGAAAAAAAGCTTACCTGGAGTTGTATGAAATTGTGAGGAAAGACACAAAATCTGAAGCGCGGACGAGTGAGTGTTGGCTGTTACGTCAGGTCGCCAGTTGGGGAGGTTATTGACTCTGTTGTTGTGGACTCTTCTTTGCCAAATATTCTTGCGCATGCGCCGCGGATTCATAGATAACACGCCAGTGCAAAGTTCATCTTGGCACAATTTGTGCTTGCACAATCTTCAAGAAATGGTTAAGTATAAAAATACATTATTTTCAGATGTTTAAGAAATTTTGGTACACCTATAGCCTTTTCACATGTGTATATCGAAGCAGGCATCAACATCTAGAGTAAAATATAGTATTTCTTAATGTACAAGTCAGCTGTTCAAACTGTTGGTTTGACTATATGGATGACATCCTCTGGGAACTCCAAAACTGATGTGATCTTGCAAGGAAAATAAAACTTTGGCAAAACAATAGTTGCATTCATTATAAAATCTGAGCGGTGTTTCACATCTTCCTCTTTCACTTTGGCATTTTATGACATCATTTATCCATTTTACGATCTTTTTTTGCAACATACATGTACTGCATGAATTTACTCATTTTGCAGCAGCTTTGTACGTTTTACAGTATGGTCTGTCAAGAACTTTTTTCTTGGAAATCGATACAGATTGATGCGCGTGTGGATATCTAATCAACATGGCCTTCTGCTGAACAAAAGTACCCTGAAATATACACAGATGTCTACACACACGCACGCACATACACATATGTGCACACACACACACACACATTCACAAGCACACACCGAAAATAATACCTCATTTTTTGATGAAGATAATATGAGTAAAATTAACTCAAAACTCAACAACTTGTCCCACACACCATTAACACACTTAAATCTTGTAAGAAGAATCTTTGACACCTTTATTGACTAAACTGTCTTTATAATTACATACTTCATCAATTACATGAGCATGTACCATTTTGTATATCTACTGTTATGATTTATCTACTAACTGAATTATTACTTATCATGATATCTCCATGTCAAAACAAGATTACTTTTGAGATGAAAAAATTGTAGCCATTAGCCAAAAAGGGTTAATGGTTTACCAGTAGAAAATCATAATTCTATAAATTTGGCCGATTTCTACTCTTCTATGACTTATTTTTTTACTAAACAACGTGATATTCCTACCGCCAAAAGATGAAAATTAGGAAAAAGATGAAAATTTGTATTGGCAATGAAATCAGCACAGCATAATTGACTTGAGATACTCTCAAATATGGATTCTCTACATAAGATGCTTGAAGTATAAATAAACATTCTGGTTACTGTTTATTCATGTTTTTGCTATCATATTGACGACCACAATTTATCTAGTTTGTTGCATTGTTAAAGCACAGGTACAGGTACATAAGCCCTAGGAAAAAAATGTTGTGTTTCCTGTTTGGGAAATTAGGATCGGTAAGTAGGGAATACATTTCTTTTTTTTTCTTGCAATTGTTTTAGGCTGGCCAAAACTCAAAAACAAGTGATGCATATTACAATACAGTTGAACAAAGTAAACCAAGGAGCTTTTATTTTTAAAAAATTATAAAAGCTCCTTGAGTAAACTAAATGCATAAGGACATCTTTCAATGTCAAACTTTAATTTGGATATGGGATAATGGATACATTAATCCTTCAATAGATAGGCGAGTAATGTCTTTACTTCAATAGAAAGCAGTCTGAATAAAAAATTCTAACTGGAAGCTATATGAGAGGCCACTGCCCACCCTAAAAAAAAGTCTAGGGTTAGCAGGTTTCTAGGGTAGGTACTACATTTGTAAAAGTAGGGGAAACAGGAAAAATCTTTTTCCTAGGCCTAAACCTGTGTACCTGAACCTGATACCATATTTTGCTTGTACAAAGCCTTAGGAGAAAGTAATACTTCTGTTTTGTCTATTTCTTGTATAATAAAACACAGTTCACACAGAGAACGGCTTGTCCAGCTCTAGTGTCCCGCAGTCTGCGATCACGCACGCTTTCTTGGGACGGTCGCGCCTGTCCACGGCGCTGTTCTCCACCCTGGTCACCACGTCCATCCCCTCCAGGACCTTACCAAACACGACATGGCGACCGTTCAGCCACGGCGTGGGGACGGTCGTGATGAAGAACTGTGAACCATTGGTGTTGGGACCTGCAGGGACGTCACAAAAAATGAGGTTAGTGTAACAGTAATATTCTGGGAAATGCTTTCTTTTGAGAAGGTTAATTTTTGGCAATAATACTAGCTATCAGACCATTCAATCTCTACAAGTCCACAAGATCCATAGATTTTTTTAGACGCTTCAAGTGACATCCATCATCACTAAGTATTCTTAAGCATCGCTAGAATGAAGTAGTAGAACAACACGTACATATTACTAAAAAAAGATGAACATATTAAAGTCACTAACTAGTATGCAAATGTAATTCATATGCGCATCACAGTAAGACAACACAATAGGAATCATTAGCATTGTAGAGATGGATTTGTCTTTAAATATTGTTTATTGAATGTCTAACCTCCATGAACAAATGTAGGCTTTTTTTCTTCAGGGTTATTTTCTTTTACCTTTGAAGGATAGACAATATTCTTGGTGTGTGTAAGCTTTTTCTAATGTCAGGTTAAGTTTGGTCTAAACTTACTTGCACCACACAAATTTTACATGCACTAACTTGCATATGCATGTGGTATTTTGAGCCCTGCTACCCAATATGTGTACTGACTGGCATGAAAATTAGAACAAAACTGCTGATTTTTTTTTTAATCTACAAATACAAAACATAATCACTCTCCAATGCAGGCCTTGGTCTATGCAATATACATTTTGACAACTCTCTGGTTGTCTGACAAGCTGACAAGTTAGCTTGCTAGCCATTCCGAGAATTGTCAAAATGTTTTTTTGGGCAAAGCTGATTTCTTATTGGCTGACAGCTGGCTCGAGGTTGGCGAGACTCGTGTACAAAATGGTAATACTACCATATGTATCTATTTCTCTCAGCTCACACAGCATGGCTCAATATTCATCTTTGGGATCAGCTCCAATTTTGGGTGCATCCACCCAGTATTTTGAGTCCTGCCCAGAGAAGTCTTTGAGACTTCTAAATCACCAAAATTCATTTTGTAGTTTGTGGTACAATGTATTTAAAAAAAATACGAACAAAACAACATAATGAAGTACTTTGTAACATACCTGCATTAGCCATACTGAGAAGTCCAGGTTCAGTGTGGGACAGCATGAAGTTCTCATCTGGGAACTTGTTACCATATATGGACTTGCCACCTGTCCCATCACCTCTGGTGAAGTCACCACCTGGGCATCATGGGTAAAAAAAATCAGACTTCCATATATTTGGTGAAGGACAGTGTTAGTTGTGCAGATGTATGCAGTTGTTAGAAAGGAGTAGGAACAGAAAGAACACAATATCCTGAATCCAAGGATTCGAACCCGTCCCACAAACCCAGCATGCAACTGATTACACCAAAACCAAATCTCCGAGTTTGATATCTCTGTGTGGCACATCTTCTAGCCTGTTACTCACAGGGTCGGTGTGGGAACAAGTGTGAGAAAGGAGTAGAAACAGAAAGAATATAATATCCTGACTCCCAGCATTCAAACCTGTGCCAATCTTGGGCCGCCAGACCCCAAACCCAGCGTGTAACCACTTATGCCAAAAGGCTCAAAGTCATTTAGCATGGTCTGTTAGCAGTGCTTGAAGTTGAATCCCACTGTTATACAGTTACACCATCAGAATTGCTGTCAGATTCAGAAAGAGCATTTTAACCACTTTTTGTCAACAATTCTCTGTGTCACTGTCATTCCATGATTAAAAGTTCACCACTACAAGTCTACAACCCTGAATAAAAGGAGTTAGCTGAAAAATACTCCCAAATTTTCAACAAAACAGCCCCATAAACTGTTACAAGAGACCTTCAACCTGTAGTGTGATACATCCTTACCTTGAATCATGAACTTTTTTATGACTCTATGGAAGGCGCTCCCCTTGTAACCAAAACCCTTCTCGTGAGTCGTGAGCTGCTCGAAATTTGCCGCCGTCTTTGGCGTGATGTCACCGAACAGCCCCATGACGACACGGCCTGCTTTCTCTCCGCCAATCTCGATGTCGAAGTAGACTTTCTTGGTCACTAGTCGTTCCGTCCCTGCAGCCTGGGGTGGGAAAGGAAATGATTACTAAAAATAACTGGTGCACAGTGCAATGGTTTAATGGGTTATGTAGTCACCCCACCACTATACCAAGAGATTGGGAGTTTGAATCCTGACTGCTGTTGCTCAACTGACATGGAAAATGTAGCAGTCTGTTTATTTTGCTAGAGAGGAAACGAAATCAATATGGTTCCAGGGCCAATGTTGCCATTTACACCAGCTATAAGTTATAACACTGAAGTGACAACCTCCTTGAGCTATGTAAATTATAGTAGCCGCTGGTATCCAGCCAGAGTGAATGTCGGACGACTCGGACCATGACCAACTCGGACCAGTCAACTCGGCCCATCTGCCGGGACAACTCGGACCATCCCCCCCGACAGCTATTTCATTGATTTTTTTTTTTCGAAAATGTAATCCCCAACACTAGTTTTATATGTATATACTCTGAAATGAGAAAACTGTAGGTTGGATTGATTGGATTGTGTAATTCATCAGAACTTTTCGGCATTCCATGCGGCGCACATTAGGTCGTTGACCCCGAAATACGCAGTGTGTGTGGACACGTGGATAGGGGTGAGGCGCTTCTAATAGAGGACAGTAGTAAACTTTATCATTTCTTTCTATTCGGAATAGCTTTAGACAAATAAGATCATAAAGATGTGAGTATTGACCAGAGAATGAGTCATACTTGTTGTCGTTGAAGAATAATTGCTAATTAAGAATTTTTTCAAGCCGACCGTGTCCACTTTGTTTTAATATCGCGGTTTTAATATCGCCGGAGCCCGCGGCACATATGATACTAGATCAAGGGACCGCCACTCTGTATGACCAGGAAACTTCTGACGTTCTAATAGTAGCAGCTGGGGACAATCTTTATAATACTAGTACAAATGTACCAAGAGATGTCAAATTAATTTTTTTTTCAAAAGATAAATAATTTGGTCCGACTTGTACATGGGGGTGGTCCGAGTTGACCAGGGGGGTGGTCCGAGTTGACCAGATATTCAATGGGCCGAGTTAGTAATGGTCCGAGTCGTCCTGATTCCAGCCAGAGTATAGCTTCCGAGTATCTTCCCTATTTGCGGAGAGGACAGAAGAGACTAGGGAGCTATGATACCAGGCTAACGCTAAGGCTTGGTTAAAATAACTGTGATTTTCGTGGACATGAATATAGCTCCTAAATCGCACCAAGGATCGCACATAAAACTATGTTTGTAAATGCCCCCCTCCCCCATGCACGTGGACCGAAATTATGTAAGTTGCATGCAATCTCGTTGGATACGTGAACAATTCACTTATTGAATTTGCGAAGATTTGTGATTGTTACCTGCAGTGTAAAGAAGGCCACGCCCGTCTGACAGGCCAGTCTTGTGGGGGAGAAGACGGTGGAAAACTGACGCAGTACCGCAGCCATGCTTTCACGTGTTGTGGTGACCTCTGAGGATGTCAGCTGTCGCAACTAGGGCTGCAGTTTTGCTCAGTATCGCCAGATGCCGCTGAAGTACAGGTAGAAGTAAATGGGTCGTTCCAAAAAGAAATATAACTGGATTTAGGATTTTTCTTTTTAAACGGCGGTACGGGATAGTCAAAATTTGAATGTTTTGATAACAAAATTAAGAAAACATAGATTTGGACTCTACTACGCTTCTTTTAATTAGATACTGGAAAAAATTGAACACCCCCATATTTATTTGTTTGGAACGGACGAAACGCACAGGCTTGTGGGAGATTGAGAAAATGGAAGGTAGCGGTAGTTTCGGAAGGTTGTTTTTAGTTTCGGATCATTCAGTTTCTCACACTCTTTGCTCACATTTTGGCCTATCTACCCACGGCCAAGACCTTTCCTCGACCACAGAGGTTCACCAAAGTACGCTAGGAAGAGGAGCGGTAAGTGTAATAACTGTTTTAGTGGCGAAGACAAAGAGCTTGCTTGGAAACTGAGGAAGTTATTCTCCAAGCAGAGGTTAGGCTCCGGCTGTAGTTTGGGCGGGCTTTCTATGTTGTTCCGCTTTTTTCATGTCTGGCGGCCAAACAGGAAAAAAACGGGACAAATTGGAAAGCCCACCAAAAACGCCTAATACACGCCAGAAAACAACTCTAGGCTTGAGCTTGAACTTTAGTATGACTCCCTGGAAAGGCCTTCTTGAGTTTATACGCTAGGCTCTAAAATTATTTTGTACAAACTATCTCAGGTGTTCACTGCATTTTGATGGATTTTAAGTTGAAATGGAAGAATTATCTACCTACATAAAATTTTGCAATACTGTTATTAACCAAGGAGGTCACAAACAAAAGCTAAGTTGCAAATATTTCTGCATTTGAGGGTCTGTATGCTCTTTTCCATAATGCATGATAGGCAGTGCCTTTTTAATCTCCGGTAATTCGTAGGGAAGCTATTTTATTTTCCATAAATTGTGGGATGAAGCATAAAGTGTTGATAGCCTTTGTGAATGTAACGTAAAGCATAGTCAGCCATGCCGAATTTAGTGTAAATCGTTGTCAGGACCCCCCATGCAGACCCTCTTTTGATACAGGTTCAGTATCTCCAAGGACGTTACATCAGAATCTCTTCGATCAATTTGCAGGGTCAAGATTTCTGGATGATATTCACTCAGTTGCCTTTTCCTTTATTTTAGAACAATGTCAGAATCGTTGGAAGAGGAATCTACTGCTCCTAAGACTGCAGTGGTGATGGTGGACAGGCAAGAGAGAGAAAGTGAGGAGGTGAAGATGTCAACCACTGCTAAACTGCAAGAAGCTAATGTGAGTCAAACTTTCATGGTTCAGATTGTAGTCAACAACTACAACTTGAAGATCACAAAAGTACGCTGTATATGACAAACATTCAGTCATCGTCATCATCATTCTTCCAGCTTGATCTTTTGAAATTGAATTTTTTGGTATGTGTTTTATCATTTATTTCATAACTAGGCAGTGAATTGTGCAAGAATGTTTGATACAGGTGTCACCATCTAAAATGAGGACACATTGTCTCAACCTCTAGTGTATTTTGCAATTGTAATTGTGTTTTTTCAGGGGGGTATGACATAAAGTGAATGTAAATGCCTTATCAATATCATGATCAGTTTCACCCTCAGTCCCAGCCCTCCCATAATTCGGATAGCACTCTGGCCTTCATAATCAGGTGGTCCAATGCACATACATGTACTATAACTAGTATACTAGTAAGTTACTGTAGTATAAGCATGGTTGGGCTGGTACCTTGGGTAGTATAGAAATTCTGAATTTACCTAAAGTGTTCTTTATTGGTTGGCTTGATACACAAGCTGGTATCAACAGTAAGATGTTAAAATTTCTTTTTACAGACCACCAAGAATGTCGTCATCTTCAGTGACTCCATGGCAAAGTACACCCAACAGTACCTATCTGGCCATGAGTTCAACTACCAGGTTGTTGCGCAACGTGGTGCCCAAATCCATGATGTCACACGTAATGTCAGAGAGTTCTCTGCTTCGGACTTTGACGACTCCACCATTGCAGCCGTTGTGCTCCATGTGGGTACGAACAACCTTTGTAACCATCAAACTCTGGACCAGAATGTTGAAGACTATAAGGACTTACTACACGTGGCTGTCGATAGGTTCCCCAATGCTGGAATCCTTGTGTCAGGGATTCTTCCCAGATTTGACTCTGAGGACTTGAACGATGCGGCACAGGCATACAACATCATCTTTGCACAACTGTGCACGAAGTTCGCAGACAGGGTCAAGTTTGTAGACTTGGGAAGTCATTTTAGGTCTGACCGCTTCTTTGCCATCGATGGACTGCACCTTAGCTACAGGGGTAACCCCAGATTTGCCACCAAATTGCAAGAGGCAGTAGAGTACCACTTTTCCACTGATGCAGAACATGTCAGGTGGAGGGAAGCCTTCTCAGCTGCTGTGCAAAAAGTGCCTTTTCCCAAACCATCCCTCCTAGGACCCATGTCTTCCACCAATTCAACAAAAGTGGCCCCAACATCTCCAAAAGATATTGAGCAAAAGGTGCCAAGAAGGTGCCTCAAGTCTGTGAATATGAAGCGAAAAGTGTTGACCAGGTCAAGGAGAAAGTGTTGGTACCCAAAGGAAGAGAAGAAGGGCAGTAATGTGTCCAATTGGCCTGGCTGGTAGGTTGACTGGAGAGTTTCACTTTGCAATTTTGACTTTATTATTCAGCCTGCTTTGCAGACGGTCGTAGCATCATCATGAATTCACCTAAAGAGTATAACAAATTCTATTAATGGTTTAATTTCATTCCTTGATCCTTTAAGTGAAAACTAATGTTAGTGTCATATTATACTGTTTCTTTGTCATGATTTTTCAGGACCAGGTGCCAAGGCCCCACTGCTGCCTGCTCACCTAGCGGGAATGGTCCAAAGTGGAAAACTGAGTACCTAATCAGAACAAACTGCTGTTTGTATCAGGTGTGTTTTACGTTAAAGTTTATGTGCCATGTTAACATGTCTGTCTCAATAACCCCCCAGCTCTCAGATCCATATACTAGAAGAACTAGTACTGATCTCACTGAACTAAACTGAAGCTTATTGCTGTTCAATAATATTAATGTGACTACCATACAATTTCAGAGACTTGGAAAAACTACACAGAAGGCATGTCATTCTGAAGGAAACACCCGGAGGGGAAAGAAAAGAAAAAACCATGGAGTATCAAAGGTAAGCAACATTTCAATGATAAAGTATTTCATGACGTGCAAAATGCAGAATTCTCTAGGGAGTGAACCATTCTGTACTTGCTTGCGACCTTTTGTTTGATTCAATTATGACATCATATTTTGTTTCAGGTCGACCCAAACCCTACAGACTTGGACATACTGGAAGATCCGGACCTACTTGCAGAGTTTTCTGGACAGAGGTCTGTTGTTGGCTTTATTGGCTTTATTTGAGTGTTTGTTTGATTTGAAGTGTTTATGTCACTAATGACACTAAAATGCAACAGTTCCTGACTGCAAACAACCATCATAAGTATTACTCGATGAACAAAGACATTTGTGAAAATTACACACCCTTCTGATATCTGAGATTAAAAAAAAAACTTTCTGTATACAGAATTTCCAAATATCAGTGTGCATTTAAATTCATAGCACTTCAAGTGAACATTTGTACCTTAGCTCTGTGAAAAGTATTTTCCATGCTGCAAATACAAATATTGAGTCAGGATTCAAAAACCATGTATTCTTATTTAATAGTTGCTGTCTCTAAGTAGTTGGGTACATTTCAGGGCTTCAATCCAAGAGGCAAGCCCCAGACCAAGGAAACGTAAGCGACAGTCTTCTGGGGGGGTTCTGCAACATACATGTAGAAAGGTTTGTATAGAAACTTTTTTCAGTATTGCTTTTTATTGTTCTGCTTGGTTGAAGATGATTCTTGTTTGATATAGCCTTGTATCCAAAGGTATCATAGCTGCTGAATCCCTTCATGGTCTTACATAAAGAGTCTTTGCAGAAGAGGACAAGGATATTTGGCAACTATGATAGGTTTTGATACCAGGCTAGTTTAAAATGTATGTGCTTGTGACTTGGTTTCCTGTTTTCTTTCTACCTGTTGTTATGGGCTAAAACCCGTACTAAATCACTGACCACATGGCTTGTGTTCATTTTTAGAGCCAAGACCACTTTGAAGGGCAGAAAGACAGCAGATTCTCTACTCCATCAACAGATGAGGCTGAGCTGCAGAACAAAGTAGACCTGCATGGTGACAAATGGTATACATACCATAGCATATATCTCTTCGCATAGATTTTGTATCCGTGTCCCTTCAAAACCAGTGACTTAGTACAGTGATAAGAAATAGATGTGGCTTGATGTCACATACATGTAGTGCACGAAGCTCCTGCTTGGAGAACATTCTCTTCTGGTCTCAAAGTGTCACCTTTTTTTATGTAGTCAGTGCACATAGTTGTTTTCGTTCCTTTTAGTTGTTTGTGTGTTGAATGTGTGTATGGGCAAGCCCAAAGAAAGCAACAAATAGACAAAGATTTCTTGAGTTTTATAAATGAAGGTGTTTATTCCTTTTATCCTTTATGACTCCTGAATATCAGTGTCAGGACCTGGTGCACTTATAGCCCTTGATACTACTTTAAGGTGGATTTACTTGAATGTAAAATTTCTTATTAGCTAAATTGGTATCCTGGCTAAGAATCAGTTGTTGTGTTTGCAAAACTTTGCATAATCGATTTTGTATCATGGTGATTTGGTGATGGTTTTGATCTCTAATCTTGAATGCTATCCTATTTTTTCTCCCTAGCCCGCCTTATCCAGTGTACATCCGGATGTGGGATGGCCGGCTGCTAACAGCAGACGTAGCAGACGACAGTACAGCCAGAGAACTTCACAAAGCAGTGAGGAATGTCTATGGGAATCACCTTCCAAAGGAGGCAGCTTTCTACAGAGGAGGTGTAAAGGTACATGTATATGCATGTACATTTGAATAATACATGTAGCATGACACCATATTACTTGTGCTTCATACAGGTTTTTCAATTACCAACACAGATGAGCTTCATTTGAAGTTTTCTTACTGTTGGTGATACATATATTGGATATAGTCATAAAAGCAAAATTGAAAGCTAAGGATATTTGAGGATTGTTATTTCCTTTATCTAAGAACAACTCTGAAGTAGATGAATGTGATCTTTGTACTTTTCTACATGTAGGTGACACAAGGAAAGACCTTGAAGCACCAAGGCATTGTTGCAGAGTCTACAGTGGAAGTCCTGTTGAAGCTGAAGGGAGGAGGGGACAGGGGTAATCATTACTGTTACTATCACTAGATATTTGTGTCAGAGACTGCTCTTGTAGTGCACTGCTCACGATTTATGGAAATATGTATTTGAGTCATAGAATTTTGGGGTACAATAAAAATATGTAACCTGCAGTGGTTTAATCCGCGTTGACTTGCTGTTGCTATACATTTCTTATTAGAACACTGAACAAAGGAAAAATATCTGCATTTTGTCTAATTGATAAAATCTAAATGATTTTTTTGTAGGTGATGCAGAAGCAAGTGGAGAAGCACAAGCTGCCACACACATGACAGAGTGGACAGTAGAAGAGGCTGTACAGTGGCTACAAACAGAGGGGAAGATGAGACCAGATGAGGTGAAACCTCTAGTTGAAGAACATGTAGATGGGTTAGCCCTATGGGAGATAGGTGACCTCACTGTAGAATCAGTAAAAAATCATTTCAGTCATTTGTCTGGTGGGGCGGTAGTCAAGCTTCGAAAAGCCCTGAAAATCTACAAAAAGAATTGGCCGAATTTTGAGCATGTCATTCTTCCTGGTGAATTGCCTGCCAATGTGACTAGTTGGAGGGAAAAAGATATAAAGTCGTGGCTGTCCCAAGTGGTAAAGTTTACTCCAAAGGATGTTGATTCACTCTGTACATTGGATCTTGATGGTGATAGCTTGTTGATTTTAGATGAAGAAACTGTCGTATGCTTTCTTCCAGAGATGAAGAAAGGACCCTTGATAAAATTGTTTTCCTGTCTGAACAGGTTAAATAGTCAGCAAAACAAGCAGAAAACTGAGGTGGAAAATGTAATTATTGGAGAGGACAAAAAAGCAGTCCCTGTTAGCAATGTAGAAGCTGTTGCTAGCTTAGATGAAGCTGGTTCCAACACATCTGATGATGTTGTGACTCCAGGTATTCTAGGTGCTGCAGGGGACACAACAAGGGAAAAGGCAACAGAAGTATTTGTTAGTCCAAGTGGCCTAAAAATTCAAAGCAAAGAAATTGTGGCATCAAATGAAAATGCAAACGCTGAAGAGCAGAACGCAACCAAGAAAAAAACAGCAGAGGTCCTTATGGATGTGAGTGATACAAAAAATGAAAGCCAAGAAGGTTTTTCCCCTGATGACAGTACAAAGACTGAAACATCAACAGCTGAAAAAGATGGTAAAAATGCCTTAAAATGCTCAACTGATTTAAATGTTACGGCAGAGAAAGCTCTGGTCGAAGAGAAAGGCATTGAACTAGAAAATACATCAGTCCCACTTGTTCCTGATAAAGAACCCAAGCCAGCCTCATCTCAAAAACAGGTCTCACATCAGAAACCTGCACAAGTCCAACCGGCGCAACCTTCCAGTACTAAATCTGCAAAACTGACTGAAAAAGAAACAACAATTTTACATTTGCTCAAGTCATCAGGCCTGAATCTGTATGAGCCACCGTTAACACAAAGTCCAAAGCAATGCGAGATAAGCCTCATGTATGCACGTCCAAAAAAGAAGAACGAGTTGGATCTATTATTCAATTTCCTAGTGATAAGGAAGGTATCAGAAGGTAAGCCTTCCGGCTCATCCCATACCAAACATTTATGGGACACAATTCGAAAAAATTTAAGCCACTGGGTAGAAATTCTACCCAAAAAGTCCAAAAAAGATTATTACGTGGACAAAACTGCAACCTCATCTGAATATGTTTTTCGAACTAAAGATAAAAATTCTATCAGTCTGTCTAAAAAAGATCCTACCTGTGTCCCACTAGGCCAAGTGGACATGGCAGTACTGAAATCGATGAATGCTTCATCTACTGTCTTCGTTGTTGAAGAATCTTTCAAAACAGAGGAACAACAAGAATATATCATTATGTGTGGTGCTAAGGATAGCAAGTATTATTTCCAGTATAGTAAGAATGATAATTGGCACGCCTCTTTCAATGAGGGGAACCTGATGCAAGGACTTGTTTTGAAGCCAGAAGAAACAAAAATGACTGTAACGAGTGAGAGACAACCTTTGGAGAAAAAGGTTGAAACTGAAAATCTGTCGGTCCCAACAAAGTCTCCAAAACAGTCGTCCCCTCAACAGGAGACAACTGAGAAGACTCCTGGAAAAAGTGAAAAAGAGACCGCAGTAGGAGCTTCAATTATTCCAGATAGGTCTGCTAAGCTAGATGTCAGCACCGGTACTAAGACCTCTGATTATCATGAACAAAAGAGACCCGATACAGAAGCTTACCAATCATCAGATTCTTCAGTGGGAGGCAAACCTACATGTAGTATGGGTGACAGGCAAGGGGGGACCGAGCAAAAATCAGTCCCGTTTACACCGGTACAGTTGTCTGCCCCTTTGACACTACCGCCAGGTCATGCCTCTGCAACACCAAGCACTTTCGGTACCAAGGAAGCCTTAGGTCCTGGAAGGCAAAGGCCTTTTCCCTTTGATAGGAGTGACACGGGGAATTTCTCCTACAAAAGGGGTGCTGTTCTTACAGTCATGGAGTCAGGGTCAGGGAGCCTTCTGTCGCCTAGTCACGAATTCAAGGTTTTTCAGCAGATCAAGCCGACTGACAGGTATATTTCCTTTGGTGCTAGAGACTACTTCATTTATGAAACACTGCGATTTGCATCAGGCTGTATAAATGCGCGCAGTAATGGAACAATTCACTTTGGAGTGGGCGATGATGTAGGTGGAAAATACCAGCATGGGGAAATTGTTGGCATTGGGCTGCAAGAAAAGCTTAAAACGAAGTTTGATGACATGATAAAGGATGCTATTCCCACTTGTTTTAGACAAGACTGGGCCATATCTTCTGTCAATCAGTGCATAAATCCTGTCAGGTTCATTCCAGTTTATGATGAGCATTTAGAATCTAAAAAGTATGTGATTGAAGTGGATGTTGTGCCAACATATGCTTTAACACAAAGTAGAGCTTTTTTTATTAGATTCCCCCCACAAATGAAGCGAAGTGATCTCCTTTCAAGCAAAATTCAATCTGGAGAATGCTTGTACTATCGAGAGAGGGCATCAACACCTTGCTATAGAGGGTCAAAGTTAGATGACTTTCAAAATAATCTTTTGCCTAAGCTTGCTCAAGATAGAGACATGCAAGAAAAGAACTCGACATCACAAAGACCATCTTATAACCATGAGTATAACGCCAAAAAGCTGGAGGGGTGCCTTTTGGGTGGTGAGCCAGATTTGAGAACAAGATATCCAATTCTGTTTGTCAGCAAACCAGATGCCCAATGTAAGCATGGACTAGATATTACAGGAGAGCTTAGCTTTATTGCAGAAATTCCTTGGATAGCTATATTTGACCTTGATCCAAATTCGGATGACAATGGAATTTGCAACTTGCTCAGATCACGAATGAAAAAAGAGTGTTCTTTGTATCAGCCGGAGGAAAAGTTCTTTCACTTTTCAGATCATGAGGAACTTGCAGATGCAATTTTATTTCCTGAAAAGACCTGTTGGATATTTGCAAATGGCAGACATGCACTTGAAGTTGAGCCTCATGAAGCCAAAAGATGGAATGGAACTGAACGTTGCAAAGCTGTAAAAAATGCTACATCTTTCTTTTCAAGGCCTGATAAAATCCCCCCAGGGAAGGCAGTTATTGTCTTCCTTGTCCTATCAGAGGAGATTGACATTATGGTTAGCTGTTTCCGTTACTGCTTTGATGACTTCTGTGGGATTGATAACTTTCTCTGCTTGTTTGAAAATGAAAACGCCTATGAATTATGGGAGAATCAGGTGCAAAGTGTCTGTGGCCCTGGAGATTTGCAGAGAAAGAGCATAGTGGGCATGCCATGGGCACATATAAACCAAACTGTCCAATTTATAAATGGTCTTAAAGTACAAACAGAACCTCTAATCCCAACGTCTAGTGGCTCCAATGTGTTATTGACTAATCAGTACCGTAACAAATTGGATGATCTGGAGGTTCTCAGCAAAAACCAGTGTGATGATCTTGGTTTAGATCCTGAATCTGATTACTTTGAAGAGCTTTGTCAGAAGAAAGAATTGTTGTTCTACAAAGGAAATGAAGTTGACTGGCTAAATTTCTTCTTTACTGAAGTTCACAACAAGAATCATGTGATGACTAGGGATAAGTTTAGTGAGTTACACAAACTTGTCTCAGCAGCTCTTTTTTACAGAGAACCACAATTGAAACGAAAATCATCAGTTATAATAACATTGTATTACCAAGCTGGAAGTGGGGCAACAACCCTTGGCCGGCATATCCTATGGGCATTCCGCAAGAGCAGTGTCAGATGCTGTGTAATCTTGAGAATAACAGATGATACAGCGAAACAGATACTTGAACTAAGAAGTTATGGTGAGGAAACAGAAAATGAATGCTTTCCTGTCCTAGTGCTCATTGACAACAAAAATGAAGAGCTCGTTCAAAACTTGATAGCTAGTGTTGAGCGACTCATCAAAAACAAAGGAATCATCACAGAAAAACCAGTGTGCATCATATTGCAGTGTAGACGCACACAAGATGCCAAAAAACATTGTGATAGCAATCCCACTGACAGTGAGTACCTCGAACAAAGAGTCAGTGGGAAAGAAATGAAATGGCTAGAAAAGAAGCAAAAGGAGTTGGAAGAAACCATTTTGGAGGAAGACTTGGACATGTCTTTTAGCGTTTGTGACTCTGACAGTGACAGTGAAGATACTAATGTCACTATATCGTCCAAAGAAAAGGAAAACACTGACCTTCAAAGTTCTTTGAATTTGGACAAAGATCCCCACCTCTTCATCAAATTCATGATACTTCGCAAAAATTTTGACAAAGACTTTGTGAGAAATGTTGTCGTTCATTCCTTGAAAGATGTCAAAGGCAATGAGTTTCTGTTACTTCGGTACACAGCCTTGCTGAATGTCTTTGCAGAAAAAGAAGATTCCTATGTTCCAGTACATTGTGCTGAAGCCTTGATGGGCATTGATAAAAACAAATATTTGACCATGAACAACATACTTAGTCCAGCTGTAAAAGTATTTCTCATAAAGGTTGAAAGACTCACCTGTGGCATAGTTCAAGGGTATAAATTTGTGGATCCTGTCTTGGCAAATGAAGTCTTGATACAAATGCTGGAAATGCAGCAAACTTACTCTTCAATTGCATGTGAATTTCTGGAAAGTAGGCTGTTCTCAGATGCATACTCAACAAAAGACCTGATATTCTTTACCAAGGAAATGTTGAAGCGTCGTAAGAAGTTTGCATATGGAGATGAAACAGAAACGCTCTTTTCACTGCTTGTTGAGCGTATCTGTGAAAAAGAGACGTATCAGGCTGCAGTCCCTGTTCTTCAAAAAGGCTTGGATAAGTTTGGTGACCCTATGATTGCTCAAACCTTGGCACGATTATTCACAAAGCACAATGACTTTACCCATGCTCATGAATTTGCAACGATTGCTGTTGACCTAGACTCTGATAACTCGTACCTTTTGGTAACTGCAGGAAAAGTGTATCATGAGGAAATGATTAAAAACTTTGAAAAGCTTAACAGAAGGATAATAACACTATCCATGCTCAAGAATACTATGTCTCTGGCAATGTCTGCTGTAAAACAGTACAGCCAGTCTCAAGAGGCAAACCGGAGGGGAAAGTATGCACCAAACTTGCATTGTTATCTTGAAGACATCAAAACCTGTTTTAAATTCTTGTCTATGATGAACAAAGTAGATCCGTTTAAAGGCAGTGTAGGACAAGCTATTTTGCAGAGGTATCTGGTTGCTCCTGAGTTTATCCCAGATGAAGTACAGGAAGTATGGAAGGAGTATCATATATGGATCAAATCAATAAAAGGTAGAATAGATGTTTCTATTGACTTTTTGGAAAAAGACCTTACATACAACAAGCAGAGGACAAGGGATTTAGAATTTGAGTGGTTTAAGAAATCATTTTACCAACAAGTCCGGAACTATCCTCAGTTCTTTGGAATGTTAGAAAATACTGTAATTGCAAGTGAAGAGGAAAGGAAAAGACTGCAGGCCTGCACATTACTTGAAGGTCACAATGTAAACTTTAGTCGAGCCTTTGATTTCCTCAGAAAGGGTAGGAATGCTGTTCCCAACTTGGAAAGGGTCATGGAACTCCTAAGGGGAATCACAGAGAAAAACGCCTTTGACTTAGAAGGGTTAGTTTCAGTATCACTTGCTCTGTCCACAGTTGATCCACATTCAAAGAAAATACCATCATTTAAACAAGTATATGAGTGGTGTGTTACACTAGCTACTTTAGTACCATTCACACTTGAGCCACATTTCTTTTTGACAATGTTTCTGTGGCCAAGGGAAGATATAGGCATTGGTTTTGATACAGGATTATTCAAACTTTCAAAGGAAAGACTGTCTACACTATACAAAGAGCAGTGCCCCAAAAGAGATTTTAGACATGTTCAAGCTTACAAAAGGATGACCACAACGGGATTTACAAGAGCAATGCCAGCAACTAACTTTTTCCTGTCCACTGGCAAGGGACTGCAGACTTTTCTTCACATATCTAGCTTGAGCATTGAGTCACAGAAAAATTTTGACAGGGACCAGTTTTGGGAATCTGACAAAGTGCAACAAACATTACGCAGACTTGAAGGAATGTGCCTTGACACAGGAAAGATCAGCTTTAGGGTGAGAGATGCTCCCAGTATTGAGATCCGCACATCCCGTCCCATTATGCAAAAGGGGGCCAGTCAAGACAAAGTCAGCTTTTTCCTGGGTTTCAGCTGGGAAGGCCCCATTGCCTATCATGTCAAAGTTCATGACGACTTGTAACTATGTTTGAGAATCTAATGCTGCTACAATGTACCATCATTCTATAAAACTTGTGAAATGGCTGCTTTAAGTAGCCATACATAGTATTACGGTAACCCTCATAATCGTCATATGCAGTGCAATCAGTGCAATGAACCTCATGACAAACTTCGGCCAGTTATAAAGTCCTGTATCAGCCATTTTGTTACATGCCTTTCTTTCGTGTTTGACAGGTGCAGTTCTGTATCACTTTGAAATCCAAGATCCATCAGATTGAATTTATGGGGCTTTACCAGACATTTTGACAGTTGAATGATAATTCATACTGTGACACTAGCAGGGTTAGTCTATTAGTATCATCAAATTCATGTACAAATTTACTGTATTATGTGATCAATTGCTTGCAAAGTACATTTTGTATATCCCATGTACATTTGTCTTTCAAAATTATAGTAGTACCTTTTGAAATAACATTTCTGGATCTGTGTTAGGATGGTATACCAGTCTCTACCAGACGAGTACTCTGTATGGCTATATGGATTATAAGGGAGAACAATTTACCAGCAGCTCTCGTGGATTCACCTAATTTTTGTCGAATTCTATTGTCCATATCCAGTGTTTAAAGTCAATAAGTGATGGCCAGTAACAAACCATTTTTGCTGGCATGTGGTGGTAAACTTGTAATGTTTATATTGAACAAAAATGCTGCAAATAATTTTTACCAGAATGATGTGTATTACTAGCCTGTACATGTATATATATATATGCAAAATGTAAGAACAAGGAGTACACATTGCAACTTAAGGCCAGTGCTTAGCATTTTACAACATGCTTAACATGACTATAATTAGTACAAACTAGTTCAATGTAGTATGCATATTGTATGAATTATCAGCTGAACTTGATAACCTAACTTTTGGACAAGTATATTTTCCAGCCAGTATGTCAAGTACAATGATGCCTTATACACATTTATAATAGTGATTTTTCCAGATATTGTGCCCTCTATGCTGTGACGGTGTGGCCTGAAATGGTTTTAATACTAAATGTCCAAGGTTTATTCTCTGCTACAGTGACTGCTAGAGACTATGGGGCTAGAGGCTTTGGGGATTACATTATTTTACAATGTACCCACCTACAGTGACTTGCTATAGATTTTTTATCATAGAATTGGCATAGCTGCATCACTTTTTGCCAGCACTAAAAAAGGAATTGTGATTGTATACTACCAAATTGTATCTAACACAATGTATATGTTACGGTGTCAAGTTGAATAAAAAAATTAATTACGCTATTAACTAAAATAATGGGTAAATGCTGTGTGGTTGAATATGTTCAATAATTGCAATCACAGTGGAGCTCGTATTGGCAGAAAGTACAATTTTCTGTTCAGAAATTACGTTAAGACCAAGTAGGAGAGACGGATAACGATTCTAAAATCAAACAGGATGTCATTTCTTTTCTTTAAGTGCCAACATGAATGCATTGCTGTTTCCCTACTTAGAGAGTTTCGCTATTTAGAGAGTGTCAAGCTGCAGCACTTTTGTTTTTTGAAAAGGCAAATGCACCTGTCCTTTAGTGCTAAACACCATCCACACACAGACTTGTCCCTAGTGTTAAACATCATACACCCTCATTACCAAAATACCTGTCCCTGGTGCTAAACACCATCCACACACAGGTAAAAGGAACTTGTCCCTGACACTCAACATCATTACCAGAATACCAGTCCTTAGTGCTCACCACAATCCACATATAGGTGAACAAACTTGTTCCTGGCATTCAATAACATACACCCGCATTTCCAAAATACCTGTCCTTGGTGCTGAACACTATCCATACAGAAGTAAACAAACTTGTCCCTAGCGCTCAACACCATACACCCGCATTACCAAATATCTGTCCTTGGTGCTGAACACGATCCACACACAGGCAAACAAACTTGTCTCTGACACTGAACACCATACACCCACAGTACCAAATACCTGCCCTTGGTGCTTAACACCATCCACACACAGGCAAATAAAATAAACTTGTCTCTGACACTGAACACCATACACCCAAAGTACCAAAATACCTGTCTTTGGTACTAAACACCATCCACACACAGGCAAACAAACTTGTTCCTAACGCTGAACACCATACTCTCTCATTACCAAAGTGCCTGTCCTTTGTGCTGAACACCATCCACACACAGGTAAACAAACTTGTCCCTGGTGCTCAACAACATACACCCACATTACCAAAGTACCTGTCCTCGGTGCTGAACACCATCCACACACAGGTAAACAAACTTGACTTGACGCTGAAGACCATGCACCAAGCTTGGGGTTCAAGTTCCGGTCTGGCACACTAGGCATGGTTGGAAAGGTCTCATAGTAAAGAATTGAAAGAAGAAAACGGCAAAATAGTCGGATACTTTCTTCCCGAGATATCCTAGAGTATACGGACCCTGTTTAGGCGCAACCGCTAGCTCCTTTTATTAAAACACCACCTGTCACGGCACCGGCTAGGGTGATGACTTAATAACGCGATTGTAGCTTAGGGTTCAAGTTGCGGCCTGGCAAACTTGGTATGGTTGGAAAGGTTCCATAGTAAGGAATTGAAAGGTGAAAACCGCAAAATAGTCGGATACTTCCTTCCCAAAATATTTTTGAGTATACGGACCCTGTTTAGGCGCAACCGCTAGCTCCTTTTCTTGGGCCTGTCACGCGGCACCGGCTGGGGTGATAAATTAATAACGCGATTGTAGCTAAGGGTTCTAGTTCCGGCCTGGCACACTTGGTATGGTTGGAAAAGTTCCATAGAAAGGAATTGAAAGGTGAAAACCGCAAAATAGTCGGATACTTCCTTCCTAAGATATTCTTGAGTATACGGACACTGTTTATGCGCAACCGCTAGCTCCTTTTCTTGAAACACCGCCTGTCCCGGCACCGGCTAGGGTCATGACTTAATAACGCGATTGTAGCTTAGGGTTCAAATTCTAGCCTGGCACACTTAGTATGGTTGGAAAGGTCCTATAGTAAGGACTTGAAAGGTGAAAACCGCAAAATAGTCGGATACTTCCTTCCCGAGATATTCTTGAGTATACGGACCCTGTTTACAGTTTAGGCGCAACCGCTAGCTCCTTTTCTTGGGCCTGTCACGGCACCGGCTAGGGTGATGACTTAATACTAGTAACGCGATTGTAGCTAAGGGTTCAAGTTCCGGCTTGGCACACTTGGAATGGTTGGAAAGGTCCCATATAGCCTAGATTCCATACCCCAACCTCAAGATATATCTTTCGTGTTGGGGTCTGGCAGGATGGCTGTAGAAAGGTTCTCGAAAGCCCTTGATCAGGGGGAGGAGTACATGGGATTGATGACCACTCTCACCACAGGTAGCCAGCTACAACACAACACACCACAGTTGGTCAGCAGGCTATCACAGTAGCGAATCAGCTACGTTATGGATTCAAAAAGTACAGTTGGGGGTCTTTAACCAATCATGGCAGGGGTGTAATTACCTCCTGCTGATCCTGTGTTGTTCTATTGGTGAAGTTTTTTGCCCACTATAAGGTGCAAAATTGAGAAGAGTTCCTATCCCATCCGGCCAGACCCCTGCACGATAGATACTTGAGATCGAGCTGGGGTTTGGTAACCAGGCTAGGTCCCATAGTAAGGAATTGAAAGGTGAAAACCGCAAAATAGTCGGATACTTCCTTCCCGAGATATTCTTGAGTATACGGACCCTGTTTAGGCGCAACCGCTAGCTCCTTTTTTGAGCCTGTCACGGCACCGGCTAGGGTGATGACTTATTAACGCAATTGTAGCTTAGGGTTCATGTTCCGGCCGGGCACACTTGGTATGGTAGGAAAGGTCCCATAGTACGGAATGGAAAGGCCGGTGAAAACCGCAAAATCGTCGGATACTTCCTTCCCGAGATATTCTTGAGTATACGGTGCCTGTTTAGGCGCAACCGCTAGCTCCTTTTCTTGAGCCTGTCACGGCACCAGCTAGGGTGATGACTTAATAACGCGATTGTAGCTTAGGGTTCAAGTTCCAGCCTGGCACACTTGGTATGGTTGGAAAGGTCCCATAGTAAGAAATTGAAAGGTGAAAACCGCAAAATAGTCGGATACTTCCTTCCCGAGATATTCTTGAGTATACGGACCCTGTTTAGGCGCTACTGCTAGCTCATTTTTTGAGCCTGTCACGGCACCGGCTAGGGTGATGACTTAATACTAGTAACGCGATTGTAGCTTAGGGTTCAAGTTCCGGCCTGGCACACTTGGTATGGTTGGAAAGGTCCCATAGTACGGAATTGAAAGGTGAAAACCGCAAAATAGTCGGATACTTCCTTCCCGAGATATTCTTGAGTATACGGTGCCTGTTTAGGCGCTACCGCTAGCTCCTTTTCTTGAGCCTGTCACTGCACCGGCTAGGGTGATGACTTAATACTAGTAACGCGATTGTAGCTAAGGGTTCAAGTTCCGGCTTGGCACATTTGGTATGGTTGGAAAGGTCCCATAGTACGGAATTGAAAGGTGAAAACCGCAAAATAGTCGGATACTTCCTTCCCGAGATATTCTCGAGTATACGGACCCTGTTTAGGCGCAACCGCTAGCTCCTTTTCTTGAGTCTGTCACGGCACCGGCTACGGTGATGACTTAATACTAGTAACGCGATTGTAGCTTAGGGTTCAAGTTCCGGCCTGGAACACTTCAAGTCTTGGTATGGTTGGAAAGGTCCCATAGTAAGGAATTGAAAGGTGAAAACCGCAAAATAGTCGGATACTTCCTTCCCGAGATATTCTTGAGTATACGGACCCTGTTTAGGCGCAACCGCTAGCTCCGTTTCTTGAGTCTGTCACGGCACCGGCTAGGGTGATGACTTAATAACGCGATTGTAGTTAAGGGTCCAATTTCCGGCCTGGCACACTTGGTATAGTTGGAACGGTCCCATAGTAATGAATTGAAAGGTAAAAACCGCAAAATAGTCGGATAATTCCTTCCCGAGATATTCCTGAGTATACGGACCCTGTTTTGGCGCAACCGCTAGCTCCTTTTCTAGAGCCTGTCACGGCACCGGCTAGGGTGATGACTTAATACTAGTAACACGATTGTAGCTTAGGGTTCAAGTTCCGGCCTGGCACACTTGGAATGGTACCGGTTGGAAAGGTTCCATAGTAAGGAATGGAAAGGCCGGTGAAAACCGCAAAATAGTCGGATACTTCCTTCCCGAGATATTCTTGAGTATACGGACCCTGTTTAGGCGCAACGGCTAGCTCCTTTTCTTGAAACACCGCCTGTCCCGGCACCGGCTAGGGTGATGACTTAATAACGCGATGGTAGCTTAGGGTTCAAGTTCCGGCCTGGCACACTTGGTATGGTTGGAAAGTTCCCATAGTAAGGAATCGGAAGATGAAAATCGCAAAATAGTCTGATACTTCCTTCCCGAGGTATTTCTAAGCTTGTCCCTAACACTCAACACCATACACCCGCACAACCAAAATACCTGTCCTTGGTGCTGACCACCATACACTCACAGGTGAATAAACTTGTCCCTAGCACTTAACACCATACACCCAGCTTACCAAAATACCTGTCCTTGGTGCTGAACACCATCCACACAAAGATAAAGAAACTTCTTGTCCCTGGCACTCAACACCATGCACCCTCATTAACAAGCATGTGTGTCCTTGGTGCTGACCACCATCGACACACGTGACATGTAAACAAAATTTCCCTCAAGCTGAACATCATACAACCTCATTGCCAAAAATATCTGTCCTTGGTGCTGAACACCATCCACACACAGATAAAGAAACTTGTCCCTCGCGCTCGATAACATACATCTCAGTGTGTGTGAGGAGCAAAAACAAAACAACTACCAAGAAAGAAAACACTTTGTAAAAGGTAGTCTTTATTTCATAAAACACAAACTAATTAAAAGTTTTTGTTATCACACTTTCATCTAAAGGATTATTTTACATTTGTCTTACTCGACATATGTAGGTCTTTTTAAGAAAAGACTCAATGAGGTCACAGTATTGCTCTAAAATAAAAGGGACTCGCAATTCTCATAATTTGAAAACATCTTCAAACTACCATAAGTATGGCCCATATCCTTCTCATGTGTAATATCTCGAGTCATAATTCTGATATTTTGAAAACAAATGCATGGGTTAGCTCATGTTATCTCTTTCTCAGTAAATAACAGCTTTAATTTTTGTACAAAAGATGAGATAGCAAGAAAAATCTGTGTTTGTTGCAGCTTTTACATATGTTTTGCAAAGGAAATTTGCGATAAAATTGTACAGGAAGAGTAAAGAAGGCACTGGGATTAAGAATTCATATCAAACTTAAAGAGGTCAGTGATTGCATTAGAAATATGTACAAAAACACAATTATGTATCCCAACAGTTGTGCATACAGGAAAAATATTATAAACAAACTCACTAATAATGATAATAAACAAAAGTGCAGCAAAATTAGAAAATTGAGTAGAGAAATAAGGCTGAGTGGTGAACCACTATTGCAAGTTTTACAACAGCTGTGCAAGACTGGATCCAACTGTACAGTACCATTTATAAGAATATGTCACCAAATGATCCATAAGATAGTACAGGTCTCCATTAATTTTCAGCATTCCCTTGCATTCACACCTTGATCATGTTGTCAGTGTCTGTATCAGGTGCCTGAGCACTGGCACAAATTTTAAGAAAACCAAATAACTGAAGAACATCTTACGACCTATGCATGAATCACTGAGAAACACACAAATGGGATATGCAGTCTTTTCATGCAAATCAACTTACTGCTAAGTTGAGAAAAAGGCGCAAGATTTGTGTGTTTTACGTAGTGATTCGTACATTGTTCATGAAATCTGTACGAATTTTTAAAATAATGGAAATGCTTTTCATTCCCATTTCATCATCTACGATCGAGCTCTACTTCTTTGAGAAAACATTTTGGCAGTATGCAGAGATGGACGTTATTAGGTAGCAGCATTAAGAAAATTACACTGTTCAGGAAAGCGGACCGAAGAACCCATTATCCGAAGTGGTTCTCAACAACTTCCTTTTCTTCTTTTCCCCACCCTTACCTAACTCTGGAACAGTGTCTTTCTTTGCAAACAAGGGATTTTCGGTACTGTCGTCAGCGGCAAGGCTTTCGCTGCTTCGCTTCTTTGCGTTAGAGGTGGAACTTTTCTTCCCCCTTGGCTTCCTTGGCGGTTTGACTTCCTTGTTTTCGTCCTGTACTTTTGTAGCCTGCTTTTTCTGGAAGGTCTTGATGCCTTCGGCGAAGCAGTCTTCGTACTCGGAACTTTCGCGCTTGTCAGAGGGAGGGTGAGAGTCGCTGTCACTGGTTCCTATCGAGAACGTCTGGAGTCGTGGCTGGATAAAACAGTGAAAGAAAACAGTTTTAAATGCAAGGGAGATATATGCTGTGCTTGCTGGCAAATGTGACCTTTTTTTACATGACTGTAGATTGTATTGAGTGTAATGTTTCTGACTTTGGGATAAAAAATGCTGTTGCAGTGCTTTCAATGCAACCCATAACCTTGAAGTTGTCTTTCTGGTTGTTATGAGCAAACTTTCTTTTTACAACTGTTAAATGTGCAGTTTCTGCAATTTCAAACCTTTCCCAACTTATAGTAACCTTTACAACTTATGATTAAAAAAGTATCTATTAGTAAGGCCATGTTGATTTGATTATATGGATGACATCCGCGCTCGCACCAATTTTCGGCCGTTTCAAAAAAAAAAGTTTTTGACCACACAATAAATTGTGAAAAGCAGCTGTAAAATGAGCACAGATATTCTGTAGATTGAAAAAAAGGATCAGAAAACAAATAACTAATGCCATAGAATGCCAAAATAAAGTCAAAGAATAAGATGTGAAAGGACAGAAAGAAAAAAAAATCTATTTTTGGTTGGGGGAGGTACCAGAGTACAGAAAATTCAGGTATATGTTCATGATCAGGTCCAGAGGATCATTTCCATATCCAGACCTGAACCTGATTGTCTGTGGAAACTTGAGAATTGGCAATACTCAAAATAATGGTAATTTGTCAATTTTGCTACAAGGGAATCTGTTTGGTGGATTATTGGACTCCCAATGGCATTTTATAATCTCATCTCCATGTAATAAAGGCTAACTGTCTCTGTTCCTTTGACTGTAGAAACTTGGTACAATTGACTATAAACTCTACTTGACTTCTGTTGTCTCCTTGGCCCCCGGTAAGACCCCAAAAGCCTGCCGACATAGTGTGTCTATTTTGTAATTGGCGAAACCTGTTCCTCTGATTTTTTTCAGGTCTGTTCTTTTCGTATTGGTCCAAGGAAAAAAAATGTTTTGCACCTGTTTGATGTACTGGTCCCCACACCTAACTGTTGGTATACCATACTATGTGTGTTTAGTCCTATGTTCAACCTTCCTGGTCACTTTGATTTCATACTGAGGGCAACTTTTTTTTTTGGCCAAACTTTTTTTTTATTCACTCGCTCGCATCAATTTTGGAGTTCCCAGAGGATGTCATCCATATAATCAAATCAACATGGCCTAACTGACTCAAAATATTATTAAGTAAAATACTGTCGTATAGTGCCCAAAAAAGTTTCCACCTGACGTTTGAACACACAGCTTTGTTTCTTATGGCCAAACAAAATTCAGTTGATGAACCACCAATACTTAAGTTTTCTTAAAACCATTACTGCAGATTTTTGCATTAAAATCTTCTTTACAATGACAATACAAATATTACAACATAAATTAAAATAAAAGCAAAAGAAAGGGTATCTTTTTTTACCTGAACTTTTAGACTTAACTTTTACACTTTTCTACTTTCAAGAACAGAAAACAAATGGTCAGAAACCTTAGGTATGGCTGCAGCACCGTCCCTGACCCGTCTGCGTCTCTTGGCCAGCTGTTTGGCCAGTGGTGTGGCCCTCCAGTCAGGGTCGGCCTCTACGTCGTCAGTAAAATCGATGTCGCTTTCGTCACTGCTCAGGATCTCATCCAGTGAGTAGTGCTCAACTGGTGCCGCCTCAATGGTCATCGTCCTGCGTTTGTTGCTCTTTCCTTTGGGCTGAGATGGGAAGAGAGAAAGGAATTAGATTTAGTTTTGTCTAAATACAGTTTAACTGCATGATGGTGAACTGGTACAAAACAGTTTTTTTTTTTTTTTGTTCTTTGGACCGGTCCAAAAAAAAGGACCTGAAAAAAATCAGTGGACCAGATTTTGGACCGATTAGAAAATGAACATGCAGATTTTACTGGAAGGCATTCACGTGTTTTGGGGCTTACCCATTCCAACAAATAACAGGAGTAAGTAGAGAAGAGTTGGTAGTCATTACAACCAAGATTCTACAGTGTTGTTTACATAAAAATAGGATTTTAACAAGCGAGTGCACATGCTATGGGAGTCAGATACTAGTACTCCACCAAATAGATTCCTTTGTAGCAAAATAGATCATTGTTTTGAGTATCATCCATTCACAATTTTTCACAGACAGTTAGGTCCAGGTCCAGGTTCAGGTTGGACCTGATCCTCTGGACCTGGACCGTACATGGACCTCAATTTTCTGTACCGGTACCCACCCCTATATGCATGTATATGGTTACTGTAAGTGTAAATGTAGAAATGTTGGCGGTTTTTGAGGTGGTCACTTCACCGCAAATATTTTTTTAAAAACAGTATGTGACTATAGTATATGACGCTACCACAAACTAAACCCACTGAGAACATTCCATTATCCCGCTACCTCAAAAGTAAATCCCCGCAAAACTTAAATAGATTTACAGTATCTTCCAGTGGTAAAAAAGGACAGACCTAGAGAATGTGAAGGTACAATCATTCATCGTCACACGAAAATCTTGTCGAAATTTTGTTGATGTCTGACACAGTTTAGATCAGCCGACTTCTGTATTTTGCCATCAGTAACCTCCACTCAAATTCAAAAAACAGCACCTTCGCTTTCGATCAACGCAAAGACATCGAGAGGTTTTTGTTCCTCATCCACTGCAACAACAGAAGGGATAGGAGTCTCACCTTTGCTTTATTTTTTGCGGGACCCTGTACTGCAGGGACAGCTGACATGTTGATTTCAGGCATCAGAGAAAGTTTCTTCCCCTTGTAGCTGGCCAGGGTCACTTGCTGCAGGAACAAGTAAAAAGTACAGTCTCTTACGTTCAAGAAAACAAAACTATTGTACAGTTATAGAAATTGCTAAACTCTCTTTCCAACACTGAAATCAATATAGGGACTTACCCTAAATTTTCGGACAAACTCCGTCGACCTTGTTCACAGTTCTTTCTTTTCTTGTACAGTTCTTTACATTTTAATGAATTAACGCTTGTTCTGTGTTTTTAAAGTTACAATGAGCAGCAAGGTTACAATGTAAAGTACATCAAAGATTGACTGTCTAGGCTTTTCTGTTGAAATATAGTTTCACCGAATGGTAAAAAGACCTTTTTTCTTACTTTTGAATTAACACTGTACTACCATTATTCCCTGTTTTACACAATTACGCCTAATTTTTTTCAAACTTCTGTCCTGCTTCCTTTGTGGTATTTTCTTCTACCAGCTTTCAAAAATAAAACAACCCTTAAAAAACCTTATCTTCAAAATACAATGAAATGTACTCCTTACCTTCTTGAGGCTCTCGTTCTCTTTGCGCATCTCCTCTAGTTGTTCATGCATGTGGCTCAGGTCTGCTATCTGTTTCTCCTGAAAATTTAAAAAAAAAAAATCTCTTAGGACTGTCATACCGAAAGACTACAAAGGTTTTCTTTCTGGCAATTTGTAGTACAGTCAAACCTGCTCAAGATGACCACCCAATGGACCAGACAAAACCGGTCGTTTTGGACAGGCGGTCAGTTTGAAGAGGTTGTAGCTTTGGCAGGTTGGACTGTGGCCTTTGTGAAGGAAGTTTTTGTCATTCATCCTTTCAACTGTTTTAGATGTTTTTTAGATCTGGCCCTGAACGTACGGCACCTTTAAACTGTTGACCTTACTTATAGGGCAATCATTCCTTTGGAAGGGATGCTGATTCAATGGGCGGATGTTTTAAGAAGAAAGGAAACAAGTTTCTGGCATTTTTGGAAGCAAGAAAGACAACTTTTCACACTTTTTTAACATCTGTGGTGAGCAAAACCAGTCAGTTCTTAACTCTAAGGCTGGCCCTTGGATCTTTAGAGCTTTATCCCTACTTTGGGTACATGTCAGCCAAACAAGCTAAACTCTTAAAAGGAAAAAAGTGGCTGAGCAATCACCAAGTAACCATGGTGATGTATGATTGCCACACCCACCTGGAACTCAAGCTTGTCGAGCAGCTCAGTCTCCCGTTGGCTGGTGTTGGCCTCCGCCGTTCCCGCAGTGCTCCCGCCGCGAGAACTCGGCATCTGACGCAGCAAGTACAGGATCTGGGCACGCAAAAATACTAGGTTAGTGCGATGCAAGTCAGAGCAGTACTAGTATATTGTGGATGATATAACTTCAATGTCAATGTTGAGAGAGAAATGATGATGATGTAAATGTTGAGACGAACACTCCATTTTTTTCCCTACTGCGAAATTAAATCCCCACAAACTTAAGGTATTTACTAGAGTTGCGTATCGGTACAGCGTACCGGTACAAAACCGTTTTTTCTTATTGGACCGGTCCAGAAAAACCGGACCTGAAAAAATTAGGTGGACCTGATGTTGGACCGATTAGAAAATTAAAAGATTATTTTATCAGGCATTCACACGTTTTGGCGCTTGCAGGTGGAAGAAAATATTAAGTGAAGTAGTGAAATGTTTATAGTAATTTCTACCAAGTTTTACAGCCAATTGTACAGGTGAAGTTAGCGTTGTAGGATTTTAAAACGCCAGTGTAAGTCTAATACTCAACCAAACAGATTTCTTTGTAGTGAAATGGACCATTTGTATGAGTCATACTGCATCAGGTCCAGGTTCAGGTCTGGACCTGATCCTTTGGACCTGAATTTTCTGTACCGGTACCCAGTCCAAGTATTTACAGTAATCTTGTTGCTGGAAGTTAAATTTTTGACCTTTGTGAAAGGTCAGAGCATAGAAATAAAAAGTGTTGACTGTAGAACTGTTTGACACTGTTGTTGTTGCTGCATCTGCTTGTATTTATGTGTACAAATTCACTTGAATTTTAGGCAACAAGTTAATGTTTTGAAGATTCAATCTGTAGTCTGTACATGTATTGTAAGTTTTTTCAACAACTTTTATGAGTAATAAAAGGCATACTGTAATTCTTGATTTTATTGCAGTAACTTAATTTTAGCGTTTTTAGCGCCCACTAGTCGAGCGCTAAATTTTCATTACGCGACTTTTTCATTACGCGAATTCACCACCGCCCCCCACCCTCTAATGTCGCGGCGCCGATTTCTGGTTTTGTTACTTAGTATATACGGTCACGATCTAACTCTTATCCTTTACAAAAAAGTGCACACATTACCCTAGTAATTCACACAGGAACAAGAAGTTCGTCGTTCTTCAAGAAATAAAACATATATTTAAATGGAAAGTTTGTCGTCATTTCTTTTACAAAATGCAGTGAAAGCATGCTGACGCAAACAACACAAATTCGTTACGAGCTGAGCTGCATATTTACCAATTGCGTATTTATCAATATTATTCTACGCTACGATTTAGAAGTTTGTCCATAAAATATACAAAACAGTTCCGAAGTTCACGTTGTGCTACGATGTTACACAAGACTTAGAAAATGTCCGCGTCATCTTAGCGTGCAGACAACAACAGCAAAAATGGCGTCGCAGAAAAAAATACAAAGCCACTACGGAATATTTGGTGTAAATCTACGAATTTCTAGGCAGAAATACAGTCAAATTCATAGCGTCAAAGCCCAATATGTAAAGTGTGTTTTTTGTGAGCTACGAACAATTCGGAATTACAAGAATCCGCCGCCACCCAAGCGTACAAACAACAACAATCAAGTTTCAAAATGGCGCCGACCGTGCGCCGCATGCATGGTTCTCACAAAATTATTTCTGCGGCGCCGCATCGAGGTCGACAACCTTCAAGTCTGGCGATGTTTTTCGTGTGTGAAAAGTTTGCGATCTTGTTCGTTCCATGGCGGGCGACTTCTTCCAGAAACGTCTTTTTGATCGAATGCGTGGCCGATTCGAGATTCGCTGATGACGTCCCTCACAAGTTTTCGCTACCAAATTTCGCAATCTTGGTCCTGCTTCCGGAGTATGGTGGTGGTTCCCGCTACGTTTTTCCTCGCTGTTCGCCGCCTGTATGGCTTTCTCGGCTTCCTTATTCACGACATCAGTATCAAGTGGGCTGTTGTCGTCGTTGGGTCGGCTATGTCCGCCAAAATTTAGCGGGCCGCCGGCCGGCCAGAGTCGGCGGCCGTCAAGCGCGTTTTGAAATCACCGCGTCCGTAAGTTGTTTATTATTCAGAACCACACGCACCGCCGGCGTGTATGTTATTTCTAGTCATGTATTTTTCGGACTTTAGGCATGTAAACTACCGAGGGTTTTGGTAATATTCATGCTATTTTTTCACACATCCGACTGAAAATTTAGCGCCTCCTTCACAACGCTAAAATTAAGTGACGCGAGTTACTCCATTTTCCCAAAAACGCTATAATTTCCAGACGCGAGAATTTCAAGAATTACAGTATATCAAGGATGGGTTTAACTTCCAGAATTATTATTTTTATGATATCATTGATGAATTTTAAGAACAGCAATCACATTGGTTTGTTATGTTACCATTGATTATACTTGTAGGAAGACTGCATACATTGAAAAAAACCTTAACCAAATGTCCAAGTGAACAGCTTGTAAAATTGAGTCATTATTGATAGTTCTTGAAATCTAAGGAAATTTTTAAGACATTGTACCTTGTCCTCATGCTGCCTCTGTAGGGTGGTCTTCTCCTCCTCGTGATGGTACTTGAGGTCGTTGACCTCGGACTGGTACCGGCGCATCTCCATCACGGTCTCGTTCAGGTTGGTGTGCAGCTCCTGTACCTTTCCGTCTGCCGTGCTTGCGTTTATCTGGGATTCCACCAACTGTTTGGGAAAACAAATGGAATTAAACACTATGTACAGTATCTAGTATTTTCATTGTACTTACTTAAAGGCAACTTCCCATAGCAGCGCAAGAAATCATGATTGATTAAGAGACGTAATGTACAGGTAAAGGTGGCACATTGTCTTTTTGAGGTTGTAAGGACAGTGCAATGTATTGTATTTGGAGGGCAGAGCCCATCCCTCTCCCCAATGCACTGCCTTTTATCTCCCCTTGACCAAAGTCGGGCACCATTTTTGTTTACTCCTGAGTGGAGTGAGGTGAGTGCTTTCACAAAAGACACATCGTCCAGCTAGAAATTTCATGCACATTAACTAGCCACTTGAACATTTAACGCCACAACCTAAGTCATCACTGCTTTTAGTAGCTTGTGACAACAGTGAGCAACAACAGCTTGGATTTGGCCCAAAGGCAGAGTTGCTACCACACACTATCATCCAGGGGTTTTTCTCCGGTACTTGCAACTGCACATGTTCAATTCATTCGAAGGAAGCCCGTGTGATGCAACTTAGAACCCCATGAGATACAAAAAATTATCACCCGGTCCGGAACACCCACCTTGAACATTTTCGCGGCCCATGTATGACATAGATGTAAAATTAATACACAATGTTGATGGGTAGCAACAGTAGTAGTGACTACCTTGTCTAAGAGCCACTTGAGCCCACACTTGGCCTCCACCAGAGAGCGCATGTTCTCCCAGCGAGACTTGGCCTTCTCTTCTACATCTGCATCCACCAGCTTCTGTTGGAGGTCTGCGATCTGGGCATTTCTGAGGGGGAAGGATAAAACGTGCAAACAGAATTAAAAAAAGGATCTAGCTGATGAAACATTCAGTGTAGAAATGTCTTAAATGAAAGTAGCCCTCAAAACAAAAGCAACTCCTGACAACGGTTGCTTGTTGATATGGTGAGGGTGAGCCTCCAATGTCTTTGTACCTTTTGTAACTGAACATTATGACTGAAACTTTTCAATCAGTAGATTTTTCATAGTAACCTAAGCTAACCTTCCAAATTCCAAGTAACTAGTAAAACATAATACAGTTGCAGATGAACTTTCATGCTAAGATAACACAGTTGCATTAATTATTGCACTTGTATAATGCACTCAAAATTTGAGTCTAATGAGATATTCGATTAGCTTGAAAATTCACATTGCAGCAGCTATTCTTACTTTGGTCCTGCACAAGACTATGTGACACCCTGGAAAATGATATACAGAATATTCACAAAAATAACTGATAAAAAGACAAGTCTACATGAAGCTTTCCCCAAATTTTTTAGGAGTTTAGCCCCTTTTTTTGTCGAAGCCAAGAGGTTATATCAAGTACTCCCATATACCCCTACTTTTGTTGCAGCTGTAAGATGCCACAGATGTCCCACCTGCACTGAATGTCCTGCTCCAGCTGCTCCACCTGCTGGTGAACCTGTTCCCTCCACGCGGCGCCCCCCTCCCCCTCGCTCTCCGACCCCGAGCGGGACCTCTTCCTGGGTGGCTGGCTCTCCTCCAGCTTCTGACGCAGCTGCTGCAGCTGTGGGGGGAACAGTTGTGTCTAAAAGACTGTTTTCACATCGAAGAAAAGGCTAGCCTAGGTACCATCCGGGTAGTACATTTTGTAGTTCGCTCCTATGGTCGCTTCTGCAGAACAGTGCATTCAAATCTTTCGGTGTTGATGCCAGTTAATGAGAGAAATAAGGAATGGGTTCCAGAGCGCTAGTTCGATGAAAATATACCTTTGCAAAAGCAGAAGAGAAGGAGGCCGTTGGAACGCCTGTGAAACTTTCTTCAAACACAAAGGTAAACATGGATCAAATTTTCAACGACCACTGTTAACTTCTTCAGGATCGTCAATAACGATGACCAATCACTTCAGAACAAGAACTCGCAAGAGTTACAGACATGTGATCTTAAGGAATATGTGATCTTGTGGATACATTTCTTCAGCAATTGTTAAAACCTGCCAGGAACGCCCACCGTCTCTGTTTAGTGATGACAGTATTGATCATTCTGAAGAAGGCTACAGTCACCGTGGTCATTGAAAATTTAATCCGTGTACACCTTAAAGTTTGTGTTGGGAGAAAAATTAGCATTGTACTAGCAGTTTTAACCGGGAACACAGGCAAGACCTCAGAGTTCCTTCTTCTTCTACAGTGACATTGAGTCCCTGGGAAAATGAATGAATATACAGTACCTGCAGGGAGTATGCCCTTCGGTCCATCAGTAGACTGTCCAAGTGTCTCCTGGCTTCTCCCACACTCACTAGGAACTCCAACTCCTCACCAAGCCATGTCTACAGCAATACAGGATAGTGGGAAACTTACACACTAAGTTACAGCTCTGATTTCATAGCTGACAATGTACAGGAATCATCATTAGAGCTTATATCAAACCAAAACTAATCAACTTACAAAAACCTATACCTTGCTTTTTTCTGCAACATTTCATGCAAGTTCGATGTTTGCTTCTTATCATTATACTTAGAGTATGGTAAAGCATATTGTCTACTTCTTTTTGTGCATACGCCCTCTTTCCTCACAGTGCAATTATTAGAACCGAACGAAATGTGACTTTTGGAAAGTGAACTTACCCTGACTCTCGTGCCCAAGCCTTTATAGTCTGTCTTCTCGTTGGTCATTTTCCTCTTCTGGGCTGCTTCCTTCTGCTTGGAGAGCGCATCTTTGAGTCTACGCTGAGCAGCTGCTGCCTGTAAGACAAAGGTTATCAACTCCTCTGACAACTGCTACTGGTACTGTAGTTTGGACAAACAGTGCTAGGTGTCCTCATGGTACCATAAGACTTTCAAATGCAGAGCGTGACAAGTCTGTGTCTGTACCAGCCACAACTGAAATGTGACCTGCCTACAGCAAAACAAAAAAGTGAAAAGGAGTGATGTAAAAAAATATGGTACAACCACATAGTCAAATGAACAGTGCAAAATACATTCATAATACCATGATAAGAATTGTACCACTGCAGGGGTAGCAATGGCTTCTAGTAACAGCTCTATAGATTCAAGATTAGGGAAAGTCTGAAAACTGTTTCCACTTACCTCCTCAGTTTTCCTCCTGAGCACAGCTTGAGACTTCTCGTAGTCTCTCTCCAGCTTCACCAACTTGAACTGCCTCTTACGGTCCTACAGTAAACAACTCAAGCATCAGCAAATGACATCTAGTCTACTGGCAACTTTCTTTAGCACTACAGCAAAGCTTATCAGAATTGAAAGCATCTTTTGCCATATAACAAGAGATCAAAGATCACACACCTACATGAAAAATTTGTTGTTAAATGAAGTTTATCAATTATGCAAATAAGCTTAAGGTTTTGATTAACATTACATGTGTGTTTCAATCGCTTTCTGTCACTCTACAGTGAATGTGACAAAAAATGAATGTGAACACACAGAAGAAAAAAATACATCCCCCTGAATTAATAGGCTCTTCCATTGACCCCATGACCTGGAATGTCTACCACACTCTATTATTAAACTCTACTTCCTGTCACTCCTGCAAGTCTAACCTTTGTGGTGACACCATCTACTCACTTCTTGCCACACAACTGACAGTGCATTCAAATAACTATCAAAAGAAGTCAACAAAACATCCAGATACACCGAAATAAAAGAAAGATATCTTATCAAAAAATATATCACCTTTTGTTTGAGCTGTATGACTTCCTTTTCCTTCTCCTGTCTCCAGCGCCGGAACTTCTCTGCCTCCTCCTTCAGCTGTTTCATCAGTTTCACCCGCTGCTGCTTGATGGACTGAAATGATGGAGAAACCAGGAGTCAGCCAATGAGAGATGGTTCTGTTTCAAATTGACCAATCAGAGACAACATAATTTTCTGTTATCTAATGAGAGACTAAGTACTGTATGTTTAAAATAACAAATCAGAGATAGCGCCTTTTACAGATGAACCAATGACAGAAACATGATTGCAGGGTTCGAAATACACATACTTAACTTGCAATTTGCACATAATTTTTGAGATTTGCATGTAAAATTATTCTGAACTTGCAATCTTGCATGTTGAAAATACCTGGCCTATTGTAAAAATACTGAGGAATTAGACACCCTACTCATAGACAAGAAGACATATGGACGTCTGTCTTTATCCTTCCTTGTTTTTGCCAGTAATTTTCTCTGGTAGCTTTACTAGATGTAATCAAAATTCACCGATTCAAGCTGGCGATACTCGTCGCCATCGCCGCATAGTTGTATTTGCATGTAAATTTTTCAAATTGCACGTAAAATGTTTGCCAACTTGCAATTTTGCATGTAGCAAAAAAAAAGTATTTCGATCCCTGGATTGTAACATGTTACTATTTGCTTGAAAGACATTTCTGATAACCAATAGGAGACAATGGTACATTTGAGTTAACCAATCAGAGAAAGCACTGTTTCCAAATGACCCAATGACAGAAACTATTATTTTTCTGTACAGAAATGACAGAAAGGAGAAGTTCTTTAGGAGCCAATGAGAGACAATTTTTAAAAAGACATGTTCAAACTGTTTCCCAGTCATATTTTTGGTAGAGCCCTGTTTGCTGTGGAGACAATTTTTAAAAAGACATGTTCAAACTGTTTCCCAGTCATATTTTTGGTAGAGCCCTGTTTGCTGTTTACTATAACAGTATAACCTAACTACATTTGTATAATGTCATACCTGTATTTCCTTGTTGAGTTTGGTACATGTCTTGTCACTCTGTTCCTTGAGTTTGACCATCTTGTTATGGTCGGTGATTTTCCGTTTCAACAGTCCGATCTGGGTCTCCAGCTCCTTCACACGTTTTCTTCGCTGTTCAGAAACCCTAGAGAAGCAAAGCAACAGAAAATCAAGACCACAGCACTTCTAGGACAAAAGATACAAAAAAATGGAAGTTCTGCTGCAGTACCAAGGTCCAAAACTGAGCTTGACCTTTGTTTTCTTAATGCCCATCCAACATACAAAAATTAATCGCAATAATTCATCCAGAGGTTCAAAAGTTATACTGACCACAAATGCCCAGAAACAAAAACAAAACCAGACACACACACATACACACACACACACACACACAAATGATACCTCCATTTTTCATGGAGGTAAATAAAAGGAAACACACACAGACGTACAGACAGACAAACACAGTCATACTCACACATGCACAGGTGTGTCCAAAACAATACTAACATTATTTTTCATAGATAGAAGGAATCATACATGTACCACCGAAGGTAAGTCTACATCATATCATAGTACAGAAATTACAAATGGAATGAACACTGAATCACTATCACTGTATCAGTGTAGCCTGTCACAGAGGGAGACACGTTAATTGTTCTTACTTGAGAGAGTTGTTGCTCTTGGCAGCCTGCAGCATGGAGCAGAGTTCTTCCTTCTCCTTCAGCAGAATGCTGACTTCATCCTCAAGTTTCTTTACACTGGCCTGGAGGTTTACAAAACAGTCCCTTGTTAAAGCTGCAAAATGATGTCTTAATCTTTACAGAATATCCTTAACAGGAATCCATGGATTCTTTTACAATCTGGTGATGGACCATAGAATTTTGGCCTAAGAAGTTAATGATATTAACAATATATTTTTGCATCAATTTTGCACTTAGTCTTGTTGGCATAACAGTTAGGGCGCATGGCCAAGAACCTAGAGAGGGCAACCAATGTTGTGTACTCTTACCTGTACTGGATCTCTAAGGAATTTGTCACTTAGGCCATACCAATTCAATTTATTGGTTCTCAAAGTTCAATACAAAAACATGATAAAACAAAGCCAGAGAACCAGGTTTATACCTTGGTGTACTCAGTTTTATGGAGTGAATACAGTCACATTCAAAGTTTTCTACCTGCCCTATGATTTTATGATGTCTGCTTGCTACATTTTCATTTTTTTAAATCCGAGAACCAATGCAATCAATTGGCTTGGCCTTATATTCATTTCACTTACATGTACATGTTTCATATGTAGACTGCCATTGGAAGAAACCTCAGTGGACATTACGTACCTCGTACTCTGACCTGACTGACTCCATACAGTTGTCGTTCTGGCTCATCTTGTTGGCCAGCTCCTGTTTCATCTGCAGGGCCTTGTTCAGCTCGGCCAGCTGCTTGTTCATCTGGGCCTGCCTCAGGGCGTGCTCTGTAGAGAACTCGTCACCGTCCATGGATGAAGTCTCACCGTTCTGGAGAAATCATACATGATTGGTCAATAAATCAATCAATCGGTGATCGTTTCTTCTCAGCATGGCAAGATAAATGATACATAAATTTCCTAAAAATCCAATGACATTTTTAATGTGGCATAACTGGTCAATCAGAATTTCATGCTTGTCAGAGGATCTGCTCCCCAGTGTAAAGGCGTCTAGTGCGTCCAATGTCTTGTTATTTTAAGAAAAGCGTGTCCAAATGACGCCATAGCGTATGCCTGGCTAAAAGCTGGTTCAGGTACAGGACCGTACAGATTCCAAACTATACCTAGACCCGTGTGCCTATTTACCTAAACTTTGGTTAGAAGCACAAAAGCTCTACAGTGGTGTACAAATACTATTGTCAGTACTCACCTCCCCACTGTCACCTTCCCCATCAGTGTACAGGAAACCAGGAGAGGCAAGCTCCGTCTGAAAATCAACAACAACATGGTTAACTTAAATCCATCAACATGCTCAGTGTACATGTACGTATAATAATGTATGGATTGGTGAACCGGTAAGCGCCAAAACCTGTAAACCCCAGCCGATATGATCTGGTCATTTTCTACTCTGTCCAAAATATGGAACACTGATTTTTTTCAGGTCCGTTTCTTTTCGTACCGGTCCAACAAGAAAAAAAGGTTTTGTATCGGCACACTGTACCCTGTGACACCTAGTCACTGCAAAAAACGTCAAGATTCTACCAAATATTGGGAACATCAAAGACAAGTTATAAGATCCTAAGAGGCTTTTGTAGATACAGAAAGATACTCCGCTAACCTCCAGATCCTTGATCCTAAGCTGCAGTTCTGTCACACAGTCTATGGTAGTCTTCACCTCCTCTCTGTCTACATCTGACATCAGCTGCCCCAGGTCTGCTGTGCATCTGGAAAAAACCGATTTAACATGTTTGCAACAAAGCTTTTAAATTAACGCTGTTCCCCATGTATTTGGTAGGTCTTTAGTTTGGCTGGATTAAACTTAAGACTTTAAAAATAGTTCATACAGCTTTTTCTGCACTGTTGGTGTTTGGGTTAAACACACACACCAAGTACTTATGTTATAGAATAATGCTGGCAATAGTTTTAGTTCTATCTATGCTTTGCTACGCATGACCAGTGAGTATTAAAAAGTTTTCCAAAAGTATTTTTTATTAGACCTATGGATCACCTGACAGGTCAGCATTTAGAACATAGACAGATGTACAACAAATGTACTTACCCATCATGCTCCTTGAGTTCTAGAACCTTCGTTTTCAGTTTGTCACAAACCATCTCAGCCTGCGAGGAGTGAAAAAAAGAAAGAAAGCACAGGGTTAGACAAATTCAAAAAAAAATTCATTTGCTTTTCAGGTTAAGTTCATAAAAAATTGCTAAATTTATACATTTTGTGGAATGTTATATACATATAGAAAATGACAAGAAGCTTGATCTTACTACATATCTTCCTTTACGAGTGTCTGATAAGCTTCTATCATATCTATGGCTGGTCAGTTGGGTTACCTGCTGTCCAATATCTACCCGTGGAAATATCATTCTGGCCCAATCAGGCAAATACAAGAGGACATGTGCTTGCCAACGTGGCACTTTCACCCCGGGTAATCGGGCCAGTGGACTTGTCTAACCCTGCCTCAGTATGGACTCACCATGATAGCTTTCTCACACATCTGGGTGGACTGTTCCACAGCTGAGTGGAGTTCGCTGGTCAACTTCTTGTTCTCTTCCTAAAAACAACATGATGACAAACACAAGACAATTCTCATTTGAGTGCTTTCTGTTTGTGAGAATTTCTAAGCACAGGATCAAATATACTGTAAATGCAGAAATGTTCATGGTGGTTTTATGTTTGTGATTCTCGTGAGGCAGTCTTACCACAAATTTAAAACCACCACAAACATTTTCCCATTATAATATGTGACTATAGAGTATGGCACTACAGCCAGCTTAAAACCACCGCGACCACTCCATATTCTTGCTAACACAAAATTAAAATCCCCGCAAACTCAAAAAGTATTTACAGTGATATACATGTAATGTAAGGCAGTTTATCTTTTCTGAAAACATGAGAAAAAGACTAAAAACATTACCTCCAATGTTTTTGCTTTTGCAACATATTTCTGTACATCTCCTGTATTGACACCTGCAGTCCTATGGGGAAAACAGTTGAAAACAAAAATGTACGTTGATATGAGACAAACTACTTTATTTGGTACAATTATGGATGAAGCTACCAGATTTTTCCATTCTTTTTCATGTTTACCTCCAGGGAAGGGAAACATTATTTATGCTACTTTTCTTCTAATATGTTCCAAACAAATAAGGTCAATGACCTGGATCGGGTGGCTGTCACAAGACTCACAACTCACAATGGTTACTTGTGAAGTAGCAGACACCAATGGTTCTTGATTACATGAATGTAGCAAGTGTCAGGACAGAACTGGAGGGGCTGGTCACCATATATTATGTACATGTATGAATGTGTTTAGAATAAACATAGCAGTACTCCCCAGTAGTTTGTTCGGCTAGACCATGTAAAGATCATACATTATTTTGCTTGCAAATATTAGTTTTGTAGAAGAGAAGAAAAAATCATGACAGAACAGCCACCCCTACTTACCCCGTTGAAATGGACCCTCCCTGTGCCTGCATTAGTTGGATCTGGAGTTGTTGTACCTGCAGAAGGAAGGAATCATTGTAAACTTAAGGCAACATTTGCGAGTAAATACACCACATTTCATCAACCTCCCCATGCAAAAATTGGACTGTTTCAAAGTCACACTTGGGAACAGATTTGAATTTTACCAAAAATTGTGATCATTCCCAAACCAGTGGTATGGGAGAAATATAAATATAACAGTACCTATAGCATATACCATATACAACATACCTGGCCTGTTCTTCCATTGAATGACAGAGCTATCATCATGTACAACTGTACATGTTCATTGTACACCATCAAGTATAGTAGAAACGCATCATCATTCATTGGTTACTTCCAAACAGGTGCTCAAATAAGCAGACACTCTCTCATTGGTCCATTTCCTAATTGCCAATTATTGGTTGAACTGCTGATTATGATGGACGTTCAAGGTTGGTCTCTCACATTACCAGTTGATCAAAACATTGCTATCAATACATAACATGATCCTTTACCATTTGTTTCAGTCTAAGCAGCTCGGCAGTCTGTGGGTCCCTGTTGACGACAGGCTTGTTCTTGATCTTTCTGGCGCGGTCGGCGTACCGCAGGGTGTTTATCGTCTCTTCCAGGTTGGAGTCGGCGGGACTCACACAGGCTATCATCACTGTGTGGCTGTTTCCTCCCAGGGAATCTGTATGGGAAGAAATTTAAGAGGTAAGGTCTAGAAAGAAGCTGTGTTTCCTGTTTCCATACCTACCCTAGAAAAACCTGCCAACCCTAGACTTTTTTTGGGGATGGGCAATGGAGTCACATAACTTCCAGTCAGAATCTTTATTCAGCCTGCTTCCTATTGAAGTAAAAACACTGCTTGTCCTATCTAATGAAGGAGAAATGTATCTATTATGCACAAAATTAAGTTTGACATTGAAAGACATGTGTCCTCATGTATTTCAATTTACTTTGTTTAACTGTATTGTAATATCTTTGTTTATTTTGATCTCCATTAGACTTTACCATCGCAAAATCTATTCTTCCTGGAGTCCATAGGTATCACTGAGTTTTGGCCAGCCTAATAAAATTACCAAAAAAAAAAAAAATCCCTACCTACCGACCCTAATTTTCTAGGACTGAAAGAGGAAACACAACTTTTTCCCTATGCCTTATTTTAGCTAATAATAAGAGAGTTCTGTCCCTACCTTGCAGTAGTCTGGTGAGTTTGGAGTCCCTGTAGGGGACATGTTTCTGTCCCCGACTGTCGTCACCCAGAGCACTGATCACATTCCCCAGGGACAGCAGGCCTTTGTTGATGCTCACTCCTGGAGAAAGGCAGGGTTACATCAGTCCATTGGCCCAGGGCAAATAAAAGTGACAACTAAGCAAGTGCAGTTCTTACCATACTAGACTGATTGGGCCAACGTGACTCTTTGAAGGGTGAAATTTCTACATAGGTTAGATGTGGATATATATTGGTCCAGTTATATGCTTTAAAGTGATCTTTTACTGACAAAATATCAAAAGGATTTCCTTGCTGCAAGTTGGTTCGGGCAAGCAGATTTTTAATGTACTTTTTAAAAAAGTTACCAGGCAAAGCTTTGTTGTTTATTCATTTTTTTTCTTGTTTATATAGACTAACAACAACATTCATCTATGAATAGAAAAACTACTTTTCCTCATTATTTTCCGATAAATACTCAAATTTAAATAGCAATGTTTCCCTATATTACAGGTAATTATTGATTGGTAAACAATGTTCCAATTGGTACAAGGTAGACAGAATATATTTCAGTTCCACGTACCTTCCTTAAATCTGTCTCCCTCTGCCTTTGTTTTCTTGGCCCGCTCCGATCCGGCCAGGTCCACAAGATGGAACTTCGACAGACAGTAGTCAGCACTGTGGAAAGATAAGACACAAGAGAATCAATAAGTGACTGATTTTTAATCTGTTATGTCTTCAGAAATTCACTTGCGATTTGTATATTTGTGTTTTCGGACACTAGACTATAAGTATAACCTAAGAAGTTTTGGGTGGAGCATTCTGATACTGATTATAAGTAGGTGAGTATAGGGGTTGGGACAACAAGGGTCAAACCTCAATATTATGAGCCTCCTGGCTGCTTTCTACGGTCTTACAGTGGAACTTTCAGTTTTAATGTCTTGTGTTCTGCACATGCTTAGTCATAAAATTTGAGTGGTTGATATAATTTTTGCTTTTTATTACTGTTTCAAGTATTTGCATCTTTGCATCTCTCCACGAGCCAATGCAATGAAATCAACTACTGTGTAAATGAAAAAAATTATGCGGTGGTTTAATGTTTTGTTTTCGAGGTGGCCGCTTCACCACGAACTTAAAACCACCGCAAACATTTTTCCATGGCAGTAAGGGACTACAGTACATGGCGCTAATGTGAACTTAAAACCACCGCGAAAAGTCCTTATTCCCGCTACCGCAAAATTAAATCCCTGCAAACTTAATTGCATTTAGTAATTTGGTCCTACTTGTCATCCTTTTTCCGTTGTTCCATGCTGATGGTGAAGATGGCGTGGGAACGGCTGGACGTGGCGTTCATGGCGGTAGCGGCCGTGGTACGATGGACATTCCCCTGCTCCAGACAGCCAACCAAGTCCTCCCCTGTAGGGGCTGTGATCTCCTGCAGTCCTGTTATCTGTTGATAGGGGGCATTAGGAAGGTATAGGGTGTTAGGAACTTCAGGTGAAAGATATACAAGAAAAAGTTGTAAACATTCTTGTCTTTTATGTAGCTTCAACTGAAACATTGTAGAAACATAAACACAGCTCAAAATATCACTCCCTACTATTAAAATAACAAGAATAAAGATGCGTTTATGAAGGTTAGACATCCAGGTAAGCAATAATCAAATACAATTCAATCTCTACAACTGGATAAAAAACGAATATTTACTTCCGGACGTTTCGAGTGACATCCATTACTCCACAAAGGACAATAGTTTTTTTTCCTATGGTATTGTCTGACCATAGGAACTATGCTAACATGATTTACATTTGTGTACCTTTTGCATATGATCCTAACGATTTAGTGGTTAAACCAGTTTTTCTAGTTAGCTGTACTGGTATTGAATTGTTCTGACTAGTTCATTCTGCTTTTGCTGAAGAAAAGTGATGGATGTCACTCGAAACGTCCGGAAGTAAATATCCGTTTTTTATCCAGTTGTACTGAGATTGAATTGTATTTGACTAAGAATAAAGATGTTTTTTTCTGCATTTTTGGTACAAATGAAAAAATCAAAGTAAAGCACCACTGTCAAACACAGCTGACCAAGGCCCCTAACCATCTACAGACCATGTTTAGGGGTTGGTCATGAGCAAAGCCATCTGTGGCAAGGTAACGCCTACTGGTGCCAAAAACTATGACTTTTGACAAAGTCTGAAGAATCATACATTCTTCTTAGACAAAATCAGAAGACTGAAGAGTGAATTCAAGCCAGAGCAGATTGGACTCCTCCAGGCTACTTGTAACACAGCATCTACTTCAGGGAGCGCATGGTTGGGAGCCAAGTCATGGAAAGATCCTATAAAAGTTTCACAGGGCTCTTACGAATGAGAACTTACCGATATGCCTCCTGACGTGGTGTCTCTGATGACAATGTTCTCCTTCTCTTTACTCAGTAGGTCTATTATCTCTTCATTGTAGAGCTGTGGAAAAGGAGAGACACAGTGACACAGGTGAACACACATGAAAAGGAAATATAATTTCGAAACCCTGACTAAGATTCAGAGATCAGAAAAAATAATTAAGTCTTCTTAATCCAACCAAAGAGAAGTTGTCTTGCATTTGGTATGGATATATTTACCACAAATTGCATAATAATAAAATAGCCACTTTCTTTGCTGTTTTACCTTTAGTAGCTGGTTACAGGGATATAGTTTTACAGGGAGAGGTTGCTAGCCCTTCCCCTTTAAGTTTAACATGGATGAGGCATCTCCTCATTTTACATTCCGTCTCAAAGAAGGCTACAAGTACAACCTCAACCAAGATAGGATTGAACCAGGGTTTCCCAGGAGCTCAACTGTGAGGCTGCTACCACTTGAGCTACAGGGACATCTTTATATGAAATACAATTCAAATCACAACTTATAACCTCAAGGAACACTTACCTCCAGGTATGAGACCTTGATGGTGAAGTCCGACTTGTCCCTTTCCTCGATGCCCTTGAAGATGTGATGAATGACCCTGGGGATGATACCCACAACGGACTCATCTTCTATGCTGGAACTGTAGGCTCCGCCCATGGTGTGGGTCTTTCCTGAACCAGTCTGTCCATAGGCTAACACTGTGGCATTGTAACCTGTGTGGAACAGTTAGAGGGAGGAAAGAAATGATGAATTGGATGATGCCCACAACTGACTGGTCCATAATACTGGAACTGTAGGCTCTACCCATGGTGTGGGTCTTTCCTGAACCAGTCTGTCCATAGGCTAACACTGTGGCATTGTAACCTGTGTGGAACAGTTAGAGGGAGGAAAGAAATGATGAATTGGATGATACCCACTACTGACTGGTCCATAATACTGGAACTGTAGGCTCCACCCATGGTGTGGGTCTTTCCTGAACCAGTCTGGCCATAGGCTAACACTGTGGCATTGTAACCTGTGTGGAACAGTTAGAGGGAGGAAAGAAATGATGAATTGGATGATGCCCACAACTGACTGGTCCATAATACTGGAACTGTAGGCTCCACCCATGGTGTGGGTCTTTCCTGAACCAGTCTGGCCATAGGCTAACACTGTGGCATTGTAACCTGTGTGGAACAGTTAGAGGGAGGAAAGAAATGATGAATTGGATGATGCCCACAACTGACTGGTCCATAATACTGGAACTGTAGGCTCCACCCATGGTGTGGGTCTTTCCTGAACCAGTCTGGCCATAGGCTAACACTGTGGCATTGTAACCTGTGTGGAACAGTTAGAGGGAGGAAAGAAATGATGAATTGGATGATGCCCACAACTGACTGGTCCATAATACTGGAACTGTAGGCTCCACCCATGGTGTGGGTCTTTCCTGAACCAGTCTGGCCATAGGCTAACACTGTGGCATTGTAACCTGTGTGGAACAGTTAGAGGGAGGAAAGAAATGATGAATTGGATGATGCCCACAACTGACTGGTCCATAATACTGGAACTGTAGGCTCCACCCATGGTGTGGGTCTTTCCTGAACCAGTCTGGCCATAGGCTAACACTGTGGCATTGTAACCTGTGTGGAACAGTTAGAGGGAGGAAAGAAATGATGAATTGGATGATGCCCACAACTGACTGGTCCATAATACTGGAACTGTAGGCTCCACCCATGGTGTGGGTCTTTCCTGAACCAGTCTGGCCATAGGCTAACACTGTGGCATTGTAACCTACATGTGGAAGAGACAGAGGGAGGAAAGACGGTCGATTTTGTCATGACTCATGTATCGTCAATTTTCATTCAAATGACTTTCTAAATCTGTCTGGTTTGGAAGTTTTGTTAAGGCAACAGTACAAAACTATTTTTTCTTGGACAGGTCCGGAAAATCGGACCTAAAAAAGGCTGTGGACTGGATGTTGAACCAATTAGAAAATGAACATATTATACCGGCACTACAGTGACAGGCGTTCACTTGTTTTGAGGCTAATTGGTCCAAGAAAATAGCAAGAACAAAGTAGAGGAGAGTTGATAGTCTTTTTTATCAAGTTTGTACAGTCAAACTTGGTCAACAGAGTCAGTTAGCATTGTCTACATGAAGATAGGATACTCCATCAAACAGATTCCTTTGTAACAAAATATGGAGTATTGTTTTGAGTATTGCCCATTTATAAATTTAGGTCCAGGTTCAGGTCCTGACCTGGACCTGATCCTCTGGACCTGAACTGTACCTGTACCTGAATTTTCTGTACTGGTACCCACCCCTAGTATTGACTGTAATAGAAGAAAGTCACCTTTGAAGAAGCCATCTAGAAGCGGTAAGACTGCCTCCTGGAAGACCTGTTCCTGCATGGTGTCCATACTGTAGCAGTGGTCATAGGTGAAGGCCTTGTCTGTACCCAGCACTAGAACCTGGTGGGGGAAAAACAGGATTTTAACAGTCATACATATTTCTGTAGGGCTACATACACATGTATACACAGTACCACTAGCTATAGAGTACATCTAATAGGTACAATTACAAGTTCAAAATTCAAGGACATCAATCAATAGTAGTTGACAGTTTAGAAAAATTCTAACTGGCCAGGCATACACATATGTATAGGGCTGCATTCCAGTACCCACTACCAGTAAAGTACCACAAAAATAATTTAGTACGGGTAGATACTATGAATGGTATAATGAGTGAAGGACATCCAACACTCATGAATGCAGAATACCAGAACAGATGTACATCCCATAACATCAACGTACCAGTAGTACATTTTAATGTACTAAAGTAAACACAAACGTTATGTCCGTGTATGAATGTGTGATTGCAAAAACAGACACAGGTGTTCCAAAAAGGGTGCTATTTTGGCTTATTACAATATTAGTATAATGCATAGGCTTCTAGTTCTGCTTGTATCACACAGGTTCCAAACTTCCAATTATTCAAAAGCGATTTGCATGTACTGAGTGCGCTGCTGTAAAAAATTCGAATATCATGTGGAACTTATTGCTCGTGGTCAATTGATCAGCATTTTCTCCATAGTGGCCACCTGTCTATAGTGGCTACATTTCTCCAGTCCCTAGAGTGGCCGCTATAGACAGGTTTGACTGTGCATGTATATACAAACCTGTGGCTCTCCGGGTACAAACTCCAGACACGTCTGACACCCCTCCATGGTCTCTTTGGGCAGTAGGGGCCGACATCGCAGTGCCACACGGACGGGGATAGCCTTGTCTTCAGGCATGGCGGGACGGACAGATTCAGGACCACACACTAGAACTCAACCTGCAGTAACAATAATAGTAATACAGTCAGATAATACAGTCAGGGCAGCAGGGGCCGACATCGTAGTGCCACACGGACGGGGATAGCCTTGTCTTCAGGCATGGCGGGACGGACAGATTCAGAACCACACACTAGAACTCAACCTGCAGTAACAATAATAGTAGTACAGAAGATAATACAGTCAGGGCAGCAGGGGCCGACATCGTAGTGCCACACGGACGGGGATAGCCTTGTCTTCAGGCATGGCGGGACGGACAGATTCAGAACCACACACTAGACTCTAGAGTAAATCTCAACAGTCTACCTACAATAACAATAATCATACAGTCAGATTAACAACTCTTATATGGGAACCCTAGATGAGAGCAAAACAAAAGTTGCCTGTATCATTGCCGATTTTTAGCACGCATTTTCACTCAATTTGTAGACGATGTTTGACAAATTTGACCGAAGTGTGCGCTTATCCGATTTGAAATTAACTGGCTTCTACTGTAATTGACCCTACTACGAAAATTGATCGTGAGTGAGTTACTTCTTCTTTGGGGGTAGGTCACCAACATCAACGAGCCGATGAATCTGTCACACTGTTGTGTCAGATCAGAGGTCAGTCCACTGATATTAAGTTATTGATTGACAGATGTTCTAACAACTATTCCATAACTTAAAAATGAAAACTTGACTTAAAGGCATATGAGCTATATAGCCTGAGTGGAAGAAGCAGTTGATGAGGAGCGGTACCATGGGGTGTGAACTCCTACTAAACCGAAAGAAGTCTACTCTACTCTACTCTATTATGCCAGGGGCAAACTTTGGTGGGAAAGATGGTAAAAATAAATGTATAAAAGTTGCCAGGGCACGTAACGTTGGTCCTCGAGTCGAGGAGCTGACTCTGGAAATTTCAAACAGTCTGACATCCAGGCTAGTCATCTCAAGTAATGGGCATTTCTGTACAGTGCAAAGCCAGTATTAATAGCTAAAGAGACCCTCTTTGACGTTTGAGTTCGGGCACAGAAAATTTTGGGTGGGGAGGGGGGCTAAGACAAATTTGCCACAAGAATGAAGAATAAGGAAGTCTAATACCGGCAAACATAGTTTCTGGTCATGATTTCTGGTCTGGTATAATAATGTTTCAAATAACCCATGGTATACTTTTGTCAGGACTTTGAGTTTCTACTAAAATCTAGCGGAGTAGAAAAGGCTGCTATCATTTTTTTTTTCTGGGTGGTGAACTGCCAGCTGAGTTCACATAATTTGCTAATTTTAGGTAGCACTTACCTAATATAGCGTCTACTTCAAGCTCCCTTCTCTCGGTACACGATATCAGAGTTCCTCAGCAATCATTGACAATACTTGTCTTTATCACCAGATTTCGCTATCTTGCGTATTGTCTAAGAAAAGTGCACAGACGTGTCAGACGTCTTGTACTAGCGATTTCAAACCTGGCTCGTTTAAACCATGTGACCAATCAGGGAACAGAACGGACAAGGCTTCTGTCGTGTGATTGGATAGACGTCACGTGATAATCGCGCGCCATGTTTTTGCCTGTCTTTCACTTTCTAGTCGCTAGAGGCCGCTCGTGCATGTGAACTATGGATGTCATCAAATGGCACGGAACGCTATGATGATGATCAAATGGGAACAGCAAAACTGATGCGAGCGTGCGGAAAAATAACAGTCTTGAGCATTATTAAAGAAAAGTTGCCTTGAAATGTTCGGGAAGGTCGAACAAATTTCAAAACAATGCATTGGTATGCTGAACAGTAGATGCGTCATTTTGTTCTTTCACATTTTCTTCTTTGGCTGTGGTATTCTACTTTGACACTTGAGATTTTATTTTTCTACCGCATTAGTTAACATTAACATTTTTTTTTCAAATAATGGGATATATGTGCTCTCTTCACAGCTGCTTTGTACAACTTACAGCATGGTCGAAAAATATTGATGCACGGATGGATTTCATAAATACAGTCAAGTTAACATAACCTAAATAGCAATAAAAAGGAATGCAAGTGCCACTGAAGCACAAGCTATTGCAATTGGAGAATGTTCTTTAGACAAAATTAAGCTATTATGGTAATACAAATGTATAGGCAAGAACACCTTGTTTATTTGTTTCTTTTGGCAGGTTTGCATTGTGGTCAGGGTGCAAGCAGATCATGGGATGGAAGATGGTTTATTATATTAATAGGACGTTTTCACAGAGCATAATCTTCAAGAAGAAGCGCTTGAAAGAAGATGTCCACTTGTTGTGTTTTGGTTCAGTCAAACTGACATAAACAAAAGGTGTCATATTCTCATAAACAAAATTGACATTTGTGTTTCTGATTTGTGTACTTTGTTTGGTATCATATTTTCATAGAAATTAATATATTAGATGCATAATTTGAGGCCAGGCAAAGATATTTGTGACAGGTAAAAAATAAGGGATACCTGTTTTTGAACACCTGTAGCCACCTGCAACCACGCCCACCCGTGTGACTTTCCCAACTGACCAATCACAGCGCGGTATTTCGGAATCGTCCCTCCCGCGCACGCGCACTGTGGCTCACATTTTTCCAAGATGGCGTTAGGAGAAGCATGACTAGCAAGCTTTAACCTGCAAACATGGCTCGCGTTCAAACGGTAAGGCACCTTCCCTGTTCCTTTTAACGACTTCTGATCGCTTCAGATCGATTGCTAAGATTCTTGGCTTCATTTTGGCGTGATTTATACGTCTCTAAACCAAACGGGAGCCAGGTTATGCGTTCTTACATGCAGGCCAGTTGGCGCTCACACTCTTCCCCCCTGTGCAGCATATGGGAAGGAATGCTCGCTCGTGTCTCTCGATCTATTTTTGTCACACGCCTGGACTATTTACCCCGTCTGTGTCAAGTCTGGTGTGTTCATCACATCTTAGCAGATTCTTAGCTTGTTCCTAGACGTGTATTCTAGGTTTAAGGGGGGTGAGACGGGTCTTGAGTAGGCGGAAAAGTCGCCTGCATGCAGGGTAAGGAACGCGGCATGGCAAGTTGCATGCTAAGGCCGCCATGTCTGCCATGTGACATCCCAGATAGCATAGATCCGAAAGACAGTCGACAACTTCTACCTCAAACCTTGACGCATTTTCTTAGCATATCCTACCTCATTTCTCAAGAAAATCAACCAATAAAGCAGAATGTAGGTGGAGTTAGAGTTTGTTACACTCTTGAGCGAGGGAGAGAGAATTTTCGGTAAGGCTTCCCTCCCCCCACCCCCTCCATGCATTGAAATGCACACCCACAACCCACTTTCATACGTGAAACTGGAACAACGTGTCGCATGGTGGCACTTTTCTAAATCTTTAACAAAAGATACTTTAAAAATGCATTCTTTGGCAAGTAAGTGGCATATGATGATTAAAAGACAGGATTTTTTGCTGTTGTTGCATCTTATTATAAATATGCACTCCATCAATGTGCCATATCCTATTGCTGATCAGCTGTTGGGTGAAATTTGCATATTTTGATGCACACAGCGTTTTGTCAGCATATCCATGTTTTCTTTTTCCTCAATATAAACAAGGGTATGAAATGTGACGAAGGCCTAAGAAAAATGTAATTTTTCCAGCTACCCAACCAGCTCTAGCAAAAACCTACTGATCCGAGAGTTTTTTTGTTGGTGGCTGGTAAGAAAAACAAAATTCTTGATCTGACTTCTGATTGACGAAATTTGAAACTGACTTCCTGTATTTCACACTCCATTAAAAGTTAAGGTCTTTGAACTGTTCACGTAAGAATGTGTAGGGAATATTGTACTTATTTGCTAGGTTTCTGTGCTTGTTCGATGCATATGTATTTGTAATGATTTTGTATGATTGCAATAGGATGCTGAAAATATTAGTCATAATACGTAACTTGCCTTGTGTATTTCAGTTTTACATTTGTTGGATCATGTCAGTTATAATCTTAAGAAAAATATTTAAAGACAGAGGATCCCTACCTACCGTCTCTAATCTTGTAACTTGAAACGTATTTTTTGTTGTTGCTTGGCCTAAGCATGGTTTCTCATGCCCTAATTTGTTGAAATTTCACCTGTCACTTCTAGAAATGTCTTAAGTTGCTTCACAAAAACTGGCCTTCACAAAGTAAGATTGTTATCAATCAACTGTGCCCAACAGTGACTCAATGTAGGTCAACAATACTGTAAATCCATTTGATACTGCTGCTGCCAATTTTAGCGGTTTGAGGGAAAGGGAATAGTTCACGGCATTAAATTTTAACTTTGGTAACAATCATGGCTATCTCAAATGTTGGTTATCAAATATTTGTGATGACCATGAAATTTCAGCAGTGACCGCGAAGGTCACTAAAATTAAGTTACTATCAAGTCAACAAATCGAGAATTACAGTATAGCACTGAATGGCTCGTTCAGAACTCGATCATTGGTAATTTTCTTGTCATCAAAACCAAATCATTCCCTTTGATACAAGTATCTTGCTTGTAAAGTATATAGGAATATTTGATTAATGGTTATAAACGCATGTCCTTGGAGGATAGAAGTTGGAGGTGTTTTTATAGCAGATGACCTAATTGGTAGTTAATTTACATAACAATAGACTGTAGTGATTAGCACAGAGGACTACCCTATTGAATCACCAGCTAATGAGACTACACAGGTAGCCTCTGGGGCATGTAAAGTGATTCCTGTTTTTCTTTTCAATGTACTTTTATGTTCACGGTTTTCACGGTGATGACTGTAACATGAATTTATGTCATACCTGGGCTGCAAAACGTTTGATACAGGTGTTCCGGACCGTGTGGTAACTTTCTGTATCACGCAGGCTTCGATGTTGTATCACACAGGCTTCCTTCGAGTAAATTGAACTATTTTGAGAGGGCCAAGTGTGGCATGGTTGAAAATTCGTATACCGGATTATTTGGATGCTAGAATTGCTGCTGTTACAATTTTTTGTTCGAAGACACAACATTTTCTCAACTTCTGGTGAATTTCATATCGAAATGTGTTTTCTCAGCTGAGTATCATATATGACATAAATAAGATACAACACGGTGTATCCTTCCCGCGGTCGGGCTTGTACATCGGTCATCGGCTGATACAGAATATAACGCGTTGTATTCTATTATTATCATTGCCAATAACAGATAATTTGTTCACCGTGAACATTTACTTCCAAGAACAAGTTAAATTTTCTCAGACCGCAAAAGTTCAGTACAGTGAAGACAAAGTGAATTACAGCAGGTTATTACAGGTGTAGTGGTAATCTTTTCATTGATTTTTGTATGTTGATCAAGATTTTACCATGGTTGATATTGACACTTGCAAGTACACTTGTAATTTGTGGCATTATGTTGGCATGGCATGTTTTTTTCACAGGAGTCACAGGACCTGAATTCAAATCTGCTGACATGCCTTTGGCAATGTGTCCTTGGGAAAGAGGAATTTCCCCAATGCACTAAATCAAAATGAGTACTGTAAATGCATTTAAGTTTGCGGGGATTCAAATTAGCGGTAGTGGGAAAATGGAGTGTTCACGGTGGTTTTGAGTTCGTGGCAGCGCCTTACTGTCATGGAAAATATTTGCGGTGGTTTGAGTTCACAGTGAATTGGCAACGTGAAAACCATGAACATAAAACCACCGCAAACATTTCTGCATTTACAGTATCTAACTTTGGACTTTGTTTAGGGAGTCCCTTGGATGGGCTGTTAAATGGTCCAGGAGGTACAGTGTCTGAGGACACTTATTGATTCTAGTGTAAGTGGATCAACATCTGTCTGGATATGCAGCTTGTACTCTTAAGAGTTCAATACAAATTCATAACTTGTATGAAGCGATTTTTTACTTTTCATAAAACTGTGGTCCCATATCCGTACTCCACTTTCCCATGACAATAGACCAATTTAATTTGTTGGTTCACAGATTTTCAAATCTTAAAAAAATATGCTTAACTGGAAAAACACCTTAAAAACAAAGCCTGAGGACCTGAGTGTATGCCTTAGGCCTAGGAAAAAAAATGTTGTGTTTCCTGTTTCAGTCCTGAAAAAATTAGGGTCGGTAGATAGGGATTATCTTCTTTTTTTTCTTGTAATTTTTTTTTGGCTGGCCAAAACTCTAGTGATACATATTACAATAGAGTCAAACAAAGTAAACTGAAGTGCATGAGGACACTTCTCTTTTAATGTCAAACTTTAATTTTGTGCACAATAGATATATTTATCCTTCATTAGATAGGACAAGCAGTGTTTTTGCTTCAATAGGAAGCAGGCTGAATAAAAATTCTAACTGGAAACTGTGACTCCTCTGCCCACCCCCCAAAAAAGTCTAGGGTCGGCAGGTTTTTCTAGGGTAGGTAGGGAAACAGGAAACACAACATTTTTTTTCCTAGGCCTTATTGCACTCAGATTTATGGAGAAGACTTGGTCATATTCAAGTTTTCCTCCTAGCATTTATTATGATGTCTGCTTGCTATTTTTTCACTTTTAAAAAGATCCATGAACCACCAAGTTGAATATTGGTGTGTCCTTACCTTTATCAACATCTTGTGTAAGTTTGGAATGAGTGAAGGACTGGGAGTGTAAATGTTGCAAATACCGATAGCAAGTTTTCCAGACACTGGCAAGGACACACTTCCTTGTGTTGGGTTGGGACCAACAAGGCCATGCAGATGTAGTGACTCGATTAGAGGACACAAATGTAGCTCGCTGATATTCTACAATGATTCAAGGCTGCTTAAATTCTTTCGGCATACAAGTAGCATAAGTGCACACATGGGTGAAAAGTGAAAAGTGAATTTATTTATGGGTGGGGGGGGGGGCTAAGAAAAATGCCATGGTATAGTGCATACCAGTAAAATTGACCCAATGAAAAAGTGTCTACACATACTGTAAAGGCAGAAACTTTCGCGGTGGTTTAATGTTCGCGGTTTTCGCGGCAGTGAACTTAAAACCACCGCGAACGTTTTTTCGGGGAAACTAAGAGACTACAGTGCATGGTGCTACCGCAAACAGAAACCACTGCAAAAAGTCCTTTTTCCGCTACCGCAAAATTAAATCCCCGCGAACTTAAATGCATTTACAGTATGAAACAGATAGCACTAGATCTGCATGATAGCATCAGCATGATTGATGATGAGATGTTCATAATCTTGGGCTTGGATTTTTTCATCCACAAAATTGCAAGTTTCAAGGTCTGTTACCTGTTACCAGACTCCAACTGTTGTATGCAAATTTATGTCTGGAATGTTCTAGATATTTCTTACACTTGTTACAGTATTGTAATATTGAAGGAACCTCTTGATAATTTCTTCCCACACCAAATGGTGTATCAGGGAGTTCACATCTTTGTAGCCCTTGGCCATCACTGGTACTGATGTGCGTTCAACTACCATACCTACTTCCAAACGTGCTAAGTAGAGAATTATACATGTACCAAGTCTTTGGTATGACTCGGTCGGGGATCGAACTCATGACCTATATACTGACTGCAAGGCGAACAGTCAACCCACTTGACCATTGCACTGTTAATTGTAGTCTGTTTAACTGAGCAGCTTGTATGTGTTTAAATTATGACTGCAAACAGTACAGTTTTCCCCAGAGCCCTCACTTAACAAATACCTGAGTACCATTTAGGAGCAGGCCTTTTAATTTAGTAAGGTGTCAATACTTCCTTGTTGGGCATCATTATAATATTTAAAGGGTATTGTCTGACCTAGCCATGTTATTGGTGGATGGACACACACAAGCCGGATTGAACCGGATGAAACTAGCTCAGTTTTATTGTACACGACCGGTAGAAAAAAATGCACAAAAGGCACGCAAATCAAGGAAAAAGACACAGCAATTTTCCTTTGCATCTGCCAGAAGGTTTTTATGCACATGTAAAGGAATGAAATTAGCCTATGTTCAGGGGAGGGCCCAGTGACCTACATTTTAAGTGTTTGTTTATTGTCCCATAAATGCTAATTAGACCCCCTGGCAGATTTTACACATGCAAATTAAAAGCTTTCACAGAAAAAAACAGGTGTATACAAAGATATTTCTGATGCCCATCTCTACCATTCTTGGTACTGAAAAACATTGAGATGTGTGGCCACCCCTAAACCTTTGTAGATGGATACAACAATGCATGCCCATCAATTTGATAGATTTATTGTAATGAACACCCAGCACATTGTCAGTATCTGTCCTTCCTAGTGTTATTACACAGGTTTAATGAATGGGTCAAGTGTTTCTATGTCAATTACACATACATGGCTCAAAATTCATTTTTGGGATTAGGTGCACTGGTGCACCCAGCTTAAAAAATTGGGTACACCAAAAAATTTTTGGGTGCACCACTTAAATTTAAGTAATAACCTAATAATAAAACTTAATTACAAGCTATCAAATTCTTAAAGAAGCACCATGACAGACATTTTTATTATCTTTCTAACACTTAGATGTCTTAAATATGATGTATATGTATACTTTGATATCTTTATATATATAAACCTAAGAATATACTGTAAATGCATTTAAGTTCGCGGGGATTTAATTTCGCGGTAGCGGGAAAAGGGACGTTTCGCGGTGGTTTTAATTTTGCGGTAACACCCTCGACTGCAGTCTAATACCTTAATAGAAGAATGTTCGCAATAGAAACATTAATCCACCGCGAACATTTCTGCATTTACAGTATCTAGGTGCACCCTGTGCACCCACAGAAAATATTTGGGTGCACAGCTACAGTTTTGGGTGCACCTGGGTGTACATGCACCCAGTATTTCGAGCCCTGACACATGACCACATTTGAGGTGTTCAAAAATCCTTTTTCCCTTGATTTATCGTAGAGTGAAACTTGTTACTGTATAGCTGGTATATTAGATTATTATATGCAAAATGGCAGTTATACTGGCTATACAGGTAAAGATATAAATATCACGAGCAAATGGATTGATCTGAAAACAATCTGTACAATGTTCTAAAGGACAAATTAAGGGATTATCAATTCATGAATATAATGCAGTATAATTTCTGCACCAAGCTGCCTTTTTCATTTCTTTGATTTTTTCAGATTATTCGAGAAAAATCGTATGCAAATCCCCAGTCCAAAAACCTGGTCCCGAAGTGGGACTGAACTTTTGACTTTTGGCCTGGAACAACTAGATTTACAAGTAGCAGTATTTTGTCAAACTGGCCCTAAGAAATATTGATAAACGCACTAGCTATATTAGAATGGACAGAAGTAGGTCATGCTTATTCAAGTGTATGTCCTGAATTGTGTTGTAGAATAATGCTTCATTTATAAATCTCGTTAAGAAAATGTCTTGATTAAAATATTCCTGCCCAAAGGGACAAAATGGTTTCATCATTCTACTTTAGTACTTGTCTGATGATAAAATATATGCACTTACATGTAAATACAGCAGGGCTCAAAATACATTTTTCTGCATACCTGCACTGGTGCTCGTAACATTGAAAATTACCTGCACCAGACAAATTTTAACTGCACCACTCTGAATTTAGGAAGTATGGATCATACTAAAATTGTTGAGGAACCATTGCTATTTTTTTTCTTTATACCTACATGTAATAGGTGGTAACAGTCAATGCAGCTAATACCAATCCACCTACACCTTGTACACCGTAGGACATTTATGTATAAAACTCAGTACATGGACCAACAGGTTGGGTGCGGGTAGACACTAGAAATACCTGCACGACTCCAACTTTACCTGCACTAACATGTATATGCAGGTAGTATTTCGAGCCCTGTACAGGCATCACTGTCTCTCCTAGTATTACTACAGCTGTCCAACCCAGGACAGAAACTTGCTTGTGGGAACAGACAAAAATTCTATCCCATCCAACCAATTAAATCCGATTTTCTTGACATGGATTGGAAATATATCTTTGTAAGCTTAAAATGACAACAAAACATTGGTTTCCAATTGCCATCTGATTCTGAATAATTTTTTTGTTTGTCTTGGAACGTTTCCATCATTCTAAATTCTGTTAATGATCCCTTCTTTTCCCAAATGATGAATAAATGTGTACAGGCCTTGTGCAGTAAATAGAGGTTATATTTTTACACTACAGTCAAACCTGGTCTACCGACCACCTGTGCATAACGACCCACTGTCCACTACGACCGCCGAAAAGCGGTCCCTTGAATTTTCCCATAGACGTAAGCATTAACATATCTGTATATGACGACCACTGTCCATCGCGACCACGACCACCACTAAAGGCGACCGCACGTTACCTAAACACTGCCAAAACGACCGCGGCATGTGATTTTGTCACGCTACTTTAATGTTCACGGCGAAAAATGAGCGTAATTGCCACAAATTATTTACCGCTATGGCCCCTCGAGCCCTCCCAATTTCTCATTACTTCTGGATCGGCACTTCACTCTACAATATTTTCGGTGGCTTCGTGATGAGAATCTCAGGCTAAAATGTTATATCCAGGGAGCAGACATGAAAGCGTTTAGTTTCACCAGGCTTTTCGAAGATAAACTAAAAAAAACGCATTTTCTGTCATAATAAAACATCTGACTCGCTGTTCTTCCCGAGAAATACTTATTTTTGTACAGCGCGGTTCAGAATCGCGGCGTCTGCAGGTCGGAAATACGCACCTCTGATTGGTTGAAACCACACAAACAACAACAACTGCATGTATAATGTGGGGGAATCCCCGGCGATCTCGCGCTCTGATTGGTTGGAGCGGTGCATCATGGGAACTTTGCTGCCAGCTCGACGACATCTTGTTTCAAAGACTTACGTTTTAAAACGCAAAAGAACGCTATTTTCCACGATTACGTAGCACCATCCTAGTTAAAAATGCATAATCCAAAGAACTTTCCGTGGAAACGTGTTAATATGTGAATTTATGGTGTCTCTAGCGTAATTTTGGGTTTCGATGCAGCCGTAAAGTGTGCTGAGAGTTAGCGTGGGTTTCCAAAATATACCCCGAAAATAATGTCGCATTTTTCACGTCACACAAAAACAAAACTCCCGCAAAGAAGAAGCCTGCAACATTTTCTGATCATAGCGATTACGTTTTGGGTAAAAATGTTCGTCGATGTGCACGATGTGCCGGCGTGCAGCCGCGTGATACCTCAGTTACAGAATATTTGTTGTCACATTAGGGCCGCGGTATGAGAAAAAATTATGCCAGCACCGGCACGGCACGCTGCAAAAAGCCGGACGAATTACCACCGTTTTTCTTTTTCAAATAATTCTTATAATATATCTATTATAAATATCATTACAAATTTAATACTTTTTAATACGAAGAATAACATAAGTATACGTAATTTTAGCATCAATTTTATATGACATCGTGTTAATTCTTGTAAGAAAGACAAATGCGTTTCATGCATAAATTATCGATGTTCTGACTTGTTAGTTTCTTTACTGCCGCCACGTTGTTTTCTATATAAAGACCACCTATGTATGAAGACCACTTTTGCTGGGTCCCTTGAGTGGTCTTCATATACAGGTTTGACTGTATACGCTTTTTTGATTTTATACAGATTTCACAGACTTTGTGGCGCAAAAAAGACTAGAAAGGCTTGTATTTGCTTATGAGCAAATTCAGCAATTTCCTCTCCACCCTCCTCCTTAGATTTACAGATGTTGATGAACATGTTTGTGGAACTCTTGTTGTTGTTTTTTCAGGACCAGTTGACGTTTGGGGACTTCACAACTGGCCTGAGTGCAGAAGAACACAGCCGAGTATGTGGCATCCTCAGGGCACAGTCACCCAACAAGAGAGTGGAGGTACAGATCATCTGCATAGATTGATTCAAACATACTTCTTTTGTTTGCATTGCTGTTTCCAGATTTTTATTGAAATACCGGATTTAGAGATAAGAATTGATGTTGAATTCTTTTGTTTGAGGACACCAACTTTTCAGAACTTCTGGCGCATTTTGCATTGAAATATGTGTTTTATTTTGTTTGAAGACACCAACTTTTCAGAACTTCTGGCGCATTTTGCATTGAAATATGTGTTTTATTTGGGAGGGTATGACAAGAATAAAAAGCAATATAGTGTATTCCACACCACCCTCGGTCCCAGCTCTCTTGTCGGTCTAATTACTGTATTGCATTTTACGTGTACAACAAGAGTGCAGACAGAGCTTCGTAGTACTATCTTTTTTGCTTGTACTGTAGGGTTTCAATTAAACTGTATACATCTGTTTTGTTTTAATGAAATGTTCATTTCTCCCTACCAGTTACCCTGGGAAGAGCAGCGCAGAATCCTTACAGCAGCTGCACCTGCACCCACAGGTATGGTTTTTGTATGAAACCGTATTATTTTTGGTATAAGAAGGTTATAATTATGTGTGTGCCTGTGTGTGTGTAAGTGTGTGTGTGTGTGTGTGTGTGTGCGTGCGTGCGTGCGTGCTTGCGTGCATGCGTGCGTGCGTGCGTGTGTGTGTGTGTGTAAGTGTGTGTGTAAGTGTCTGTGTGTAAGTGTCTGTCTGTGTGTGTGTGTGTTTGTGATATGTGAAAAGCATAACCCAAGAAGCTGGATGGATCCTTCCTTACAACATTTGGTAGGTTGGTAAAGGTAAAAAATAAACGCTTTTGATGGTAGAACCTCCCTAGCAGCTTCCTAAGATACTGCAACAAAACTCATTTCGAAATCTTGTGTTGTAGACGTGCTATGGTCAATGGAATGATCTTTTTATGATAGATAGGATCTAAATAAGAGTATAGAAGAATTAAAGTAAGGGACCAACAATATGTGGCCATAACAGTTTTTTGAAGATTTTGATGAGAACTTAATCCCCCTCCCCCAAAAAAGAAAGCAATTTATTGGGACAATAAAAGATAAGTCCCTATCAAAATTGAATGGAAAGAAAGTGCAAGCTCTATTGACCTGAAAACATCTCAATGCTATTTGAACACAGTGAATTGATATTTCCTCTAATCCTTAGCACCAGGCCTCACATAGACAGGTTTCAAATATAGCCATTTGCCCTGCTCTGACCTGTGTTGTATTTCAAAGAAAGTTGACAGTTGTATTCATAGCATAGATGGTTTTGATGAGGGGGAGCTGAAGTTTGCAAATAGATCTAGAACTAAAGTATCTTTACAACTACAGTAGCTGTAACAGGGCTCTAGCCAGCGTCCGTTTTTCCGTCAATTGACGGAAATTTGCTGCGTATGACAGAAAAGTTTTAAAACCAATCTGTCAACCTTGACAGACAAAAATCCTTGGTTGAAGCTACAGGCAGCTTGGGGATGCTGTCCACGGCCGTAAAAGCCACACACTGTTTGTTTTGCTATTGTTATGATTGTTGACGATGTGTGTCAGCGCTCTTTCGCATACGATAATCTCATTAAAACCCATTTTTCAAGGTCTCAGTTCGGTTGAAATCAGATAATTTTTGCGGTTTTAGCGACAATGGGAATTGGCTGACGGATGAAAATTTCGAGCTGGCTAGAGCTCTGAGCTGTAAGTTCATTTCTTTTCATAGGGAATTAATTTTTCCATGTAGTAGGGCTAATGAAAAGTAGTACATTGGAAACACATATTTGAGGTGTCATAAATTTCCTATTTGGCAAGTACATGAAAAATATACTTGCCCGAACCAACTCTGCCCGAAATTGAAGTAACATTTCTCTATGTATTTCTATTGGCTCTATTTTTCTGTGAAATTAACAAGTACATGTATATCAAAATCTCACTTGGTAAGACATGTGCTTGCCCGATCAGCACTTTCACTTGCTCGTGACAATCAGGCTATAGTGGACTTGTCCAACCCTGTCATGTAGGCAGTTAGTATTTGGAGCCCTAACACGCGCTGGCTTGCTGGTGGTAGCTCTGAAAATAGCCGGAGGTATCCCCACGCATGTCACCCCCATGGCAGGTGGAGGGTAGGAAATAGAGCCTGGGTCGGGACATGCCGCTCTATTTGTACATGTAGGAAAGGCACTTGGCAGGATCTCATGGGGATTGAAGTTCACAGGGTCATGGTAAATAACCATGTGGCAGAATTGGCAGCCATAACTTGTAGTTGTATCCATGAAAATGCCAGTAGAGTTAGAGTAGACAGAGGGCCTACATTTAGCTCGCTTCTTCCCTACCACAAGAGCTATCTCCAATCCTCAAATTGTGATCATACTTACTTGTCTACAACATGAGATATTTAAAACCGGAAGTTCCTTGCAGTACCATAAAAAGCCGTGAGGGGGTCCAAAATGTACTTGTTTTTAGGTAACACCTACCCACATACCAAATTTTAAGACAATGCATCCAGGCATTCTTGAGTTACTGTGTTCACAGACAAGCACACACGCAAATGCTACCAAAAGCATTACCTTCTTGGGGAAGGTAATAATTATAAAAAATGTATATCGGAAATTCGGTACATTGTTGGAGGTGCTCTTTTATGACTATTCTAATATAGTTATCCTTCATTTTTCTTCTTTCAAAAGAATCTGACTAGTAGTATGGCTTTTTTTTTTTAATCTAAAAATTTTTAAAAAGCAGGCTTCTTAAGGAAATGATATTGTATTTAGCAACATAACGCCTTCTTATTACATCCGTGAAACGTGTTTGTGACAAAATGTTATAGTTCTGTCCACATTTTTGCTTTAAGCTTTTTGTATTGCCAAGCATGTCACTGACAGGAAGTTGGGTCAAAGCTGGTAGTATTGTTTGTGGTCTATTTTCTTGCGACTTTGTCTTGTAGACTGTGTATTAAATCATTAATTTGTATGTTGACCTCATTGTTAATGTTGGTTGCTTATCATTAATTGTGTTATCCCTATTCCAGCCATCCCTGAGGTTTCCGCAGTAGAGGACCAAGTCGCCCACGCGCCCGCTCCAGGCTATGTAGACTCCGCCCCAGCTTCTCTGCGCCAGCCGGATTACGTCCAGATTTCCGCGAGTAACCGCGTGGACTCGTCCTCGGAGTCCAGCTACATATCGAGTTCCGACAAACAGGGATATTACCAGAGCCCCACAGACTCTGTCGCCAGCAGCGAATCAGAATCCGTGCAAGGAAAAGACACAGTGAAAGACGATAGCAATGGAAACGGGAATAATTTTAACGGAAGCGCCAAGCCAAAGGAGAGGAGAAACAAAAAGAAGCGCCCGCCGAACTATTACAAGGATCTGGAGGCGGGTGCCGCAGAGACAGTCGTTACAGAGGTTCCCGCGCCGTTGCAGAGACCAGTAGAGAATCACGTGGACGTGAGACCGCAGAGAATACCAGAGAGCTCGGGACAGACCGAACCCGTCGGCGCGAGCCATCAATATGTGCCTGTGAAAGACGTAGCGACCAGTAATAATCCCAGCAATGTTAGCGTTACCCCCCTCCCAAACGACGTGCCTGCTAGCCCCCTACAGGAACCGCCCAGGACTATTTTGAAAACGATCGGGGAATCCGAGATCAAACACAGACCAAACGTAGACCCCGTCGTTCCTTCTCCTAGCGTAGTGGTCGTTCCAAACGGACCCGTGTCGCCGTTACCCGTGCCAGCAGACGCGGTTAAACCCTCTGCTGTGGACACTCCCGAAGTTAGCAGTCATTCGAACCCAGCAGAGGCAATGAAGGAGGAAGAGGCGGGCAGACATGTGTCAAATCCTTCCCAAGATGCACCTGCAGCAGGAAATTCCCACAATGCAATGGGAGAGAGCCAGGAGGATGCAAAAAGCGTGGAGGCTGTCAATCAAAGCGATGACAGCCAATCGGAGCAGTCTTTAAATAATTCAAATCCGCCTGCCGTGTCCTCGCCTCCCCCAACCACTCCTAGAACATGGGCAGGATTATTCAAAGGGTCAAGGTACGTTAGACATGCTCTACATTGTGTAACAGTACCTTCAGCTTGCTAAGGCAACCATTTGACACTCAATTTGTCTTGGTTCTTGAGTTTAAAGCAGTAGGGAGAAGTTTATAAGACAGACTTTAAAGACTTAGAGATGTCCTTCACTGTCTATCTTACTGGAGGGCTGTGTTAAGTTTTCTTCATACTCTCGTTATCCTGTTATACTGTAAATGCATTTGATTTCGCAGGGATTTAATTTTGCGGTAGCGAGAAAAAGGACTTTTCACCGTGGTTTTAAGTTCGCGGTGAAGTGGCCACGGCGAAAACTGCAAACATTTATCGACATTAAACCATTTTAGTTTCTGCATTTATGTGTAGTATTTGCTAGAAAAAGAAGATTTTATCATTTATGATAAATTTTGTTCAAAGATGTGGCTGCTTTTGCCCTCCCTAACTGTGTTATTGCTAATTACAATTTCTAAAATCGTTCTTTTTCTTGGGACTCAAATGGGCAAGAATTAACTCTTGTTGCTATCCCATTCAAGCCAAGTCATGTAATATGTCCATTTAATACTAGAATGGCAACATTTGTGTGAAAATGCAGAATGTTTTCCCTGTAGCCTTGTATCAAGCTACTCTCACACATCTAACATCTCTTCTCCCTTCCTATGTTTTAGTAGTCCACAGATGGCCCATAATACTCCTATAGCGTACGTGGCACATGTGGGGAACGACGAATCCGCGCCCGCTACCGTTCCCACGCCGGCCCAAGGCCCCACAGGTGAACCCCAAGCCAAGCTTGCTGAGAAGACGGTCGTGCCGCCAGAAGATGATGACCACATAAGGGGCCTTGGAGGTTGGTGCTCATACTTTGTCTGATGTAAATTTTCAAGATGGATGTTGTTGCATATAAAAGATTTTTAAAAAATATTATCAGTGCTTAACTGTTGTCGTTGTCCAAAATACTAATAAATGGGTAACCAATTGTAAGAAGGACCAGTTTTGTTTTATTATTCCTAAATCATAAGTCTGATAGTACTGTAAATTTTCGCTATGTTTTTTAAATATGCACATTTTTTTCAAATCAGTAACCTCTTCATTGTAAACTGAACACCACTGCAGGAAATGGTTGTTTTGTCTTCTTGAACCCCTACTGCAAATATTTCAGCTGCAAACTTAAAACTGCTAGGAACGAATCGTTTACAGTTTACCAATATGAATTGTGTGACATTGTTTCCCTTTTTAGAGTACCTATTGGAGCCCAAAGTAAGCCACAAACCAGTGGCCCTGCAACCACGTGGACTGGTCAACAAGGGCAACTGGTGCTACATCAATGCTGTATCCTTCTGTGTACATGTGTCTAGTATGTAGTGTGGATTTAGAAACATATTATAGCTAAGTTGTTGCCCAAAGTTAACGCTAGTTCACCTTTATTTGCGGGGTAACCTTTATCCGTTGTATTTAACACCAGGGTATTTCAGGATATCAAGTCGATGGACGGTGGTCTCAAACTGCATTGTATTGAAAAAACTACAATTTGAAACCACCGTCCATCAATGTGATATCCCTAAGTATCCTCTTTTTAGGTACAATGGATATAGGTTACCCTGCGAATAAAGGTGAACTAGCGTTACAAAACAAAAAGTTAAGCAGCTTTGTGAGAGTTTTTGTGAATTTGCTTTGTTTAATGTGAATTTCTTGCTGATAATGTCCATGCATTTTACCACTGGGTCTCAGATGGCCAAAGACAAGAAAAGCAGGAAAGTGAAGACAGCAAGTGAGATAGCCTTAAGTTTGATAACCCATCTTGGGACCTTTGGCCTAACTTCCTGTCAGTGTCCCTGATGTGTCTAGCATGTGGAAAACCAAAAATACACATGAAACACAATACATCCTGTTTCACGAAGGTATTATTGTGAATCTAACATTGCAGTGATAATGATATTGATAGTATCTTAATACATTATTATTATCTTGATATTAACTTAATGCATTTAGCCCCATTGGGGCATGAACATGCAATAAACGTTGTCATTGTCATTATTCTCTCCTTCAGGATTGGACAAGTTTTCTAAAATTCACTTGTCCTATCGGGCAAGTGCATGAAAAACTTGCCCAAACCAACTTTTCACTTGCCCGAAATCTAAATAACATTTCGGAATTCTTCGGAACATTTCGGAAACAAATCGGAATTCTTTTATTATTGACTCGGTTTTTCTGTGTTTAAAATAACTTGATGCTATGACTGTAAAGAGTAACAAGTTTATCAAAATCTGACTTGTGGAAAAATCTTACTTGCCCGATCAGGCAAGTGGGATAGGACATGCACTTGCCCGGGACAATCGGACTAGTGGACTTGTCCAACCCTTTCCTTTGTGTTTTGTTGTATTGGAATCAATGTATATCATTTAGGAATCAGCGTAATCATGTGTTATGATTGCTAATGTAGCTAAATTTTATTGCTTTTGAATATTATGAATAGATTGCAAATATACAGTATAATGTATCCAACATGAACTAAAAGCAATTCTGCTCCAATGTGTGACAAGTTGAAGCCTTGACGAACCCCAACAGACCCTCCAGGCCATGGTAGCCTGTCCCCCCATGTACAACCTCATGAAGAACATGCCCCTCCCCTCCTCGCCAAACAAGAGGGGCCCCACTGCCACACCCATCTTGGACTGCTTGTGAGTAATAATATATTTATTTATTTGCAAATCCATGCCCGTAGGCTAATTGCAATGATACAGACAGTAAAAAGTAACAAGTGTCTATTCTATATACACATGTGCACACGTTAGCTATCTATGTACATGGTTCTACATTCTTTACTGGGAGGTTTGATTTCTTCTTTGGAGGCAGTGGCTGATGAAAAGTCCCACTTCTTTAATGATTAGTGGGTTCTGTGATTTTAACAGAAATATAGTTTTTTTGAGGTCTACTAACTGGTGAAAAGTTGGAATTATTGTTTTGATAATAATACACTGAACTCTTCTTTTACTGTGACAAAGTTAATCTCCAAGCAGATCTGGCCAATGAAACTCCTCTGCCGACTAAACTCCTTCCCAAGCTTATGAATGATACTATCTTATGCCACAGCAGGATCTGCTTGGAGATTATGTCAATTTAGTATTCTCTGAGGACTGTGTTGTCTTATTGGAATCTTAATGTTTGGCAACAGTAAGTAGATTTTATGGACAGCTTTGCACATTTGTGTTCACCCGATTTCAAAGAAACAAAGAAATTCTGTTCCCTTTTGGTACCATTGATGGTACAAATGACAATAGCAAAAATGGAAAGATTGTGAAGATTTAGGCATCATGTTGTTTTTTGCACTCGATTTTGAGTCTGCAGTGGATATCATAAGATTTATTCGCTGTAGCCTAATTTGTAAACAATGAATATGAAAATCAAATCATGACTTGTATTTTTTTTTACTTTAACAATCTTTGTTGTTTACTTTATATAGGGACAAAGAGAATGCTAAAAAATGCAATATCTTTGTATATATCTTTGTACTAACATTGAATTTTTATCCTTACAATGTACATGTACTAGTGTGAAGTGGAATTTGTTAGCACCAAGTACAGTATGGGCATCTTCTCTGGGTAGTTTCAAAGAAAGCTTGCAGATACTTGTGCAAAAGTTAGGTGTGACGGGTCGTTCGGTGTAATATAACCAGCTGCTGCCGCGCCGTGTGCCTGCGAAGTTGGTGTGTTACGCCGAAGGGCGGTTATACCGGCTATATAGATACAGATACAGATGTAAGTGCTGTCATCTTTCAAGTTTCTTTTTTCCCATTGTACAGGATGGAGTTTACAAGTGAGTTTGGATCCATGCCCAATTCTCAAAAGACCATAGGTTAGTGGAGTTCAACTTCAGTGTGTCTATTAATAGTATTTCATGTAACTGCTACATTGTCAATTTGACTTTCCTCTGATAGTGTTACAGGGCTCGAAATGCTGTGTGCCTATACACTTTTATGGACCCGAAATTCTAATTTTTGATTTTGGGTACATCAGCGCACCAAGATATTTGTGTAGGAACAGCATAACTCTAAAGCTTTGTTGCATCTTCGTGAAATGGGATCGGGAAAACAAAGGCCTAGCTTTGTTTAATGGTACTGCAGAGGAACTTCCAGTTTTGGTATCTCAATATGCCATATTCTGGATTTTTTGTTAATTGTAGCAAGTTCAGGTATTGAAAAATCCCCCCTGTCTGTATTAAACTTTTTTAAAGAAGACCTATGTTAACAAAATGGACCGTTTTTTTCCGCAGCTGGTAAGAAACCTGCCCAGGACTTGAGACCAGGGAGCCCCTTTGAACCGACCTACGTATACCACATGTTGTCACTTATCAAGTCTACACTGTCTTCCAAGGTGGGCTAACAAGCTGTTTAGGACTACTGTTAGCTTGTATTTAACATATTCGTACTTTAAAACAGTCTGTGACATAATGTCACAACGTTTCTAATTTTAGCTGTTATTTGAGGCTGTAGTTTTTGCTTTTAATGTCACTTAGCAAGCAATTTTGGACACAATCAATAATGTTTAATGGCTGTCATTTACTACCAAAAGCTGTCTTTTGTCTTATCTACAGTAACTGCTTCAAAATTACAGTATTTCCAAAAAGATAGGATGTATTTTGTACGTTTCTCGGTGCTCTATGCGTGACTCTTGACAACACATCGAAGTCATAGTTATTCTGAAAATAGTCATATTGTGAAAATCATGTGATTGTAGTGATACTGATGTATGCACTGTTGACTTAATGTTTGTACCTATTTTTTGGTCTTCCACTGTGCTGTGATAAACGTTTGTTTGTGTGTTTGTTTGTTTGTTAGGGTCGGCAGGAGGATGCAGAAGAGTTCCTGTCCTGCGTGCTGAACGGCATCCATGAAGAGATGCAGGTGGCCATGAAGATGGCACAGAAAGGTACAGAATCGTGTCTCCAGCTTTGATTTAAAGTTTTGTCTGTCCCACTCATTGTTTGGAAGCCCATAATTTGGTCATTTTCATTCGTAATTCTGTCATTTTAAGCTTAATGAAAAATAAACTTCATAAGTTCTTGGCATGAAGTTCGGATTTTTGGGACGGATGGTGTTAGATTTTGTCTGTCCCAACGAGCAAATTTTAGGTCAGGACCTAATCCTCTGGACCTGAATCGTACCTGAATTTTTTGTACTGGTACCCATCCCTAGTGATCGTAGTTCTACCTGTTATGAAGTTCTTATCCTTTTACTCAAGATAACCAGTCCCAAAGGAACAATGGGTTGATGCTGAAGTCGGACGACCTGGCAAAAGAAGACACTGTTGTTCAGGGCTCTAGCCAGCTCGAAATTTTTTTCCGTCAACCAATTCCCATTGTCGCGAAAACCGCAAAAATCAAGTTAGAAAGACGGAACGGAGACCTTGAAAAACATCTTTTTAATGAGATTATCATATGCAAAAGGACGCCGACACACATTGTCAACAATCATAACAATAGCAAAACAAACAGTGTGTGGCTTTTACGACCATGGACAGCGTTCCCAAGCCGCCTGTGGCTTCCACCAAGAATTTTTGTCAGTCAAGGTTGACAGATTGGTTTTAAAAAATTCCGTCACACGCTGCAAGTTTCCGTCAATTGACGGAAAAACGGACGCTGGCTAGAGCCCTGCTGTTGTTTGCTCCCAGAGGAACTAGTCCCAGAGGAACAATGGGTTGAAATACCCTAGTAAAAATGCTGTTGTGTGATCGTAGTTCTTATTCTGTTACCCCAGATAACCAGCCCAAGATGAACGGTGAGTTGACGCCGAAGTCTGACGGCCCCTCCTCCCCCATCCCCCGGGAGGATGGAGCAGTGGAGGGGTTCATGATGGAACAGGAGGAGGGCGATGAGGACGAGTGGGAACAAGTGGGACCAAAGAACAAGTCCACTGTCACACGGACTGTAAGTTCTCAATTCTTTTTTTTTTTTATTGTTTCTCTCCATGTAAGTTAACACATACTGGGGTATCACTGGGGCTAGAACACTGCCTACAGTTTCCGGCAAAACTGGCTCTACAGACCTCCATTGACATGGCGATATAACTCCGCAGTTGGTTCCACTTGTTTATGTTTATTGCACGAAAAAAACAAAAACAGTTGAATGCCCCTGCTGATCTCACTTTGTCCTTGAACTTGTGAGATGGCTTAGTAACAAGCTAAGGATTGGAACACGTTTACACAGTCAGTTGTGTCATTTCAGTGATTGTTTAATAATTTACAATCTGTTTATCATTTACATACTGTTGGTGCTATTTAGGTGTTTTTGATTTTTCATTATTAGAGTCTCTCCATATGTACAGTAAGGGATGTGATTTTCATTTTGACACTTCTCTGTACCACACCTGTGCATAGGCCAACTTTGTCAGGACCCCAGTATCGGACATCTTTGGTGGCCAGCTGCGCTCCATCTTTCACCAGCACGGCACCCGAGAGTCGGCCACCTTGCAGCCCTTCTTCACACTGCAGCTGGACATCCAGGTTTGTTTGTTGTTGCCTCCATATTGCTTCCAAAATGTATAGCTTTTGTTTTCGGCATATCTGGATGATTGTGTTCTTATATGCTGTCAGGATGTGTGTGTTTATGGTTGATATTTGAGTCACTGTCGGGAGAGTAGTGAGTGGGAAGATAGAGCCATTGTAAAAGTTAGGCTTGCAGGGGATGGCACTCTAAGTAGAGTTTAGAAATATTGGAACCTGTTGTACAACAGACATTCCAGGTCATGAGGTCAATGGAAGAGTCTATTAATTCTCAGGAAGGTATTGTTTTGGGTCTTTTTTTTCACAGCTTTATGTACATTCACCAAAGAGTGATACGAAGTAATCAATGAACACATGTAATGTTTAGTAGAACCATTTGCATATCTAGACATACAAGACCCTTTAGAAACTCTGAGTACTTCATAGTTGTGTGTGATCAAACTCTTGTTAGAACATTGTCCCATTCTACTTTCTCGTTTTTCTTCAGTCTGAGAAGATTTGGACAGTGAAAGATGCCCTAGAGGCCATGGTGACTAAGGAGACAATCCATGGTTACACATGCTCCAAGACCAAGCAAGAGGTAGGGATTGTTGTTTAAGAGTAAGTATACCAGTAGTGTTGGACATAAATCCTTACTATAACTAGTATAAGGTATCTACATTCATGGACTATGGTGTAGGTATAGACAGATCCCTTAGCCCCGTACATTTCTGTCAAAACTAAGAAATGAAGTTATACATGATAATGCAAAAGTTTGACTTACGGTAGTTGCATGCAGCCACATTGGATGAAATGCTTGTTACTATTCTCTCATTGGTTGAAGTGTTAATTGAGATGGATAGCCACAAGTAGAACAGGGATGTAAGTAGTGGAAGGGATGTCTATTTATACTCTATGTGTGACTCTGAGTGATATTATTATATGCTTGAAGGTGGATGTCTATTTATACTCTGTGTGACTCTGAGTGGTGTTATGACTTGCTTGAAGGTGGAGGCATCCCGGCGCATGATGATCGAAGAACTTCCCCCCGTCCTGGTGCTGCACCTGAAACGTTTCGTCTACGACAAAACGGGCGGTTCCCAGAAGGTGCAGAAGAGGGTGGACTTCAACATCGAACTGGACATTAACAAAGGTAGGAAGGGAGAAGGGTAGAAACTGTTGGAAGGGCAATGGCTTCCTAGGGTTGGAGGAAAAGCATCATCCTGAAAGGTTACTTCTTATGGGTCGAGTGTTGAGAATAAGCAAGGTGCGCATGAATGTTTTGGATGTTGTACTTGTATGTAGTAAGATAGAAATACCAATAGAAAATCAAATAAGGTCACAATGCTCTTCATAGCAATTTGTGTTGAATATCACTGTATTGACTTACTATAATCATACTGACTGCTAATTACAAATGTATGTTTTCCCCAGTGTGTTCTTCTTTCTTCTTCTTCTGTCAGGGACCAATCAGAGCTTAGAACTGCTTTGAACCAATCAGAGAATAGAACTGCTTTGAACCAATCAGAGCTTAAAACTGCTTTAAACCAATCAGAGCTTAGAACTGCCATGAACCAATCAGAGCTGACATCAGCATATTTCATGTAGCTGTATGCAAATATGACACAGGGAAAGCAAAAAGCTACAGGGAAAACATTCTGAATTTTGCAAAAATGTTGCCTTTCTAGTTTGATAATATGTATTTTCTTCTTTCCCACCAGAACTGCTGTCGCCAGCAGTGAAGAACAAGCTCCACCAGGGCCAGCGTACCTACCGCCTGTTTGCCGTGGTCTACCACCACGGGAAGAACGCCACGGGCGGCCACTACACCACCGACGTGTTCCACGTGGGCATCAACGGTTGGCTCCGCTTCGACGACCAGAACGTGAAGGTGGTGACCTCGCAGCAGGTGATGAAGTACACCCCTCCGCGCGTGCCATACCTCCTGTACTACCGCCGCTGCGACCTGATCTGAGGCGTCTCCATCTCGCATTGCCAAGTGTTTCCTTTTTTTTACTGACGGCATCTTACGACCGGACTATGGAGTTTGAGCCCTCGAGAAAGCACGAGGAGCAATGAAGCTGCTTTACGTCGTGACTAAGACCAGCAGCGAATTGACTCGAATAGCTTGAATGTCGACACTTCGCTCTGGACGAAGGTTGACAATTAATGCTGCTGACCTACTACTAGTATGAAGAAGAGCGTCTAATCATAATGCAGCTATACGAACTATAATATAAGATGCATCAAGCAAGTGGGAAAGAGAGACCAAGACATACTGGGAAAGGATTTAAGGGTATTCCAACGATAAAGGAGTATCGGTGCTTTGAAGACTTTTGTACGGGCTTGGTTGTTTTACCACAAAACGTAGACTTAAGCTTGTTATGGCGCACTGCTCCTTATCGTTAATATGTAGGGATGTTCACTACAGACATCTTTACAGTTGATAAATGTAGAAGCTGTACAGTATGGCTTCAGATATCTGAAACTTGACTGCACTTATTTGAAAGACGAAACGACTCCTTAGATAAGAGATTTCAATTTCAACATGCAGTTAAATTGTCTGTACTTGTAGGGCTTTGTCGTATTTAGGAGGATCAAATTTTCTTGGGGAAGAGAGAGACTCTGGGAAAGATGATGCGCAAAGTTCTGAAGAACATGTCATAGATACATTGGGATAGTTTGTCATGAAAAAGGTTTTGGATAACTTAAAGGGTAAAAACTAAGAAGAGATTGAGCTAAGGTATTCATTGAGCTAAGGTATTCATTGACTGAATATACTTTTCAAATGACAAGAAGTTATCAGAAGCAGAAAGCAAGGGTGTGTAAAAGCTCATGTTTTGCCAAGTTTCAGCTTTTTCCTGCCACCAAGGCAACATTTTCAAACTGCTCCGAGGCAAACATTGAAAAGTTAATAAAACTTAGATGCTGCCAGCAAAGTGTGCTGCATCATTGAGCAGCCAATCAGTGATTTACAAGCAAGAGAGATGGCTGTGCATGCATGAAGAAGAATGAGGAACCTTTATATTTTGTACCAAACTGAATAGAAAGTAACCTTCGTAAAATACGTAGGTAAATAAAAGATTGAGAAAAAGCAGCAACGTCCTGAGAAAGGAGTATATTAGATATACATTTCTTTCGTAAATGTCTGATATGAAAGTGATATGTTGATGTGGCAAACATTGTGCCAGTTGCGTTTCTGAGAATTTGCAAAGAAAACTGCAGATTCGTACTTTAAAGAAAACAAAGGGAAAAGTGGTAAGGAATATGGTTACTTCAAGGCATAAGACTTGGATGATTGAGTTGTATATGCAGAAATCTACCATTCAGCTAGCAATAATTTTTGCCTGTAAGACGAGAAAGGATGATTTCTCAGGTCTTGTCCAAAATCTGAAGACTGCTGTGCAATATAAAGCCTTTCTTTTTTGCATATGAATTTTTTTTCTGTTATTACGTTCTGTTTTCATCGTTGTCACTTGAAAACGTCCTCTGTGCCTGTCCAAACCAATTCTGCTTTTGCGTGACATCCACTGTTACGTAGAATACTGCACCCCATTAGTATATGGTGTAGTCATCTCGATTTATATAGTTGCACCACTTTACTTCCGCTCAAAAAATTTGATGTGAAAACTGCACCTTGTGATTCTGTTTAAATCATAATTTTGAAAAGATGTTAACCCTTGTGGTACTGAACTAGCTTTGTGGCACAAAGATAGTATTCGTTACAGGGTATGGCATCTAGAGCTATATAGTGCAACCTTGTCTTCAGATACAAAAGTGTTGGATAGATCTGCTGTATCAACATTCATAGATAGTGTACTTTATTCTAGTTTACTTTTTTTTGGAGGAAGAAGTGAAGTTAGTTTTGTCTTTGGTGTGTATTTCTGTCAGCACTGTCGATGATCATTGTTTCTCGAATCCTTCCCAAAGCTTTCTGTGCAAACGAGTTCTTCCTACCTACACTGCATGTCGCGTTGCACAAGAAGGCAGCTTTTCTACTTTTTTGAGATAAACACCCGACATTGGGGAGAAAAGATGTACAGATTCGAAGCGCCCTTGCTTAACAATTTCGTGGGAAGATAGTACCAAAATGAGATAATTACCAGAGTTGTAGAAAGGGGCAAGTTATATTAATTTGCTATTGCAAGGCAACGATTAACTGCATTGTACCATAAGTTGTGTATTAGGTGGAAGGGCATCTTGTGCACATCTAACTTAGATTTAGCATATGAAAATGTTATCAAATGGTTGTTACGTCATGCCCTAGGAAGGTGAATAAAATAGCATTGCTTTGCAAAAACTGCCTTTGGTAATACTTTATTTCGCACCAAGCGTGAATTTTAATACATCTCTGAAAGAGTTTGACAATCTATTCTTATTTGCATAGCAGAATAACAAGATTCTAGTGTTTTATTGGACCAACATTTCAATTTACGGTTAGGACTGCATCTGTAACTTACAGCGAAACCTTTGCTGCAGTGCAATGTGAACCAGTCAGAATTGCACAGACTGAGGAAGGTGACAGACGGTCACCAAAATGTTGGTTGAATAAAACACCAGTCTTGGTTGCGTAAAAAGAATCTTGACAATGTTTACAGTGACTTAGTGATATTTGCATAGCAGTAATAGTTTCCTCCTTATAATTTATGTCACTGACAAGGTTATATTCTACATTCATTCTGGTGAATTTGAATTCTAGAATTGTAGATGTACATTTAGTACATGTTAAGTTAATACTCATAATGCACAAAGTACAATGCTAATTCAGAAGGCACAGAGCAATGACAAAAAATTCTATTGAAAGTTCAAAATGTACACATGTAATCACAATCCATTCAACATTCCGACAACATTCATAAAATCAATAATATTAGACAATTCTATTCCAAGTTCATTACATTATTTGTTCTTTTAAAACAAATATCATTCCAATCCATAATGAATACATTGAATTTGACAGAGGGTGTATCAAATCAATGGGGGAATGTTGTAGAAGATAAAAGGCATGGATTGTCCACAATCAAGGCTATATGGTTAACTTTACCAATGTTAGAAAATGGCACCACATGATTATTATATTTACCATCATTTTGATGACAGTACAGAAGAAACCAGTTAATTGCACAACGGATAACTGCACACCTCTGTTAATTGCATGGATTCCCAAAGTCCAGTAGCGATGCAGTCCAGCTAAATAACTTTGCTTTTTTGCACCGTCCAGATAATTTCACAAAATGTACTGGCAAATGGCAAATGCAATTCAAGTGAACCCAAATTCCCAGGTGCTTGAATGGTCTAACATTGCATTTGAAGTAAACTGTGTGGGTGTACTTTGGGCATAGATGAAACTTCTTGGTATAAAATTGCAGAGTCAAGAGGAGTTACATAAAAAGAAGTAATTTCTGGTACTGTACATGTACATCTGACACTCGTATTAAACTTTCTAGCATAAAATTCACAATAATTTCTAATAATGCACGTGCACGGATAATCTGATTAAAATTCATTCCAGATATGCCCATTTATTTAGTAATATCAATATGTAGCATTAAATTTACAATCCAGGGAAATTTTTTCTTAAAGGTAAACGATCATGAATCTGTACTTTTTAAAAACGGGATAGTTGATGATGGCATGGTCACATACATTGTAGGTCCTTGTATAGCTATATTTTTTATGTTGCAGAATTTTCTAACAAGCTGTGACAAACCGCCAATAAGGAATGACACGTACAGAATACAGCATGGCGTATTACGTATCATCTGAGATTTCAGACCGACCTGCGGGAGGGCTGTGATCAAGGGTGATGCGGACTTCATCGTTTTATGTCATACCCACCTGGGAAAAAACTCACATTTTAATGAAAATGCCCAGAAGTTGAGAAAATTTGTTGTCATTAACACCAAATTGTTAAAACAATATTTTAAAATCCGTTGTTTATTATAAAGTGCATTGAATACTTGTATGGGGGGACAAGTGATAACAGGACAAGCCTGTGTGATGACCTACATGTAAGTTACTAAATCGGTTCAGAACACACAACCCAAAAGCTTTTCAGGTAACAAAACAGCAGAATTTTGCAGGACATACTTGAATGCATGACTAGCCTGAGAATCCCTCAGTTTGCAATCATACAATGATCCCATGACGTATGTGACCGTTCCCAAACTGACCAACTGTGCATATTCTATCCCTGTCTAGCAAGGGTGCATCTTGTCTGGTAAAGGCAGACAAATAAAGACCCCCAAAAGGCCCTATTTGGCCATTTTAACAGGGCGGCTTTTTGTCTGGCTCCAACATGCAACCGAAGAACGGCGGCTCCGGTAAATCGTTTTCTGCGGAGTACACAGCGCACTCTTGAAAGTCGCAGGGCCACTGCTTCCACAGGTAGCGGATGTACGTGACGTCTTCCCAGCAGTCCTGGCTAAGCTGCAGGGTGATGGAATAGGAGGTGCTGGACACGATGGGAACTGGGGCCCACTCTTTCGACGTCATGTCACACTGGGACAAGTCTTTGGAGCAGCACACCTGAGGGAAAAGTTGTAAATGTATAGGCTCTATTAGAACTGAGTGTAGTTAACAGTAGGGTGGCAGGTAGTGAGTAGGAAGATTGTGTCACTGCAAAGGTCAGACAGCTCAGAGGTGGTTAAAATAGTCACCTTTCTGACATGAAAGGCATTCCAGGTCAAGAGGTCAACCGAAGATGCTACTAATTCAAAGGAGGTATTTTTATCTCACCTAAGAGTGACGGAGTAGTCAATTAATGCATGTAATGTTTATCACAACCTTATATGCATAATTGTTGTTGGCATCCATCTGTCTCGGAAGACAATGGTAGGCGGACGGGTTTAAGGCGACCCGTCTGCCTGGCCTGCACTTGGGTTTTTAAGGACCACCTTGAAGTTAGCAGCCGTTTCGGCAGCCGATTCCAGCAGCCGATTCCAGCAGCCGATTCGAGCTATAGTAAAGCTAGCATCCGATTCGAACACATCACTATTTATCATTATTTACTTATTTATCCCATTTATCAGATTTTCCCAGTAAAAAAATGACCTAAATGAATAGAACAACGCTTCCTTGAAGACGTTGGTGAATAATTTTAAAGTCAGGATATTTTAGAAGGACAAAAAAGGAGAAAAATAAAGAAAATGATCATAAGAGCGTCCTCTGTTGACGATAGTGGAAACTGCAGGTAATCATAAGCTGCAGGTCATGATGGCTAAAAGTATTTTTAAAAACTACTGATAGCTAACGATCTATTACGTCTTAGAAAAGTTTTAAAACTTACCTACTAGATTTGATTAACCTTCCACATGGACACTTAAGTAGGGTTTAAACTTCCCGCCACAATTGCTACTGTAGACAGTGGACTCCATACTGCTATATAACTGAATTAGGCAGGTAAACTAGGATTTTAAATGTCCTGCCACTATTTCAAATGTAGTGAAAGACGGGGCATGCAAATTTCAAATGTTAGCTATGATATCCTATGGCATACGACTTCTCATAAAAGTTTTGAAACTAACCTGTCGGATTTAATTAACCTCCCATAGGCTCAAATGTAGTACAACAGACTAGGATGTCAAACGTTCCGCCACTATTGCTAATATAGTGGAAACGGGCTTTCTGCTACTAGACTAAATTAGGCATGTGAACTTCAAATGTCAGATATGATAACTAACAGTATCGTACTTCTTACAAAATTATCAAATTTTACCTGCCGGATATAATGAACCTCCAACGGGGGCACTAATTGGGTACAAATGATTAGAATTTCTAACGTCCCGCCATTATTGCTACTGTCTTGAAAGACGGGCTTCCAGTTACTAAACTAAATAAGGCAGGTAAACTTCAAAGGTCAGCTATAATAGATAACAGTGTAGCACTTCTTACAAAAGTTTTAAATTTTATCTTCCACAGGATCTAGGAGCACTAATTGGGTACAAGATACTAGGATTTCAAACTTCCCGTCACAAATGCTAATGTAGTAGAGACGGACTTTCTGTTACTAAACTAAATGAGGCAGGTAAACTTCAAATATCACTAATGATAGCGCTAACAGTCTAGTACTTCTTACAAAAGTTTCAAATTTTCCTGCCAGATTTGATTAACCTTCCACAGGGACACTAATTGGGTACAAGATACTAGGATTTCAAACTTCCCGCCACTATTGCTAATGTAGTAGAGGCTGACTTTCTTTTATTAAACTAAATAAAGCAGGTAAACTTCAAAGGTCGTCTATGATAGCTAACAGTCTAGTACTTCTTACAAAAGTTTTAAATTTTACCTGTCAGATTTAATTAACCTCCCACAGGGACACTAATTATAATTGAGTACATGAGGCTTGGTTTTCAAACTTCCGGCAACTATTGCTAATGTAGTAGAGACGGACTTTCTGTTAATAAACTAAATGAGGCAGGTAAACTTTGAAGGTCAGCTATGGTAGCTAACAGTCTAGTACCGCTTACAAAAGTTTCAAATTTTACCTGCCGGGTTTAATAACCTTCCACAGGGACTCTAATTGGGTACAAGATACTAGGATTTCAAACTTCCCGCCACTATTGCTAATGTAGCTGAGGCGAACTTTCTGTTACTAAACTAAATAAGGCAGGTAAACTTTGAAGGTCAGCTATGATAGCTAACAGTCTAGCACTTCTTACAAAAGTTTCATATTTTACCTGCCAGTTTTAATTAACATCCCACAGGGACACTAATTGGGTACAAGATACTAGGATTTCAAACTTCCCGCCACTATTGCTAATGTAGCAGAGACGTACTTTCTGTTACTAAGCTAAATAAGACAGGTAAACTTTGAATGTCAGCTATGGTAGCTAACAGTCTAGTACTTCTTAGAATAGTTTCAAATTTTACCTGCCGGATTTTATTATCCTCACACAGGGACAGTAATTGGGTAGAAGAGACTAGGATTTCAAACTTCCCGCCACTATTGCTTATGTAGTAGAGACGGGCTTTCTGTTACTTAACTAAATGAGACAGGTAAACTTTGAAGGTCAGCTATGGTAGCTAACAGTCTAGCACTTCTTACAAAAGTTTTAAATTTTACCTGCCAGATTCAATTAACCTCCCACGGGGACACTGATTGGGTACAAGATACTAGGATTTCAAACTTCCCGCCACTATTGCTAATGTAGCAGAGACGTACTTTCTGTTACTAAGCTAAATGAGACAGGTAAACTTTGAAGGTCAGCTATGGTAGCTAACAGTCTAGTACTTCTTAGAATAGTTTCAAATTTTACCTGCCAGATTTAATTAACCTCCCACAGGGACACTAATTGGGCACAAGATACTAGGATTTCAAACTTCCCGCCACAATTGGTAATGAACTGGAAGACGGACTTTCTGTTACTAAACTAAATGAGTCAGGTAAACTTTGAAGGTCGGCTATGATAACTAACAGTCTACCACTTCTTCCAAAAGTTTTAAATTTTACCTGCCAGATTCAATTAACCTCCCACGGGGACACTAATTGGGTGCAAGATACTAGGATTTCAAACTTCTCCCCACTACTGCTAATGTAGTAGAAGACGGGCTTTCAGTTACTTAACTAAATGAGGCAGGTAAACTTCAAAGGTCAACTATAATAGCTAGCCGTCTAGCATTTCTTACAAAAGTTTTAAATTTTACCTGCCAGATTTAATTAACCTCCGACAGGGACACTAATTGGGTACTAGATACTAGGATTTCAAACTTCCCGCTACAAATGCTAATGTAGTAGAGACGGGCTTTCTGTTACTAAACTAAATGAGACAGGTAAACTTCAAATATCACTAATGAAAACTAATAGTGTATTACTTCTTACGAAAGTTTCAAATTTTACCTGCCAGATTTAATTAACCTACCACAGGGACACTTATTGGGCACAAGATACTAGGATTTCAAACTTCCCGCCACAACTGCTAATGTACTGGAAGACGGACTTTCTGTTACTAAACTAAATGAGGCAGGTAAACTTTAAAGTTCGGCTATGATAGCTAACAGTCCAGTACTTCTTACAAAAGTTTTAAATTTTACCTGCCAGATTTAAGTAACTTCCCAAAGGGACACTAATTGGGTACATTAGACTAGGATTTCAAACTTCCCGTCACAAATGCTAATGTAGTAGAGACGGGCTTTCTGTTACTAAACTAAATGAGGCAGGTAAACTTTGAAGGTCGGCTATGATAGCTAACAGTCTAGAACTTCTTACAAAAGTTTTAAATTTTACCTGCCAGATTTAATTAATCTCACACATGGACACTAATTGGGTACAAGAGACTAGGATTTCAAACTTCCCGCCACTATTGCTAATGTAGCAGAGACGGACTTTCTGTTACTAAACTAAATGAGGCAAGTAAACTTTGAAAGTCGTCTATGATAGCTAATAGTCTAGCACTTCTTACAAAAGTTTTAAATTTTACCTGCCAGATTTAATTAACCTCCACAGGTACACTAATTGGGTACATTAGACTAGGATTTCAAACTTCCCGCCACTATTGCTTATGTAGTAGAGACGGGCTTTGCAATTACTAAACTAAATAAGGCAGGTAAACTTTGAAGGTCGTCTATGATAGCTAACAGTCTAGTACTTCTTACAAAAGTTTTACATTTTACCTGCCAGATTTAATTAACCTCCCACAGGGACACTAATTGGGCACAAGATACTAGGATTTCAAACTTCCCGCAACAATTGCTAATGTACTGGAAGACGGACTTTCTGTTACTAAACTAAATGAGGCAGGTAAACTTTGAAGGTCGGCTATGATAGCTAACAGTCTAGCACTTCTTCCAAAAAATTAAAATTTTTCCTGCCAGATTTAATTAACCTCCCAAAGGGACACTAATTCGGTACATTATACTAGGATTTCAAACTACCCTCCACTATTGCTAATGTAGCAGAGACGGACTTTCTGTTTCTAAATTAAATGAGGCAGGTAAACTTCAAAAATTACAAATGATAGCTGACTGTCTAGCACTTCTTACAAAAGTTTCAAATTTTACCTGCCAGATTTAATTAACCTCCCACAGGGACTCTAATTGGGTACTAGATACTAGGATTTCAAACTTCCCGCCACTATTGCTAATGTACCAGAGACGGACTTTCTGTCACTAAACTAAATGAGGCAGGTAAACTTTGAAGTCCAGCTATGATAACTAACAGTCTACCACTTCTTATAAAAGTTTCAAATTTTACCTGCCGGATTTAATTAATCTCCCACAGGGACACAAATGTATTACAAGATACTAGGATTTCAAACTTCCAGCCACTATTGCTAATGTACCAGAGACGGACTTTCTGTTACTAAACTAAATGAGGCAGGTAAACTTTGAAGGTCAGCTATGATAACTAACAGTCTACCACTTCTTACAAAAGTTTCAAATTTTACCTGCCGGATTTATTTAACCTCCCACGGGGACACAAATGTATTACAAGATACTAGGATTTCAAACTTCCCGCCACAAATGCTAATGTAGTAGAGACGGACTTTCTGTTACTAAACTAAATGAGGCAGGTAAACTTTGAAGGTCAGCTAAGATAGCTAACAGTCTAGCACTTCTTACAAAAGTTTCAAATTTTACCTGTCGGATTTAATTAACCTCACACAGGGACACTAATTGGGTACAAGAGACTAGGATTTCAAACTTCCCGCCACTATTGCTAATGTACCAAAGACGGACTTTCTGTTACTTAACTAAATGAGGCAGGTAAACTTCAAATATAACTAATGAGAGCTAACAGTCTAGCACTTCTTACAAAAGTTTCAAATTTTACCTGCCAGATTTAATTAACCTCCCACAGGGACACTAATGTATTACAAGATACTAGGATTTCAAACTTCCCGCCACAAATGCTAATGTAGTAGAGACGGACTTTCTGTTACTAAACTAAATGAGGTAGGTAAACTTTGAAGGTCAGCTAAGATAGCTAACAGTCTAGCACTTCTTAAAAAAGTTTCAAATTTTACCTGCCAGATTTAATTAACCTCCCACAGGGACACTAATTGGGTACATTAGACTAGGATTTCAAACATCCCGCCACTATTGCTTATGTAGTAGAGACGGGCTTTGCAATTACTAAACTAAATAAGGCAGGTAAACTTCAAAGGTCAGTAATGATAGCTAACAGTCTAGTACTTCTTACAAAAGTTTTAAATTTTACCTGCCAGATTTAATTAACCTTCCACAGGGACTCTAATTGGGTACTAGATACTAGGATTTCAAACTTCCCGCTACAAATGCTAATGTAGTAGGGACGGGCTTTCTGTTACTAAACTAAATGAGGCAGGTAAACTTCAAATATCACTAATGATAGCTAGTAGTGTATTACTTCTTACAAAAGTTTCGAATTTTACCTGCCAGATTTTATTACCCTTCCACAGGGACACTAATTGGGTACAAGATACTAGGATTTCAAACTTCCCGACACTATTGCTAATGTAGTAATGTCGGACTTTCTAATACTAAACTGAATGAGGCAGGTAAACTTTGAAGGTCGTCTATGATAGCTAACAGTCTAGTACTTCTTACAAAAGTTTTAAATTTTACCTGCCAGATTTAATTACCCTCCCACAGGGACACTAATTGGGCACAAGATACTAGGATTTCAAACTTCCCGCCACAATTGGTAATGAACTGGAAGACGGACTTTCTGTTACTAAACTAAATGAGGCAGGTAAACTTTGAAGGTCGGCTATGATAACTAACAGTCTACCACTTCTTCCAAAAGTTTTAAATTTTACCTGCCAGATTCAATTAACCTCCCACAAGGACACTAATTCGGTACAAGATACTAGGATTTCAAACTTCTCGCCACTATTGCTAATGTAGTAGAAGACGGGCTTTCAGTTACTTAACTAAATGAGGCAGGTAAACTTCAAAGGTCAACTATAATAGCTAGCCGTCTAGCACTTCTTACAAAAGTTTTAAATTTTACCTGCCAGATTTAATTAACCTCCGACAGGGACACTAATTGGGTACTAGATACTAGGATTTCAAACTTCCCGCTACAAATGCTAATATAGTAGAGACGGGCTTTCTGTTACTAAACTAAATGAGGCAGGTAAACTTCAAATATCATTAATGAAAGCTAATAGTGTATTACTTCTTACGAAAGTTTCAAATTTTACCAGCCAGATTTAATTAACCTACCACAGGGACACTTATTGGGCACAAGATACTAGGATTTCAAACTTCCCGCCACAACTGCTAATGTACTGGAAGACGGACTTTCTGTTACTAAACTAAATGAGGCAGGTAAACTTTGAAGGTCGGCTATGATAGCTAACAGTCTAGAACTTCTTACAAAAGTTTTTAATTTTACCTGCCAGATTTAATTAATCTCACACATGGACACTAATTGGGTACAAGAGACTAGGATTTCAAACTTCTCGCCACTATTGCTAATGTAGCAGAGACGGACTTTCTGTTACTAAACTAAATGAGGCAAGTATACTTTGAAGGTCGTCTATGATAGCTAATAGTCTAGCACTTCTTACAAAAGTTTTAAATTTTACCTGCCAGATTTAATTAACCTCCCACAGGGACACTAATTGGGTACATTAGACTAGGATTTCAAACTTCCCGCCACTATTGCTTATGTAGTAGAGACGGGCTTTGCAATTACTAAACTAAATAAGGCAGGTAAACTTTGAAGGTCGTCTATGATAGCTAACAGTCTAGTACTTCTTACAAAAGTTTTACATTTTACCTGCCAGATTTAATTAACCTCCCAAAGGGACACTAATTCGGTACATTATACTAGGATTTCAAACTTCCCTCCACTATTGCTAATGTAGCAGAGACGGACTTTCTGTTTCTAAATTAAATGAGGCAGGTAAACTTCAAAAATTACAAATGATAGCTGACTGTCTAGCACTTCTTACAAAAGTTTCAAATTTTACCTGCCAGATTTAATTAACCTCCCACAGGGACTCTAATTGGGTACTAGATACTAGGATTTCAAACTTCCCGCCACTATTGCTAATGTACCAGAGACGGACTTTCTGTTACTAAACTAAATCAGGCAGGTAAACTTTGAAGTTCAGCTATGATAACTAACAGTCTACCACTTCTTACAAAAGTTTTAAATTTTACCTGCCGGATTTAATTAATCTCCCACAGGGACACAAATGTATTACAAGATACTAGGATTTCAAACTTCCCTCCACTATTGCTAATGTAGTAGAGACGGACTTTCTGTTACTAAACTAAATGAGGCAGGTAAACTTTGAAGGTCAGCTATGATAGCTAACAGTCTAGCACTTCTTACAAAAGTTTCAAATTTTACCTGCCGGATTTAATTAACCTCCGACAGGGACACTGATTGGGTACATTAGACTAGGATTTCAAACTTCCCGCCACTATTGCTAATGTAGCAGAGACGGACTTTCTGTTACTAAACTAAATGAGGCAGGTAAACTTTGAAGGTCAGCTAGAATAGCTAACAGTCTAGCACTTCTTACAAAAGTTTCAAATTTTACCTGCCGGATTTAATTAACCTCCGACAGGGACACTGATTGGGTACGACATTGCCAATGGTGGCGTGAAGTTTGAAATCCTAGTCTCTTGTACCCAATTAGTGTCCCTGTGGGAAGTTAGATAAATCCGGCAGGTAAAATTTAAAACTTTTTCAAGAAAAACCACAATGTTAACTCTTATAGTTGACCTTCTAAGTTTACCTGACTCATTTACTTTAGTAACAGAAAGCCCGTCTTCCACTACATTATCAATAGTGACAAGAAGTTTAAAATCCTAATGTTTTGTACCCAATTAGTGTCCCTGTGTGAGGTTAATTAAATCTGGAATGTAAAATGTAAAACTTTTGTAAGAAGTAGTACAATGTTAGTCCTCATACATACGCAATACATGTAGATCGTTAGCTATCAGTAAGCCACGATGATCGGCAGCTTAAGATTACCTGCAGTTTACATTAATCTCAATAGAGGACGCTCTTTTTATCATTTTCTTAATTTTTGTTCTTTTTTGCCAATCTAGAATATGCCGACTTTAAAATTTTTCACTTACGTTTGCAAGGAAGCGTTGTTCTATTCATATAGGTCACTTTTACTGGGAAAATCTGATAAATGGGATAAATAAGAAAATAATAATAAATAGTGATGGATTCGAATCGGATGCTAGCTTTACTATAGCTCGAATCGGCTGCTGGAATCGGCTGCTGGAATCGGCTGCCGAAACGGCTGCTAACTTCAAGGTGGTTTTTTAAGGTGAAGGAGGGGTGTGCACGTCCTTCTCCACCCTCTCGTCCACTGGCGCACTAGTCCTACAGGGACAACTGTATGCAACGTGTAAGACGGCCCCAGCAGATGCAGGTTTGTTGTTTGGAGTTTCCGTCTCCTAGGAGGACTTCCGACCAAGGATGCAAGGGGTTCCTCCTACCCCTGACTCATGTGTCATGGCGGGTGCGTCATGCCCGAACATGCCCCTATGGCCTGTCACCACCACAAAGGCCTGTCACTGCCACTAGCCGCAGCTATGTACTCATTTACACCTGAGTTAGGTGAGGAAAGTCGTGTAAAGTGCCTTTCCCAAGGGCACAAGATCGGTGACACGGCAAGCGGATTTGAACCCCGGACCTCCCGGGCCTGAGACCAACGCGCTCCCGATCGTGCCACGCGGTCCCACATGCATAATTAATGAACAACAATTAAGACATTCAAGAACTCATAAGGATTTGATATCTGAACTCTTGTTGTTTATGTCATACAATTTCAGTTCCATGTATTGTCCTTGTCATCAGAGCTCGCCCGCTGGGAAAAATGAGTGAGATTACAATGAGTAGTACTGAAAGAGAACCAGCAAAATTTGAAGCAAAACAAGGAAGAAAGATGACTCCCACAGCTACTATCTTATTCTCCTCTTCTGTAATGTTGACCTATTTACTGTAACAGTTACTGCAGCAATAGACACTAAGTCAGACTCCCCACCTCAAAGCCATCTTTAGACTTGACAGTGATGTTCATTTCTTTTGGGTAGATCCAGTCAATGTTTTTAGTAGAGGCGTCCACGGACACACTGACAGGTCTGGGACCATGGAACATCACATCTGTCTCCCCATAGGCTACTGCACGGGCAGCAAGGACCAATCGGCTGGCTACGTCCTGTTTGTCCCGCGGATGGATGCTGGAGGGGAGGGGGGGGGGGGGGGTTCACACAACATCAAATCAAAAAGGGAAAGCAGAACTTATACAGTCTTATGGTAAAAGTTTAGATGAAAGCATAAAGTTACTTTGAACGCTACAGCATTTTTCCTTTTTAAAGTATTACTATTTGTTATCAGTGATTACCAACCTTTAGAGTCACATGAAAGGCAAATGGCTTAATTAAGGTGCCGTCTAAGAATCAAAAATGACTGAAAAAAAAATTGTGACAAAACTCTAAAAAGCCCAATTCTCATTGACTAGACTGGAACTGTGTATATATAATACACTTGCCTATAAATATTTGACCTTTGAATAGGTGGATACATTGGGCTGAAAATCTGAGTGTGTGTAACTTCTATTTGAAGGAACTTAAGCCTAAAAGAAACAGTGTCTTTCATTTTTTCAAAAAGACCCATTTCCAAACTCCTGCACCATTACAAAATCTGCTCTTGTGTGAACACAATATAGCTGCAATGTGCGTGCGCCAGGCAAGAACGAGGACTAGGTTTGCTGCCAACTCACGCACATTCCTATCAGATTTTAACGCTAGTTCACCTTTATCCGTTGGGTAACCTATATCCGTTGCTGTTAAAGACAGGGTATTTGAGGATATCACGTCGATGGACGTTGCTTCCAAATTGCAATATTTTCAGTATATTGCAGTTTAAAACTACCACCCGTCCGCTTGATGGATGGTGCCTAAACACCCTGTTTTGAAAAACATCGGATATAAGTTACCCCACGGATAAAGGTGAACTAGCGTTACTCTTGTGAGGGTACATTTTCTAATGGCGCAGGAGTTTGGAAAGGGCCTTTACAGACAGAAAGTAGAGTTGGCCTCAGAAATACCTGCCAAATGGTGATTTTGCATCGGGAAGGTCCACGGCCACTGCCATGAAGACGTTAGGCATGGCTGGGTTGGGGACATAGCCGTAGTCTGCTGTCTGGTGCCATCTGATGGCAGGGAAGCCCATGCCGGTGTCACTTGGTTTGCCAGTTGTAGACAGCTAATAAGTAGCACACATAACAAGTCAATAAGACAGTAAGTTATTTATCAGGCCCCTCTCACACATACAAAAATAAAGAAAACCAAAAATCGAAAGTTGTACTGAAATTGTATTGTTGAACCACAGTCTCTAAACCTTCTGCAATGTCAGTATGTAATAAGAATGAATGAATGAAGACCTTTATTGCACATTTTGCCACAACGGGCTAAGTACAGGTCACAGCAAGACATGTTGAAAAGGTAGAGTTAACAGATACAAAATAAGGCTATTCAACTTCTAAAATAAATTCAACTTCTCCTTGCTTTTCTGTTATAGTGGAGATAAAAGAGCAGAAAAAAATACAGATATGTTTTATGATCAATGTGGCATTAGGAATATGAATTTTTCTACAGAACTTAGGTGTATGAAATGAATGAAGACCTGCACAAATCCGAAAGGAAAGTATGGATCCGTCTGTCCCCCGGACCCCATGTACCACTCCTTCCTCCAGCTGTCAATCATCCCGGGGAAGGAACAGGAGTAGGTGTCAGGGTGGCCCGTGTTAGCCTCTCCTAGTGGGGACAAAACAAAGTACTTTTTAGTTCCCTTTCAATGTAACGTCATATGCACAAATAAGTCAGACCTCACTCTAACACTGTTGTCATTGAATAATAATAAACATGGCAAAGGGCCGGTCACATCCTCTATCTATTTTTCCCATAGGGAAAACATATTGTTTTATTTGAATTCTTCTTCATCTGTTGTTTTTGGCAACACCTCAGGGGTGAGTCTATTTTTTCAAACACCCCAGTGGCAAGCCTAATGGTAAAGTATTGTGTGTGAGTAGCTTGACAAAATTACTGGGAGAGAAACATCCTGAATTTTCTTGAAAATGTTGTTGATTCTTTAGTGATGTTTCTTGATTTTTTAGTTAATTTTTCCAAGAATAGCAACCTGCAATGTTAACTCTAACTTGCCTTGGTACCATCCGATGACTACCAGGGCTCCTAGCATGTAACTTTTTTCAGAACAGTGATTGTAGGGAGCCCCAGTATGTGTATTCTGGTTGGACCTGTAAAATGAACTCAGCTAAGAACTGAATCACAGTTCCACATCACACATAAGGCTTACCTTGATACCAGATGGCCCCTGTGATGGTCATGTTGAGCAGAGGGTGAACCATAGCGTTCCACAACACTGAGTGACCACTGGGCCCTCCCACCTCCGGGCCTGCATACTGCAAGTCTTCTGATTCTTCATGGCTATGTAGAAAAGTAACAACGTACATGTACTGTATATTCGTGAATAGTTTCATAAGGTTGTTAGCCTGAGTACCATCCTCCGTAGTGATTAGCAAGCGAAAGTAGTGATCCAGCAGTTACTACAGAGGATGGTACTCAGGCTATAAGGTTGTTATGCCACTGAACAAAGAGACTCTTTTTCAGTGCTTCATCCATTGCATTATTCCCACTGAGGTTTCAGTGACCATCTGTCACCTTCCTGAAGTTATGTGTGAATCTTATGTACATTGTATGTTTTGTAGTGTGTCCTGTGTGTCTAGTTGTTGCTCTGGTAAGTGTTGAAAAGACCACAGGAAGAATAGCTAACAATAGTCTTGTATATTATGCTAAATGTGGATCTGAATAAAGTCAAAGTTAAAGTCTTCCACAGAGCAATTCTGACTGGTTAACATTGTTGTTGAGTGGAGGGAGAATTCACTTTTGGGACTGAAAAAAAGTGGTTGCAGGGATAAACAAGTCCACTAGCCCTATAGTCCCGGGCAAGTGAAAATGCCAATCGGGCAAGTGCATGTCCTTCCCCACTTGCCCGATCGGACAAGTTAGCTTTTCTCCATTGAGTGAGATTTTGATGTACTTGCTACTTTTCAAAGTCATGACATCAACCATTGATTAACACAGAAAATAGAGCCAATAACAAAAAGTCCATTGAAGGCCATGAATATACATAAAAAAATGTCATTTAGATTTCGGGCAAGTGAAAAGTTGGTTCGGGCAAGTAAATTTTTTTAAGTACTTAAGCCCGATAGGACAAGTCAATTTTAGAAAACTTGTCCAACCCTGGGTTGCTTGTTAGGCAAGATAGTTGGTTGTCTGAGAGAGGGTCTTAAATACATAAAAATGGAAGGGACTGTTTCAATGTGTCCTCTGACGGCAGGTGGTTGCCTGCATCAGGTGGTTGCTTGGCCGGAAGTTTGACTGTACCTGTTTGTAATGTTGCACTTATTTAACGCCGTCGGAGATGACCATGCCTCCACAGGTGTACCGCCCCACGACGTCGCCACCAGTCCGATGGGGTAGCCCAGGTGGTTGTACAAGTCTCTACCATAGAACCAGCACACAGCAGAGAAGTACTTCCAGGCTGCACCTCCAACACTGTCTGCAAGGGGGCATGATTAGACCACAGATTTATTTTCTTGGTTCTACATTCTAAAGAAAAAATTTAGCTCAGGTGGTAAAGTAAAAGTTTAGCCCGGGTGGTTGCAACAAACTGCGCCTCTGACACTGTCTACAAGGGGGCGTCATTAAAACTGACTTGGAAAATTCAATGATTCTGGAGAGAGTTACTCTGAAGCAAATGTTCATTTTCAAAAGTTTCAGTGCTGATTGGATGACATCCTCTGGAGACCCCAAAACTAATGCACAAGGGCAAAAAAAAGAAAAAATCCAGCAAAAACAAAATGCTGCTAAACCAGTTTAAACATCCAGTCCATTCTTTCCCAGGCTTGGTTTGTCTTATGTTCACCTGTAGTAGAACTGTAAGAGACAATCGTCAACGATGTTTTTATAGCCTTTCTTGTTTAAAGAGGGAAACAAGGGCGCAGACCATGTACCCCATTACCCTGGAGAGCAGATCCTCTGACAAGCATAAATTCTCATTGACTAGGGATGCTATTGGGTCAAATGTGGCCACTGTGTTTTGGAGAACAGGCAAAAATCAATACATGCTGACGTCAACAATAAAATTGAATCAGTGTGGCCTAATATAACGAATACAGTCGATTCGCCGTAAACCCAACCTCAACACAATGTCGTAGAAACATGCTGCTACTTCTATACGTTAAGTCCATGCTCAGAAAGTGAGCAAAATTTAACAAACAGACAAGAAAACCCACAGAAATAGTCACCTACTGAACATATGTCTTGCAACGGCTGGAGTGTATAACGGTCTGAAATTCGAAATCACCCGCTGAAATTGGCGTATGTGCAGAAGTTAAAAACGTCATGTTTCCCGTGGGGAATAAGGACAGACGCTGCCGTCTGCCGGCGTCGGGTGACTAAGTATTTTATAGCCCCATCAGTGGCCGTCTATGGAAGGTCTTTCAGCCGTCCGATTTGTCAGCGGCCGTTTCCGACGGCATCTGAAGCTTGCAGACGGTTTGAAACGGGCTTAAACGCTCTCAGACGCCTTTGGACGCCCTTGGACGGCTTTCGAAGAATTTCAGACACTTGAATTTTCACATAACGTAAGGTTACCAGTTTACGGTCGATTTGTTAATAATGCCGTTTTATGGAAAGCGCGTAGATCGGGAAGTGAAAAGCTGTCCTTAATTGGAAGACATCAAAGTCGGTCTGCGTCAAGCTCTGTGTGGCATCATATTTCTTCTGAGGATTTCTTGCCGTACGAGCGTCTTTAATAAACAAGTCTGCAGCCAAGAATTCTTCCAGGGTGACCAATTTACGGTCAGTTGGGTGTTTCTCCATGAGGTTATTTTTCTAAAGGACATATATCTGATCATTTCCCTTAAAAGTCCCCCACGTAGTTCACTGAGATAACACAATGGATAAATTGTTTACATATGGCCATGCCGCCACTTTGCATCGCCGCTAAACGTTATCGGTAAGTCATCTTTGCCCCAACAGAACGCCACTCAGAGCGCCATGCTGTTCGACAACTTGCACAATGCTACTCATAATAATGGCAACGCATTTGGATGTTGTTATCACCTGTATAGATAGGAACTGGCCTTGAAATGCGTTCAGTATACATGTGGCTTGCTCACGCCGTGCCCTCCCCACATAAATTAGCCCCAACAGCGCCCCTTGCGACAATTTCTCGCTCTCCAGTGCACTAAGCTTTAACGGGCAAGTCACGTGATGCAACATGGCGTTTGAAAACTACCCGCTCGGCGAGGACAGTCACTTGTTTTTATGCAGTTTATAAGAGTTTCCTTGGACAACATACATAAAATCACCATGCATTCTTGAGATAAGAACTCCAGGTTTGGTTTGAGGTGATATTTCAATTCATAAAGAGTTTGTTGGATTTTAAAGAGGGGACGAAAATAGCCGTCTAGAATTACGATCAGAACCGGGTCATCTGTAATAGTGTTGTGCGCACTCAAGCGTAAATGTAAATTGTTGTCGGACTTTTCAGACGTGATTTGCTGGATGCAAAGTTATAGGATAACTAAGGCAAGACACATAGATGATATAAACGTACTTCTTTCCTACTCAAGAGAATTTTCTTTTTTACAATTGACCTCGAAGTCTGCATCCACCAATAAGTGACCGTAAACTGGTCCTGCACGTAAACTGGTAACCTTACGTTAGGTTGTATTGAGTGAAAGTTTACTTACCAGAACTAGCCACAGACCAGGGCTGTAGGATCTTGTCCAAGTCATACAGAGGTTTGTCTGACTGGACCAGGTCTGCTGTGAACAGTCGGATGTCGGGGAAGTCTGCTGCCTCAGCTATAGCATATGATGCATTGAAGGCCTACATAAACAAAGACAATAATGTAGTAAAGGACACTTGATGAACATGTCATTTCGGGTACATCGGTATACTGTATTGTACATTAGGGGTGGGTACAGAAAATTCAGGTCCAGGTCCAGAAGATCTGAGGTCCAGGTCCGGACCTGAAGTTGGAACTTTATTGTTTGTGAATTAGGGCAATACCCAAAACAATGGTCCATTTCGCTACAAGGAAATCTTCACGTAAACAATACTAACTGCCTCTATCAAATTACACCAATTTTGACTGTAGAAACTTGATAAAAATGGGTATCAACTCTCATCTATATTGCTCTTGCTATTTTCTTGGACCAAAAAGCCTCAAAACATGTGAATGCCTGCCACCAAAGTGCTGGTTCATTTTCTGTTTATCTGTCCATTTTCCAATAGGTCCAACATCCAGTCCACTGAATTTTTTAAGGTTTGTTTTTTCGGACCAGTCCAATAAGAAAAAAACGTTTTTGTACCGGTACACCATACCGTGTGCGTGCGTGTGTGTGTGTGTCTGTGTCTGTGTGTACACGTATGATAATTGTGTGTTTGTATTTGTGTGACCAAATATTGGGACAATCCACCCTGGCAAGTTACAATCTATCATGTTAACAGGTGCAGACACACAGATACACACACCCAAAAACATGATACCTTCTTGCCAAAGGTGACAAAACCCCAAAACATGGAGGCAACAATGTATCATGTTGCAAGATGCCCCCTACCTGTCTGACAGTGAACTCCATGTTGCTCTGCCCGCTGCACACCCACACGTCTCCAAACATCACGTCCTTCAGCAGGATCCACTGTAACATCCCCTGGTTGTCATGGACACCCTGGAACTGGTACGGACCGCCCCATGCCGTCGGCTGCAATGTCACTTTCCAAACACCCCTCCCATCATAACCTAGGAAAGGCATTGGAAAAACAATTTGTTAATACTAAATAGATTGATTTGAGGCCTAGGGAAAAAAATTATGTTTCCTGGTTCAGTCCTGACAAAAATAGGGTCGGTAGGTAGGGATTATCTTTTATTAGGCTGGCCAAAACTCTAGTGATATATATAATTATCAATAGAGTTGAACAAGGTAAACCAAAATGCACAAGGACACGTCTTTCAATGTCAAACTTTAATTTTGTGCATAATAGAAACATTTATCCGTCCTTAAATATGACAAACTGTTTTTACTTCAACAAGAATAGCAGGCTGAGTACAAATTCTTTCCGGAAGTTATCTGAGTTCTGACATAATGAAACATGAACAAGATGATTGACAGCAAAAGAGTTTTTGTGTTATCATAATGGTGGAAATTTAAAGGGTAGGAGACACAAAAATACTACATTTTCTTATTATCTGTACAATTCAATGAACATGAACACGAACATTAATACATGAAATACAACCCCTTCTGATTTAAATTAATCAGATTAAAACTTTAAAGCCGACTTTATCTTATGTGATGTCACATCGAACATGGCGCCTGGTTTGGAACATCTCACAATATATAAATGGTTTGCAAAAAACATTATAGATAAGCAAACAGTGTTAAATCATCATGATTACATCATACAATTGAAAGATATCACTGACAATATTTGCTTCATTTGCTTCACAAAAAAGTTCTTTGTGAGCCACAGTACAAAGTTTCAAACCACCTGCCATGTTCATTGTGACATCACAAGAGGGAAAGTCACCGTTTCATCTAAAAAATTACCTGGTGAGAAGTCTCAAGACCCTGACCTATGATTTTTATAAGATTTGATGTTCAATAATGTCAGAAGTGTGTAAATGGCTGTGTTATTAAGTAATATCATATCATGTAATGGTTATAAAATGTAATTTCAGATCATTTTAATTTTGATGTTATTTGTGACATAGTTATACCAATTAATGGTTACCATACCTTCATAAACTGTTGTTGAGTAGAAACCATCTGTTGCTGCGCCCCAGGCACTGACGTTGACAGTAGCTCCCACCTCTCCATACCCCCAGAGTACAGCCCTGTGTGGCCCCTGCTGTAGAACCATGTGGTTCCCATAGTAGGAGGCCCAGTTGAATGTTCCTTGAGCTACGTAAAACAAAAGAAATTTAAGACTTGTTCATAATTCAAATCTATCCATAAAATATGATTATTCAGCTTGCAAATAAAGCTGGTGCATTATTTTGTGTTATTATGTTTACTGTAACAGTGTAAGTGCCTGGTGGCACATAGCAAGTTTTGCTGTTTCTGTAGCACTGGGTACATCTTTACACTGCCAAGGCGGCGTTGCTAGCCCCTGCTCTTTTAGCGTGCTCGAGGCACCTCTTCGAACATGGGACCCCTATTTTAAATTGTCCCTTCTGAAAGATGGTGAAGCTCAACTTGAACTGGGGTCTCCCAGTTACCGACTAAGTGGAACCAGGAGCTTGACTTTGAGAGCCGCTACCAGTTGAGCCACAGGAACATCTCCTACTGTATTTACCAAAGAGATGTTAAAACTGAGAACTTTGTTACATTGAATGGTGGTTGTACTCAGGCTGACCAAATCAGATACAATTGGATACAAACTTAATCTCTGTACTAAGTAAATTTACCTTGGTTGTAGGCTAATCATAATGTTCTTATATTTAATACCAACACTAAAAAATCTATACAAGATATGAAAACAATTAAGAAGGCAACTTATACTTACTAGTAGTTTGATATCCCTTTTTTTTACTGAACAAGTGTAGGAATAATACAAAATTGTTACAAACCCAGATGGCAATTGTTGTTAAATGCATGATTTAGTGGCAACAGATGGTATCTGTCTAAGCAGTGAAAGTTGATCAGGTTGAAAGTCTATCTGCAGGTACAATGGTCACACCAAACATTGTATTTGTTTACTATGTAACCCGTGATCGTATTGACTTGTATTAAGTATAAACTATCAAGAATTCACAAATACTTCTTTCGGAAGGGACTTTAAATAAAAAGGGGCCCGTGTTCGAGGAGGTGTCTCCAGCATGTCAATCAGCCTCATTACTAAAATAGTTGGGTACCTACTGTCCGTAATTACAATGGATATTTATTCATTTACATGTATTTATAACCGTATTTCATTTTATTTATTTATTTATTTATTTCATCTTGAAACAAATGGGTAGCCCCTACAACAGTGCATAGTTGATTTCCAAGGGGGCCCACCAAACATACATATGTAACCAGCATGCACACATTGGCAGCTGGTTACACCATGTCAAACAACCTAACACTGCTCGAAAACGCAGATTTCCGCTGTGCAAATCCGTGTACACATGCAAGTAAATCCAGAGTTTCCACGGGTTTCAACGGGTGCCCACTGTGCGAACGTGACGTGCCCCTATATGGGGCACCTGTGCAAATCCGAGTAAACGGACCACTCGCGTGTGCATAACGTGCCCTCTATGAGGAAACCTGTGTGCGCGAACCGTGCAATCTTAGTACACGTGTGCGTACGTGTGGAAACTAGCGACGTTTGCTTTTGTGTGAGAATGACGGATGCATAAATTAGCGGGTAATTATCACCTAATTATCTCCCCGGGCCTCGACTGCGCCACAATTACCCTTTGTTATTGACAGCAGCGTCATTTTCACTGCCCCGGCCCTTCCTAGCCCAAAAATTACCCTCCCAGCTTTCCCCTTCCCCTGTATATAAATTATAGTGTGTTTGTTTTATTCTTTCTAGATGTGAATTAACTTTCGTTGTTTTTGCAGTTTTAAGTATTATTTGAGAGTTGACTGCTCCTGATGCGTTCCTCCATATGTACTGGCTGTCGATCCTTTGGCTCCCATAGGTTTGTCGGTCCGACACCAGTACTTTTGGGTTTTATTCGCAGTCTCAACATTTTGAGTTCACTCTACTGTGCTGGTTGATGACATAAAACTCCCGTAGGTCTTTGGATTTCAGCATTCCTGCTCTCATCCGTACACCTCCAGTTGGCCTTTTACACAAAAAAGTTGCTAGTCCAGAGCCTATACATTTACACAGCCGCAGCAGATTTTCTAAGCGTGAACATGCAAGTTCGTAACGGTGGTATCCAATCCATCGTGAGACGTGTAGGGCCTCCACGGAGACGAAGGAGCTCCAAATCACCTAATCGGCAGCTACGATGAAGAGCTAATAGGGTGCGTCAGCCGACCCGGCCCGGGCGGCGAGAAAAATCGCACCGACAAAGGGCCAACCCGACCCTCGGTGGTCGGGAGGCCAGATGTTGCTCTATAAAGCAGAATTTGGTCCCACGGCGTCGGCAGTAAAATTCAATTCCATGGCGAGATAGTGTCCAGTCTTGACGTAGAATCATTTGCAAGCTTTCATAAAGTTCACCGCGCTGTCAGTCGTGCGATCAAATACTTAGCTATCGGGGTCGGAGCAGCGTGAAACCACTCTGAATGAAATGAGTCAAGATCTGAAATGACAACTGTAAGGTTTGAAAATGGAGACACGTGTGCTGATTGGTCCTCATTCCCAAACACCCATCTCGTGTGTGAAATGCGATTGGCTACATCGGATGGGTATTTTGAATACAGACACAATAAGTCGTTGTATATACTATTTGTGTGTATACGGCAAACTCCTTCCAAAGCAAATTTCCTCACCCGGCAAACCTTAGTCAACGTTGAGAATCGCGAAGGAGGCTATAGGACACGCGCGTCGGAATACCGTGTTTTCAAGCTTAGACAAAACACTGACATGTGTCCAGTCCATCGCCAGTAGTTAACTTTCGTGCTTTTTAACTTGCTTGTTTACCTCTAACGGACCGTATTTCCCATTAGTAACAGAAATTTTATTAGCTCATGCAACTTAGAGCTTCTGTACAATTGCTATGAAATATCTGAGAAATGTTACTAGCACACGTATTCGCGATCGGCTCAATATTCGACAAAACTCAAGCCAGGCAGACAATCTCCCTATCGATATCAAACAAAAACTACACTGTTTGTAAAAGTGAAATATACGAAGATTGAAGTTCTCCATAACATTATTAGCTTTGTAATATTTTGAATCGATTTTTACGACAAACAAGGAGTCAACATAATGCAAATCCAACATGGCGCCGGAATAATGCGGCGTTATTATAAACAAAGCCGCGCCGACCGACCAAAGAACAACACTTCCAATCTATGTATTGATAGGCGTCGAGTTTAAAGCCTCCTTCCAAGTTGGCTGGGGAACATATACATTGCCATTGATCATTTGTTAAAGCTTTGTCCGTTCTATTTATGCTGTTTCTTCGAATACACGAATCACATACATTTGAGATCAGTAGTCTTTGTCCCGCGTTCCCGACAAATTACTGCAAACTATAAATCACTGTATTTGTTAGCCCAAACAAATAAAACAAGTTCTTTCTGTGATTATTTGCGACCTCTATGTTAGTCTTGTACATATTCCACGAATTAATACGTAGAAAGAAAAACAGCTCTTCTTAGCTTTGAGCTTTTACGTAGATGACAACTAACTCAATACACATATACATTTAATGTCGCATAGAAAACATTTCATATGAAGTAAAAGACATTGGGCACACTCCGTTTAAATCTAATTTTTTTGCTTCTATAGTGTGACTCTTACATGCAATCTGTATATCTAGGTAACGTAGTTGGTTGAGTTTCGTATATACGGCACGATTTTGGTCACTATAGGGGGATTGCAATGCGTTGCAAATCTTATTTCGCATACTGTTGGCGTCGGTTTCATTATTGACTTTCCCGCAAGTACAGACCGAAATGTGGCAAGAGTTTAAGGGATTTTTAATTGACAATTCACCAAACTGAATTATCAGACACTTCTCAGCTCTCCATTGTTAACGATAATTGTGAAACACGGGAAGTGTACAACAGTGGGGCGCGTGGACTCTTCGCGTGCCCTATCGTGCGCACAGGTTTTCATTGTAGGGGCACGCGGGAACAGGCAGTCCGTGGAAACCCGTGCCCACGGTGAGAACACGTCAGGTTCCACCATCGTGCACAATGTTGGGAACTCGTGGAAATCTGCTTTTTCATGCAGTGTAAGTTATGTTTGTTTATTTGTTTGTGTTTACCTGCTAAGCTGCACCACACCAGGTAACAGTAAAACACACCAGATTTGTACTGAAGTGTACAAGCTGCATATTCGGACAAATTATTTGATCCACTCACACAGGGAAGGACCCCTATTTTTTCCACAAATGGCGTTTATTTTAACGTGCTTGAGGTGTGGCTCTCCTCAAACAAAACTTTTAACGTCCTATCTGAGGGACGTCCCCAACTGAAGTTTAATAGATAATGTTACTCATGTACACCTGAGGGAATTGATGTAAAGTGACTCTCCCAAGGGCATAACATCAACAGAGTATGACCCTGCAATTATGATGATGATGATGATGAATGGTTTATTGGTAAAAAAATCACTCGCAGCCTGTTTGGCTGAATTGCGGATTTCGTACAGATAAATTTTGTCCAGCCAGAGCTAATTCTAGAAATATTAAAACATCTATAACATCAATTATATCTTAAACATTTAAATAACGATTAAAATTCTGACATTGATAAAGCCAAATACGTGCGTGTAGCAACACTTTAAAACACAACAGATATCCTTAGATACCAAGACATTAGGCATTCAAAAGGCGCACAACGTAGGGGATCGGTGAGTTTCTTAGTCTGTCAGTCCTACATTTCACATGTCGATATTTGTCACAGTTTCTGGTGGTTCTGTTGTGATAGTCCGATCCCTTTGGTGGTAGCATTGACGGTCTGTGTCTCTCCAAGTAGGTTATCTCCAATTATGCCAAATATTGAACACTTCTTTCCAATTGCACATGTATCAATGGAGTTCAAGAACTGCTAACCTGGCTATGCTAAATGGCTTTAAGCCTTTTGGCATAACAGTTTAGCATGCACATTTGGGGTTGTCATCTGGGAACCACAGGATAATGTTTCTTTCTGTTTCTACTCCTTTCTTACATACGTATCAGAAGCCTCAGGTCAGTTCCCAGCTGTTGCTAAAAGTAAAAGCTGACTGTAATAATACAATAGAGTATGACATATAATTCATGAGCTCCACGTATCATTTAAGCTTCTGAGGGAAAGACGTAGTGTAACTTTGCAGCTCAGAGGGCCCAACTATAGGGATTTACTGAGCTGTATCTAAGAAAACTGGGTTCTGTTGCAAGTGGAATCGTTAACAGATAAATTTTAAGGCTACATTCTTAACAACTTAGTACAAAATCTCTTGACTTCACATTATCTAAACAGCTCTACTGGCCAAAACAAACATCGTGGGCTAACAAACATAACAAAACTTAACCCTACTTTGCTAAAAACACAACTAGCACTCACCGGTGACGCTAGAACCCGACAAAAGACACAAAAGAGACAGAAAACACAGGGGAAGAAGAGACCCGCGCATCTTGAACACTGCCATGTTTACTTAATGACCTTTGACCTCTACACAGGTGATTGTCATGTGACTGAGTATCTTCACTTCTGACATAGTGGCAAGGGTCCAAGTACATGTAACGTTATATCATGTATTGAGTCTTTAAGGCCGTGCTGATTTCATATGCATATGAACCCCATCATCTGGCAACTCTAAAACTTGTGCGAGCTTGCGAATAAAAAACGTTTGGCCAAAAAACGGTCCCTTCAATTGAGAGTTTGACAATACACAGAGTATTGTATACCAAATAAAAGTCTTCATTTTTGTTCTTTAACATTTCTTCTTTGACCTTGGAAATTACTTTTTTTCTTGTCATACTGACATTGGTAACATTTCTTTTTTGCAAATTATGGCATATATTTGTCATTTTTCAGCTGACTTCGTACGATTCATAGTATGATTGAATTTCATTCTTCGGAGACGGCCGAAAATTGACGCGCGCGCGGATGTCATCCATATAATCAAATCAACATGGCGTAATATACCTGTGTAAAATGTTGTGTAGGCCACGTTGAGTCAATTATATTTCTTTCACAGCTTCTTCGTCTTTGGAATTTACTTTGGCATTCTATGGCATTAGTACCCGTTTCAAATTCAATAGTATTGCAGTTTACAGCAATAATATGTTAACTCCTTTAATTTGCAGCTGCTTCGCAATTGGTTTATGAAAATAGACAAAAATTGGCGCGCGCGGGTGTCATCCATATGATCATATCCAAGACCATCCAAGCAACAAAGCAAGATACCTGAAGGCCTATTAGAAAAGAAAAATGTTGCGTTTCCGGTACTGAAAAAAAGTCCAACTCATTCTCCTGAAAATACAGTTTAACAATGCAAAACTAAAATGCATCAAGGCACCGATGTTTTCAACATCATATAGTAATATTATATAGACATACATTGTAGAAGCATATGTAACGTTATATCAATAAACTGAACGACACATTCATACATCACCTTCAAATTAAAGCCTCTTAAATAATCTGGGCGAAAGGCAACATTTTCGCAAAAATGCAGAATGATTATATTTATCTCCATGACAAATGGATGTATAGTTTTTGGTGTGTGTGTCTGTCTGTGTGCGTGTCTGTGTGTCTGTCTGTCTGTGTGTTTTTTATATTTGTGGTCAGCATAACTCTAGAACAACATCAGTTACAACTATATATATATACTACGCCGACGAAACATTTATAACCGTAGAACAGCTGACAACACGCATGCTGAAAGCGGCAGAGGAATCACGCAACATCTGCTTGGCAATATCCAATTATCGCAACGCCTAACACGTATACCAGGAAAAAATATTGGCCATTGCAATGCGCTAGCAAGGCAGAGTTAAACATCTGTTTAGGAATTCCTCTACCGCGACAGCTGTTCTTGAATTAGACAACAAATAACCTTCCCTATCTGCTTGGAGATAAGCTGCTCACCAAACGCCAAAACCACATTGCCTGTTCCGCAATACCGAAAATATAGGGGTGATTTCTGAAATTATAACATCGATTATAACAACAGCTACCGCGATAAAAAAAGAACGTGCATCATCGCGCAACTGAGTATAGGCGACGTGCCAAACTACATACGAATTCGAATACGACAAACGGAACAAGATATAGGTGTGAACACTCAAGACATAGACTGACTACAAGACTCTGTCGACGTAGGTTACCCTCCAGCCACAGTGCAGTTAGTCAACTTGAGATATTTCAGTGGCTGAAATTTGTATTGAAAGCTCAGTGGCGGCAGCTGTGTGTAGTTGGTTTGTACATATACATACATGTACGAGGGTGAGTCAGAAAGTAATGCAAGTGGTTTCATAACAGAGTCGTTCTTTGATGGAATGAGTTGAAATTTGGCACAAAGGTTAAGACATATCTCCTTTAATTTTGAGGTTGAAATATCTAAATTTGTTGCTCATTATTTTATGAGAGACTGAGCTGCGTTCAAGGTGACCACACCCTTGGTATCCCGTCAGAAGAAAAGTGAGGTCCAATTAACGTACAATTAAGAATTTCCCTAAACCAATTTTTGCTACTGTAGGAGACAGAGCCTGCACATGTAATAAGCTGCATTTTTCTATAAGCCACATGCTTAATTTCAACTCTGAAATCCGAGCAGTTTTTCTTTTTTCGTTGCTGGTATAGAGTGAGGTATAAGCGGTCGTCAGGGTCATGAGATCTGTGGTGTTTTGATTAAAACTGCCTGTAGCCTTCTTTCCCATTAACAAAGAGAAATGAAACTTAGCACACTTTTTGGACTTTAAACAGTTAATAACTGTGTAAAGTTTCGTTTCTTTTGATTAATGAAAAAGTAGTCTTTTTACCAACAACTCACGAATTCGCGTATAAATCCAACAGCTCTATAACACAACTTATCACATCCTAGCAGCTGTAAATAAAGAACCATTACGAGTTTAGAGATGAAAATTGGCACGCAACCTATAGAGACATTTGGTATTATACATGTATAATTTCAACCTCCTATAGTGATTTTCAGTGGGTCATATTTAGAGGAATTGATAGCCTGACAAGCTACCAAGGGTGTGTTCATCTTGAAATCAACTCAGTTGCTCAAAAAAATGATAAAGACCAAATCTAAAACATTCAATCTCAAGAAGACATATATCTCTACTTTTGTGCCAAATTTCAACTGAATTGATTAAAAATCGAGTCTGTTATGAAACCACTTGCATTACTTTCTGACTCACCCTCGTATACATGTTGCTTACACTCTATATATGTTTGTATACCAGGATTTGTTGTTTATTTTGAAGTTGTAAATTTTTACATATGACAATCGGATGTCCCAACATTCACATTGCTCTGTGATAGGTATAAAACATTCTATAGAATGGCACTTTGGATTTTAAAAAAAACAACTATACTTTCACAATTCTTTTTATATATATGTTCGTTGCTAATGTGCTAAGTTAATGTAGAACTGCGCTTAACTTAAAATGAAAGAATATTATTTCGACACAAAAGAAACAAACAGAAGGCTACCATTAAGTCAAGTTGTTTCATAGTAACATCTAATTCTCTCAAGTTGGAGAATAAAACATAGTTGACTAGTTAATACATTTTCTTTGCAGTATGGGTAACTAGTGTACTGATTCTGTGGCCCCAAATTATTTTGTTTTCTTCTATGCCTTCTTTAGTATAACCCTCTTGCGCCCTATTGTAAATATTTAGGCACGCCTTCGTTAACCAAACAGGCTTCATTTCCTGCTGTGGAAAATAAAGTGGTCGTTAAAGCGCATGCGTCATTACGTCATTTGAACAACTTGACAGTAACAATAGTTAGAACATATCTATATAGCCGGTATAACCGCCCTTCGACGTAACACACCAGCTTCTGTATCTGTATCTATATAGCCGGTATAACGGCCCTTCAGCGTAACACACCAGCTTCTGTATCTGTATCTATATAGCCGGTATAACGGCCCTTCAGCGTAACACACCAGCTTCTGCATCTGTATCTATGCAGCCGGTATAACCGACCTTCGGTGTAACACACCAGCTTCTGTATCTGTATCTATATAGCCGGTATAAGTGTCCTTCGGTGTAACACACCAGCTTCTGTATCTGTCTCTATATAGCCGGTATAACCGCCCGTCAGCGTAACACACCAGCGTCTGTATCTGTATCTATATAGCCGATATAACCGCCCATTAGCGTAACACACCAGTTTCGCAGGCACGCGGCGCGGCAGCAGCTGGTTATATTACACCGAATGACCCGTCACACCTAACTTTTGCACATCTATCTGAAAGCGTTCTTTAAAACTATCCAGAGAAGATGCTTCTACTGTGCCTAATATATAATATAATACATCAGGTGTATTTGCAGCCAGCACAGTAGGTTAACTAACGATAGATCTTCCATTTCTTCTTCCTTGTCTCCTCCTTGGTCAGCAGAAATACAAGATGTTTTTCAGCGATCATCAGTTTCTTGGAAGCCTACCCAAGAGACATATGTTGTCATTATGGACTCTATTACCATAGATACAGAGTCGTCGTCATTAAGTCATGTTGTCTAACCAGTTCTGCTGTTCTGCCAGGGTCCATTCATTCACGTCGACCCGTACATGATACAGGTGTAACATTGTTCTCCAGAATACTTCAATTCTTTGGGGGCAGCTTTCGAATTCCTGACAGTTCAACCTACATCGGTACGTATTTAAACTATATTTTCTGGCGTAGGTGATGTGACACATGCTAGTAAGTTACGAATAGCTGCATTTTCTCAATTTTTCGTGCCAGCTGAATTCAGACTCGCAGGCAAATAAATAAACAGTTCAAGCAATCTGTGACTGAAGGAAGAAACTCTGCACGCGTTTATCAATTCCGTTTAATGGCACTACCTCTTGCAGTCCCATAAAAGATTAAGGTATGAAATTAATGGCAGTGTTTTTTCAGTAACTTTTTCCGCACCTGTGTCTGCAGGTACCTGTAAAATGACAATGCGCTGTTTCTCAAATAGCTTGACCTGTATAACACTACCAAGGGTGTAAATGCGATTTTTACGTGAATTTAACGGAGAAAACTCTAGAAATGCTTTAAGATGCGACTGCAGTGAAAATATATGTGAAAGGGACAAGTTGAAATGTTAGGGACATGTGAAGCATGAAATGTGATGCAGATAACATCCAATCCTCAAACTGAGCTTTTGACCTACTTAGTACATGCCATAGCCCTATTTGCTCATTGTATAGTTGTCTGTGACAACGCCCCCTTTTCTGTCATTTAAAAATTACTCACCGTTCTGTTTTGCTACTTCAAGAATCAAAATTATTGAAAATTCGTTAGAATCAGGAACATAACAGTGATACATTTCTAGCCAAAAAGATACACATTTTAAAGCAAGGAATGGTGGATTTAAACCTCCTTGTTATGTCAGTTGTGCACCAGAAAAAAACAGGAAAGTCAATTACTTGAACTTTCCGGAGTGAAATACCGAGCTCGGTCCACTTTTTTATGAAAAATACGGTTGAAGCTCTGGCGATTTTGAAATTCAGCGAGCTGCGACGGATCTACAAATTAGCCCGGCATTCGATTAAATTGTGACGCTGGCTAAAGGACAGCGACCCTTTTTAGTATCGTCGTCGAGCGACAACAGTCGAGATTCAAACTCACTAGATACAGAGACACTCTCTAACGGCTAGACAGTATATACTACACATACACAGTATTATGATCTGGCATTGGATAATTAGAGGACACATCTTTTGTTCTTTTTGTCACATGTAACCTGTTCAGCCACTTCTGCTGCATTCGTCTCTTTTGTTTGAACTAATCTTTATTCATGAGATGCTCAAAATCGGGCAGCGAACCACTTTCTCAGAAGGCCCTTGATGAGTACTCTCCAAGCAGAGGTTAGGCTCCGGCTGTTTTTCAACGTTTTTTTTAGTCGTTTTTATCGGGCTTTCTATTTTGTCATTTTTTTTGCTGTGTCCAACCTAAGGACAAGGGAGGAGAACCTATTAATGACCACTCTCAGCCCAGGTAGACAACTCCAACACACCACAGTTGGCCACCAGGATATTGCAGTAGCAAACCATGGTCTTAGCTTAAGGGTGTATCATGATGGAGTTATTATTGTTCAAAACTGCTAGCTGCAATCGAATCATTCTGAGGTCTTAACAAGACCTACCCGAATACTAAATATCAAGACAATCCATCCAGGCATTCTTGAGTTATCATGTTCAAAAACACAGACAGACAGACGGACTGACGCAACAAAAACTTTACAATGTGCCAAGGACTACAATGCTTTCTGCTTACATGTAGGAATTGCATGTGCAAAAACAAGAAGTAAGAAAACAAGAGTAAGAAAAACATACAGTACATTGTCATGGAAAGTTACCTGCAGTGTAGACTCATATTCCTAGAGGGCGCAAGTAACCAATTGTGGAGATACTGTAAATTTAAGTTCGCGGGGATTTACTTTCGCGGTAGTGGGAAAATGGAGTGTTCGCAGTGGTTTTACGTTTGCGGTAGCGCCATAGACTGTAGTAAAAAAACTATAATTGAAAAATGTTTGCGGTGGTTTTAAGTTCATGGTGAAATGGCCACCACGAAACTGCGTTCACAAATTCTGTGACCCTAAACTATATTCATTCCTTGCATATCTGTGGCTTAATTGTATCTGGAAGTCGATAACAGGACTTCAAACAACATACGACATTTACGACCAGAAGGCTCCCTACGTACTTGAGACACTGTGAAATGTCCCTAGTGGTTTCCTTTTCCTGGTTTTTGTGTTGTTCCCCTGCCTTTCTTGAATAGCAATAAAAATATTTCTAGTAGGCTGTGTAGGGTTGAGAAACAAACATGCTTTCCATCCAATCTCATAGTTGCACACAACTACAACAAAAAAACACAATCATTATGAAAAATCACCACAGCTCACCTCACCCATCCCTAATGACCTCTTTGTGGGTTGTTGGAATTTAAAAAAAGATTCTTCTTTAAACATTGAAAATTATGGTGAAAGAATTGCTTTTGTATCCTTCATCTGAAGGCATACACTGTTGAACTATGTCAAGTCATTGTACCTCCCTACTTTGTTCAAAGGCAAAGGCGATAACAACACACCTATGACGAATACAGAAATTACGTCACACTCGGTTTATATCTAACGACAACAGGCACATGCCATTGTTCTCTTTCCCTCCCTTTTTTGAACAAAGGGAAAAAGACAATAACGACACACCTTTGACGAATACAGAAATTACGTCACACTCTGTTCATATCTAATGACAACAGGCTACCTTTGGCACAAGCCATTGTTCTCTTTCCCTCCCTTTTTCAAACAAAGGAAAAGACGATACCAGCGCACCAATGACGAACAGTTTGGCAAGGTGTGCACAGGTGACGCACACAGGTGCAGCCTGACTGGCAGGTAGGGGCGGGCAACAGGTGAAACCTGGCGGGTTGCCAGGGGCGATGGGCGTGGCCGCTCAGGCGTGAAGGACAGGTGGTGGGGAACAGGTACTCGCCAGGTGGGACATTGGAGGGTCGATAATAGGTGTCATCATGTCTGCCTGGGAATTCGTGCTTCACCTGTTTTCACCTGTCTGTAAGTTGGTTGGTTGGTTGGTGAAACTCAGCATTCCTCAGAAAGTTATGAAATTCAATTTATGGTATACCTTGGCCAAAGTGAGTTGATTTTGAGAGACATGTACATGGTACAAATCAACATCTGGCAGGGAATCTATAATTTCCCTTGTGTCTGTTTGTACGTTGGTTGGTTGGTTGGTCAGTAATATTCAGAAAGTTATGAAGGAATTCTTATGTTCCTTTGTTGTGGCAGAAATGATTCAATTTGATTTTGTGGAATATTGTACAGCGTATAAGTCAAGACCAAGAAATTACTGTAAATGCATTTAAGTTCGCGGGGATTTAATTTCGCGGTAACGGGAAAAAGGACTCTTCGCGGCGGTTTTAAATTCGCGGTAGCACCATGCACAGTAGTCTCTTAATGCCAAGGAAAAATGTTTTTAAGTTCGCGGTGAAGCGGCCACTGCGAAAACCGCGAACATTAATCCACCGCAAAAGTTTCTGCATTTACAGTACATGTATTACCATTGTGGGACAGGGAACCCCCCTAGCAGTAACCTGTGGAACTGCAGAGTACAAGCCACAAACTTTTCAGCTATGTGGCTTGTACATCCATGTAGGAGGATAGAGATAGAGTGCAAAGATAAGTAAAAGCCAGTGCTTCCCTACTGACTATGCCCAAAACATTACAAGCTGTTAGTTGTCCTATATTAGAGCATAATTTTGATTTTAATAGTGCACACAATTGTTGTGGGTGGTCTCCAATGATAAAACATTTAGCCCAGTGATTCGGAACTTCTGCTTGGATGGTCTAAGAGGTTATGAAAAGGCCAGCAGAAAAGGGCAAGTTGCTTTCTTGAAAATAAAGTGACTAGCACTTTGTGAAATTTACCAGTGACATGTTCAGTAGCAAGATTTCCAAACTAACTTTCACGGGACTAAAAATCACGAGTAGATCCGAACCAACCAGCATGATACTGCACAAACTTGCAGCATATGTGCGTCAAACAGACTATAAATGCACGTTAATCCGGCACACGCCCCTTTTTGAAACTTACTACACCACATCAAAGCGACAAGATCGCTATCGAGGTTCGGTCGATCGTCCATTTCCAAATGTCACATACCACAGTGCCCCATTGTTTGCGGACTCAGGAGGGGTCTCAGGAGGGTGTGTTTTGAACGTTTGATAAGAACAAAGATTTCTTTGTGAAGAAGGGAAAAGCTGGAGTATATGATAATGGACCAATTATGAATACTTTTGCTTAATTTCTGCTTGTTTGTCTCAGTTCTTATAGTAATTATGTTACCAGAATGTCCCAAAAATAGACCCTGATACAGCTGAGCCACAAAATATTTGATCTATTGCTAAAAAAAGTTTAATGGATAAAGAACGATTTGTGTGTTGTCTTGTCCGGCGAACAGTATGGAGTCCAGCTGACAAAAATCACACTTTGGTCATCATACGGTCGCTCAGCAATTTCAGTCAAGTGATATTACTAAGAGGGACTTTATAATAGGACCATCTTATTTCTTTCAGAAAGATATGATCTCTTCATAAGTAACACGTAAGAGATGTTCAATTTTCCCGCCAAAAAGGAAGACAAAAGGATTGCTTCCAAACCGATAAAAACCCATTGACAGCTTCACAACAGTTACTGTAGAGTAAGTGACAGAGAACAACAAAGACAGGTGTTAACAATACCTGTAGACTTGCCAGAATGTGCAAAACGTTAGGAAGGTGGTACAAAACAACACCTTGGTCACTGATCCTAAGATTATACCAGCATGTTCCAAAACGATGGAAGTAAACATATTGTCAAAATGTCAAATTTGAATGACATGAGAGCATTTTAAACGGCACCTCTTATTCATGTCACCCTCCAATTACCGACAAAGCAGGGCTCGAAATACTTTTTTCTGCATACCTGCACTGGTGCAGGTAACATTGAAAACTACCTGCACCAGACAAATTCTACCTGCACCACTCTGAATTTAGGAAGTATGGATCATACTAAAGTTGTTCAGGAACAATTGCTATTTTTTCTTTATACTTAAAAGGCTGTAACAGTCAATGCAGCTAATAACAATCCACATACACCTACATCATAGGACACTTATGTATAAAACCCAGCACATGGACCAGTGCAGGTTAGGTGCAGGTAGACACCAGAAATACCTGCACAGCTCCAATTTTACCTGCACTAACCTGCATATGCAGGTGGTATTTTGAGCCCTGTAAGGGATTTTCGCCCATACAGATGTGAGAGGTTCAATTTTTTCGCCAAAAGGGCCTTAGACAAAGGGATCGCTTCCAAACCGACAAAACCCCATCAACGCCTTCATAACTGTGAAAGTCAGTGAAAGCAGCATTGAACAGGTGTTGACAATACCTGTAGACCCGCCAGACTGTTCAAAACGTTAGGGAAGAGGGTACAGGACAATGCGTCGGTCTCCGAACCTACCATTGTCACAGCAGGTGCAAGACAGGGGAGACTGTCCTTCATTGTTCTCATCACAAGGGAAAACAAAGGTGTCTGTAAACACCTGTATTCTATTGTTTCCAACTCACTTTCTCTATTGTCGTCTCACCGTAGGTAGCTCACCGGAAAATTCCTTCATACAAATTTTTTCTAAAGGGATTGTTTGGCTTCTGCTGTGGTGAAAGTCAGGGAACTGAGACATAACTAAAACATCACCAGGTAAAAAGCACTTTCGCTTTTTGACCAATTCTGCAACACTTTTAACCAGGTCTAAATGTGTTTTCGTCAGAATGATACTTGTACACTTGACAAGTTTGAGTCCAAGAAACATTAAGGGAAACACTTTAATAACGATGTTTAAAAATTATTAAAATCTCAATTGAAATAAAGGTTTCCTTTCCCCCTTTTTGCCAACAATGATACTACTAAAAGATTTATGCTTGTCATCTTATAATAAATGTTTTTAAAAAAAGGCAAAGAATAGTAGTTTTAATTCAGACAACCCACAATTTCTCTGCCGAGAGAGTTTGACAGCTTATTTCCTCAACTTGAATGTACAGAAACTGTTTATCAGGTCCACCAAGAAGTTTAAAATTTTTTTGCAATCCATGTGGTGTTGTGGTTGGAATAAAGCAAAAAAGGAGATGTTAAGGATGGTGTCAGGTATGTGTGCATGTCTTCAGCTTGCTTACTTTTGCTGTAGAACCACGTGCCTTCGTGCATCCATTCTGCCTAACTGTGTGACCAGGTGAGCCACACAGGTGTGACAGGTAGTTACTTAAGGACACTTCAGTCCTGTCACCTGCATAACGTGATAATTAAGGAGTCTACGGTCTGAAACGTCCAGGTTTGGACAGTCGTACACTGATGAGGTTTGGTGTCCAGTTGAATGTCAGGGTCTCCGTAAATGATAATAATAATAATAACTTTAGAGCAAATTCATGAAGTATATGAAGCCTATATTGTAGGATAAATCTTGCTTATGCTTCATCTAGTCCCAAACACTACCTTACAGTTTATATTACTCCACACACTTTTCAACTTTCAACATTTCCTGCATTTCTTAGCTACCAGTCTGTACCAACATACATTCGGAAATGGCAGGTGTACTTGAAGAACTTTGCCACTTTGTGCTTCCCAATTGTGGATGAACACCTACAAACAAGCTGAAGGTCTTAAGAAGTTCGACAGGTGTCTTAATCACAGGGTGGTGCCCAAGAATGCAACAAGGGGCATTTCAAGACAGGTCTTGCGTCTGCAACAATAAGTATTACCCTGAGCAAGGACACAACCAAGTGATGATGAATACGTTGTCCCCAAAGTGTAGCCTTACACTGACACAGCTTTGTGTCCACTGGAAAGTTGCAACAGTGCTGGTTAAAAATTAAAGTTTTTTTCCTGTAACTAAAGCTGCACTGAGTTATCTTGCACTGCCACTACACATCTAAGCACATCTTTGGACACGAAAATGCATAAATTATAGCAACTACACATTCTGATCACCTTAAAAGTCCTGAGATATGTTGATTGCTGATTGAAGTCAAATCCTGCTAACACAATATGTTTTATGACAGCGACAATAAGTTGGCGGGGATTTAATTTCCCGGTAGAGGGAAAATTGAGTTTTCGCAGTGGTTTTAAGTTCGTCATTGACTGTAGTACAAAATAAGTAATGGTAAAATGTTCGCGGTGGTTTAAGTTTGCGGTGAATTGGCCACCGTGAAAACCGTGAACATAAAACAACCACGAACATTTCTGCATTTACAGTATTACCCTGAGCAAGGACATATAGCATATACCATAGCCACAGTTGAACAAAAAAAAACAAGTTGCTCATACTTATAGGACAGTTTTGCACTGACATTATATATAAGCCCTGTGTGCACTTGAGCTATGCAATCTGATGTTCTTTCTATCTACCTGGAGCTACACACAGCGATCACATACTACCAGTAACTACCTCATAAAACGCTAGTACCTAAATTGTTTTGACATAAAAAGGCATAATTCACAGCAACACCGTGTAAGTTGTGTGTGGAAGAAGTCAGACAGGTGTGTTACTCACGGGGCGTACCCTCCAAGGCAACAAGTGGCATGTCAACACAGGGCTTGAAATACCACCTGCATATGCAGGTTATTGCAGGTAAAATTAGAGCTGTGCAGGTATTTTAGTGTCTACCTGCACCTAACCTGCACTGGTCCATGTGCTGGGTTTTATACATAAATTGCCTATGATGTAGGTGTATGTGGATTGTTATTAGCTGATTTGACTGTTACCACCTATTATGTTTTGAAAGAAAAAAAAAATACTGTAATTCCTGTTTTATTAACGGTAACTTTATGTTCACGGTTTTCACGGTGACGTCTGTGCCGCGAAGTTATCATTGCCGTTAAAAAATCATTCGTCTTTCGCCCCCCTCCCCCTTCTCCGCTACCATCCAAGTACTTAGAACTAGTACTTACTAGTACGTTACGAATGTCTTATCCATTCACACAACACACTTTCAACACGCAACGATCGCCACAATAACAACTCAAACACAAATTCTCCTCAAGAAATAAAACATTTATTCTACAAGCACAAAATTGTGTCATTTCTTTTACTTATGTTCATGTTTACGTTACGATAACATAAACCGCAATTTTGTTTACATCGCCGCTAGCAGGCAGCATGTGTACATTTACAAACTAAAAAACTACTACAGTGCTATTCAAGCAAGGAATTACTACAGGATCATCACTGAAAGTACTAGTACTAGTACAAAAAATGACTCGTATATTTGTACAACTACAGCTAGCGATACATAAAAAAAATGTTACAAAATGGCGGTACCCAAGCCAAGCGTTAGACAAAGGAATTTTCAACAAAGTCGCGGAATTTCAGGTGATGAGTACAAATAAACCAGCGAATTTACTGAAATACCAGTATGTTGTAAAAATAAAAGTTGATTCAACACACATACGATACAGGGAGTCATTATTGTATAGAAATGTGCCACCGGCGACCGGAGGAAAAAGAAACATATCGGCTTTGTTTACTAACAAAACTTACGTACACGCCGTGACATGGCTGCGATAACAATCTACTTAGTACATTATCATAGTTTAACTAGATTTCTACAAGTTAAAAACAGAACAAAAAATAAAACTGAGTAGTACCGGTCTTTACAAATTCAAGAAATGGCTATGGAATTACAGCAACTAAGATTCACAACAATAATAGCGGGGAAATTTTTACGACTAGAAACGTGGCAAACAAAACTCCGCTTACATGCCGAAAAAAAGACGTTCGTTTCATAATTCTGAGTTGGAACTACTGTAAATATCGGAGAGATAAACTCTTCACCTCCTTGTGTACAATTTGTGTACAATTTGTGTCCACAAATTACGCTGAAAGTTTAAAACTTAGCGCCGTCTTTCACGCCGAAAATATTTCAAAATGGCGCCCGCGTCGCTTGTGTTTGGCGTGGGTATCCCGTCAGCCTATGCGGCAAATGTGATTGCGACATATCAGGGGTCATTGGCCCTGTTGCGTTCCGTGCGCTGTCATCAAATCACGGCCGAAACAGGCCGACTTTCTTTTGGTGAACCGCCGCCACCGCGAACATAGAGTGCCGTTAACACTTAATTTTTTCTCACACCGCGAAATTTTGCTACCGTGAACATAAAGTGAATTACAGTAGTAATGGCTCCTGAACAATTTTGATATGATCCATACTTCCTAAATTCAGAGTGGTGCAGGTAAATTTGTCTGGTGCAGGTAATTTTCAATGTTACCTGCACCAGTGCAGGTATGCAAAAAAAAGTATTTCGAGCCCTCATGTAAGCTACTGTTTATGTGCTTAGTCCTACCCTCAGCAAGGACAGGCTGCGGAGAATGGTGTCCTTCAGGCAATAGCAAGTCAATAATGGGTAAAACGTCTTGGGCCAAGATTACGCAACTTAGGGCCAAGATTACGCAACTTAGGGCCAAGATTAAGCAACTTAGGGCCAAGGTTACGCAACTTAGCGAGAGACAAGTCTGGTAGCAGACATTACTACAAATGGGAAGTGTTTGTTATTCTAATCAGATTATAGTAGGTATTTACTGTGACAAGTCCAGTTGGATACACCCGATCCCTCGATCTCAGAAGTTAAGCAACGCGCAGTCTGGACTGTTCTTGGATGGGAGACCAACCATTAGGACGAACGGATGCTGTAGCTCCACCAAGAATTCCACCAAATCGTCTTCGGGGAGGGACGTAAAACAGGGGTCCCGTGCTCGAGGAGATGCCTCGACCACGTTAAACAGCCTCATTACTCAACACATTGGGCACCTACTGGCTGAAAATACACCCAATATATTATATTCATAAATGAAGTAGGTAGTGTCATCACATTGTATATATTTGTGAGCCTTTCAATCATGTGCCTTTATGTGAAAATAGGGAAGCAATAATTACAACATATTATGGCTTGTCAACTGCTTGTCATAGATTGGAGGTCCAACAAAGAATCCGAAACTTGTAGGCAGGTAGAGAAGTGTAGTGGGATGACAAGGCAGCGATCAAAACCAACAAATGAGGTACTCAGAATGGAGCAACTCACGAGTTATAAAACTAGCGCTAGGTATTTTAAAAAAACTCTAAAACTAAAGCATATCAGGAGGAAAATGAAGTGGGCTCAATTGTTTATTGAGAGAAGAAGCAAACAAGTGAGAACGGAACGGCAGTAACAAGTTATCAAACAACCTCTGAAGCTAAAAGCACCTGAAACTTAAAACGAGTGAGACGTGAACGCATAACGAGTTATGGCTCTACTCCTGCCCACATGCAGCCACGAGCGATGAAAGCCTGTTCTTCCGTAGGGGTCATGACCCGACCTTTGCGAGGAGTTCCGCCCTTTCGCTCTGCACCTGCTTCTTGTGGAAGAATGGCGTTCTAATGACCTTGCAGAGAAGGTCACTTCTGTAACTACACATTCACACCTCTCTTTCTACCATTGTATTTCTGCTTATGGGCTACAAGTTCTACAAAGGCTAAAGACTTCAATCTACAACTTAGTACAAGAACATCTTTTCATATTTGATAAAAAATCTGGGGGTTAGTAGGAAAAAACCTTGTCAAAAGTTATCAAGTCACCTCTGAAACAAAACATGTGCCTATATATATATAAAAGGAACATCTTCAATGTGCTAAGAACAGTCCAAGAACAATCCAAGTGGCCAGGAGTCTGGCATGTACGATGAAGGCCTCCACTGACTTCAGTACACTCCAAGCAGATGTGGGAAGGGAACATCAGCCAGTTTAACTCCAACCCACACCCTCTGAACCCTTTCGTCACTTGTGTCAGACAAAGAGGACAATCATGTCACCAAACATCTGCTTGATATTGCACCCAATAATATAGGTTCAAAACAGGTCACTGAAAATCTACGCTCCACGTAATGTGCAACAACTGACAACTTTTCCAGAGTGTAGAAACTTGATCTGTCGTGGCGGTTGCATGGCCAGCGTTGTACCTGTAGCGTGATAGCTGCCAATTTTCTTCATTAGGCCATTAGAGATGCTCGTTAAATACAGCGGGGAGGGGGCCTAACAAACTGAAAAACAGACAGGGGTCAAAGACCCAATCATCACTCACTTACATGATAAATATTGTTTTGACAGTTTTCGCTACATTCTGGCAAATCAGTTTTATAATTGCTTTGAAACACCTTACATATAAGCAATAGACATGGAGTTTCATGGAGTGAATATAGTCTGAGATTTGACATTTTCATCTAGGCCTATTGATAAATCTTTGTTTCAACATGTGTGAAGAAATGAATTGTACAGGTGTGTTGGAATTGGACCGTACACAACGTTACATACCTATGGTATAAGTACATATCCACAGTATTATTAAGTACATACCTACAGACCTTAATGTTACAGTCAGACAGCTGGGGAGGACAAACCTGTCCCCGTGTGTCTGTTTCCCCACCTGTGCCCCATTGTTCTCCTGTAGAGACATCTGCCTCATGAACAATGGCTACAGTCTCGCCACACCTGTCACCCGCTCGCTACAATTGTCACAATTACCAATAGGTGACAATCCTGTCGCCACACGCCTTTTGTTACATGTCACGGAACTCAGATTTTGATTTTGTGATTTCTGGTCTTAGAAGAAGAGATTTCAAGATTAAACATTTAACATTGCAAAGACCATCTCAATGTGCTTTGCACATCTTTTCATAACATTTTGTCCACTTCTTGGAATACTTTTCCATTTCTTATATTGTAAACTAATATTCTAAGCACGTGACTTGCATCATACCTATACTATCAACTGTATACAGGCTGAAAGATAAAAACCTGTTCGAAGTTGTTTCGCATCTTCTTCTTCTTTTTTTTTCTTTTGTTTCGTATGTTTTGTCTTCTTTATTCTACAGTTTCCAATTTTGGTAAACAATTATGATTAATGGCTTTAACGATGGCAGAAGTTAACGAAGCATGTTAACGATCAGTCTGACCTTCACTTCTGTAGTGTTTATAGAAGCATCCCAGACAAATGTCATGTAAATCATAACCTTTCTATCTTTTTTTCTATGTTAACATGTTAACAATAATGAAAGACAATTTAGAACGTCAGGTCATTGTCAGTATCAAAATACAGATACACTCAAATAAATGTAATGATGATTGTACGAATGTGAAAATGAACAAGGGAGAAGTAAAATTGGTGGTCAAAATCTTTCCCTTCTTTATAAAAACGACTAATAAAATCAATTCCCCAAGGTATTTTGCCTGGATTGTTATTTTCCTAAAATTTTAGGTGTTTTGGGTAAGTGTTGTGACTAGCTGATTTTGTGAGCAATCTAATGAGACGGTAAAAGTGACAGTTAAAACTAAAAACCATTTAGATGTTCCCCAGTGACTTTTACCGAAAAAACATGCCCATCCCAAACCTCTAACATACCACCAGAACACGAAATCAATTCTTTTCATTCTCAGATTTCGAAATTTTAGCTTGAAAATCTTCTTTTCTTTCAGCCCATCTTTTTTTTTCCCTGCTGCTCGCATTAGTTTTGGGGTACTAAAAGCATGTTGTCTATGAAATTAAGGCAGTATAGTGGCTATGGCCTATCATGTGTTCCCACAGAAAGCACCGCCATTCCAAATCTCTAACATACCGTCATACCACATATCAATTTGCACAGTATTATGTAGAAAAAAGTTTGCCCATGCATCTACAGACGCGTAGGGTGGCGCCCATCCCCACTTCGAAGCCCTTGGGCCACACATGTGCAACCCACTACAGCAGGGGCTGGTCCGCTGGTAGTAATGTGTGTTTAACTCCCATACTCTTCCTCACTAGTGCTGAGTGCTAAGCAGAGAAAGCAGCATGTACCATTTTTTGAGTCTTTGGTATGACTCGGCCGGGGATCGAACTCACGGCCTACCGAATGCAAGGCGAACACTCTACCCACTAGGCGATTGCACAGTATTATGTAGACTGTTAACTATAATTATAGTCCTATTTGCCGATGCGTTGACGTGTCGTTGCACCTTATAATTACCTGTGCGACAGGTAGGTTCTACACTCTGTTTGATCCGCTCGCAAATGTCAGGTGTACACCCACTGCACCTGTATTGTCTGATAATCGCTTTGCTGTTTTTGAGAGAGATTTCGGAGTAAAAACAAATTGAATGTTTTTACTCTGAAATCTCTGTGATGACTGAAAGTGACATGGTCTCTATATCTATACTTGTACAAATTGTCCAAAACTTCAATCTCAAGGAAGACAAACAACAGAAGATTTTCTTGGATTGGATTGGATGGGCCGACTACTCACTCTTTGCAGCCAGGGGCTGATTTGCGAGGCGCTTACAATAGGCGGGGCTAAATCGCAAGGGTCTGGAGCGAGCTGCCATTCGGCGCCACTCAGGTGACCTCAATACGACAGTAATTGCCCCAGGTGCGGCCAAGGTACTGTAGGTTTTGAACCACTCACACCGCACCATCGCACGTGTGGCGGGTTCTTTAACGTGCCTGGGGTATGGCTCTCCCCAGACACGGGACCTCCATTTAACGTCCTATCCGAGGGACGGCAAAATGACTTTGATAAAATTGAGAACACTGTACGATGCTGGATACTAAAGTAATCACTTAATTGGTGTTTTGCCCTGAAATTTGTATTTGAAACTGGCATGGTATCTATATACAAATTAAACAAAACCAGGTCTAAAAGAAGGCATACAACAGAAGGTTTTCTTAATCATGACTTTGATAAAGTTGAAAGCTGCATTCAGAAAACAAGGCCCTCAAACTTATAGTAGCATACACTACAACACCACTGTGCACATCTCCTCTTCACAACTGGTGAAAATCTGCTTTTTTACTTGACTCTGATAAACACAAAAACTGAAAAGACTCCGCCACCCCCATCCCCAAACCTCCCATACACCAGCATGGCTCTGACTAATCTGAGCAGTTTTTCTGTTGACCATCCTACCCAGTAATTACCGGCTTGTTAGTGAGACCTGTTTGACGTGGCACAAAGACTCCACTGTTGTCAGTGCCGTCATAGCACCGGCGCGACAGGTTGTTCCGACGCACTCGCTCCCAAATGTCAGGTGGATATGAATGCGTACCATAAATGCAGAAATGTTCGCGGTGGTTTTATGTTTGCGGTTTTCACAGCGACCACTTCACCAAGAACTTACAACCACCGTGAACATTTTTCCATTATAGTATGAGACTGCAGTCTATGGCACTAGAGTGAACTTAAAACCGCCGTGAACACTCCATTTTCCCCAACCGCGAAAATAAATCCCTGAGAACACAAATGTATTTACAGTATTGTCTGATAATGATGTTCTGGGTTTTAGAACTTCACATCGCACTTCCAAGCGGCTCTGTCCAGTGCTTTATTGGGATTGTGTGGCACAGCGGCAGCGTGTTTGGCTCGGGACCCTGCCGTGTCACCGATCTTGTGCCCTTGGGAAAGGCAGTTTACACAGCTTTCCTCGCTTTACTCAGGTGAAAATGAGTGCCTAGTTTTGTATACGACGTTAAATGGAGGTCCCGTGTTTGGGGAGAGCCACACCCCACGCACGTTAAAGAAGCCGCCGCACTTATCGAAAAGTGTAGGGGACCTTCCCGGTGTGAGTGGATCAAACCTCCAGACCGGTCTCCGGGTTGACATCTTGAAAAGGTGATAGTCACCTGTTATGTCAATCCTTCCACAAACGTGGTAAATCTAAATAAATAAATGAGTGGGTCCACACTTTTGAGGTCACACATACATTTGTATTGATGTCCTTCCTGTCCTTCCTCCATCCAAGAGTTCCTTGGTTTACCATCTGATTCTTACTTTAGAAAAGAGCCAAACTAGGAGGCCTATTATCGAACTTGTCCTTCACTTGAAAGTTCATCTGTGTTGGAAGATGTTATTATTGAAGTATGCGAGTGTGCAGTGGATTGTTCACAAAGACTGGTGCTGTTCAGTCAAAAATTTGGGTGAGTCCAATTTTCAACGGTGTTGGAAATCACAGTTAAAATACTTCAATTAAGAACTTGTCTTACGTTTTCCCGACCCCTACTCATCTACCAAATACCGGTATCGTACGACCATCCATCCATCCACAGTCTCTCTCACAAACACACAGTCACACGAAACAGCACCGAAAACATAACATAATCTTCCTGATAAAGGTATTCTGACTGAGGCAAAAACATGCAGCAAAACTTGAACTCAAAAAACAGGCAGACAACAGTTTGAGAGTGTATAAATGCATTTAAGTTCGCGGGGATTTAACTTCGCGGTGGCAGGAAAAGGGACTTTTCCCAGAGGTTTTAATTTTGCGGTAGCACCATGTACTGAAGTCTCTCACTGCCATGGAAAAATGTTTGCGGTGGTTTTAATTTCACGGTGAAGTGTCAACCGCGAAAACCGTGAACATAAAACCACCTCGAACATTTCTGCATTTACAGTAGTCTCTTTGGTCTTGACCTTGAAAATACGCTACCAACATCCTCAAGAACATTCAAATGCGACATAGGTTATCTGGTACCTGTTGCTATAGTGACGTGATTCCGACGTCACACCAGAAGCCGCAGTAGACAGGTCCATTCTTTGGGTTAGTCCCAACTTAATTTAGTTTTGATTTAGGCTAAGTTTACTTTGTCGTAAAAAGTTCATTACGATGTCACTTTTTCAAACACTGACCGATTTCATTTACCTTCCTTCAGGATAAAAATTATCTAGTCAACCAACAACATGGGAAGGGAAAAGACTAATATCGGCATTGTGGTCATCGGCCATGTCGACTCCGGCAAGTCCACCTCCACCGGTCACTTGATCTACAAGTGTGGTGGCATCGACAGGGAAACCATTGAGGAGTTAGAGAAGGAAGCTGCTGAGGTACGAGGGCCAGGGTGATCAATAAGTTGTCTGCCTGACCCAGAAATACAAAAATGTAATACGCACAACTCGTAAATTTCGAGACACAAATTCGTAGTATGAAGCCTTTTATCAATATCCTTTAAATTTCAAATTACTGCAGTCATTACTTTCCAGTCAACGTCTTTTTGAAAATCAGTAGTTAAGTTGTGAGAAAAACAAGGGTGAACTGTGATCAGAAATGTGGGTCAACTTCCCCATGCAGTAAATTCTTTGAGGACATTGTCAAAATGTTTGATAAGAATTCCCTTCGTATTTCAAGTAGAAAGAAGTGGATGTCTAATTTTCAAGCAGAGCGAGTTGACCAGTACACCTCAGGTCAAAGCTCAATTGTCCACGTTTTTTCCTTCTCTCTCACCTAACATTACTGGGTGTCGCCTGCAAAGTAATGATCATAATGCTTTGAGTTCACATTCATAAAACTCTTTATACTTTACATGATTGTATGCTTCGAAATTTGAATTGTGCACCTTTTTTCTGGGTGAGGCCGAGAACTTATTGATCACCCCTCGCACATGTATGTAACAGAAGCATGGGAACAATTCATTGTGTAAAAATGAGGATATCACAAAATGTGTATTTAAGCCAATCTTTTTCAATTTCCCAATAAAGTCGTCAATGTGTTTTTTTATTTATTGTACAGTTGGGGAAGGACTCCTTCAAGTACGAATGGGTGCTGTGGAGGCTGCAGGAGGTGGTTGAACGTGGTGTAACCATCGACATCGTCCCGATGAAGTTTGAGACCGAAAAGTACTACGTGACTATCACTGATGCCCCTGCACATGGTGATTTCATCAAGAACATGATCGCAGGAACTTCATGGGTAATACTCCGTAAAACATTAATAGTTTTTTGGCCTCTCATCTTTTTAGTACTAAAAGGATACTTTTAATACAAGTAAAAGTGAATTTATACTAATAGTACCTATGTGAACTTACGTGATCTCGTGAGACTAGGCCTTTCTGTGGTCAAGGCGAAAAGCTGGAGGTTTTACGTGTTTTTAAGAATTTTGAAGAGTTTTGAAGAATTCTTCTATTCGGACAGTACATCTTTTCACATGTTAATTCTCTGTAGGCTGACTGTGCCATGCTGATTGTGTCTGCCGGTACTGGTGAGTTTGAGGAGGGTATGTCCAACGAAGGACAGACCCGTGAGCACGTCCTGCTGGCCCACATCATGGGTTTCAAGCAGCTCATCGTGGGAATCAACAAGATGGACAGCACCGAACCCCCCTACTCCGAGGTAAGTCTTTATCTCCCGCCATTTTGATTATATGAATGACATTCGCACATGCACCCATGGCAAAGTAAAGTCAAAGAAGAAGATGTGAAGGAACAAAATTCAAAAACTTATTGTTAGGTATGCCATAGTTAGGGTGTTTAATCATTTGTTCAACCTTCCACTTAAGACAGACAACACTAATATATTCGTGCGACTGTTGTTGTCGACAACGTCACCAGCGACGGTATTTTTAGGCTGTCTAAAGAGGATCAAAATAGTCCTGCGAAGGTTTGTCCTTAAATCAACTGAAATCATCGTGCGACCACTTCGGACCCAGTCGCGCGGCCCATCAGCGGGGGGCCGCGACTATTCTTCGCATGTCTAAAGAGGAATCATCGCCGGCGACGGAAGTAGATCGTATGCTAATAAGCCAGCAGTGTGTTTTTCTGTTTGAAAATGCATTTTCTCCGTCAATATACATGTAGTCAGTAATGGAAACGTATCTTTGTAACCAGAAACTGCCTGTCCCAGCGCAATGCCCTGCCACCAGTGGCTATATCCTTTGCATGTCCCTATTCCTCCATTTTCCTAGTCCCTATGATATACAAATCTGTAAGGCCTGTAATACCACCGGCGGCCACGATTTCCCGTCTCTGTACGGGCCTCCGGATGTCATTCTTTGTTGAGGACGTACTCTGCGTCTTATTTATAGGACAATTACCAAAATAAAGAATTCTCCCGCCCTTTTCAATTTGCGTGCAAGAGGTCACTGTGGGTCATGCACGCACCGCAATGGAATCCTGCGCCGCGGGTGTCCTGCAATATTTTGAACGCATGTCTAAAGACATCCGTCGCCCGCCCACAACGATAGACAAGAACAGTCGCACGATTATATAAGTGTTGTCTGTTTAAAGCAGGCCTTAGATTTCATCCTGAAGGCAACTTTTGTTTTGGCCAAACTGTTTTTTTATTGGAACACTCACATCTGAGTTTTGGGGTTCCTAGAGGATGTCATCCATATAATCAAATCATCAAAACTTTCATGAGATTTTCCCTCTGATTTCAACTTCAGTTTCACATGACGTTCCCTTGCTGAGTGGTATTCTCTTGTAGGCTCGTTTCAATGAGATTCAGCAGGAACTGAGCGCTTGCATCAAGAAGGTCGGCTACGACCCCGGGACTGTCGCCTTCGTGCCCGTCTCTGCCCGGCATGGTGACAACATGGTGGAGCCTTCAGGGAACATGCCGTGGTACAAGGGGTGGTCAATTGAGCGCAACGAGGGCAATGCCAGCGGCACCACCCTGCTCCAGGCCGTGGACTCCGTCCTGCCACCCCAGAGGCCTACTGACAAGCCTCTCCGTCTGCCCCTGGCGGAAGTGTACAAGATTGCGGGTAGGGCTACAGTATTCAGGACTAATGTACAGTTATGATGTTATACTAACTGGTGATTGAAGGAAATCCTTACTTTGTGGCCACATGTAATTTGAATCTGCTTCAATTTTCCCGTTATCGTTCTACCCAACACATCTAAGGAAAGGCTTTTGTTCGGTGAACAGGTATGGACACTGTGTCCGTCGGCCGTGTGGAGACCGGCATCCTGAAGCCAGGTATGGAGGTGACCTTCGCCCCCGCCGGCCTCACCGCTGAGGTTGAGTCCGTGAATATAAACCACGAGTCTGTGCCCGAGGCCCTGCCTGGAGACAACGTCGGCATCATTCTCAAGAACGCGAAAGTCAGTGTCAAGGACATCAAGCCTGGGTATGTTGCCGGTGACAGCAAGAACGACCCACCTAAGGAGGCCGTGAGCTTTGATGCGGAGGTGAGATGGTTGTCCAGGGTTGGACAAGTTTTCTAAAATTGACTTGATCTATCGGGCAAGTGCATAAAAAATTTACTTGCCCGAAACACATCTTCACTTGCCCGAAATTTAGATGAATTTTTAAAGCATTTTCACTTGCAGCGATGGAATCCTTTTATCATTGGCTCAATTTTTCTGTATTGACCAATGATTGATGCCGCGACTGTGAAAAGTACATTGTAACACATGTATATCAAAAATCTCAATAATTGAAAAATCTTACTTGCCCGATCGGGCAAGTGGGGTAGGACATGCACTCGCCCGGTTGGGCTATTTTACTTGTCCGGGACAATAGGGCTAGTGGACTTGTCCAACCCTGGTTGTCCATTGTGGTACCTTTAATGGAATAGGGCTATGCTCAAATACAGCTGCAAAATAGATCAGGAAAGATAAGGAAACGATTCCATCAACAGCTTTTTTGGCTGTTGAAGCACTTCAGGCCACGGTTGCAGAACAGATGATGATACTGCATGCATGGAATATAATAATAAGAAAGTTTTTTTTCAGTTTTATTGATCTGTAAGATAACGTAATTCTCTTGTGAAAACGTGCTTTTTCCTGATGCATTGTTTCGTTGACAGGTTACTGTGCTGAACCACTCAGTCCAGATCCAGGCCGGCGACACGCCTGTGATGGATTGCCACACCGCCCACATCGCCTGCAAGTTTGCCGAGCTGAAGGAAAAGATCGACCGTCGTTCCGGCAAGGTTCTGGAACGAAACCCCAAGTTCCTCGAGTCTGGAGATACGGCCATCGTCCAGATGATCCCCTCCAAGCCCATGTGTGTGGAGGCCTTCTCTGATTACCCAGCCCTGGGTTGCTTCGCAGTGCGCGAAATGAAGCAGACCTTGGCCATCGGCACCATCAAGTCCGTGACGAAGAAGACTACTGAGGCTGCTGGCAAGAAGAAGTGATGGTCGCTTCAGTTTACTCCGCCTTCCGTCACAGCCACGATGGATCCATGATGTACACAGGATCTTCCAACAAGGTCAAACCAGAAGCTTTTTGTTTAAGAATCGTAGCTTTTGATTCAGCCGACAACGATTCCATAGCCAAAAAGCTTCACCGTAAGCACTAAGCTGACCATCGTAAGGTGAGGGTCTTAACTCGAGTTATGAATCTATCTAGCTTCCTCTTCTATGTATCTTTGTTAGCTTGAAGGTACAATGGTCCAATATTATGTTTTAACTACTTTGAATTGGTAAACTGGCAAATCATATGTTCCTACTTTTATCATATGTAAAAGACGTGGATTGTAACGAGGTGGAGTAAAGAGAGAAGTTCAGAACCGATCTGTAAACGTGGCTACAAGTTTCACGTGCATTTGTGGTGCCTCCATGGTTGAAGTTTCTTTACTTACTCTTATTATAGTATTATGATTTTCTCCATTGGTATCTTAAGCTAGGGGAACAACCCGCCGTACTTGCAACTGCGTGGTGTCCACGTGCCAAAACGTGGGCAATCGCACAGAGATTGTACGTTGTAAGCACGTACATCTCACTTACAACTTGCGCAACGAACGATGCACGCAACCGGCTCACGGCCAGGCGTGTCGTGCAGACCACATACGTGTAGTACTTACACCTTAGCTTGCGCAACCGTGCGAGAGACGTGCGTTATACTCCCTCCCTGATCTTGCCAGTCCTTCCCCACGTTTTCGGAAAAACGTGGCGGACGTGACCTCTCCAAAAAACGTATGGACAAAAAGCACGTATGGCGGGTTGTGCCCCTAGCTTTAGAGTAAAAGTCACCATCACCTTCCATTGTTGTGTGTTTGACTTCTTGAGTGGTGTATTAAGCTAAAGGTTTCCACCATGCATATCTTGTGCTGAATAAACTGAACTGTCTGACAGGTGAAAGTACAAATCTCTGCAAATCATTTACTGTTTTGGCTGACTGTGACTTCCTTCATTCAGCCCCTATTGAAGTGTCTGGTAGGCACTACGACTGGTATATGGGTCAGTTGATAGCTGCTTGTTGCGAGGCACACCCAAATGTCGGGTGTACCTACACCTGCAATGTCTGATCACTGTCAGTGTTAAGGTGGGGTCACACATGCGTATATATTCAAGTCCGTTTGAGGTGCGTATGAAGCTCTTAGTCTCTACCAGGCTCCACAGGTCGCGGGAAAATAGTACAAATTGGACAAATATAGATACATAGCATGCCAGATGAGTTAGCTGACCGAGAAGTATGTTTAGCGACCCAGCTTACTTGTCCGACACGTTACCTGTTTCACCTCACCTCACCTAGTCCCATCCTCATCAGGAGGGTCGGGGACTATGGTAGCCTCCAGCACAAGTCTACGCCATTCCTCCCTGTTCTTGGCCGTCTGGGTGCATACCGCCAGGGAGCAGCCTGTCCAGTCCCTTACGTCATCACACCATCTCCTCCGTGGTCTCCCCCTGCTTCTGGTACCGTTGATCTTTCCCTGCAGTATGTGGGTGGATATGTTCTGTGCCCTAGTGACGTGGCCAAAGTACTGTAACTTCCTCCTTTTCACCAGGTTTAGGAGTGTTCGTGTTATTCCCAGTTCTGCTAGCACTGAGTCGTTGGTGCGGTGTTCAGTCCAGCTGACCCTGAGCAGTTTCCTGTAGCACTTCATTTCAAAGGCTTGGATCTTCTGGGTGTCTTTGGCGTGGAGTGTCCAAGCTTCACAGCCATAGGTCACTACTGGCCAGACCAAGGCCTTCAGTACCCTCAGCTTGGTGGACTTCCTTAAGGCTCTGTCCTTCCAGATGGACTCCAGAGAACCAAGGGCTGTCCGCGCTGCTCCCAAGCGTGCCTGGATCTCTCGGCTACTTCCTCCTGATCCATCAATAATGGCACCCAGGTACTTGAAGGTTGGTACTTGCTCTAGCTGGACCCCCTGGCAGAAGATCTTCAGTTCTGTGGGCTGCCTATCCCTCAGCCAATGGGAGCCCTTCAATTACTGTGATTATATCCACATAGTGCAGAAAAAGTGTTGTACTATCCAAAAAGTGTGGTACTATGTAAAATTTGCATAAAATAGGGCCACACTTTTTGGATAGTACAACACTTTTTGGATAATACAACACTTTTTCTGCACCACTGGTCGGCTCACACAGTGTGCTCATTGCTCAGGGGATTAGAGAGGATTAAGACACAAAGACCCAATGTCGTAAAAGTAACCAACGGTTTCATGCTGTCCATAACTGGAAAACGGAACCAGATCTTAAAAAAACAACAAAATTAATGCTTTCTATAACTGGAAAACAGAACCAGATCTTCAGAAAACAACAAAGTTAATGCTTTCTATAACTGGAGAACAGAACCAGATCTTCAGAAAAACTCAGTGCAATATTTTCTACAGAAAAACAGTGCATTATAATCTGGTGCCAGGTGCCATAATCCACACCATGTGGCAAAGGCAAGAAGAGATCTATTGTTTATTTTGTTTGTAGAGAGTAGAGAGAGGTACAGGGTGCTATTTCAGGTCATTTTTTTTAAATATAATGTGATATCTTGAATATAATATCTTTTATTTATCTAGATAAATAAAAGAATATCTTCGGGATAGTGGCCATGTTCTAAAATAGATAGATGATGGGCTTGGCTTGATTATGTGGAAATAGGGGTTGCCCCCCACGCGGGGGTTCCTAACACCCTCGGCTTCGCCTCGGGTGTTAAAGGAACCCCCTTGTGGGTGGGGCAACCCCTATTTCCACATAATCAAGCCACGCCCATCATCTATCTATTACGTAAAGTATCAGGGTGACGTTACTACAAGCAGATATTCTGTACGGATATGTTGGGATGTCGCATACTTCCACTTTGACTAATATGCTAAAACATAATGCATGAGGATCCAAGTACCTTTCGAATAGATCAAGTCCCTTTTAGTGTAGTTTACAAAGCGTTTTCATTCTCTGAACAGATTGATAATAGACAAATGACCCTTTCCCTCTGACCCTTTGGCCCGGAAGGACGCCGCCAGTACAGAACAGTACAATCGCAACTTCCGAAATGAGGGTTATTGTGATTTTGAGTGGTCTATTGGCCTTTGTACAACAAGGTAAGGATGTGCAACTACGACGTTTACTTATTAACATAAGTGTTTCTGACTATCAGAGTTTTCGTATCTATAAGAACATACAACACCTAACATTTTTCGCCAATCTTAAGGATACACTTATGTATTATAACGGAAGTTCAGATCAGTTCCGAGTTCAGTTCATCCTCGGAGAGGTGACACCCTCGTCTCCATATGTTCCTTTTCACATGACGAAAATAACACTATATCAGAGCCTACATTTTTAATTTACATAACTTGGCGTCCACACTAGGGTACTGGTACCTAGTGCGTGAAAATCATACGGTTACGTAACGCTGTACTACTGGGAAATCAATGTACTGGTACTGTACCTGAGTAGGCTCTCACTATTAATTCATAACGTATATATACGCATATAACGTTTTGATTTATGACTTGATGTTGTTACAAAGATGAATATTTAGCACTGGAAAAGACATTGTGTACTCGTTGCAATCAACACATTCTTTGGCTTAAGATCATCTCGAAAGCTTGGAATTTCTGCACATCCTACTTCCTTGTTCAATCTGTTGTGTATGTTGTGTATAGCCGTCCCCATTTTTCAGTTTCAGCTCTGCACGTATTTCAGCACGAATTTTTTTCTTACCAGTATGACGATAGATAAAGTAAAAGTGAAAAACAGTACTGGGTGCTGGACGTTGTAAATGTATAGCAAATGTTAAACCTGAAGAGGGAAGCCAACACATTGAGATAGCCTTGGTGCACAAATAAAAGTTGATAAGAAAATAGATCAGGTGTTGAGAGAAGATTATAACACCGAGGCCACGTTATTGCAGGTACATCACAAACCACATACAACGTAAATGCTCTTGTTGGCGGTGAAGTGATTCTACCATGTGACTACGACCAGGCTAATGATGGTAACATAATCACTGTGACATGGACAGTCAGAAGTGGAGGGAGTTCTATAAACTTGTACATCAGGACAGGGGGTACTACAGACAACCAGATAACTCCTCCTGCTGAGTATGTGGGGCGTCTGGAAATGGTTGGTGACGTCAACTTGAAACTGACCGGACTAACACTTGATGATGAAAGACAGTACAAATGTGCTGTAACAGCTTCGGTGAACAGTGAAACGTCTTTTGTCAACTTGCAGGTGTTGAGTAAGTACATGTCGTTTTGGAATTCAGAAACATTGAATACACGTGTTCATATTTGAAAGATATATATCTAACAAACCCACAACCGTACACCGTAAGAACAGCTTTAGATAGACCGTATTGTGATGCGATTAGTCGTTAGTGGTATCGTGGATGCAGTGAAATGTGCTAGTGGGATTTGATAAACTACACAGTTTAAAATACCTCATGAGCGAGATATTAACGCTTTGACTAACCTGACGACATAAAGGTCAAAGCACGGGAACGGCTTGAAATATTGGCATTTTGCTGTTCATGTTTTGTTTGTACAATTTTCCCAAACGAAGACAGGTATGAGAATACATTTATAGTTTTATGTTGTATTAGATCTAGTAGAGTTTGCTGTGAGGAAATCTACGTTTGTTTAGATTTCAGTAGTAACAATGACTGCTACTATACTATGCACTACTCAGCAAGGATCGAGTAAAAAATACATCCGATCGAAAGTTACGGCGATGTTCCTTTTATAAATCAATTTTCCTTTGCCTTAATCGTTACAGTGATTGCGTCTGTGCTGAAAGACACATCAAAAATCCTTCTCTGTGAACACGGTGCATCTGCTATTGTCGCCTTCATATGGAAAAAAGGTGGAACGGTCATTATCCAAGGTCTCATCGGCACAAATGGTCAGATGATCATCACTATTGACAGTATGCCAGATAAAACAGAGCTGTTGCTCCAAAACGGCAGCCCCAACATGAGACTGGACAACATAGAGATTGCTGATGAAGGAACGTACAGTTGTGAGGCTATAGAACAAGATGGAACACTGACGGTTTTGATATCAGAGCTGCTTGTCAGAGGTTAGTGGCATTAAGTCTACATCAAACTATCAGACACTTATTAGATCATTACAAAGGCTAAGAAAAGTAGCGACATCCTTCTCAATGGCTATTCCATTCCATTCCTGCAAGAATAAAGGCAGGACAACTAAAAATAGAAATGAATGCACATGGTCACTAAAAAGATGCACGAAACGTGGTTAGATCGTCTCATTGTCTCTAACTTTGAGTTCAGGTGATGAGCTAGTTCATCACCAGACACCGTAATTGCCTCGGTGTGAAAAGATAAATTGCATAGTCACGACAAGGAAGGATGAACCATCCGTTTCATTATCTAACTATTAACAAGAGTTTTAGACATACAGTTAAGTCCTGTGTGCTCATAGTATTTACCGCTTAGGTATTCTATCAGACATATGGTTCGGATGGGTTAGCTCTTATAAAATTAGAGCAGCTGATTTATAATATTATGATAAATATCTCGAACTTTGTGACTTTGAGCAGCGTTCCGCTACCTGTAAGATTAGAAAATGGCCGAATCAATGCGTTGAGGCGGCAAGGAGAGCCGCACGCTGACATGGCAAGAGTAACTGTCAGCGTTTGGTGGTGGAGGCAGCGTCATGGTGTGGGGAGGTATAACCGCCATAAGAAAAACAAGACTCGTCACCATTCCAGGTAACTTCAATGTGGTGAGATAAAGGGACACAATCCTCCATCCAGTCGGAATATCCTACCTCTTCAATATAGGACCAAATTCCATTCTGCAAGCTTAGAACACCTGTCAACACTGAACACACATAGCAAGGACCATCGCAGACTACCTCCAGGATGCTGGAGTATACAGTCTTAGGATGGAATAGCCTTCCTACGGTTTATGGCTTGCACCTCTTGGTTCAAATTGTTTGCTAAAATGAAGAGTAACAGTGACTTTGATTGACATGTCCTGTTTATTCAATTTGCCTTCATTCACAAGTCAATATTGACGGAAAAAAATGAGCTGAATGGAGTGTTTGACTATAGTAGGGTTATTGCGGCACTTTATTTTTATGACCACCCTGTACGCAAACAGGCCAGGTGCCCGTTCCATAAATTTACAATCATAAAATACTGTACTCAAATATGGTAAAAGTAAACTGGGATGTTCGAAAAAACGATTGATTGAATCATTGTTACCCGCTGCCATAACAACCGGACGATACAGTGTTGAACAGAAGCGGGGAAATTTGGGCACTTTTTTTGGTGACCCGCTCAAGTAAGCAGGCCTGGTGCTTGTTCTATGAGTTTATAATGATAATGAATTTGATACCATTGGAAATAAAATCACAAAAGCTTTCTATTGATATATAATACATTGAAATTGATGCAAAAACAACAGAAATATGATCAACCGAAGTTCATATTCCAATTTTTTTGTGCCGAGTTTAGTATAATGTATACATCAGTAGCACAACATAATCATAGAATGTAGTTCCTAGCACCTTTGTATTTTCCTTGTTATACATGTTGTTTGTACCTGCAATTAGCCCTCGGGCAAGAACTTGCAATAAACATATCATTATTATTGTCAGTACAACCATCTCCCCGTCTGAAAATTCAAATGTGTTATTGACTTTCCGTGTCATTCTTTCAGTACAACCAACAACAGGACCTGTCGTTCAAGTCCAGTTTGACCCCCGGATCTCCAGTATGTCAGAGGTACCACTCAACACCACCGTCACCTTCACCTGTACCAGTACAGGGGGACGGCCACCTGCTACTCTTGGCTGGTCTCTCACAGAAAGTGGCACATTCGTGTCTGTAAGCCCCACATACAGATCCTCTAATAACTCCCAGGGAGTTGGAGACGCCACATCAACATTCAACTTTACTACAATAAAGTACGGAGTGACATACAGGGCACATTGTACAGCTTCAGGACCAGATCCTATACAATCCAACACATCAGCTATAACCAGCTTCACTACAGAGAAAGGTACTTCACTTTCTTCACTAGGTGTGAAGTTTTAATCATATAAATTGTTCCAAAAGATCCACACTGCTACTACAATGTATATTATTTGTGTCAGATATGGTTATAACTGCATTTTCTACTAGACTAGTATGTATTCATTCGTAGGTAACTAAGCCAAGCACATTTATTAGAAAGGCAATACCTTTACAGCAGATAATGTGAGTGAGTGAGTGAGTGAGTGAGTGGATGGGTGGGTGAGTGAGTGAGTGAGTGAGTGAGTGAGTGAGTGAGTGAGTGAGTGAGTGAGTGAGTGAGTGAGTGAGTGGGTGAGTGAGTGAGTGAGTGAGTGAGTGAGTGAGTGAGTGAGTGAGTGCCAGTAACTTTATGATCACATTTCTATTCAGGTGTCAACACGACAGTTATGTGGTGTAACGTTACAATTGTTCAATATATACTGTTTGCACATCTTTCTCTCTAGCGTGTACACTTCCTTCTTTCAAAACTGACTTTGGCATAACTCCCAGTAGTACTGAAGCTGTAACTGCCTCATTCGGCGCAAGCCTATTTCACCTGACGTCACATGTTTGATGATAATGGGCCGATTTCTTGCATTTGTAGATCCAAGTGCCATTCAAACTACACCAAAGGGGCAGACAGGTATTGCACGTTTTGATTTGTTTAGATGTGTTAAAACTCTCTTGCGTTAATATCCTGGATCAACTTGTAATCAATTTCCGTATACCATTCCTTCGAACTTCCCTTGAATATCTAGAATATCATCGTCTTTCGTTTTAGACTGTTTTCTGATAATTACATATGATATCTTTCTGTTTGTCCTCTGTTGTCATCTGTGCCCTAAGTTGCAACACTGCATTCAAATCAACAGGTGAAGGCATGGCAAAATGTTCTCATTTTACATACTTCTATCAGCTCCCTTACTCTTATCACTTCAGAACCTGTCTATCGTAGTTTTCTTTTAGTCTGTCGTAGTAATATTTTATTCCTCTCTGTTTTGTCTATCACAGGTTATTTTAGCTATCGCTTCAATTGAGCAAGTAATGTTTTTTTTACTAAACAACTAACCCTATAATTAATTTTGTGTGCAGCCTATTTACTTACTCAACCTACACGTATTTTGTTTTCTTGAAGATTCTGCAGCTCCAGGAGTCACAAAAGCCTCACAAACAGGTGACAACCCTCAAAGGCTTTCTCACAGTAACAATCTGTTCTCAAAGCTTTCTTCTTCCTGGCAATATCTTCTCTGCGTAACACCCCCTTGTTGCTAGACTCTCTTCTTATTGATTTTGATATTATATTCAGTTATAAATCAAAATAACAATAACAGTTCACTGCATTTTGCTTATTTCATTGCTTTTGTATATATAGTATTTCGCAAAAATAATCATATGTACTTGTATAGTTTAGTATGGTAAATCTACAAAACAAGGGAAGATATTTTTTTAATGAAAATAAACTTCATTTGTCTGTAGGACATGTAACTACAGTAATTTAATCTATATGTGCATCAGGGTCAAATCAATCCTGAAAGTAAATAATTTTCGACTTACCAAAACAATGTAGTATCCATTTTGTAGTTGCAGTTGAAACCTTAGATTGCAGCATTTTTAAGGTAAACTTATCTTTTACAGCCTCTGATAGGCATTACATTTGATAACACCTGTGAACTACCAGAAAACATTTACTCTTTAGGAGGACTATCTACAGGCGCTCAGGCCGGTATTGGGATCGGAGTAGCGCTTGGCTGCATTGCTGTGGCAGGAGTTGCGACTTACTTCTTTGTTGTGAAGCGGAAGAAACGACCTGGTAGGGATAAGGATGACGCAGGTAAGGTTAAACGTAAAGTGATTTGTCAGTTTAGCAAAACAAGCAAAGAAACAAAGTTTTGTATGTGGCACAAGGCAGTGAAGTTCAGTTGAGCAATTGCACCGCTCTGCTATCAGAAAAAATACCGATATTTAAATATAACTAGAAAGGCCGACATTTGCTTAAGAGCAAATACAGCATATTTCAGCCATACCCCTTCCCACGCAACATTGGACTGTTCCAAATCACCCCTGCGCAAAAATGGAACATCCTCTTAACAGTACATTATCCCCCAAAGTGGACTGGTATTGTGAATTGATTCCAGGTAAAAACAGAGCTTGCTTCTATTTTTCAAAAAATGACAATAATCACACCTTCCATTCAGAAAATTTTCATCATGACTGAAAATTGTTGAATGACTTCATGTAATGTCATTAACAATTTTCAGTACGATAACTAGGTGTAAGTTTAAAAAAGTATAAGCTCCTTGTGATGTGGGTACATTTATTATTGCAGTGAACTTTTTTTATTCAAGTAGGGCATACGATTTAATAATTATCAAGCAGGTGCAGGTACTGTAGGAGCGTTTGTTTTCTTCAAGCTGTAAAACTGTTAAACTGTTTTACTTTGTATGCAATCAGCCATCGAGCCTATTCTTATTTTAGTTTAACAACTTCCTGCCAGACCCGGAAGATACGATTGAACCTTGTTCGAGGATTTATTTTCGTCTGTCTGGTCAGTCTGTTCATACCCTGGCGCTGAGAGTGTTTTATTGGGCTGAAACTCTGGCAGTTTAAAGTTACTTACAATTTAAATGTTCAAAGTTTATGTCAAACAACAACAGCACTAGGAAATGTGGCCACTATAGACAGGTGGTCACTATAGAGAAAATGCTGATCTATTGACTAGGAGCCATACGTTACACATGATTTCAGTACACTGATCATTAATCATATAAACATTGCACAGGTAAGCCAATTGTTTAGATGTACAATTAAGTTCAAATAATTCTGAAGAGAAATATTGATGAGAAAATAATCATTCTCGCCACTGTCTTACTTATAATTACGTATCAAAACTAAACGCAGATTTTCTAACTAACGCACCTTTCGCCGACTTCATCAAAGGACCGCCGGCTATCAATCAAACACGGCTGTTGATTAGACTTAGAGTTTCAAACAGTCATGTGCTGTGTGCCAGTTGACAGCAAACTTCATGCTACGTGATGTTTTACATTGCTTGGACCTTCTTTCCTACAGCGGTGCTTCTACAAAATATTTAGACTGTAACACTGAGTCCCACATGTTTTATAGAATAGAATTTGACGCAGAACAGCGTTTTTTGCTGGGTATTTTTCTTGAAACATGTCCGTGGGAATATCAGCGAGGCGGCGACGTAGGGATATCAGACCGACAACAAAAGTCGCACGGCGGCTAACGGCGCAGCGAAGATACTAGCGCTATAAATAAGCACTTCAACTAAGGATGGCAACCCGTACAATATTTTTGTATACTGTTGAGCTAAGTAAAGTTTGTTGTTTATGAGGTTTTAGTTGTCTTTGAAGCTTTGACCCGAAATATTTTAAAGTCAAACTGCTGAAGAGAAGTAAGTGACTGCTACGATTATCGTAGATATGGCCCTAAAAAAAGTTAACTGATAAAAGAAGCCTTCTCAATAGTCTAAAATGCAAGAGCTTCCGGGGGGGCTTCGCCCACCTGGGTCCCCCCCACAGTGGCCCTGCCCCTGGACCCCGCCTGGGACATTCGGCGGCCCCCGGACCCCTGTCCGACGCTTTGAAAAAATCCTGGCGAGAAGTCTGTACGGCCTGAGTCTTCAAGTTAACGTATTGTGTGGTCCCGCTTATGAATATTGATTAGCCTTCGCTTTCCTCTTCGCTGATTGGCTGAACCATTAATTGAATTAACTCTTCCTGCCGGCTAGACGCAGGTGCAGATGTCGGCTCTGTGGGGTGAACGTCCGAAAGGTCATGGCATGGAGAACGAAAGAAAACCAATTTCCCCTAAAAAAAGTGCTGTAATTAAGCCTTTTACAGTACTTTATGCCAAAAATTTTACTTGGATCATTTTACCAACTATCTTATGCCTATCTATACCAAATGTTACTCATACCAGGGTACAGGGGTGCAAAATATACCGTTATAAGACCGTCAACAACAGTCGCACGGAGCTAACAGCGCAGCGAAAATACCATCGCTAGCGTTTCAACTTCGGATAACAAGTTATAAGTACTGTTTAACTCAGTAACGTTAAAGTTTGTTTTTAGTTGCCTTTGACGGTTTGACATGAAATAGTGTTACGCTAAACTCCTGAAGAGAAGTTAAGTGACTGCTGCGATTATCATAGATATGCCCCTAAGAACTGATACAATATAAAGCCTTCTGAATAGTCTAAAATGCGAGAGCCTTAGGCGGGCTTCGCTCCCCCTGGCGGGAACACTGCTATATACGGGATCATGAGGCCCCGCTTATGAATATTAATTAGCCTTTGGCCTCCTCTTCGCTGATTGGCTAGGTCTTTGATTCAATTAACTCTCCGGCTGACGCGCACAGGTGTGGCTCTGTGCGGGGTCGCGGAAGGTCACGTCAGGAGGCCAAAAGAAAACAAATTTCCCCTCAGAAAAGTGCCAAAATTAATCATTTTAAAGTTGTTTATGTCAAAAATTTGACTTGAATCTTGTTACCAAGTATCTAATGCCTATCTATACCAAATTTCAGGTCATTTAATTGTAATACCAGGGTACAGGAGCCAAAAGTGTCCTTTTTTGGTCAAAAATTGGCCAAAAATCGCAAAAATAAGCATTTTGTTGCACTGTACACCAAAAGTGTTATTGAATTTATATGAAGGGATTATCAAGGCACATCTGTGTCAAATTTCAGCTCATTCGGTTGCAATACCAAGGTACAGGAGCCAAAAGTGTCCTTTTTTGGTCAAAAATTGGTCAAAAATCGCAAAAATAAGCATTTTGTTGTACTGTACACCAAAAGTTTTATTGAATTTATATGGGGGCATTATCAAGGCACATCTCTGTCAAATTTCAGCTCATTTGGTTGTAATACCAGGGTACAAGGGCCAAAAGTGTCCTTTTTTGGTCAAAAATTGGTAAAAAAAATCGCAAAAATAAGCATTTTGTTGTACTGTACACCAAAAGTGTTATCGAATTTATATGGGGGCATTATCAAGGCATATCTCTGTCAAATTTCAGCTCATTTGGTTGTAATACCAGGGTACAGGGGCCAAAATATACAGTTTTGGTCTAAAATTGACCAAAAAATCTCAATAAAATCATTTTAGAGACAGATATGAAAAAACTGAGAAAAAAGCATCAAGGTATTGGCCCATTCTACCCCTGTGCCAAATTTCAGGTCATTCGGTCCAGGAACGGCGGAGATGAATCACTTTGAAGATTTGACAGGAGAAAGAAGAAGAAAGAAAGAAGAAACATTACGAATACAATATATTTCACCATACTATGTATGGCTGAAATATAATGATTAGCCCACTCCATTGTAATACTATATCAAATAAATGTTAGCCCCTATTGTTATGTTAACTAAGATGTTAAGCTTGATTCTATACCTCTGTTTTGTACTTTGTGTCATAGTTTGTAATAGTGTGTAGCCATACATTGTACCGTGTACAATTGTAGTGCAATAAAGTTCTTCATGTAAGTTTTGTGATCTCACAAAAATGTAACGTCAGCAATTGGTAAAAAGTACCCGAATAACACTGATATCACTTTCCACATTTTCCCAGACACCAGGGACCCTGCTGATAGATATTATGAAAACGTGGCACATCCGGGCAAAAGGGTGGCGTCACAACCACCCGGAAGCGAAAGTGACGACTACGACTACGAAATTCCCATGGAAACCGTCTACCCAGCGTCCCCACCATCCCGGCCCAGTGGTGACTACCAGGAGCTGAGGCCTGCCATCTACCAGAGTCTGCAGAAACACTGAACCCATAGCCAAATGTCGCTTAAGTGTGAAAAAGATGCATCGATTTGACTCACGTTATCTTCCCTTGAGAATGCCTCCTTTAATTAATATAGAAGTTTATTTGCTAGTTCGTGCACGAGGGCTAATTGCAAGTACATGGTATAAACATTATACAAGTGACAATGGACAGTTACGAACAATATTGTACTCTAATACTAGTGTTGGCTATTTCTAAACTGGTTGGGTTTGACTTACTTTTTGGAAGCAGAGGGAGACGAAAAGCCCCACCTTTTCTAAAATTTGTGGGTTCTGCGATTTCAAGAGAAAAGTAGTCTTCTGTTCGTCTGTCAATGTGGGGAAGTTGGAATAAGTCTTTGTGGCTTCTCTAATCAGAGTGAGTCTTTCGGTTTGGTTGAATGGACATTTAATAACGTTTGGAGTCACTGTTATCAAAGTTTGCTTTTACTGTGACAAATTGGAGAAGTTTGTATTTCAGTACTAGTGTGCGTTTTTATTTCATGAGTCAATTATGCCTTTTATGTATACAAAGGTAAAAACTGGTCAAAGTAGTGGCTAAAATGTGTATTGAAAGCTTGGACGGCAGCAGTGTGTAGTTAGTTTGTACATACTTGCGCTCTTTTTTATTTTATCATACTATATATAGATTTTGTACTTTATTTTGAAGTGGTATCTATGACAATTGAATGTACCAACATTCACATGTATCTATATTGCTCTGTAATGATTATAAAGCATGCTATATAGTAGCAATTTGAATAAAAACTATACATGTACTTTTACAACTCAGGTCTTTTTCTGGTACTGTAAAACAATGTAACCCTAGGTAAACTGCACAGGAAGGAATTTGCACAGAAAAACAATCAGTACGATATCAATTGAACTAGGCAGCTACTAGTATTTAATAGTAATATTCAATTCTCTAAAGCTAGAGAATTAAACATGAGACACGTAAATTGATTGACTTGTTGATAAATTATGTTTGCAGTATGGATAACTCAAGAAAGGACAATGGCTTTTCATGATTTTTGGTACTATGTAGGTACCTTAGACAATGTTGTACATAATAAGATACTAATTATGCACTTGCATAATTAATGAGAATATTCTATCATAGCAATTTTTCAATGTAACGTTATCTCTTGTCCCGGACATGATATGATTTTGACATTTGGGTAGTAGATAGCTTGCAGTGTCATGACAAAGTGGGGCAAGTTTCAGCCCCCTAATATTTGATTTTGGAACTGCAGGAAGACGCAATCTACAGGCCGCCACGGGAAAACGGATGACGAGCCCTGATGTAGACTACCTCCCGAAGTGACAACCCTCATGCACAAATCCATGTTGGAACAAATTTGTATTCTACCAACACGGATGAGTTTCCATTCGACTAAGACGTATTCTTGGCCATTCTTGTCAGTTTGGGCGAAGCGGCATTTCGGATGACGAAGTAAAGCTGGCTGCCGGGGACGCCGTGTATGAGAGAGCTTCAGCCGTTTTTGCGAGCATCAAACCTCTACTAAAAGAATCCAACAACTAATCATATCGAGAAGAGTAGAGGTGACGCCGTCTGCTCCAGGCTTAAAACACAAACCGTACCGAAACCACAACGCACTTCTAGCTCTAAACGAAACAGTCATCATGACCTGCGAGACCTGATTATTTATCACATTTATTTAGCACTGAAAAGTATTTAAAATGAATGTCGTGATAACTGAAAAAGGTGTGATAAAGGATTTAGGTTTAAATGTCTCATTAATTCACCAAATGAGTATTACTACAATCTCTTTGGAGAATTAATGTGATAAGGGGTTGCTATCACATTTATTATCTAGAAGAAGAATCCTGGATCTCTCTTTGGAGAACTAATGTGATAAGGGGGTTTACTTATCACTATCACATATTTTGTAATTATCAAGCTTTTCATGAGAAATACTTTTTTGAGCTAAAAGAATGAGATAAATAGCTAACTCTGACCTGCGATTTGACCGTTTTACTAATTGACTTGAAGAGAAATATTATCTTAGGAGGTTCATATAGGCCTGGAGAAGGTGTGGTCGGAAGAATAGATGATCAAAGCCGTGTATCTGACAGCTAGACATCGATCATTATTTTACTTGCGTCCTTTATCCAGGTGTTCATCCTCCATAAAACACGATGTCCTTTAATAAATATATATCTTACGATTTTTATTTCACGTGCATGTATTTTGGTGTTGTCCTACACTTCATTTGTTTTCAAGATATTTTGTTATTTAGTCGGATCCTGATCAGGTGGGCTCATTTCTAAATTTAGGGTGGGCCAGCGGTATTTGGGTTTCAGAAAAGTCTAAGCTGTCTACCAGACTAGGCTACCCTCGTTAGACCCCAGGACTACACATGGTGGTTTGGCCTCTGATGTCCTCGAAGAAATACTCGTGTTCACTGACAATTCTACCAATGGGTGAATCGGACGGAAGGCAGCGGCTAACATACCGACCCTGACTGTTTGTCACAATCTTCACCAATGAGAGAATTGCAATTAGTAGTTCAACCAATGAGGGAGTGGCTGCATGGCCGTCACATATTTGCAGTTTTATATCTCTCGGATGTTTTCGTTTTGATGGAGGGGCTGGGGATATGGAATCCGTACGTTATGATTTTTATATTGCAATCCATACATAGTATGGATGCAATATACTGTTTTTCCTTTGTCTCTTCTCCTGTCAAATCTTCAAATGGGATTAATTTTTTCATTTTTTGGCCAAATGAGCTGAAATTTGGCAGGGTGGTAGAAATAGCAAATACCCCCAGACGTTTTTTTCACTTTCTTGATAGAGGCCTTAAAATTTATGATATTTAGGGTTTTTGGTCATTTTTAGACAAAATATGTATATTTTGGGTCCCTGTGCCCTGGTATTACAAGCTAATGACCTGAAATTTGGTACAGAGGTGCATTAGACATATGCGCACAGAAAACCATCAACACTTTCTTCATAGATCACTTCAAAAATTAGTTATTTTAGGGTTTTTGGCCATTTTTGACTAAAAATGTCTATTTTTGGCTCCTATGCCCTTGTATTAAAACCAAATGACCTGAAATTTGGTACATAGGTGCGTTTGACATATGACCACAGAACCCCATCAACGCTTTATTCATTGTTAACTCCAAAAATGAGTTATTTTAGGTTTTTTGGCCATTTTTGACTAAAAATGTATATTTATTGCTCCTATGCCCTTGTATAGAAACTAAATGACCTGAAATTTGGTACAGAGGTGCATTGAACATATGCTCACAGGACCCCATAGACACTTTCTTCATAGATCACTTCAGAAATTAGTTATTTGGGGGTTTTCAGTCATTTTTGACTAAAAATGTATATTTTTGGCTTCTATGCCCTTGTATGTAAACCAAATGACCTGAAATTTGGTACAAAGGTAAATTGGACATATGACAACAGGGCCCCAACAACACTTTCTTCATAGAGCACTTATGAAATGAGTTATTTTGGGATTTTTAGCCATTTTTAACTAAAAAATGTATATTTTTGGCTCCTATGCCCTTATATTGAAACCAAATGACCTAAAATTCGGCATGAAGGTGTGTAGGACAGTACTTCCTTTTCCCTTTGAACAAACATTACTTCAAGTTGTTGAATTTTGGGATTTTTTCAAGGATGAAGATGGATTGCAATATGCTGTATTTGCTCCTAAGCAAATGTCGGCCTTTCTAGTGTTATCAAATATATTTTAATTGCCATTGTCATTAAAACACAGTTGTCATATTGATGGGGGATGAGGCATGCAAATGTAGCCTGGCCTGGTAGCCTGGGTTGGTGGACAGGTCATCTTTTTCTGGCACCCCAATATTTGTTTAGACATGCAGGGAGCCGGAAGTATCATCACGGTTCCAAGCATCTGTGTCAAAGGTCAGCTTATGACTTCAGAGGCGCTGTGTTGTTCAAGGGAAGCCTCCAGGTATGTAAACTATGATTCGGTATAAGCACAATGTTTGCATCTGTAATTAGGTAATTATCTAATGATGGATACTGAGGGATTAGCAAGAGTCGAAGATAAATACATTATTAATTTATGATAAGCTGGGCGACCGTCGACATTCGGGGTGGGGGGGTAGGGGTGGTCTAAGTCTAGATGGGGTAACATTGTAAGTAATTAAAACCACATAGTCGCGATAGAAACAACGCTCTGTATTACGTTTTTCCTTGCGATGTTACCCCAGCTAGGATGGCTCCTTGTAATAATAAACTATAATACTTCTGGTGTATTATTTGCAGCCAGTAGCTACCCAATTTTGAGTAATGAGACTGATTTACGTACTCGAGGCGCGCGAACGCGGGGCCCCCGTTTTACGTCCCTATCCGAAAGACGAATTCGTGAATTCATGGACAAGAATAAAATATAAAATATATTGTTAATGACCCACATATTCCTCGGTGTATATGGTGTGATAACGCCTGGTCATTTGCTATAACCACCTCATAAATCCACCTCGGTCGGTTCGTTACGGGTTGCTAGGGTATCAATTTCTTTCCCATTGTTAGGCGCGGTCGGCAAAGTATCAGGTTACCGTTGACCTTGAACGTTACATTTTGGTAACTGCAAAGAAAATTTAGATAAAATAAAATAGGCGACTTTTTCTTTTACTTTTTCTTGCATAGTCAGCCAGCCAGCTTAATAAAGTTATATAACCCCAACCCCCAGGGTGTGATTAACCACATGTATATAAAGAAGGTTAAAATCAACCTCCCTTAAGGTGTGATCTTGTACGTTAGGTGCAAAAAAAGACTGATTGACAATCACTTTTTTTTACTTATCAATAATTAAACAGATTAATTACCACCTGTGTAAGAAAGATATATACCTAATGAGATTAGTACATTAGGTCTCATGAGTGACAGACCTGTTTAAGTTACATGTTAACAGTTAATCAGAATATTATTCATTACTGGACAGCAATGCCAATTGACTTTCATTGAATAAGCCCTATCACAGAGGTCAGGATGCATGTGCAGTGACAGGAAATCTAGGTAATATGTCAAAAGTAAAGGCCCTGAAAAATTAAACAAAACCCGTCTGGACATTGTTTATGCAAATGATAACAATGGTCAAGACAAGGGCTGTTTTCTGTTTCGAGGTCTTGACAATCATTACCTAGAATTTCTGTTGCGGCACATGCATCCTGATCTCTGACATCATTGACATAATATCCCATAGAAAGGTAACCCATTGTACATATATTACTTTATACAATGTTATGGTATTTCTGTATATGGTATACACTGTTATGGTATTTTCTTGATTATCGTTGAATTGACATTAACATGGCTATGCCTTAAAGTACTGACCAAATTTCATCAAATTTATTTTTTAGGTCAGTTCCCAGGGGTTACAAGGAGCAATGATTGAGCCAGAAATGGATTTGTAGCTGAGAAGTAGAAGTCAAGAAGAAGAAGAAGTTGATATTATCAAGCATCACCACATCACTCAAGGCATAAAAGAACCCAACACACTTACCAAGAGGAATACATCAGCCTTTGGACTGGGAGTCCTGGACTGTGCTTGGCCTAAAAAAAAAACGCGAGCGCTACAACTGGGGGAAGAGGCCACTCACGGATCCCAGTTTTCAACCTCCTAACGGATGCTGCATGTTATGTATAACCCCAAAATTACGAATCCACCACACACCATTCGTAGGTATCTGTAACTCGCAGAGGATGCAGATATCAAAATGGTATTTGTACGAGTAATTACTATGCTGTAGTTTATGATATGCAACATCACACTATGTGGAGAAGTACGTTCCAATGTACGTCGAGGGCATGGGAACATAAGGTCACTAAGATTGGGAATGGCATTGGAACATAAGGTCACATAACATAAGAACATGATTGAGAAATAAATCATTGTGCTTCAAGAAACAAGAAGAAGAGGAGGAAGGGAACATGTGATGTACAACGTTTCTCCAGTGAACACTTACAGGCACTAGTAAGTCTGCCATGCAAGACACCTCAGAAGACGAAGGAACGACTGATACCCTCCTTCAAAACCAAAATGAGGAAATCTTTATAGTGGAATCCAAAGGCTTTACTTCCGGAAGGCTCTTCAGAATTGCTGTAGCAGTGGGGATTTTGGTTTTAGTGATTGTTCTGGTCGCTGTTGTTGTTGTTAGTCTTGTTCATCATTCTGCCACCAATAGCGCCACCAACAATACTACTGGTATGTTTCAGGAACCTCTGATGACTCTGTCATTTTTTCCTAATTGAGAAAACATTGTTTTTGCAATCACTCGCACACCCTAATTTGGGGTGAGCCTAATCATATGGTTATAACGTTCGTTCACCTTTATTCATGGGGTAACCTATATCCGTTGTGCTGCTAAACAAGGTATCGAGGGATATGAAGTCGATGGAGGATAGTTTCAAATTGTGATATTTTCAAAATATTGCAGTTTCAAATCACCATCTGTCGACTTGATACCCTTAAATACATTGTTCTTAAAAAGAACGGATAAAGGTTACCCTACGGATAAAGGTGAACTAGCGATAGCTGTATTGTATACGAGTAGCTTGAAACAAGCCTGGAGGAAAAAACATTCTGCATTTTGTGTTTATGACACCAAATACATGTAAAAATATACCTGTAAAACTGTGTAGCTATGTATAGCAGGTTAACATTTTAGATGATTATATGCCACTTTTTCTATTCTAAGCTCCAGGTACATTCAACTGGGCCTCCTACTATGGGAACCACATGGTTCTACAGCAGGGGCCACACAGGGCTGTACTCTGGGGGTATGGAGAGGTGGGAGCTACTGTCAATGTTAGCATTGACACAACCGGTAGTGTCTTCTCAAGCGTGGTTCACGAAGGTATAACCAAGCTCTCACTGATATCAATCAAATCATAATCCCATATCCTCATACTTAGTACCCAGGAAACCTTTTCTGCTGTATACCTGGTAGTTAAGATATATCCACCATACCCACTAGAAAATCTCGCTTAGCCACCAAAAATTATTGCCGTATAGATAGTATTGGGGGTACGGACACTACTGGGAATTGTGACAGACCTATATATAATCTTTGAATATTGATGTTTGAATAAGTGATACGTATCTAAAGGGTAGAGTACAGTTGATCATGCCAGCATTGCTGAAAGCAACTGTTCTGTCCGTCTGTTAAGCACCCTTGTTTTGTCACTGATAGCAGCCTCACAGGTTAACGTTCAACGGTCAATTAAGGCATTGTTGTTTTTATTACTGTTAGGAGAATAGCAATATAGCACTGCCGCAAACTCCAAACCATAGTGAACACTCCATTTTCCCTCTACCGCGAAATTTCTGAAACTTGATTCTGTAAATATTATTGTTAATGCTCTCAGGTGAAAGTGGAATGGGTGTTTGGAAGGTTGCGCTAGACCCCATGCCACCAGGAGGGCCGTACCGAATCCAGGGCGTCCATGACACAAACGGAACAGCGCAGCGGATTTTCCTCGAGGATGTGATGTTCGGGGACGTATGGGTCTGTAGCGGTCAGAGTAACATGGAGTTCACTGTCAGCCAGGTAACACTTAAGTCCAGTTTAACATTTCTAGTACATTCTATAAGCTTGCTCACATTTCTGAATACTCATGCTTGGCGACAGGCATTGTGGGCAATGTGTCAACGGTGAAGGTCCCTGTAATCATTGCCTCGATTGGCAATTTAGCGATGTTCAGATGTGTTTATGTCATAGGGACCTTTGATAATATCTGCTGGTACATATGCATACTCAGAAGTGTGAACTTAGCTTACTGTAATATGTAAATGCACTTTGAAATTTTGTTTGTAGTCATTGATTGACAGCATTATAACCATTGTGGTCCAGAAAGGGTTTTCCTGGCCTGGTAGACAGCCTATTAGCAAGCATTTATCATTAACTGAGGGTCTGTATGAGGGGTCCCAACAATGCTTTACACACAGCCTAATTACTGTAGTACTTAGCAATGGTATCCAGTGTTTCTTTATACTGCTGCTGGGATCCCTGACACGGGCAGGCAGCAGTCGGACAGTCTTCATACCAGCGCTTTCACGCGGTTCTGTCCGGCGGGCTGATGCCTTACTACACTAGAAATCAAGAGGGCAATCACGCAAGATTTGGTCACCCCGCTACAAATTCAGTAACATGAATTTCCCTAAGAATTATGGGAAATGAAGTAATAGAAGGCTACTTTAATGCTTTATCGAACAAGAGATTATGCAGACCCTCTTAACCGTTTCCCTAAATTGTTTCTGTAAATGTAGGCATTCAATGCCCAGCAGGCCATAGCAGAGGCAGCTAACTTTCCGAACATCAGACTTTTCACCGTAGAAAGGATGCAGTCAGACAAACCTCTGTACGACTTGGACAAGATCCTACAGCCCTGGTCTGTGGCTAGCTCTGGTAAGTGAACTTTCATTTGGATATTCTTGACAAAAAGAATTTTACTGAGAAATTTCAGGGTAGGAAATTTAAAGAATTCTTTTCTGACCAGGAGCTGAAGATTGTTTTCGGATGAATGCAAAGAAGATTACAATAAACTTTTTGGGTGCCTTTCCATGCATTTTTAATGTTCTGTATGTTGGATGCAAGTAAATACTGTTAATGTTGTACAGTGTATAACCTGAATTAAAAAAAAAGTGGTCTAATGGCGCCTCCTTGCAGACAAATTTGGAGGTGCAGCCTGGAAGTACTTCTCTGCTGTATACTGGTTCTACGGTAGAAGTTTGTTACAAATATATGGGCAGCCTGATGGGCTAAACTTTAAATGTACTTTTAGAATGTTGTACTGTAAAAGCTGAGGAAAAATTGGTGTGGTCTAATGACGCACCATTGCAGACAGTGTTGGAGGTACAGCCTGGAAGTACTTCTCTGCTGTGTGCCAGTTCTATGGCAGAGATTTGTACAACCACCTGGGCTAAGCTTTTACTTTAGAATGTTGTAGAGTAGAACCTGAAGAAAACTTGACGTGGTCTAATGATGCCCCCTTGCAGACAGTGTTGGAGGTACAGCCTGGAAGTACTTCTCTGCTGTGTGCCAGTTCTATGGCAGAGATTTGTACAACCACCTGGGCTAAACTTTTACTTTAGAATGTTGTAGAATAGAACCAAGAAAATAAATCTGTGGTCTAATGTCGCCCCCTTGCAGACAGTGTCGGAGGTGCAGCCTGGAAGTACTTCTCTGCTGTGTGCTGGTTCTATGGTAGAGACTTGTACAACCACCTGGGCTACCCCATCGGACTGGTGGCCACTTCCTATAGTGGCACACCAATAGAGACATGGTCATCACCTCAGGTGTTGGAGGACTGCAATATAACACACAACTACAGGTAGGTATGAAGGACTTTTGCATTGTTAAAGACAGCTGTAGACTGCTAAATTGCTGTAGACTAAGTAATTAATAATAATGTCATTAAAGCCCCTGTCTCACAGCCAATGACTTTGGTGAGTGCCGGAAAGTCGCAGGATTGAAATATTGCCAGAAACTAGCTATAGAGCGTAAAGTCAGGTATTTTTCACCTTAAAATCTACCCTATCACAATGGACAGATAATGATAGGTACCAAGCTTCAGTTAGGGACATATATTCCTCTCTCTTGGATAATACAAAAAATTCCAATATTTGAGGAGAGACACAAGTCACATGCATCTAGAACATGTTAATTAAAGTTCTCACCACACTTATCAAAAAGAGTACTAGTAGGGATCCATCACGATGTAAGTTGGACTAGGCCTCACAGTCTTATCCTGCACAGTGTTAACCTGGGTACTACTAGTTTCCACTTATAGTAGTTCACTCGGACATTAATTATACACTAAATGTGTATACAGTCTCTGCTTCTGCTATTCCATCTGGAAACTTTTACATATCTAATGCCTGGAATATTCCATTCTTGTCCAAATTTTGGACAAGGGCGCTGATCGGTCCCATCCTGGTAGTAGTTCGCTCCTAAAAATGTTTGCCTATGCTATCCAAGAAACTAGAAATGATTAACTGATTGCTGTAATCGAACAGGTGTTGGAACCCATGCCTAAATTCGCTCATTAACTGACATCACCACCAAAAGATTTGAGTATTATACAGTTCCCCAGACAGGTAGCAGAAGGGAATATACGAGTGGCCTGCAATAAGTAATGGTCCTGACCCACTTCCAGTTGTCTGATCTAAATGAAATTTTGTATGTGTAATAATTCATATCTCTATGGGTTATGTTGCAAAAGACAGCTCTGAACTAATTGTGGTTTCTGATTTACTGGTGTTTGAACTTAGTCAGGTGCGAAATGGACCAGGTGTGAAATGGAACCAGTTGAGTGTCGCGCAGTGATCCGGTTTTTGTATTTGAAAGGACGCACACCAAAGAAGACTTTTGATGAAATAAATGAAACTTATGGTGATGATGCCCCATCATATGACCTTGTAAAACGCTGGCATCCTGAATTCAAACGTGGCTGGAAGTCTGTGGAAACAACTCCCAGACCTGGTCGTCCCTCTTGTGCCATTGATGAGGCATCAGTTGGAGGACCAACCTGGGGTGTCCTACAAAATCGGTGTCCAGAGCTGCATCAAACGATGGGAGAAATGCATAACTCTGGGTGATTCCTATGAAGAGAAAGACTAATAACTGTGCCAAGTTTCATTAATCTCCTGCTATGGGAAATGGGTCAGGACCATTACTAATTGCACGCCCCTCGTAGTCAATGCAAAGTTTATTGCACAACAATTGTTGCAGGTACAATGTAAAGCAAAGTGATACACATATATAGGAGTGAACAGCTACCCGGATGGTACCCAGGCTATCACAGTGTACTGTACTGTACATTTAGAATGATATTATTATGTAAAAAATATGCCTACAGCTATTACAAATAAAGTGACCGCTGCATTGTTTAAATCAGGTTTTCCCTTTTTCTATGCTCTTGATAGGGAAGACTTGGATGTGTTAGTAGATGCAGGGTTGGTAGGCTGGCCCAGCGAACACTCAGTCCTGTGGAACGCCATGATTCACCCACTGCTGAATATGACAATCATGGGGGCCATCTGGTACCAAGGTATGATGTGCAGTTATTACATGGAGAAGATGACAAACTTTAAAATTGTTATAAGCAATTTCATTATCATCTTCATCATGCATCCAGAATCAACTGGTAAGATACATAAGATATAGTTTTTTTCCAGTATGACCTGTTTCTCATGACAGACATAAGGCCATACATAGCAAGTAAATTTTGTGGATGACATCTGTGTGCTCATTAATTTTGCCTGATTTCAGAAAAACAAATTTTTTTCTTCTTCTTGGATGTTGAGATAGACCAAAATGGGTAAATAAGTTGTGTTGTAACCTATATATATATATAATGCATAATTATGTAGAATTGACACAGATTCTGAACTGAAACTTGGTTAGTGATCATACCAGTCTACCACACTTAAGTGTCGCTTTTACTACACTTTAAATGACAACAGGAATGAATAACTTATTGGTGTCTATTTTGAAAATCTTGTCCTCTTGGTTTTTTTTACCCAACTTGTATTTTCTTGCCCTATCACATTATTTTTGCCGTCTGCAGAGGATCCATGAAATTTACTTGCTGTGGTCTAAGAGTTGCTAGCCATTCCTCTATGTGGCAATTACATCTTTTGTAGTTGTAAAGCTTAATGACAATTTAAAGAAGGAAGCCATAATAGTTACCGTGAAATTACCATGGCAACAGGCATCAATGCTACCTTTGGCAGCATGAAAACTTTGAGCATTAGTTTTGCCCGGGTGACAGAGCAATGAGGAAGAGAAAGGAATCGTGTTAGCAGATAGCTTTAATTGTTGCAAGATAAGTTTCACTATTTTTTTCAGTTGAAACATTTCAAGTTTCATGCCAACCCAGCTAGAGTTGAGTGTTTGTGGTCTCTTGTTCAAAATAATGTCCTGTCTCAGGAGAGTCCAACACCCGCCACCCTGACACCTACTCCTGTTCCTTCCCCGGGATGATTGACAGCTGGAGGAAGGAGTGGTACATGGGGACCGGGGGACAGACAGACAGACACTTCCCTTTTGGATTTGTGCAGGTGGGAGATTTGTCAAACATTGTATTTTAATTGCCGTACTAAGTTACCCCAAGGCCCAAGGACATGCATTGTATATACATTGTAATGTCCTTGGTTACCCATATGATACTTCTGGTGACCTGTACATTGTATCTTTTTACCACATTTTTATTCTTTTAGACTATGCTAATGATTGTTTGTTTGTTTAAAACTTCCTTTATTCATAAGAAGCTCCAATTGGCATGCAGGCTGAATGTCATTATTCACATGCAGAATTATTGCCATCATGAAGTTTCCTTGCTGTTTCAGTAGCAGGGTATATTTTCTACAGGGAGGGGGAGATTTTACATCCCTTCAGAAAGACAGGTGCTTCATTGTCTGTTCTGTTTGCGGGAATTGTATTTTTCTCTCCACACAAGAGACGGGGGACATGGAATGCTATCCATTTGTTACAATCTAGCTCCTTTGCAAACCAATATCTTTCTGACACTTACAGATATCAACTGAGACACCAGATGTGATCAAATTGGGCTACCCTGCCATCAGATGGCACCAGACAGCAGACTACGGCTATGTGCCCAACCCAGCCATGCCTAACGTCTTCATGGCAGTGGCTGTGGACTTGGTGGACCCTGACTCACCTTTCGGCAGGTATTTCCGACAGATATCTTTTCACCATGTGCATTTTGAATGAGCCAGTTGTAGTGTTTCTGGGTAGTGATAGGTGTTTCAAGTGATGTGTTTGCTGTCCTGTGGAAAGCAGTTCTTTGGAGAAGAACCGGAAAGAAACACCACAATTTTTTTTTTGTCTATCCAGTTCAAAATATGTACGAGATTGCTCTGACTCAGGAGAAGTGGTGCATACTTAATTCTTTTAAATAATTTTACCTTTCAGCACCACAGATTTGCCCAGAACTGTACTCAAATTGAGGATGCGTACTTGATTTGAGAAAATGTGGTAAATATCATGTAGAATCAAAAGAAATCACCATTGGTAGCCCCATTGAGTCCATGCGATCAACATTCAGCACCAAGGACAGAGGATATTGTAACTGGTTTGAATTTTGGCGATGCCCCTGGGGCAAGCCTGATAGTCTTACGGCTCATAACACACCAATTTTTTATACAGAACATACAAGCTGCATAAAACCAGACTGATAGCTGTGATTCCCTTGTTATTCTTTTTATCAGGATTAACATCAATTGAGCCACAGCTTGCTTCTTCGTGGAATATATTTAGAATATTCATTTCAATATAGCAGACCAAAAGTTTGAGACTTTGAATCTGTTACCTGATCTGTTACATGTTTTCTCCTTAATTGCAGCATTCATCCTCGCTTTAAAGAAGACGTTGCAAGCCGATTGGTCCTTGGTGCTCGGGCCGTTGCGTATAACAAGACCAATGTGACGTTCCAAGGCCCGCGTCCTGTCAGCGTAGACGTGGACCCCGAGAAGAAGACTGTACGTAGGGATTACCCCAAGTCGCAGAACATCACTGTTAAATCTAACCATGGCTTTGAGGTAGGAAAAAGTGGTCAGCTATTTTGCTAGCCTTCGATTTTTCTTGTGTAACAACTTGGGGTACGGATACTACTGGGGTCATGGACACTTCTTGGGGAATGGACACTACTGGGAGTACATGCACTATTGGGGGTATGGACACTACTGGGGTATGGACACTACTGGGGGTACGGACACTACTGGGGGTACGGACACTACTGGGGGTACGGACACTACTGGGGGTACGGACACTACTGGGGGTTCGGACACTACTGGGGTACGGACACTACTGGGGGTACGGACACTACTGGGGTTACGGACACTACTGGGGTTCGGACACTACTGGGGTACGGACACTACTGGGGTTACGGACACTACTGGGGTTACGGACACTACTGGGGTTCGGACACCCCTGGGGGTACAGACACTACTGGGATTACAGACACTAAATGGGGTTACAGATACTCCTGGGGGTACAGATACTACTGGGCCAGGGGGTACCCTTGGGGTAATGAGGGTACATAGGGTAAGGGTACTGCAGTAGGTACATGTAAGTAGCCATTATGTCCAAAATAAGAAGAGGTGGAATCTTTGTTGAAAATGCATCTTGCTTTAAATACTCATTATGCTACATAGACAATGGTTACATGTACATAGAACTGCAACTCAAGCAAATACCAACTTCCATTTCTTAGTGCATGTTGCTGCTACCCAGACTTCATTGACCTCTTGACCTGGAATGTCTTTTATGTCTGATAAATGACTATTTCTACCACCTCTGAGCTCTACTTCCTGTCACTCCCGCAAATATGACCATTGCAATGACACCATCTTCCCACCTGCTTCATGCCACTCTAATGACAGTGTATTCAAATATGTTCCATTTGCAACATTCCCCTCAGGTGTGCTGCTCCCGAAACTTGTCCCAGTGCGACATGACGTCGAAAGAGTGGGCCCCAGTCCCCATCGTGTCCAGCACCTCCTATTCCATCACCCTGCAGCTTAGCCAGGACTGCTGGGAAGACGTCACGTACATCCGCTACCTGTGGAAGCAGTGGCCCTGCGACTTTCAAGAGTGTGCTGTGTACTCTGCAAAAACCGGCTTACCCGAGGCGCCATTCTTTGGTTGCATACTGGAGCCGGACAAGAAACCTCCTTGCTAGAATGACCAAATTTGTAATTTATTTACTATGATTAAGTATCTCCAAATACAGTGGCGGAACAGGTGTTTTTTGTTAGAAAAAGGCAGCCATACCGAAAATGTTACCTCTGTGAAACATGAGGTGTTGTGATGCGTCTTTTTTCAACCCTTGTATGTTTTTTATGTGCTAGGCACGTTGAGGTACTGATACAAAGTTAGGCCAAAGGTCCCAGAAAATAGTATCAAAGGTTGTCTCATTTCCTGCTACATTTTGTGTATGTGCATGCCTGTTGCCTTATGGGAGACTGTGAAAAAATGCATAGCAAGAATTAGTAAGAAATTTATACTATTTTTTTTATGGAGGTTTTCTGTGTTCCTTGTTTATTGGTCTTGACATATTACATGTTGACGTGCCTACATTGCTGTTTGGTGTCATGGCTTATATGGTTCACTATGCAATTGGAGCTGAATTTTTTAAGTCTTGTTGAGAAGTACTATCGCAAAATGTTATTATTGTGTCCCAACAGCAAATTGTTTTGTCATCTTTTGTCATTGTAACGTCTTTGTATATATTTTTTGCATTGTTAGAAAGTGTTTTCAAGTATGGTAATGTTGATTTTATATGTCTCAAATTTACATTTTGTCTGACCGTTTCAAAACCATATCCAGTTGCTTGAGTAACTATTTTTGGCGTACATTTTGTATGCATCTCTGTATGACTGCGTATGCGTGTAAGAAGATTATCCAATATTTTTGTTTCATGTAATGTTACACTGGTATTAAAGCTGTGTGTGTGCTGTGATAATTGCTATAATAAAAAAGTTATGAAAAAACTGAAATTCAATGAAAAGTTCTTACTACAGCCAGTACAGGAGTAGTTAATATGCGTTGGTGTGGTGTTTGAGGGACCTGTGCACAGCGTCGATTATAAGTTTCTGAAAGTTTAGATGTTATAGAATATCATTTAGCAATCCACATACTGACCAGATGGGTTGATAGCTGTAGTCATGATGAAAAACGAATAAGCTCGCCACGCTTCCCAGTACGCATGTGTGGCGAAGTGAATTATGGGTACTATGTCAAAGGTGAAGGCCCCTAAAATATAAAAAAAACATGTCTGGAAATAATGTTATACAAATCGAGACAATGGTCGATACAAGAACTGTTAACAAGTCAGGGGCCTAAATCACCTTTAACATACTGCCCACAATTCCTGTCGCCGGGCATGCGTACTTGGACGTGTGAACGAGTATACAGTAGATGCCGCTTTAATTGCATGGCCTATTTGCCAGTGAATTTCGTGCAATTATCCCGCAGGTGCAATAATGCGAAGTTTAATATCTGGCTGGACCGCACCGGTTTAGAATTCGGGGATTCCGTGCAGTTAACAGAAGTGTGCGTTAATCCGTTGTGCAATTAACTGTCTTCTACTGTATATTATGTACGTCGATAGTTTGTCTCACGAGTCTTGTTGGGGTGTGCTGTAGGGAACACATCAGTGGGGGTGCCAGACTGCAATTCAATCATTTCCTGCCAGGGGACGCTGCCACACGAGGTCGAACCGGTTTTTCAACCTCCCTTGAATTGAACCGCGTGTATTCTGCCATCCACCTCTGATCATGCATACTGGGGAGGTGAACTGGTTCTAAATTGGAGCTGAACTGTGAAGAACCTATCCTGAATACAATGGTATGGTGTATGTCATTTACTAGTTTAGAATACATCGTTGGCTGCCCAGTGTTACGAAATTAGAGCAAGGTCGGCCAACCACCCGGGGCATGGAACTGATTCTCGTCACATGCCATATTAAAACAATACCGTCCATTTTTACCCGTCCTGAGCAACCACCTGTCCTAAGCTACAACTTTTCCTCAGTCCCTCGACTGGTTGCTCAATACAGATTTTGACTACTTAGTAGAATACGCACAAATGTTCTTCTACGCGTGTTTTAGGAGTAGTTATTATCAAATAACCTTTTAAAATTAGGAAAATGATACAGTATAGGCAATCAGCGTGTTACAGTATTTTTCCACATGGCATTCCTTAATTTTTGATAATAAATAAGCCCTTTGATTTACAACTAAAAATGCTAGCCTTCTATAATATCTTGGACTACACAACCTAAATGCTGAGATATATATTAATGTGGCTATTGTATTTGTTTCTGTCAACTGTAATTACTATGTGACTGGAGGGTAACCTCAGTGGACAAAGTATTGAGAACGATCTATATGTGTTGATCGAGTTTTCGCACCTATATCTCTATGTTCCGTTTGCCGCATTCGTATGTAGTTGGGCATGTCGTCTGTACTCAGTTCGATCATACGTTCTTTTTTTTCGCCGTAGCTGTTGTTATAACCTATGTTATAAATAGTTTCAGAAATCACCCCTATGATTTTGCTTGCTATTCGCCTATTGCTAGACTGCATCACCTTTGTGTCCTGTTTATTTTCTTGTTGACTAAAATATTACAGTGCTGTCTCCAGGATCCGGCATCGTCCTGGTACGGAAATTTGCATGTTGGGACGGACAAAAATCTCACCCAACCGTCCCAACGATCTGAACTTCAGCACATGAAATTGATGAAAATGTGTTTTTGTAAGCTTGAAATGACAGATTTCACAAGAAAAATCAACAATATTAGATCCCAAACAATGCCAGTGTGACCGAAAAAAAGCTGGGGACAACCGTGGTGTTGGATATCGGAGAATTCTTGTACACAACCAGGACTTACTTACTGTACTTACGTTTCAGTGTCTATCAGACACCTTCGTCAACGCTTCTGACTGGAGTTCTGCTTGTCATCGCTATAACGTTATGTAGCCGATGTAGGTGGCGCTTTTGCGACGAGAACACAATCCCAAACGTGACTAAATTTGTATCCAGTCAGAACTTCAGTCAGAAGCTCTGACGAAGGTGTCTGATAGACACCGAAAAGTAAGGACAGTACGTAAACCTTGATTGTGTACAAGAATTCTCCTATATTCTATATTTTACCAACCTGATGAAATTATTTTCGGAACTCTGGTTTAGTCAATTTGATAACGTTTGGTGTCTACAATGTATGTTTATTTTGTAGGAAATTTAGGTAGAGCCAGAGAAATCATGGTCACTGCATGAAGTTGAAGTGAGATGAACGGTCCTTCAAGACTCTTTACGAGATGGAAGACGTCGCAGAAGACGAAGGAATCGACGCTACATCCGTCCTCCTTCAACACGATGAGTTTCCCTACAAAGTCTCTCCAGTGGAACCCAAAGGCTTTAAAGGTTCTAGAAGCATCTTTAGAACTGTTGTAGCGGTGGGGATTCTGATTTTAGGGACTGCCGTGATCGCTGTTGTCGTTGTTCTCGGTACCAACAGCACTACAGGTACGTATATTAGTGTTTACATAGAGATCGTGGCTAGCTTGTTTTCACGGCCATGAATTTAACCATGCTTTAATTCTTCGACCCCATTTGCACCTGTGTCCGTAGAGGGTATAGCCTCGGTCGGGCTCGGATCATGAAGCCGTGAATTTGTCCCTGTTTACTGGACCGGATATTGTGGGGGTCCCCTCCCAGTGTTATCATGATTAGATGACGGTTTCTATTTGCCACCGGGTCCTGGGTTGATTTTAAATGCGAGTTTAAAAAAAATCTAGGGGCCCTGCCGCGCCCCCAAAATTGCCAGGTAGCCGAAGCGTGTTCCACGGGACCACGTGCCCAAAAGTGCAGTAAACTGCCTATAAACTACCCGTCGGGGTCCCTTTTTTCTGGAGGGTGAACTAATGGTGAACTTATTGATAAAAAACTATCACTGGAAAGTTAAGATTTGAATCGTGAAAGGTGGCCTCTTTATTTAATAGCAGCAACCCAGGGTACTACGGCTACTTTTTATTCTGTTGGTGTTTTATATCATATGTAACTAATAATGACCCGGTACTTGTTCGTTCAGCTTTGTTAATTTTACTGGAATTCTGGTAAAACTGTATAGCCAGCTTATATGTACAGCAGTTTTCATTAAAGCTAAGATACATAAATTGATTGGCCCCTTTCTTTCCTATTCTAAACTCCAGGCACGTTCAAGTGGGCCTCCTACTATGGGAACCACATGGTTCTACAGCAGGGGCCACACAGGGCTGTACTCTGGGGGTATGGAGAGGTGGGAGCTACTGTCAATGTTAGCATTGATGCATCCGGCAGTGTCTTCTCAAGCATGGTTCATAAAGGTATGGCCCAGCAGAGGTATCAATCCACCGGTGACCTCTAACGCTAGTTAACCTTTATCCGAGGGGTAACCTATATCCGTTGACTTCAAAACAGGGTATTTTAGGGGTATCAAGTCAGCGGACGGTGGTTTCAAACTGCAATGTTTTGAAATTATTGGAATTATTGCCATCTAAAATCACCGTCTGTCGACTTGATATCCGTTAATAATAATTATATAATACCCTGTTTTCTAAAACAACTAACGGATATAGGTTACTTCGTGAATAAAGGTGAACTGGGGTTAGATCTCATGTCCGTCAGTGCTGCTTCCTACGCCCCATCACACAGTCGACGAATTTCGGTTATATTCGTTAATCGCCAAAAGGGCACAGAATTAAAAAAAACGCCAGACAGGCCCAGAGCCATATTTTTTAACTTGAAAGTCTATCCTATCACATCGAAGGGTGCACAAAAAATGCGAAATAGAACGAAATTAAACGAAATGAATTGTACAGAAACTTGTAGACCTGCGAACATCGGCCGATGTCTAGAAATGGCGCGACGGTCGAGAGAACACCTGGCGTATTACTACCTTAATCAACAATTCAATTTTCCCCATCATTTTCAAGGTGAAAGTGGAAGTGGTGTTTGGAGGGTTACGCTAGACCCCATGCCACCAGGAGGGCCGCACCGAATCCAGGGCGTCCATGACACAAACGGAACATTGCAGCGGATTTTCCTGAAGGATGTGATGTTTGGAGATGTGTGGGTGTGCAGCGGACAGAGTAACATGGAGTTCACTGTCAGACAGGTAGGGGGCATGTAACGACAGAGGTTCAAAATCTGCACGAGTCATTATACATCAATGTTACGCATGACATATAGTAGAATTGGTATAACGTGCCGTATTCAATTCCTGTACATTCCTGTATATAGGACCACCTGGCCAATGTAAAGCCTTTTTCCTAGTCCCAAGCGTCAGTAAGATCAACTTTCTCATTGATGTGTGTATTTCGAGTCCTGTCTACATTGTAACCAGCTGGCCTCATAGACTAGATCTTAACATTCCCCTGAGTGGTATTCTGTGAACGTTTTGTCTTTGTCCAAAGATTAAAAACATTAAACAACAAGGTCACATACCAGGGGGCACAAAATCTACTTGACCTTCGTTCTTCCCGACGCCTAGCCACATAATATATGCACCAAATATCATTAACGTTACAGTCTATCCAGAGGTTGTACAGTTATGTTGATCACAAATATCTGGAACACAAACAGACAATCAGACATACACATCAAACACAATACTCCATTTTTCATGGAGATAAAATTACATGCACAGGAAATACATAGATTTCACACGTAAAACTTCCTATCTAAAATATCTTAACGACAATCACTAAAACCGCTTGTCTTTTTGTCTGTATATATAGACGTTGCATGCCCAACAGGCTATAGCAGAGGCAGCAGACTTCCCCGACATCCGACTGTTCACAGCAGACCTGGTCCAGTCAGACAAACCTCTGTATGACTTGTACAAGATCCTACAGCCCTGGTCTGTGGCTAGTTCTGGTAAGTAGCGAAGTATTTATTAAAAAATGCCTTCAAATTTCAGGGTTCAAAAATTCTTCAGCTGAAAATCAGAGTTGAATTCATGAATATTGTTATTATTTTGCTCCAGAATCCTTCTAGAATCACAGTTAAAATCTTTTGCGTTACCTTTGCGAGATCCCCCACATTATATTAGCAAACTTTTGCTCTTGGTAGTAATACAAAAGACACAAACTGTCAAACAAAATTGCAGAAGTAGACAATTGGTTCCATCTCCCATTATAGGAGTCGAAGGAGGCGCAAAGTGGAACTACATTGCTGTGTTTTCCTGGTTATTGGTAAGGATTAGAACAACAAAGAAACTACACCAGTGTGGTCTAATGGCGCCCACTTGCAGAAAGTGTCGGAGGTGCAGCCTGGAAGTACTTTTCTGCTGTATGCTGGTTCTTCGGCAGAGAATTGTATAACCATTTGACCAAAATCTTTACTTGGAATGTTGTAGTGTTCAGTAGAACCAAGGATAAGTGTGGTGTAATGACACCCCCTTGCAGAAAGTGTTGGGGTTGCAGCTGGGAGTACTTCTCTGTGCTGGTTCTTTAGGAGGGATTTGTATTACCACCTGAGCTAAAATATTACATTAGAATGTTGTAGTGTGTAGAACCAAGAAAAATAATTAGTGTGGTCTAATGATGCCTCTTGCAGACAGTGTCGGAGGTGCAGCCTGGAAGTACTTCTCTGCTGTGTGCTGGTTCTACGGTAGAGATTTGTACAACCACCTGGGCTACCCCATCGGACTGGTGGCCACTTCCTATAGCGGGACACCAATAGAGACATGGTCATCACCTCAGGTGTTCGAGGACTGCAATATAACGCAAAGGTATGAATGACTATTAAAGAAAACAGTTTTGTGACGTTGGTAAGTGACTAGGAATAACAAACTTGTTTTTTAAACAACCAAGTTTTGCCATTTGTCGACGTTTCTACCCCAAAATGTATAGCCATGTCTCACTATACCTATTTGGTGCATGTAACACTGGTTAGTTGAAATGTGAAAATACCCTCAGCTTATCAACTTGAGCTCCATAGTCAAATCTTTGTTAACGTTATCTCTATGTAAACGTCGCACTGTATCTATAAACGTGGAAATGGAAACATCAATAGTTATGCTTCATGCATGTCAGGTTTTAGAAATGTTAAAACGTGACCACTGTGTTGTTTTTAAACTTCTTTTTTTAATGATCTTGATAGGGACGAGTCGGTTGAGTTGAAAGATGACGTCCCACCGAGTGAACCCTCAGTCCTGTGGAACGCCATGATACACCCTCTACTGAATATGACAATCACGGGGGCCATCTGGTATCAAGGTATGCTGTAAAGTTATTACTCTGTTACTCCGGAGACGGAGTATTGTTGTTGTCCGATGCGATGAGTGTTCAGTATCTCTTTGTTCCCTTTGCCGCATTCATATGTAGTTTGGCATGTCTTCTTGCACGATGCTGCACCTTTTTTTGCGCCATATGTTTTTATAATCGATGTAAAAATTTCAGAAATCATCCCTTTATACAGGGGTGCCTAAGCATTTGCACGAACCCTATGAAATTCGTACGAATATTATGTGATACACACGAATCACTATGCGAAAACGCACGAATATTATGAAATTCGCACGAATCACTATGCAAAAACGCACGAATGTCATGAAATTCGTACGAATCACTATATGATTTACACGAACCTTATGAGATTTGCACGATCCTTATGCGAAATTGCGGAACCACTGCCGGGGTCACGTGACAGACGGAGCGGGATTTTCAAGATGGCGGCTTCGATCGGCGGCGACGGAAAATACGATGTAACACGCCGAAATGAAGCAAAACAGTGGCTCACAGGCTATCAAATACATCTTTGCGACGGTAAATGTCCATTCCACGCCTTGAAATATAAATATCACGGATAGAAACGCTCAAAATCATGCTTCCTCCCGGCCGCCGTTTTTGCATAACGGGATCGTGCAAATCTTATAAGGTTCGTGTGAATCACATAGTGATTCGTGCGAATTTCATAATATTCGTGCGTTTTTGCATAGTGATTCGTGCGAATTTCATAATATTCGTGCGTTTTCGCATAGTGATTCGTGTGAATCACATAATATTCGTACGAATTTCATAGGGTTCGCGCAAATGCTTAGGCACTCCTGTTATATGTTCCTGGTATAATTTTGTGGAACAGGCCAAGGTTATTTAGGGGTATGGTAATTAGATCATCTGCAAACAGATATGGGGTTATGTGTTGTCTAAAGCCCCGGTTATGCCTAGGTTACACGTAGCCGAATTTGGCTCCCAACTCTCCCCGACTATGGTTAGGGTGCTAAGTCGGCTGTAGTCAGCTGGCATTCGGCTGAGTTGGCTGGTATTCGGGAGCTAAATTCGGCCATGTGCAACCTAGGCTTTACACATAGCCGAACTTCGGCTCCCGACTCTCTCCCGACTGTGGTTAGGAGTGAATCGGGAGTTAGGTCGGCTGCAGCTGTAGTCGGCTAGCGTTCGCCCCAGTCGGCTGGCGTTCGGCTTAGTCAGCTGGTGATCGGCTGCGTCAGCCAAATGTTTTCAAAATCTAAAGTATAAGTAGCAGCGAGAAACAGGTCCGGCCATTCTAGCCCTGATGAAACGTTGAAAGCGAGCACTACTTTGGTTGTGTGTAAGAACCTTACTATATGAGTAAACATATCATGTTATGCTTGTCTTTGTTTGAGGTTCCCTGGTTAAAACGTTGATATGTTTCTTCAGGAGAATCCAACACCTGGCGCCACCCTGACAGCTACTCCTGTTCCTTCCCCGGGATGATTGACAGCTGGAGGAAGGAGTGGTACATGGGGACCGGGGGACAGACAGACAGACACTTCCCCTTTGGTTTTGTGCAGGTAGACAGTTTTGTAGATTGTCGTATTTCAATTTGAAAACCGAAATGGAATGTCGAAAACAATATTTTCTACATATAACAAGCACATACTAGTATTCTGCAGTATTTCAAATTAAAGCGCAAAACTACTACTGAAGATGACCTACCTAATGGTGGCCATGCTAGCCTCGTTTTGGTGCACCGACCCCAGAAAAATCCAAAATGGCCGCCATAACTGGAATCAGGAGCTATACTGATGATTTCATGTATCTTTTAACTCTACCACCTGTTTGTTCTATTACTTTGAGTTACGGTTTTTTCATATGCAAAATTATTGCCATCATAATGATGATTAGTATTACCATATGTATATCTCAAAGAAGTCAAACTCAAAGCGGCGAACAGAAAAAGTAACTACGTAGTAACATTACGTACAAAGTGAACATCTGTAAGACTGTACGTATGGTCAGTACAACAAGAAATGTAATTTAAAACTATTGTCCGTCGACTTGATATCCCCTAAATACCCTGTGTCTAAATGCAACGGATATAAAGGTTGTCCGACGGATAAAGGTGAATTAGCTTTACCGATATGTCGCGGGGAGTTGTATTCTTTGTGCACCAAAGATTGGTGGTGGGGGATGCCGTCATATGCGGTTTAAACAACCCCTTAATTTTTTGTCATCTACATATGCAATATTATACAGAAATGATTTGATATCCAAAAATAATTTCATCAGGTTGGTAGATCTTAGGATATAGGAGCAGGAGTTTTTTTTACACAACCAGTTAATTTTACTTAGCTGACGTTAGACGTCAAACCCAGTGATGAACAATGACGAGGGGGGGGGGGGGGGGTACAAAGCAGCCACGTTTGGGATATTGTGTTCTCGCAGCAAAAGCGCCACCTACATCGGCTACACAGAGTTAGAAGCTCTCAGGAAGATGTCTGATTGGTATCGAAACTTCAGCTTAGGTGAGATGAATTGGTTTTGTAAAAGAAAACACCCTTATCCTATGATTTGATATAATTACAGATATCAACAAGAAATGTTTCAGTTCCCGACACAGAGTCCCAAACTCCGTTGACCTTGCTCATGCACAACTAACTCAGAACCATGGTCTGGAAGGTTGATAGGCCATGGTCGATTACTGTGATGTACGTGTGAAAGGGGCCTGATAAATAATTCATATTTACTTATATGTGTAACTACTTATTAGCTGTCTACAACTGGCAAACCAAGTGACACTGGCATGGGCTACACTGCCATCAGATGGCACCAGACAGCAGACTACGGCTATGTCCCCAACCCAGCCATGCCTAACGTCTTCATGGCAGTGGCTGTGGACTTGGTGGACCCCGACTCACCTTTCGGCAGGTAGTTCCAGCATTCATTTTTTTCACCATGTCCATTTTGAACGAAGCTTGTATTCCTTGCTTGTTGTGCTCGTTGTGACAATTAAGCCACGGCATCTATTTGTTGCCGGGTCCCAGGTTGATTTTAACTGTGATTGAAAAATCACTGTCATTGAAAAATGGGAACTTGGATGGGGGTTTCAAATAGGTTTCTATGTAGGAAGATATGGCCTTTGTGTGCTCCATTGAGTCCACGTGATCACCATTCAGCACCAAGGGTAGAGAATTACTCAATTGTGGTTTGAATTTCTGGCGACGCCTCAGTGGCGAGCCTAGTAGTATATGTGCAGTTTGCAATTGCAAGAATTCTAGGTATTGAATAGGTATTTCTTATTTTCTAATGCCGGGCCATGCATACTTTTACCACATTCACTCACACTGGGATGGACCCTAGCTTTTTTTGCTATCTTCGAGCGGAGCTGGCTTTTATTTGCCCTGGAAGGGAGTTTCCTAGGATGGCAGATTGCCGTGGAGGCAGGGCGAAACTCCTTCCACAGCAGGCTATCTTTCTAGGCAAACTTCCTTCAATGACGAACTCTCTTTTCCGGAATTATAAAATCTTTAATGCTAATAGCCAACCAGCGCCCCCTCCCCTTAAATAAAATAAAAGTCAGCCCTTCACGAAATCTGTGAAGGAGGCTAGACGGACATCCTTCACATCTTTTTTTTTTCATTACACAAATCCGTGATGTATTTTGTCCTTGCAGCATCCATCCTCGCGATAAAGAAGACGTTGCAAGCCGATTGGTCCTTGGTGCTCGAGCCGTTGCGTACGACGAGACGGAAGTGACGTTCCAAGGCCCACGTCCGGTCAGTGTGAACTTTGACCCCGAGAGGAAGACTGTACGTAGGGTTTACCCCAAATCGCTGAACATCACTGTTAAATCAAACGATGGTTTTGAGGTAAGAAAACCAGTACTTCTGTAAATATATTATAAAGACTTGCCCACATACTTTACTTACTTACTTTTTCCTTACTTACCCTCATGTGACGTCAAAACCCATCAACCGTTATTTTCTTCGGGAGGATGGGGGCGATACAAACTTCTTGAAACCTTTGACGCATTCATGATGTCGAATATATGTAGGGTCATGTGTCAGTATTTTTGTCCAAAAGATTGGGAATAAATCATAAGTCAATAAATCATAAGTCTCACTAGGTGAATGTAGTTCCAAAGTCATTTGACACTGTAAGAGCATTGTCTTATCAATTGTGTCTGAGGTATGGCCTTTTATCTCCCCAACCGAACCCAGGTACCCATTTTGTACACCTAGGCGGAGTGAGAAAAGTCGTGTTAAGTGCCTTTTCCAAAATCGGTAGCATGTATGGCAGCATTTGAACCCGGGACCTCTGGCATCTGAGCCAAACAACCTGCATTTACACGGCTCCACTCAAAATCTTGCTAATCACAAAATGATGTCATGTTCCGTCTTTTCCTCAGGTGTGCTGTTCGTCAGACATGTTCCAGTGCTCCATTGACCTCTTGACCTGGAATGTCTTTTATGTCTGATAAATGACCACACGTTTTACCACTTTTGAGCTCTACTTTCTGTCACTCCCGGAAGCCTGACCATTACAATGGCACCTTCTTCCCACTTACTTCCTCCCAAAGTGATTTTAATGACAGTGTATTCAAATATGTTTCATTCCCATCAGGTGTGCTGCTCCCCCGACTTGTCCCAGTGTTCCATGACGTCACAGGAGTGGGCCCCTGTCCCCATCGTGTCCAGCACCTCTTCTTCCATCACCCTGCAGCTTAGCCAGGACTGCTGGGAGGACGTCACCTATATCCGCTACTTGTGGGAGATGTGGCCCTGCGACTTTAAGCAGTGTGCCGTGTACGGTACAGAAAATGATTTACCGGAGGCGCCGTTCTTCGGATGCTTGTTAGGGCCGGACAAGAAGCTTCCTTGCTAGAATGGTCATATATGTGCAATGTTATTGCCTTCATGAAACGGGCATTCTATGTGGTGTATCTCTTTGTCTTCCTCCTGTGTGTTTTTCAACACTTCTTTCTACGCGCTAGGCACACTGACAGGAAGTTAGGTCATAGGTTCCAGAATAGGTTATCAACGGTTATCTGTTGTCGATTTCCGGTTATTTGCATACCTGATGCTCTGTGGGAACAAATGGGAGAATGCATAGCTACAATCAGCTGGAAAGTTACAATTATGAATAAAAAGACAAATTTGAAGCAGACTCAAAGTTATTCTAAATATTGTAACATTCTTATCATTTTGATTATGCCATGTATTTGTCGGAGATATGATAGCTTTGATATTGAATTGAATTTCTTGTTTATTGGTGTAATGTGCAAAAAGTTGATATTTTTGGTGGTTTACAAGCGTATTCTAAGCAGTAAGCTTTGGTTTTGGTGAAACATCTATTGAAGAAACAGTCCTGACGTACTGTATGTAGTAAGATGTGAAATTTAGCTGTTAGTATTGCGCTCCAGTAGTATGTTATGTTGTACTTGTCTCTTCAACATGTATGGGGTTCCTTCGTACGGTATTTTTTTTCAAATTCAGGAATGGTTTTCAACAAGACAACAAGAGAAAATGTGTATTCTATTTGATTTTTTTGTGTAATTTGAAATCTTTCAATATCTTATGAATGTGAACACATTTCTTCATCATCACATTTACATGTACACAACGTGCACATTATACGAGATGTTAAAGTTATAAAATTAAGCTTTAATTTTCTGTTCAATGTAATATTACTCTGGTATTATAAAGTCTAAAAATATTATCTGAAATAATGACGGCATCCATTAGAATCAATAAACAAACTTATCACTGCTCATAATGTATATTTTCAGCTTTACCTCAACTGTCCATGAACCAAACAAAGCAAAGCAAAGCTGATGTCATCTATGATTCATGATAATAACAATGAGGATGAAATTGAACTATCTTATAAAACTGAACTGATAATGACACCAAACGCATATACGCACTACATGACGTTTTACAGTATATTGCAACAAGGTAAAAATCCAGGTATACTTTAAGTGTGACTTGTCATCGGAAATATCAGAATTTAACAGAATGTATAATCTTTACATATTTTCATTTACTGATATGCACATACTGTGATTTCGTGACGTCCTGATTAATTCGGCTACATTCCGCAGTACGTGTCGTTTAGTTCACATGATTGTCACATTTTCTTAAAGACTTTACAAAATAATGTCAGACTTGTTCTTCCATAGAGAGACATGACCCTGGAAGGTGTCAAACTTCGGTTCTCCTTGCACCAGCAGCTTTCCTCACTGTCGGTTTTCCGTCGACTTCGGTGCTAAAGGAAAATAAGAAACATGATCACCGCTAACCGTTTAAAGTCGTTAAGGTCTTTAGCATGTAGCACACAGGGAAACAAGTTTCCTTCTTGTTTCTGTAGTAGGATATATTTTATAAAGAGGGGTTGAATATTGGTATGCAATGGTAGGCAAATCTACTTTCCATGTTGTCCTTGATCTGCATATTGGACCTTTAAAACAAGACCACACCAACCTATCGACACGAAAATTTTGACTGTACAACTCCAGTCTTCATGGGGATAGTGAAGGTATTCTGAAGGTATCTTTCTCAAGGGATGAACAACCCACTGCTTCTGTGCTATCTACATAACGTGACGTCACAGAAGCAGTGGATTGTCCATTCCTTGACAAAGATTGGAAATGTTGGAAATTCCAGTTCAACTTTTTCGCTGGATATTGGTATGCAATTATATACTTAATATGTAAAGAATCAGTAATTAATATGTAAAGAATCGGTAGGAAAATCTACTTTCTATAGTCTTAAAGTTGCATGTTGGACCTTTAAACTGTTAGAGTAACCTTTAGAACAAGACCACACCAACCTATCAACACCACTGGCCACCAGAGAGTCCCTCATGGATCGGAGGTCTCCTATCAGGGAGTCCACGTCGGACTCAGCGTCTCCGTACCACAAACCCACGGCCAGGTCAGCCACGTCATCGGTACTTATGTCCGGCGTGCTTGGAGGGCTGTCTTCTGAAGTGGACGCGTTGGCACCCTGTACGTAGGAATGGACGATGATGTAACGCTAGTTATCCTTTATATTTGCGAGGTAACCTATATCTGTGCAATGGCCTAGTGGGTAGAGTGTTCGCCTTGCATTCGGTAGGTCGTGAGTTCAAACTCGCCGGCCGAGTCATACCAAAGACTTTAAAAATGGTACATGCTTCTTTCTCTGCTTAGCACTCAGCATTCGGGAAAGAGTATGGAAGTTGAACACACACCACTACCAGTGGACTAGCCCCCTGCTGTAGTGATTGCGTTGTGTGGCCCAAGGGCTACTGAAACGGAGATGGGCGCCGCCCTATGCGCCATCAGGTGCGGGGCTCCTTACACTTGCTACCCTCACCTAGCCTCACCTTGCTACCCAGGCTAACCTTTATCCGTTGTTTTTATCAACAAGGTGTTAAGGGATATCGTGTTGTTTCGATTTACATAACAATATCCAGACGGGTTTTGTTTCCTTTTTGATTTTCCCCTCTGGTAAATAGTAAGACCTGGTAAGACCGATGTCAGAGCTTCGACCACTCCACTAAAAGGTAGAAACGCAGAATGAAAACATAAGAATGCAAATATTTGAAGGACATGAAGGTATTGACGGTGTCAAAATTCAACGAATGTGTAGTCACTCTCTCATTGGTTCGATCGATAATTCCTACGCTATCATTGGTTGAATACTAATTAATTTATGATAGGAAATCAAGACCCGTCAGACTGGACTCTCTCTTCCGCCTAGCGCATTTACCTGTGCTTCGATCTTGGCTCTGGCCTGTTTAGTCGCCAGGGTCACCACCACTTTCATGACTTCCTCGGTGAACGCCTTTCTTTCCGCACTAGTCTCGCCTGTGACGCTGCCTCTAGAGGCGCTCACTCCGCTGTAGCTGTGAGTCAGGGCCACACACACCTCTTCCACCATCTTGGCTGCTAGGGTGTTGATCTCGCCGTTATGTGTACCAAACAAAAGGATGACAAAGTAAGTTCACCTGCAACCTGCACCTGCAATCCTGACTGTCCATCACAATTAGCAGATCAACCAATGGGAGAGTGGCATTTATCCGCTCGACCAATGAGAATGGGACTATAGCACCCCCACTTCTTTAAAAACGTAGAAATGTAAACATGCAAATATTTGAAGGGCATCGGTCGTTCTCTCATTGGTCAACCCGCTAATTGTCTTGCTGTCATTGGTTGATGTAATGATTGTGATAGACAGGTGCAGGCTAGCGAATATGAACACCTGTGGGCCCGGAGAACAGGGGTTCTCTTTGATCTAATCTCGTTAAGTCTGTATTTCCCGCTAGCCTAAATAACGTTACGTAGCATTTATTTTATCACTGCTTGTACACAGAAACTATGTTTGCTACCTACTTCATTTTGTTTGTATCTATGTGAATTAACGGCATACCTCAAGAAGCTATGGATTGATTGTCGTGAAATTTGCTTTGGTCATGAAGAAATTATTAGATTTTCGCTCCCTGGCGACTTTCTTTAATACTTTAGCAGACCGTTCAGTTTTACTATGTCATGTTCTGGACAATGATTCGTCAAGCATTTTGGTTGGTAGAAAGCTCTTGTGTTTGCGTTGTTAAGTGATACATGTATAAGTTTTGGATCCCAAGCAGCTTTTTTGGTACTGAAGGGGCGTTTCAGTTATAGACTTTGAAACAAGAAAGGATAAATGGTTTTTCATGACTTTTTACCTGTAGGTAAATTTGGTGAAGACCAACGCAATGGCCTGCTGATAATAATTATGCAAATTAGGACCTGATATGCATAAGTAATGAGGAAAATTCATACAGTACTTTAATTGTGATGTATGATAGGAATTTTATTCTTGATACATAAATAACTCGGTTCGAACATTCATTGCTACCGTTGTAATGTACGACCGATGCAAACTAATAACGTTACTTCGAACTATATACAATGTATAATTGATAATGAGGTCTTACCAATGACAGTACTGAAGACGTAGACCATGCGGACATTTCTGAAGACGTTCTTCGCGGATCGTCTCGAACGTCTTCCTTCATCTCTACCATCAGCCTCCTCAAGAGGCACGTAAGGCGTCTTTCCTCCTCCAAGGCTCTCCTCATCAACTTCTCTGTCAAACGTTTCTCCTCTTGGTCCTCTAACTGTAGATCCACTGTTCCCATCTCTATATCGTCTTTTGCTCGTCCTCTGATCTTATCAATGAAGTAGGACAGGGAGGGAAATTTTGGCGCCCTTTTACCCCCAGTATTTTGATTGACATCTCTGTCACACGACGCCCTTTCCCGCGCTTTTAGCCAGACTGCATATTCTGAGAGTAGAGATCGCTTCTTGCGGTGACTGGAATGGTTCCCTTCGGCAAAGGTTTCTGCGTATTGTTCCTGAACTGTTTTGGGGTGGAGTTTTGCCATCAGGCGTTCCAGAATGTTCATATCCGTTCTTGGTTTTGTTTCTGGATGTTCTGGAATATCCAACGGCTTCTCTTTGTAAGATTCGTTGGTGTTGCCATCATTTGCGTAGAACTCTGTGTTTTCACCTGTTATGGTTAAGTCAAGGGAAGACATGGCGTTAAGAAAACTTACCACATCTAGCGACAGCTTCTTTTCCACTTCTGTTGGGGCTTCGGCTTTGCAGTTGAGGGTCACTCTGTCCCGAAGAAAATTGAGCAAGCGATCGAGGAGTCCGGCGATCATGTTCCGAAGGTCTTCCATCGTAGCGAGGAAAACGCCTCCCGGGGTGACCGTGCCATCCTCCCGACTGTCAAGCGACAGGCTCTCGGTGCTGACGACGTGTGCCAAGCTGGAGACCACGGGCTCGTGCAGCGGGCCGTCCGGCTCCAGAACTGTCGCCTGGACCCACCGCCACTGTTCGTCCGTTGCATCGGGCAGGGTCGCCTCTACTGCCGAGGAGCAAGAGCCAGTCGCGCCGGTGATAGAAGCATGATCACCCTCTTTTTGTGATGACGCGAGTGTCTCGTCCATCAGAGGCGGTACGTTGTTGAGACGCTCGTACCAACTCGTCAACCGCTCAACAGAGCCCCCTTGCGTGTCAGTTTCACTACTGCATGCAGCATCCTCAGAGCCCTCTTCGTGCTTATTCAGACGTTGCGGCAATGTCTTGTCGTTTTCTTCGTCAAGACCGCGCGTTTTTGGTACAACTCTTCTTCGGTCAACATTACCGTCACCCACAACAGTAGAACGCTCTGGAAACCGGTATGTTGTTTCGCGGGCGTTTTTTCCTCCCCTTACATCTGTAAGGCTTCTTGCGTGGGTAAGTCTTTGTTCCACCGACTTGACGTCTAGTTTTAGAGGTTGTTTCATCAAAGGAGGGGCGTTGGATAGCTTGTTAACCCAGCCGGCACCATCGCTTTCATCGCTCGGTTTTTCAGACGAGTCCATGGAAAGGTCCGAGATGTCCACAGCGAAAGAGTCTTGGCTCTCGGACTCCACTACCGTCCCCGGGTATTCCTCCGAAGCGTACACGGTCGGGTTTCGTCGTGTCCTCGGCGCTCTTCGGAGCAGTTTGCCCGAGCTAGCCGGCTGCATCTTTAGAACTCCCCAAGTTGATTTATTACGTCATAATTACGTCAAAATTACGTCACAATTTTACGACTTTCAAAATGGTTCGCGTAATAGATTGTTACGTTGCGTTAGAACAAGCTAAATCACGTGCTTATCCTCTCTTGCGCCACTTGAATAGCTTCAAATACAGAAAATATTAAAATCCATTCCGCGAAGGCCGAAAAATACCCTGTAGGTTATTCTCTCTCCTTGGTGCTGAAAAGCGTTCAAATGACGGAACTGCGGCACGCTGGTGGCGCTGCTACGGCCAAGCGGTTTGACGGAGCGCTCAACGATTTTCATCTTTTTACGCTTTTGTTTCTGTTGTCTTTTCAAGTCATGCTTGTATGTGTTGTATGATATTCCAATTGTAAATTCAATGGTAACACAAATCCAATCTAGAAGGCAGCGACGCCACAATCGCCCCACAGTCAAATGATATACCCCCTTTACCTTTCGTATACGGCGTGTAGGTACGTTTGTTGTATGTCGTCGTACTATTTTGCTGTCGTGCTGTTCCCATGTAGTCAAAACAGCCGAATTTTGTACGACACATGCACGACGACCATACGACACCTGCACGACTATCGTACGACACATGCAAGACTATCGTGCGACACATACACGACTATCGTATGGTACATGCACAACTATCGTACGACACATGCACGACTATCGTACGGTACATGCACAAATATCGTACGACACATGCACGACGATCGTACGACGAATGGCGCTATCACTCTACACTACACTCAGTCAGGAGCACAACAGAAATTCCACTGGTCCTTTTTCTAAACCTTCTATTCTAAGATCTCTTACACCGTGCTGAATTGTTTATATTTTTTGTTTTCTTACACAACCGTTAAACCACCAGAAGACGTTGTAAATCACAATAAGACTATGGACAGTACTTGTTTTGGAAACACCGTTTTATTAACCGCAACATGGAAGCAACTCAGTGTATAAAAATGCTAGCTATAGTTTGCATACTTGTACCATATATGTGCTTGTTCATAAGATATAATATAGGGCAAAGTTCTCTCTCTCTCTCTCTCTCTTTCTCTCTCCCTCCCTCTCTCCCAGTTGTCTCCTTTTTATCCTATTATCTTATCTCTCTCTCTTACTTCTCCAGCCTCATTTTTTTGTCTCTCCACATGTATACCTATTCAACAATGTTTAAAGTGTGAAACGTCTTTCATATTTTCGACAGTGGTGACTGGGGGGAAATGCAGATTTCTAACGACATGCGGGCACTCCTTCATTGGTCGAACCGCTAATTGCCATGCTGTGATTGGTCGTTCCGCTGATTGTGATCGACATGGATGTCTATTTCGGTCTTTCTTTTTTCCAGTCCCCATAATGTGGATGTTCACCTTAGTGCGCACATGCATAGCCATTGTCAAAACCACAGTATTTTCGAAAGGAGGTTTAGTTAGTTGGTGCCGTTAATCTTGTTTTCTTTATTTGTACACGTATATTACACTAAAAACGGAAATTCATTCAGGCATTGGACGAGGAATGTACTATATATTTTTCACACAAATACGATATGGATCCAGCCAATAATGGTACTTCATATATATTTGAATTCACACACAATTTCACGATTAAACATACCGCTACAGCACAACTATTACAACTCAAGCTTGCAGATCACTGTGTGTTAATAAATGAACACTCAAACATTGGACGGGCTGTGGCTGCACCTGCAGTTCTGATGAATCTCACTAGGTGGCAGGCCTGGGCAGCCTGCTGGGCATGCTTACTGTAAGAGTCGCATTGCAGATTTAATGACATGCATTACAATGGTTAGGCATGGTTGAACGCACTCCCAAGACAAGCAGGCGAAGACACTGTGATCTTGTTAGAAAGCAAACAACACACTAGTACATACATGTTAAACAACAATGCCTGTCAACTACAATGCCACAGCAACGTTTGGAAATGCAGTTGATTATGTTGTGGCTACAATATTCGTTCTATAGTGTTATTTGATAGCACATGAAATGGCATCACACTGCAAACACTACACGTCAACACTCACAGTCAGTGTTCTAACGCCTGTTCACCTTTATTCGTGGAGTAACCTATATCCGCTTGTTTTAAAAACAGGGTCTTTCAGTGGTATCAATGTGAGTCTACTGGCTGTGGTTTCAAATTATGATACATTCGAGATAGCGCAATTTCAAACCATCGTCCGTTAACTTGATATTTCTAAAGACCCTGGTTGTAAAAACAACGGAAATAAGTTACCCCGGGGATAAAGGTGAACCAGCGTTACATGACGCCACAAAACGCATTGTGTACAATTGGCTCAATTTTTCTTTTACTAATGTGCTATCTAAATTTACATATAATGGTTGGGTGCTATAGCGCTTGTAACACCCTGAAAATCCGTGGTCTGGGTTTATTTCTTGACCTTTTTATCGTAGGTGCCTGCTTCCTTGTAAGCACCGACGTAACCCGTGTTCTCGGCCCTGTCCTCACGCCCCTCGAGCCCCTTGCCCTTGCCGGACGCGTCGAAGCGCTCCTTGTGCGAGCCGGTGTACTGGGAGGTGTCCGTGAGACGATCAACGCCACCAGCCTTCACCGCTTTCTGCATAAAAAAAAATAAATAACCAATCAAGCTATCAACATACCAAATATCATGACGATCCGTCAACCCCTTCTTGAGTTATTCTCTTTCATTCAAAGTAGAAAACAAAATTTACACATGCAGATCCAAAAAGCTCCTACCATGAGCTATTTAAAACTAAAATGCACGACCATGGGCTGTCAAGATGTCAAAACCAAACAAGTCGCTAGGAGCCCCAAAATTCTGATATCTCACCAAGACATATATTAAGTATCAAAACAATAAATGTAAGTCTTCTCGAGTTTTGAGAGGTAGGCTGTTCCTGGACAACGAAGAAAATTCCTAGCGTCGAATACCTAGAATTCTTGCAACTTGTCATACTACAAGAACAGTTGCCTCGGACTTGAAGCGTCGCCAAAAATTGCTTACCGTAGCGCCCGTGGTTCCCGGTTTCTTGCCGGCGATCAGGGCGAAGGTCTTGTTCTTCCCCTCGTCGTCCTTGGGGAATCTTTTGGCAGACAACTCCTCCAGGGCCGTCTTGCATTGGCCCAGTGTGATCGTACGGGCAGACTTGTCCCTAAAAACAAAATACAGTGTTAGCAATTTCGCCAAGGGACGTAAAATGTCAAAACTCATGTTGGATGAGGTGCCTCGAAGATAGCCTCCAAAGCAGGCTCTCTGGGGCCTTTTCCCGTCTTTTTATGACTCTCGCTGGCCTTTCCTTTTTGTTGACGCTTCAATGTGGCCAATGAAACTCTTCTGCCGGCTAAAATCCTTCCCAAGCTTATGATACTATCTTATGCCAGATCTGCTCGGAGATTATTAAACAGCCTGATTACTCAGATTGGGTACCTACAGTGGCTGCAATAATACACCAAGGGGAATAGGTGAACAGTAAGGATCAGTAAGGCCATGTTAAGTCGATTATATGGAAGACATCTTGATCAAAGCACGCAACAATTTTTTTCCGATTATAAAAAGAAAAGTTTTCGACACTACTGAGTATAGGAAAAATATATATACCGTCAAGAATAGAATAAGAAATATTGGGGAAAATGGCAATTCCAAGGTCAAAGACGAAGAAAACAAAAAAAGAAGAATATATGTTCGGGTATAACTGTCTGTGTGCTTATTCAATGGTTCAAATTTTATGACCACGTAGATTTCATAATGAAGGCATTTGCCAAACTTTTTATCGGGCTATCTAAATTTAGTTTGTCATTTAATTTTTTTCCAGTTGGGTTGGCGCCAAAAAAAGACCTGACAAAAACAGAAAGCCAAATAAAAATGTATAAAAAGGTCCAAAACCGGCAGGAATCTAACCCCTGCTCAGAAAATAATACGATACCAACAACGCCTCAAATAACCAATAAAGACGGATGCAATTGAGTTTGGAAGAGGTCAAGGTCAAGGAACCCTCTGAACATCTGGTATACGCCCACGCTTCGTTGCGCATGCGTGGTTGACAAGATTCAGCCACATCTTAGAAATGACAGACACACGCTTGTTGTTGTACGGTTGTCATGGTGAAGGTCACGACCTCAAGGTGTCATGGGTGGGTTCAGTTTCATCTGTTTTGAAATCTTCATCGTCTTGACAAAGAAATTTGCATGGAACAACAAACAAGTACGTGACTCGATTATTAAAGAGGTAGGGAAGAGAAATTTGGGGTTTCTGGTCCGTGTATGAGCACAGATATTTCTTGATCGGCGAATTGGCAACTTTTGCCTATTTTTCAACATCTTACGCATTCATTATTTTTCAACACATTACGCAGCTGACGTCAAATTTGTCAAGGAAAACAATGTTGGTTCAAAGGATATTTGTATGAACCGATAACCCTGCCCACCTTGGTCAAAACGTACTTGTAAATACAAAATAAAAAAAATAGAAACGCAAATATTTGACGGACTCTACGATGCCGCTGTCTCATTGGCTACACTGCTAATTGCCATTCCCTCATTGAAATGCTAATTGTGATGGACAGTAAAGATCAGTCTGATAGACCTCCAGTCTTTGTTCAACAAGGTCATGTTAATTTTGTCCTTCTAGTTTGTTGTTGTCAGACTCAAGGTCAATAACACCTCCCTGGCAGAAACTCCCAGTTCTTAACCTTGAGGGTCACTCTTTAGAATATGTGTGAACAAACCACACAATGGTTGTTGACTATGCACTCGAACCCATTTCCCCACACAAATGTACAACAAACACTGAAACGGCACTGCACAATATATCCACCTGTACACCTGATAGGGGTAAGGGCCCTTTGGGGTCAAGAGGTCAAACCACGGTTGGATGATTGACATTGTAACAGAAGGAAAACAACGGAAGTCAACAAGCAAGAAGGGGTAGTAGTAGCAGTAGTACTTAGTAGTATGGTACGACAAGCCTCTTTCGGACTTCTTGGGGCGCGGGCGTTTATATCTTTTTTTTTTGAGGGGGGGGGGGGGGGTCAACCTGAGCTAAGGTTCTCTTTTGCTACTCCTACGGTAACCTAAGATAGTATCAAAAGCTGCCTAGGAGTGTGTTTGGCTCCGGTAGACGACTTCACTCCTCTGGCAGCTTTTGATACTATCCTAGGCTACCGTAGGATCTGCTTGGAGATTACACTTTTGCCAGTAGAGAACATTAGCCCATGTTGAAAATATCGAATCAACCCTCCCCCTTCCCTCCACAAGAAAACGCCAATGTTCTAAAAAGTCTGCGAAGGAGGCTATATGGGAATGAGGTAGATTTGACCTTGAAATCATAATAAAGTTGTCAAACAAATTTGGAGAATGGTAAATATTTACTACAAAGTGGCGGGTACGTAATTGGAACTCATTTTTACTTGAGTCGAGTGAGGGGCAAGTTAGCTGTGGTCTCGAACCCCGGACCATTTGATTTTCAGTCAACCGTTGAACCCTTAGCCACAAAACCACCATGCCTAGCGCCAAAACACCATCGAAGTTCTCAGCACTATTTTCTCTGTCCATCTCTCGCAAATTTAATAGTCGGGACTACTAATATTCTCACAGTTTACAAAATGGCGGGAAAAAGACTCATTTTTAAAGATTGTCGCGGAAACAAGCTTCACAGTCTACAATATAAATTGTTGACGGTTTTTCCCACGGTTTGTCTGTAGGCTTGCGGTGCCATCACCCATGACCAACAGTTGCCACCACAACAATGTCACCACGGTGGGCGGCAGCGAACACAGAACTTGTTACGTCACACACATTCCACAGGCGTGAGTCATCACAACAAGGAGAGACCCCACCGGATGTTTTGGTGAGGCCATATTCATTCTTTTTCCTGAAACGATGTTTTCATACATTTCGTCAATAAAATTACACTCAATGACACCCCCCATGAGCAACGAAAATGTCAATATTGTAGATAGACTATTTCAGATAGAGTAAGATGAACTGCATTTTGTAGTAGAATGTAGAAAGAGAGAGATGAACTTTATAGACTGATAGAACCTATGTGTTTCGCTACAGTCAACTTCTCTCTTTTTGATTGTTTGTGATGGTCATGATCAAGTTGTAAGAGACAATATGTTTTACAATTCAAAATTCATTAAGTATGGTAGGAGAAAAAATCACAGAAAATGTAACACTGCGTAACTTTTATTCCGCGGGGTAACCTATATCCGTTGCTTTTAAAAACAGGGTATTCAGGGATATCAAGTTGAAGGACGATGGTTTCAAACTCGAGACAATGTATCTTGAAAATGTTACAATTTGAAACCACCGATATATCTGTATCAATATCTATATTGTCGATATAACCGTCCTTCGGCGTAAAACACCAGATATCCCTAAATACCCTGTTTTCAAAAACAACGGAAATAGGTTACCCCGCGGATAAAGGGGAACTAGAGTTAACACAAACAACCACGCACTTGACTTTGGAGAAGACGATATCGACATCCGTTCCGGTGACCTTCTTGCCGTCAATGACCTTGCAGTCCTTACACATCTTGGCCCAGTTCTTGTTGGTCATGTCCTTGCCCGTGGCCTTGGTGTCGCCCTGGATGGCAAACGCCTTGAAGGATTCGGCAAAGGCGTCCATGTCTACTGCGTCCGCCATGATGATTTGTCAGTTTTCAAGCGTTTATGAGGAAATTCTGTGGGAGAAGTAGAGAAAATGACTTGACGAGGCACACAGTGTGAAAGGTTGCGCCTGTTAGCAACGAATTATCGCGATAATTGCAAATTTGCGAATTTTTGGTCAATTTTTCCTTACTGTCACATTGACGTGCGCTAGCTTATAGCTGCTTTGTGCCAAAATTGTATTGTCCCTGTTGTAATTCGAATAAAGTCAATGTCAAAGACAACTGGTATATACGTTTGACCTCCACAAACAAAATGGCTGCGCCCGGAATGTCACATATCGGCCGCCCCAAGTCAGACACAAGATAATTTTTATTGTAAATCGCAGTGTTGAAACTGAATTAAAACCGTAATGTACAGTATTATTAAGATTCATCAAAAAGGGATTTATAGTGATGGTGCCTGTTGGCGACTAGTTCGCGTCTATTTCGCGACTAGGTCGCGTCTAGTTCGCAACAGTTTGCCAATCGCGATTCTTTTTCAATTTTCCGAGAACTTCGCCATTTTTCAGGTGACAAATCGGCGAAGTATCAGCGAATGCCTTTGGCAAACAGTCGCGGTCCAATGAGATACTGCCTAATAGATGTCAGTCTTTTTGTCGGTTGGGGAAAAACCAATGGGGAGAAAACCGTTGAAAAGTCTTTCAAAGTATTCAGCAAAGGGCGATCATATCTACAGCTTCCGCCAAGTCTGTGTTGGTTTGAAGGAAGGAAATCCCACCCGATAAGCGTAGAAAAGGGACTCAGATAAGGGTAAAGTGCATAGAGCTGAAACCAATGATTTATTCTAGGAGAGGGGATATAAAATGAAGAGTAAATACTGTAGCGGAACAAACATAGTGACTACCCACAAAGGGACAATGCCCCCCCCCCTAAAAACACTAGTCCTGTCTATCAAAGAATCAGTAATGTACAGACAGCAAAACGAAATGAATTCAGCTGGGTGGAGTGAGAGAGACTTTTCACAAGGGAACAAGATCGGTAGCATTGCAAGATTTGAACCTAGGACCTGTAGGTTCTGGGCTCAAACCCTGCAGTCAAGCAACACGACCCCACTGTATAATATATAGTCCTTGCGTAGTAAGAAAAATTACATCGCAATGGCTATGGCTACGTCGTGTAAGAAAACATACCGTACTCTGCATATGTGACAACACAGGTATGCACCTTATGCAATCTGTGGCCCAATTTAGATATACACTTTTTCAAAGTCCACACAGGACTATGCAAGGGGAATCTTAGGTCACTCAAGCAGCATTCTCTAGTAAGAAAACGCATCTCGAGCACCCCAAATCTCTCCACACACAACCCTGAGACGACTCCGAAAACGCATGTGTAAACTGGACCTAAATCTTACCTCCAGAAAAATTAATCCTAACTCGTAGAGTCGCCGTTCGCAATTAAAAGGCCATAGAGGTAAATTCAGACGGTCTGACCTCTTACCCATAGACCTGCATTCAACGGTGAAACAAGGCCTCAGTTTCACGTGTCAGATAATTTGTATGGTACGTGTTTACTTACTGAGATGCGACCCTTCGCCCTTTGACGCAACGATGTAACACTACATGTCAGTCGCCTTATGTAATATTTCTTTCCCTTTTAATTGTATGAATGATACGAACGTGCCAAAATATTGGCCTTTCTTAAAGAAGCTCCTCTCTTAAAGAAGCTCCTAGTCAGGATTAAGTGTGTCTATTTTTGTCAAGATTTACAAAAGTATATAATCCTTGTAAACAATTCTTGATCCAGTCTTTGTGGATGTCATTCTTTGTTGTTTCGCCTTCAGCATCTTATTTTTTTTTCACAACTGGGCAAAACATTCGAAATCATGGACGGTCCCTAGTTAATATATGACGTAAAAGTGGAATGTTTCAAGTCGGTATTCAGTGATAGAATTCTTTTGGGTAAGATTTAACCATAGGAAAAGGCATCCAGGTGTGTTAAATCGATGTTTTCTCAGTCGTGTACCTACAAAGTGCGTGCCCGTGAAAGCATGTCGCCACCTGTTTTCATTGTGGGTTGTGGGCGGAAACTCAACTCTGTTCCCAGGTAATTGAAAACTGCGTCGCTATGCGGCCTGCGTCCTTAGCAACGTAACACCTTGTATGCACTGAGGGTGCGTCTATGTCGATTTAGGATCTCAAAAACAGTCGAATTCAAAGAGAAAAGCTCTTTGAAAGATAAGGGTTAGATTGAGAAGGCTGGCATACACATGGTAGCACAATAATACATAGTAGCCTCTCTTAACAATGGCTACAAGGACAGAGTCCATACAGTATTCATGACAGAGTTCATACTTGTCACCGCAAATGACGAATCTAGAAGCGATGGTCGCAGGTGCAAGGGTCAGAATTATACACCTGTATGTTCTCACCTGGTCATGACACCTGAGAAGGTACGGTAACTTCAACAGCGACTCTTTAAACATGGCGACAGTCTTAGAGAGTTTGGGCAAATATTATCAGAGGGAAGAAGCGCACACAAGCCTAGCTCTAGCACTGTGCGCTTGTGGTTTTTAGGGGAATATTTTTGCACCAATGGCGCTGTAGAAAACGGACGTACTAAAAATGGCGGACGCGGATCCGGAAGTGAACAAGACTTACCTTCGGCAAGATCGAACAAAACGTCCGGCGGAATTGCTCGAGCCTGTAAGTGCAAGATAAATTTCACAACCCCAAACGTTCACTCGTGATCAAAATGGCAACCGACGCAGCTAGATGTACAGTGTTTGCATATAAACCACCCCGTGTAAATTATTTCCCAAGTAGCCGCCTACGCCCTTTTTGTGGTTCAGCCAACCGCTGGGCTTATCGCTGTCCTTGGTTCGGCAATATCAACTTGGACAACAAAGGCTCTCTCTCATTGGTACAGGCACCCCCGCAAAATGGCTGGAATGTTTATATCACTTGGCTTATTTTATGAGTACAGGACTTAAAATCAGTCTGTTTTGCTGTATTACAAACAGTTTAGAAGTATGTGTTCTCTTATCTAAATTACACTAAGAATGGGGACACATGTTTTGAATGAGATAGTATTATATATACAAGTGTTATCCGGAGACTTGAACTTTAAGTAGTCGGGTTCAAGACATTGCTATGGCGACAGGAAAAGGCGTCATCGGTTGCTATTGGTGACAGTGCCGCCGGCAGAGCGCGCATTGTTGGAGTCTTTCGGTGTCACGCTATGGGACCCAGCGTTGGATTTTAGCTTGATCAATTGAGTGGTGAACAGTGATGTATGGATGGGAAGACAGCTGGTAGTTCAGTCAGTGGTGTTGACCCCAGACTTAGCGCACCTGTTGGGTTAAACTACCTTGAGGGCGGGAGGGGGGGGGGGGGGCGAGGCGGGTCCTGTCTAATCTCCAAGCAGATTCCTCCGGTGGCATAAAACAGTAACATAAGCTGGGGAAGGAATTAACCGGCAGAGGAGGATAATTTGCCACCGCGGATAAATTATTATCCTCCTCTGCCGGCTAATTCCTTCCCCAGCTTATGTTACTGTTTTATGCCACCGGATGAATCTGCTTGGAGATTAGGTCCTGTCAATGCCTGGCCCATGCGTGTTAAGGTGGGTTCACAATTGCGTGTATATACAAGGAGCTTTTATGGTATATCCAAGCCCGTATGAGGTCCGTATGGAGGTCAGAGCCTCTACAAGGCTTCACAGGTTGAAGCAAGGAGGTTGAAGGAGGGAAAAAAAAGAGATTTGACAGGTATAGCTATATATAATGTAACATGCCAGTGGAGTTAGCTGGTCGCAAACCATACTTCTCGGAGCAATCTACCGTTACCACTCAAAAATCTCCACCATAGCATGTCTAGAACTAGAGATAACAAAACCGGAAGTTCTGCTACAATACTGTAACACGCCCCAAAATCTAATCATTTCCAGGTCTCATCAAAACCTTCCTACATAATGAAGACAATCCATCCAGGCCTTCTTGAGTTATGTCCACAAACAGGCACACACGCACACACACACACACACACACACACACACACACACACACACACACACACACACACACACACACACACACACACACACACACACACACACACACACACACACACACACTCACTCCCTCACTCACACTCACACAGGACGTACATGTATCCCAGTTTGACATACGCTCACGTGTGCACACTAGGCATGTTTGTACGTGTGCCAAGGACGTGAAAGTAATGCATGATTTATTAGTGTGACTTCTATAGAATTGACCTTAAAATCTCTTCGTGCACAGACTTGGATGCACGATTACGTGCTCAATGAATTGTGACATCTACGCCAAACAAAGCATAATACATGTATCGTTGCATTTTTTTTTAGAATCATAGCACGCCGGAACATTTAATCCTTACACGTAATTAAATAGTATTGTTAATACCCCTGTCACATTATCCACGATCATCGGGCGTATCGATGGAGGATCGCCCATGTTACAGATCGACAGAGGGTTGCGCGTATTTTTCACATGAAAACCGTCCCTGTCACATATAAGCCATACTTTGTACCTTGTAGAATTGTTCTGCAATAAAACTTTTAGTTATTATTACAATAAAGGATCGGGCGATTGCCGTAGAATCGTCGTCCGATCGATTTTCGCCAAATGTGACAGTGGTATAATGTATAATTAATACATTAAAGCCTTCCAGATCACTAAAAAGATGCAATGTGATTTGCAGTATTATATATTCCTTTGCGGCTAGCATCTATTGTGATGTGCACCATCTTTTTTGCAGGACACAAAATGATATCGACACATATCTAGAAAAGTCTATGCTCTCATCTTGATAGCTAATTACCACTGACCGGAAGGTTTTATTTCCGTGTCTGTTTGTCCGTTTGGCTGTGTGCGTGTGTGTGTCTGTGAAGAGCATAGAAGAAACTGTTGATGTGTAATCTCCAAAAGCAGATCCTACGGTGCCATAAGATAGTATCAAAGTTGGCCAAGGAGTATAGACGGCCAAAGGGAGTCAAACGGGCACCGGGCACCTACGGTGGGTTTGATATTATATTACGCCACCGTGGATCTGCTTGGAGATTACTGTTGATGGTGGTTGTTGTTGAATAGGGGCTCTATAATGCCCCCTTGCGGATTTCTATGCATTATATAACTGCAGCGGAACGTCTGGCTTTGATATCTCATGTTCTGGACATTCTATTGAGACAGACAGTAAGTGGTGTAGGTTTGAGCCACCTACAGGCTTTCTTGGAACTGCAGGGCCCAATTTTGATTGATCGATTGCAATACTACAGTGCTCCGACAGGAGTCTGGCACAATCAAGCTTCATAGCCCTCTTTCAAATATGAAGGGAGCGTCCGTCAAGTTCGATATCTCAAAACGCCTGCACGCTGTTGTTGTGAACATCAAAAATTCATGACCCGATAGGGTCGATCCTAATATAAGATATATGACCATTAGGAAGATTAGGAAATAATGGACGAGATGTAATTATGTGTCATCCAGTGATAAATGACGTGCATGTTTTCTCAAAACGCAGGTCCCGAGCCAGTCCAAATCAATACCATGGTTCGTTTGAATTTGATTGTCTAGACACAGCCGTTAAAAACGTTACAACTGTGTCGTAAATTTGCGTGCAATTGATTGCTATTTTGTGTTTATCATATTTTCTGCAGTCACATTCCATACGTTGTACGATTATTCGCTGCAAGATTTTCTGAAAGAACAGACGACTGTTGATAAGATTCTAAGACAAGATTATTTCCATTTCAAGACTTTCTCCGTTTGTTGTACGACAAGCTTACGATTGCCCCAAGAACATCATCAATTTGATTCAGATATATACATTTATGAAGGTAAGACAACCAAGTAAACAGTATTCAAATACAATTCTATCTCTCTCTACAACTGGATGAAAAACGGAGATTTAACGTTATCTCAGCATCACTGGAGTGAACTAGCTGAAACTGGCTTTTCCTATGGTATTGAAATAGAACATGACGTAGGCGGGAAGTTATGAGCCATGATGTCACTGATGGCCCCGTGAGTACTCGGACGGCATAAGGAACACTTGGAGATAAAATTCCACTGAAAGCTGGCGAGACTGAGGCGTGGACCATACCATTACCAGAACTTCAGGGGGTCTTTTACAAGCAAACTAAAGGGCCCAGTTCTAGACTGTTATGTAGTTTATTACCTTCACCAAGAAGGTTATGTTTCGGTGCTGTAACGTTATATCTTTCAACCGCAAAACTCAACAAGCTGTGGATAGGCTATATTATGATAGGTTGGTGTGTACGGGTCAGAAAAACTAAGGTCAAGTTCGATAATGACCCCCTATATTATCCGCGGGGTTACCTATATCCGTTGTATTATGAGAGGGTATTCACGGACGGTGGCTTCAAATTTCTTTTTTTTTGTTCCAAATATTGCAGATTGAAACCACCGTCCGTCGACTTAACATCCTTACGAACCACGTCTTTAAAAACAACGGATATAGGTTACCCTGCGAATAAAGGTGAACTAACATGCAGGGCGACGCACGCTATGTACACAACAAGCTGAATGCCTATCAACAGACGACAAAGGACTAAGCACGTACATTCGTATCTTATATGGCAAAGCGTAGACTTAGATGAAAACGATCATAGATCAAGATATATAACGTATTTATAACTTCACCTGCTCCGGTAACCAATGAATTATTCAGAGGTGTCCTTGCCACTAAGTCAAGTAAACAATGCCCCATACATCTTCTATTCTCCAGGTGTTTTGTCAACGAGCCTTACGAATCCTATTTCTTGGCCTTTGTCCAATGATACGTGAGGACATCGGAAGCTAGTCCGAACTAATAGCTATGGCCATACTTTGTACCTTGCACAATTGTTGTGCAATAGAGACATTATTACAAGCGAGGCTCGGGCGATTGCCGCAGAATCGTCGTCCGATCGATTTTCGACAAATGTGACAGGGGCAGAAGCTGTTCACCACATATCTTAACTGTAGTACCATAACTCAGTTGACATATGCCCTGGCTAAGCCTGTATTTCCTTATACATCCGGAGATGAAAATCTAAGATATGGAATTACACAATGTACCCTTTGATAACAGATACCACAGAGACTAGGACATAGATATATAAAGTTACACCACCGAAGGCTAGGTCCATGAATTGTTTTTGTGGGTTCCTTGTAGCTACATTTCTATAAAACTTTTTTTCCGGTTTTTAGAAATGCCAAAAATTTTGATAAATCAATAGAATTTTGGATTTCAAGTCAGCAGAAAGAGATTTTGCGTCTTATTTATCATTTTATTGTATATCGCAATGCTTATCGTATAATTGTATTTGACATTATATATATGACATTATACATATGACATTATCACGCATATGTTTTTAGTTATCAAAAATCAAGAGGCTTATGATCTTTCAAATTAGTCAAATCGCTAATGTGTAAACCATTGGTCATGGTAATCACTGTTTGTATACATGTGTCTACAGTTTTGCGACAGGGAAATAATGTTATGCCAAATTCCATATCTATATTATTTTGAATATAAAGAGGAAGAATATTGTGCCAGAAAAAACAAACTCTCACCTTTCGAAGATGATTGAGAGAATTTCTTCTTTCTTGGCAGATCTCCAAACCTTAAGAACGGATTAAGAAGATAGAGGACGCGCCCAACTTGTAGTGGCTGCATATGCTTGCAAATATTTCCGGACGAGTTCAATCAAAAACTCCATAGAGGGGTGGTCAGTCTAAACTGTTTAGGCGATTTTGTTTCCATCGTAGTACACTTGTTTTGTTCTTAAACATTTCAATGTTTCATCTAAATATCGCTCCCCCAAAAAGATTTGTTATGTAGTTCATTTGCGAAGTCCCTCTACAGTTGGCCCACCCCTCCTGTTGTAGTGGAATGACCCATGACGTAGTTAAACATCAGTAATTGTCGGACATAAGAGCGTGTGACTTCGTAGGATCAAGTCTTATCAAATTAGACCATACCAATGGTAGATTGGAGGGGACCCTCTCAGTAGAAATAGCAAACATCATCACATCATCCTTTCTGTATATACGGCCATGTTGATATGATTATATGGATGACATCCGCGCGTGCATCAATTTTCGTCCATTTAGAAAAAAAAGGTTTTCGATTAACTCGTATAAAACTGTTATGAAATTTAATAAGCAAATATGCCGTAAATTACAAATAGAAAGCAGATAATGGTTCCTAATGTCGTAGAATGCCAATTGAAAGCAAAATCCAAAGTCAAAGAGTAAGATGTGAAAGGACAACAGTAAAGAATCTAGTAATGTTTGGAATACCATACTCTGTGTGTTATGTCACTTGTTCAGCCTTCCTGACCACTTAGATTTCATAACGAAGGCAACATTTTGGGGCCAACATTTTTTCGGCACACCCACATCAGTTTTGGGGTTCCCAGAGGATATCATCCATATAATCAAATCAACATGGCCTAAAGAAAGAATAAGTCGTGCACACACATAAACAGCTGTATGGAGAATAAGAAAGATAATTTCTTCTTAAGAAGAAGGCAGAAATTGACAACATGAAAGCCCAGCTTTAATAACCTGTGAAATGATATCATTTGATTATGACCTTTATTCATATGAGCAATTCAGTTCTTGATATGCAATAATTGAATGGCCGAAGGTATTGCATTTGTGAGCTTGTCTGACGACCAACGTAATCTTTACTTTATCATTTATGTTATATCATATATGTCAAGAGCTTACCACTATTTATGCAGTCGTACCAAGCTTCGCTCAAGCCCGAAGGATTCTACGGCCGTTGCCTACTTCCCTAATGACGTTATCGTCTCGCTTTTATCTGATTTGCAAGTCCCTGGTGAGATTTTGTGTCAGTGCCAATAACGGAGTAGTTTTGGACATTAGGCCGCATTGATTCAATTACATGGAGAGCATCTTTGGGAACCCTAAAATGGATGCGAGGGTGATATGCAAAAATGTTTGGCCAAAATGTTGTCAGGTAGGATGAACAAGTTACTCTAAGCTCGGGGTATGGTGTACCGAACAGATCCTTCAATTTTGTTCTTTCAAATCTTTTTCTTTGACCTTGGAAATGACTTTGACGTTCAATGACATTGGCATCCGTATTCCGATATTTTCTTTTGCAATATGTTGCACACATTTGGTCATATTGTAGAAACTTTCTACAACTTAAAGCGTGGATGAGAACTCTTTTTTTCGGGACAGGTCGGAACATTGATGAGCGCGAAGATATCATCCATATAACCCAATCAACCAGCTCAATCAACATGGTCTTACGATTATTATAGCACATATACATTACACTAACATTCTGTTCAAATCTTAAGCGCTATTAAAGATGATACAATGGCTTGTCAGTTAGTGCTTACAGTGCAAGCCTGGTCGTTAGGTAAACATTGTAGGAAATTAATGGTCTTTTGTGTAGTGCATGCGATAGTTCCATGCGATAAATGTACATGTTGTTAGCTTTATATGATATTACATTAATTATATATTGTTCAACTGCTTTCAATATTGATTGTGAGCGTTTTTGACCAACATTTATCCTCTGAATTTGTGAAGGCAATTGCATGGGAAGACAACTTTTCCTTTTAGTTAGATGTATAAAACCTCGCTCTACCTCCCTTCTTTCCTCCCTCCCTCCTTCCTTCCTTCCTAACCCTGTCTTCTTTGATCTTCCTTTCTTCCTCCCTTCCTTCCTTCCTTCCTTCCACACTTTCTTTCTTCCTCCCTTTCTTTCTTTCTTTCTTTCTTTCTTTCTTTCTTTCTTTCTTTCTTTCTTTCTTTCTTTCTTTCTTTCTTTCTTTCTTTCTTTCTTTCTTTCTTTCTTTCATTTCATTCTTTCTTTCTTTCTTTCTTTCTTTCTTCTTTCTTTCCTTCTTTCTTTCTTGTGTGCAAAGGTTCAGTCACTGTCCTCTAGACCAATGTCCGAATCTGGGTTTCCTGCTCGGGCGCTTGCGACGTATCTGGTCCAAACAGACAACTCACAGGCACAGGTCTTCACCTCTGGGCGGTCAAACATGGCGGCCTGCCACGCAAAGACTCTTGGGAACTCGGCTTCTTGCAGTTTTACGTCATCGTCAGTGAGGAACAGCTCAATCAGCTCGAACCACGGCCAGATGCTGTAGTCAAGGAAACCGGGCTGTTCGCCACCGAAGAAAGGTGCCTCGCTTGTGCCAAGGTGCTTCTCGAAGAAGGACAGTCCTTCCTTCAAGACCTCGAAAGCTTTCTGCCGTTCCTCTCCTTTCGTCATGGTGACTTTCATGAAATTGGGCCCGCTCTACGTTGACAAAATAAGATGAAGAATGTTCAGAATATCATTTTGTATCTGTACTACTCTCCAGGCAGAGGTCGAATCGCGCAGATATAGCAGTAGTCGGAAAATTACACGGGCGCTTCGACCTCTGCTTGGAGAGCGTCTGTTAACTGAATCTTTTCAGCAATATTTTGTTATAACCTGTACTTAGCCCGCCAGTGTGGCAAACATGTGCAATAAAGGATTTTTCATAAAGGTCTTGGATCAAATAAAACTTCGGGACCACCAGAGTGGCAGAAAGTGAGTGGACAAGATGCTGTCGCCGTAAATTTGTGTAAGTGTTTGACAGGAAGTAGAGTTCAGAGGCATGACAGACATTCCAGGTCATGGGGTCAGCAGAAGAGGCTGCTACTAGTAATTCATGGCTAGACATTGCATTTTGTTGCATGTCTCTGTTTTCGTTGTACATCTTTGGGCACTACTTACCTTAGCGTCCCAGATGACCTGTAGACATTCGAGGCCACTGGGTGAATGGAAGAGGCTACAAGGGGGTATTTTTTGGGCCGTCTGAGTTTTTGAAGTTTAATGATTTGGAAACTGACATGTACATTGGCGTCCTTGATAGCCTGCAGACATTCGAGGTCAAGGGGTCAGTGGAAGAGGCTACTAATTCAAGGGGAGATATTGTTGAAGTTCAATGCTTTGGAAACTAACCTTGGCGTCCCAGATGGCCTGCAGACATTCGAGGTCACTGGGTCAACGGAATAGGCTACTAATTAAAGGGGAGGTATTGATGGTCACTGACCTTGGCGTCCCAGATGGCCTGCAGCATCCCGATCCGAGCCTTCTCCAGAGGCTCCTCCGGTAACAGCTTCCTGCCCGGGAAGACCCGGTCCACGTACTCGTTACACACCAGGGACTCGTACACGACTTTGCCGTCATGCTGCAGGGTGGGCACCTTGGCCAGGGGGTTGATGGAGAAGAACCATTCGGGCCTTTTGGCTAAACAGACGTTGACGGTCTCGTAACTATAACGAAAAAAAAAGATTACTGAACTACAGTGACCCCAATTTTGAATACTAAAAATTAATAGTCACTTGCAAACATGACCAAGTTCGCATCTTAGTTTGCTTTGCTTGATGTCGGTGAAAATTATACATACTATAACATAGGTGACAAAATTTGAAGGAGTGAAGATTACCCCAAAAAGCAGTTACTCAAGCAACTAGATATGATTTTGGAAACGGTCAGACGTTTCAAATAGCATCCACTATCTTTCGTCATTGACACTGGTGAAGATTATATGTTGTCATTGGTTACTATAAACGTCAGGGATTTATATCCTCATTGGAATTCTGCAACTCGGCGGTACTGAAGCGCCAACTAGTAATCCATGATGGTACTGCAGCCTGTATGAATGTACTGCAGTCCGCATGATAGAAACGAGATGGCATCCAGATGGTATCAGAATCCGGTGCCCATGGACGGAGGGAACAAAATAGGTTTTGCAATCGCAAGCCTAGTGCATGTAACTAACACAGAAACGCCAAGTCAAAGGCGAAGATGGGTAGCATACTGATAAATAGACAAATGTTTCTATTAACTTATTACCGTAAAATTTCAGAAATTGGTACCAAACAGACTTACTCGATGCCCTTGGCAGCCAGCACCAGCCTTGTTCTGTGTGCGTACGGACAGAACCGGTTACTGATGAGACGGATAACACCATTCTCCGGAGGTTCGGGGGCAGTGGAACCTGTATGAAATTGCAGTCTTAAAATTATTCATATCTTGATCCAGAAATGATGTACAGTGTACAGTGTGGCTCATTCACTGGGCATTTCCCAAGGATTTGCTCCCGACCACTCCCCAACCGAGGTCTGCGTTTTGTTGGTAGTAGTCTGGAATCCCTCCTTCGTGTATCCTAGCCCCAGTTCGTTCCTCGTTCCCATCAAAAGCAGAACAATTTACTTTCCCGACTACTAGTAACGCTAGCTCACCGTTATCCGTGGAGTAACCTATATCCGTTGTTTTAAAAAGTTTTCTAAGAGCAATATTTTTAATATACAGCTTGTTTAGCAATTTAAAACCACCTTCCGTCTTATTGACAGATTCCCTAAAATACCCAGTAATTTTTAAACAACGGATAAGAGTTACCCCGCGGATAAAGGTGAACTAGCGTTACTTCCGACAGAAATTTATAGAGGATTTATGCAGACGACGTAGGCAACCTAGCGGACCAACTCCCAACCCATCCTCTGAATCACCATGCGGCACTAGCAGGGATGATTTTAACTGGCAGTTCTTTTTAACTCAGATGTTTAAGATTACGTTTTGTACAGTACAACCCATTTCAAGTGTTGAGTAGATATAGTTCTTATTGTTCTTTAAAAAAATCGAAGATATGTTTATCTTTTACGCATAAAAACTCAAAAGACTGTCTGCATTTTGTACAGAACTGTGAAGTTAAAAAGTATCTTTACATTTACACAATCCATCGACAAACCTAACATCACACTAGCGTTCTCCAATCTAGATCCATCCGGCTGATTCAGGCTTTTGGTAAAATTAGGTCATTTGACATGTTGGTATCAAAGGTCTTTTGTTCATTGACCTCGGATTGACCTTTGTCACAACCCCGTAACAGATAAGCTTTCCAATTTTGCAAAATGCCCAATAATCTAGTTACAAGTGTTCCTACAAAATTTTAGGCTGCAATTGGAATATAGTTGGTGGTTTGATTCTTTAACCCAACAAACTGTCATCAAGAACTCCCCCCTCCGATCCCCATTGTTCTCGTCCGTAACACATTGTCTGTACAGTAAAAACACCTGTTCCAATTTGCGTTCTTTTTTCTCTCTTAGTTTCTCTCTCGTCAAACAAGTATTTCTCTGAAGATATCCATGTGGCTAAAGTTGTAGCGACACAGTTGAGCTCCTAGTTCCAATTAATTGGTACTGGGACACCACCCCGGTCCAAAGGGGAAGGGTATTCTGGTTGAAAACTGCACCTGTCTTTCGGAAGGGACGTAAAATGTGGGTCCCGCGGCCGTATTCAAGAGGGTGCCCCAAGCATTTTACAAAATCCTCACTACTCGAAACGGTAACTACTGGCTGTAATAATGGAAAAGGAGAATTCTTACCTGTCTTGTAGGCTTTCTTAGTGAGCATGGTGCTAGCAGGTGTTGATCTAGAGCGTCTCAGTGCCGATTGGGTGATTGATTGCAAGGTGGTCAGTCGACTTGTTATAAAGACCATGCGACTGATGTTTACTATGTCCATACGGCGTTATATAACATCATCACGAGACATACAAGATTAGGTAACCATACCATTGCCAGTGTTGGACACAGTTTGGAGACTGTTTCTTTTGAATGTACCCTTATTTGGCGTTAATATGTGTTCTATATACGTAATTCTTTCGACAGTGCTCGCAATGTAGACACACGATGTAAACAGTTAAGTAAAGAAGACTATTTGTGTGTATAATGACAGCTACAGACAACATTGTACAACAAAAAAAACTATGTGAGTTCGTATACACTTGTTTTAAGAAGAGCGAAGAGGCATGTAAACAATAGTTGAAGTGATATCATAGCTCCAGATGTTTTGTTTTGTTTAATTGTTTGCTTGTATTCCCACTTGTTATTGTATCTTGGCTTTAGTATTACTGTTTGTTGCAGTACCGCAGGAAAACCATTTTCAAAACTGACCTTTGTTTCCGCAACCTGTATAGCCGTACGCAAACGCCAGGTAAATCATTTTTAAGTTGATCTTTCTATCCACCACCGTTACATACCTGCCAAATATCACCAAGATTCATACACAACTTTCCGCACCCCCTTGAAATAGTGGTATCGTCGCCAGAATGCTGTTTTCAGCCAAATGGGCCAATCCAAGGGCTCTAATTGGGGGGGGGGTATCAAAAGACTTGCCGTATAGAAATTCTTTCAAATGAATTTGCTTAGACTGGACATAGTAGGCAATGATTTGAAGATAAGTTTGTATGTCTTGACCTTTTTATTCTTGACATGATTGCATATTTGTTTCCTCAACTCTCCTATTGGATTGCATGTATTATGGGGAAAATTCTAATGGTTGCGTATCCCCTATTAGCCCATTTTACAGCAGCTTTGTACGACTTACAGAGAGTTTGTTTTTCGGAAACGGACTGAAATTAATGCGTTGATTGGTCCATGTAATCGAAACATCTTGGCCTTCGCCATGGCAAAATTGATCAAAAGTATGTACAAGCGTACTATTAAACCGAGGAGCTTTTAAAAGCTCCTTGATTAAACATTTGAAAATCTTTGGTGGCTGTACCTGGCTTTGCCTGGCTACATAATGGACGAGACCTATGACGTCATGACTCTTTCTGGCTCTCACCATGAACATACTATTACATCATGCGTGACGTTCACACATGAATAAAGCTCTACTCTTTCTACAAGCGAACTTTACGCTACAGTTCCAACCATGACCAATTGTCACCACTGTTGTCGTCCGAATCTACAGGCTAGTTCTGCGTTTCACCATGCGCTTTTCTTCGCAATTTTGCCTTGGCATTGTGTGTCTTTTGGTGCACGCCAGGTACGGCGTGTGGTGTGTGCGAGATCTGGAGGACTTGGTGAGTTATAAACGGATACCTGGTGTTGACACGCCAAGTACTGACAACAGACCAGGGCCTGTAAGATGTAACAATATACAGGGCTTGTAAGGTGTAACAACGTGCAGACCTTGTAAGGTGTAACAATATGCAGGGCTTGTAAGGTGTAACAATATGCAGGGCTTGTAAGGTGTAACAATATGCAGTGCTTATAGGGTGTAACAATAATATGCAGGGCTTGTAAGGTGTAACAATATGCAGTGCTTATAGGGTGTAACAATAATATGCAGGCCTTGTAAGGTGTATCAATATGCAGGGCTTGTAAGGTGTAACAATATGCAGTGCTTATAGGGTGTAACAATAATATGCAGGCCTTGTAAGGTGTAACAATATGCAGTGCTTATAGGGTGTAACAATAATATGCAGGGCTTGTAAGGTGTAACAATATGCAGTGCTTATAGGGTGTAACAATAATATGCAGGCCTTGTAAGGTGTAACAATATGCAGTGCTTATAGGGTGTAACAATAATATGCAGGCCTTGTAAGGTGTAACAATATGCAGGGCTTGTAAGGTGTAACAATATGCAGTGCTTATAGGGTGTAACAATAATATGCAGGCCTTGTAAGGTGTAACAATATGCAGTGCTTATAGGGTGTAACAATAATATGCAGGCCTTGTAAGGTGTAGCAATATGCAGGGCTTGTAAGGTGTAACAATATGCAGTGCTTATAGGGTGTAACAATAATATGCAGGCCTTGTAAGGTGTAACAATATGCAGGGCTTGTAAGGTGTAACAATATGCAGTGCTTATAGGGTGTAACAATAATATGCAGGCCTTGTAAGGTGTAACAACGTGCAGAGCTTGTAAGGTGTAACAATATGCAGGGCTTGTAAGGTGTAACAATATGCAGTGCTTATAGGGTGTAACAATAATATGCAGGCCTTGTAAGGTGTAACAATACGTATGCAGGGATTATAAGGTGTAACAATATGCACCAAGGTCCATCAAGTAACCATGCGGTTGGCGAAGAGTCATGGTACAGATACTACGATTTAAATTTGGTAACTACGTTAATTTTGCAGGACGAATGTCGACGTTTCATGGCGGAAGGGAAAGACCATCTGGTCGTCGTGCTTTTTACGGCAACTTGGTGCGGGCCTTGCAAGATGATCGCACCTCAGTTCGTGGTAGGACTATGATGTCTTACACGGGGATTGTTATGTACATTATAGCTAAAGCCCCGGTCACAAAGCGCGTACGATTCCTTGCGATTCCTTGCGACGCGCAGTATGAGCGCAGTGCGTCGTAAGTCGGGGGAGAATCGGAAGCAATGGTTTAAATATATAAAGCCGTGGTCACAAAGCGCGTAGTGCATCGTACGATGAAGTCACAAGAGTGTGCCTGCGTCAATCGCAGCAAATCATAGTAAACCGGGCAGCGTCGTATGACGAAAAATAGAGCTGAAATGGATTTTGAACATGTTCAAAATTTCGCTATCGTCGTAAGATTTTATTTGCCCCCATAGCAGACTTCATTACGGCAATTTTAGTCTACTGATGAGGTTATAGATTTATGAATTTTTCGCATGGTTTGATGGTTTCAGTTTCCCCTGATATTGTCGATATTGATGAAAAGGGAAAATATATCAGTCGCAACTGCCACAGTCGCAACCAGAGAACAGCGCGCCCCGCACAGGTGATGCAGACAATTGTTTGATCACTTCATGCACGTGAGTTTTTAATTAGATCAAATCTCAGCTCTCGTCGGTCTTGGGTCAGTAATAATCGTAATAACCATGGGGACAACTCGAACATAAAGGCAGGCTCTATGAGTCTGAAATATGATATAATGCTTATGATATGATTTTTGAATGATGGCATCTTTTTGTTGATAGCATATCATGATATACGATCTTCGAAAGAGCCTGACACGTAGAGCCGGCAAGCAGGCCGAGATAACCATACCAGTACTCACGCTTGATTTGAACTTTTGCTTGTAATACTCTTGTTGTCATGGTCTTTTTAAATTTGTTTTTACAGTTAAAGATATTATAGGAAGGCATTCAACAGCAATGTCAACATTTTGTTGGTTAAAGAAGCACAAAAGCGGTCTGACGGCTATACAGAAGAGACATGTACACAAGTGAAAAATCGTGCGACGCTGGAAAAATTTTGAACATCATCCGATGCGTTGCGATGGCTGATTTTGCTTACGATTTTGCTGCGATTTACTGCGCTCGTCGTACGATATGCGGAATATGCCGTCGCAAGAAATCGTACGCCCTTTGTGACCGGGGCTTAAACGATTGGCGGAGTGAGATTTTACTGCACTGTAGTCGCTGAGCGACTGTATAGCGACCAAATTAGCATTTGTGTTTGGGTACCGGTACGGTACAAAACCGTTTTTTGTCTTTAGCTTGTTTTTGCCCTACCTTTGTTTGCGGTTGGAATCCAAATTGTCTTCAGCTTGACTTGTCTTACAATGTCTCTTATTGGACAACTTAAATTGTGTTCATTCATAGCTAGGGTTTAAAAGATCAGTTTTTTTTACAGATCACTTTAGTGTCACTGACGAAAGAGAGTGAATACTACTAGTATCCGAAACGTCTGACCGTTTCCAAAACCATATCCAGTTGCTTGAGTAACTACTTTTTGCCGTTTGTTTTTTTGGACCGGTCCAGAAAACCTGACCTAAAAAAATCACCAATAGACATGTACAGGGCGTCACTACTTTTTTCCCAACTTTCCCCTTTATCTGTTTTCTTTAGGAACTTTCGAGGAAGCCTGAGAACGCTGACGTCATCTTTGGTCAGACGGACGTTGACGATGCTGCTGTGAGTGTTACATATATAAAGCCATAATATAATTCAAGTTTACTTTTATTTTCAAACTCGTGGCCAAAGAGTTCAATTCAACATGTAACAGTGTGAAAGACGTACTAATGACAGTGAAACATGACAATGTTGACAAATGGAACAAGTGACAATCTAATTTTTATAAGAATTGCTATAAATTATCGACTTATCTTTCTATTTCCAAGCATTCAATACAGATTCGCGAAGTACGTATCGGCATCCTGGTTGCCATCTTGTTAGTGTTCATAGGCCAAGCAGTTCCACGACTGCAGTACCATCATGAATCACTAATCGGCGCTTTAGTACATGCTATGCTCACTCTTACGTGTAAAAACAGGTCATTTTCCCGGCATTAGAACGTTAACCTGCCCGTGTTTGTTAGCTAAAGCTAATTTCCAGTTAACGTTAACGGAATGACAGACATCATATTTTTTGTTACAGGACATTTCCGAAGAGTACAATATCAATTGCATGCCAACCTTTGTGTTCTTGAAAAAGGCGAAAGAGGTAACTATTTACCTTTCTGACTAGGGGTAGGTACCGGTACAGAAGATTCAGGTCCAGGTCCGGTCCAGGTCCAGAGGATTAGGTCCAGATCCGGACATGAACCTGGACCTGATTCAGTATGTGAAAACGTGTGAATAGACTATACTCAAAACAAAGGTCCATTTGGCAACTAAGAAATCTGTTTTGTGCATTGGACTCCCACTGGCGTTGTAAAATCCCACAAGGCTAACTGCCTCTGTATGGATGATTGTAAAACTTGGTAGAGTTGACCAATGACTATAGACTACCCTTCGTCCTTTAAATTTTCATCGACCGGTAAGCTTCAAAACGTGTGAATGCCTGGTCATATAATGTGTTCATTTTCCAATAGGTCCAACATCCAATCCACCGAATTTTTTTCAGGTCCGTTTTTTTGCTGGACCGGTCCAATAAGAAAACCCGGTTTTGTAGCGGTACAGTGTACCCAGCCCTTCTGACATGTTCTTTGCCTTCTCTGCAAACTAGGAGTGGGTACAGGTACAGAAAATTCATGATCAGGTCCAGATCCGAACCTGATTATCTGTGAAAACTTGTGAATAGGCGATACTCAAAACAATGGTCCATTTGTGTTCGCTTCAAAGGATTCTGTTTGGTGTAGTATGCGACGCCCGTTGACGTTTTAAAACCCTATCTACATGTAAACAAAACCAACTACTTTTGTTTTATACCAAGTTTTACTGACGAAACTCGGTAGAAATGACTATCAACTTCCCTCTACTTCGCTCTCGCTATTTTCGTGGACCTGTAAGCCCCCAAACGCTTGAACATCTGCCGATATAATCTTATCATTTTCTGGATCGGTCCAACAAGAAAAAAAGATTTTGTACCGGTACATCGTACTGGTACCCACCTCTACAGCAAACGGTTTGTTGCAAACGGTTTGTTTTAAATGTTCTCTTTGAAGTTATTGAAAGAAGGGGCGTCCAGTACTTTCTTAAAGTTGGGTCTTTACTAAATCAACGTTCCTTCAGTAATACATATTTATGCTTGTTGGTTTCTTTCTAGATCGACCGTTTTTCCGGTGCCAATTTGGACACCCTGAAGGAGAAGATAAGCGAGTATAGATAAACTGATGCTCGTCCATTCGGCAAATATTGTTCCTTATTATTCCAGTGGCATTATCGCATACAATTACTGCACATAATGTAATGTAGTAACTTTGCGTTTGTGACCGCATCTGTAAGCAGCGTCACCTATTGCTGCAGTACAATATGAATCAGTCAGAATGGCTCTGAGGAAGGTTGAAACCGAAACGTTGGTGAGAAGAAAGCAGCGGTTATGTAGGAAAAGGCTCTTTATTCCGTGACATTGAAGTAAATACTCTAGTTTTCAACTACTAGGTAGGGGCATGCAATATGGCGTAAAAAGATTAAGAACATTGATATTAGCCAGTACTGTAATGGTCCTTACATTTCTAACATTTATAGAAGAACTTTAGAAGAACTTTATTGCACGACACTTGTACATGGTACAAAGTATGGCAACTATTACATAAAGAACAAAATAGAGGTATAGGATAAAGCTTAACATCATAGTTAATATAACAATAAGGGCTAACATGCATAATTCATCCATATAGTATGATAATGAAGTAGGCTAATCATTAGCTTCAGTATTCTTTCTAATAGCAAAGCAGTCCTTGATATATTTGCCTATTTTTGCATTATGGGAGTTCTGACATCTAAATAAATGTGCATATCTGTCTGTAGTATCGAGTCTTTTGAAATATGTTGCACTTGCTTCGAGAAACGTGAATAATTCATTGCGTAAACTAGCGTATCTAGAACATTCCATTATAAAATGAAATTCATCTTCAATATCTATTTAATTTGTATATTGATGATTTGAGTGTTAGGCTTAACAATGCCAAGGTTGGTTGTTATGTAGGCGGGTCCATAACTAACCATCTTCTTTATGCTGATGACCTGTGTCTTATATGTCCCAGTATCAAGTCTCTTCAGAGATTAGTAGGGATATGCGAAGAGGTTAGTCTTGAAAACGACATATTGTTCAATATTGAAAAAACATGTTGTATGTATTTTCCATGTGCTCGTCTGTTACTTCAGTATCCACCACCTCATGTAAGACGCTATGGTGCAACTCTGAAGTATGTGACCTCATTTGTTTATCTGGGTATACATTTAAACCCTACACGTAGCGATGACGACTGTGTACGTGCGCAGCTGAAGAGTCTGTATAGTCGTGCCAATTGTATAAATCGCAAGTTCTCCCTTTGTTCTCCACCTGTTAAGAAAAACTTGTTTATGGCGTACTGTGGCCAAATATATGGCGCGCAATTATGGAACTATGTCAGTGCGGGTGCCCTTTCCAAGTGCAGGCTCGCTTACAATAATTGTTTCAGGATTATTATGAATCTTCCACGAAGATGTAGCGCCAGTACTATGTTTGTGTATCATTCTACTGACAGTTTTGATACTAGGCGAAGGAGGGTTTGTTACTCCTTTCTGCAAAGATTGTTGTCCTCCAAAAATACTATTGTCAAACGCTTACTGTCTTCAGACTTGCTATACAGAAACACGTTCTTGCGAAACTGTTATGGCTTACTGTACTTATAGAGGTTTTAAATGTATATGTATGTTTCTTTTGTGTAACTATGGGTTTCTTTTTAACCTGAAATAAAGAATAAAGAAAGTTAAAGAAATATGACTTGGGCAGAATAGACAGTACCTATAGATGAGAATTGTATCTGATACATACTTATGCTACGGTCCTACATGGAAAAAGAGGTCGTTTTTTTCTGCAACTCCGGGCCTGTTGGGCCCCAACGTGGAGCTATGGAACACCCTGTAGCTAACGGGCTATGTTGTGGCACGGCAGGGTCCTGTTTTTTTTCTTTTTAACTCAAAGTTAAAATCAATCCGGGACCCGGCGACAAATACACGCCGTTACCTACCCGTAAACACCGAGACCCCCCCCCCCCCCCTAACATTCCTGCGGGCAGCAGTGCAAATGGAACTGTAGCATAAACCACGACCACAAAAACATTTATAACAACTGATGAGTGATGTACACCATATTTACAAATACTAGATCAATGATTTCCTCACAGGTCTAATAAGGCCACGTTGATTTGATTGTATTGATGACCTTCTCCAGAAACCCAACAACTGATGCGAGTGTGCGAATAAAAAAGTTTGACCCCAATAAGATTGCCTTCATTATGAAATCCAAGCGGTCAGAAAAGGTGAACAAATGACTGAACACACAGAATATAGTATACTGTACAAAAGATTCTGCATTTTTGTTCGTTCACATCTTCTTTGACATATTTGACCATATTCTATGACATTAGTATTTGTTTCCCGATATTTTTTTCCAATCTACGGCATATACTTTGAAGCTGCCTTGTAGTAGTAATTTGTACGATTTACAGTATGATTGAGAACATTTTTGATAACTGAAAATATTTGGAAACGGCCGAAAATTGATGCGCGGGTGAATGTCATCCATAATAAACTCCGTGTTGAATCAGGGAGGCACAACCGCACACCTTTGGAGCAAAGAATCTGTCAGTTCTGTAACCTGAGCAAGGTCGAAGATGAATCTCACTTTCTATTAGATTGTAGTTTATATAGTAACGATAGAAGTATTCTTTTTAGCTATATTATAGGAAAGATTCCTCGCTTTGAATCTATGTCTAGTGTTGAAAAATTCATTTTTCTTATGAGCTTTGATCAAACGACATTATACAAACACATCTGAAGCTACATATTTAACATTACTAAGAAACGAGAAGAAGGCGAACAAATGTATTAGAATAGTTTTAGAATCTATGTTTTAGTTTAGTTTTAGAAACCATGTTTACTGTATCACTACCCTTTGTACCTATATGCCTGTACTTAGCCCGATAGGGCATGAATGTGCAATAAAGGCTATTATCATCATGTAATCAAATCAAAATGCCCTAATGATATTACGGAAGTACCAAGTGGCGTGGAAAGATGGTTACAGTGCTGTCTTTCACGTTAGTCACCAGGAACTGTCCACCCGGCGCTACAGCAACATACCGCGGTCCCGCGACACTTACCACAGTACGGACAAACTCCCCGCCGCTTGTGAACAATTCTACTCGGCCATTGGCGCTATTGGCAACGATGATGCGACCCAAAGGGTCCACACAAACACCTAACGGGTTCATCAGTTGGCCTTGTCTGACCCCCCAGGTTCCAAATTTGGTCAACATGACCCCTATTTGATTATACACCATGACGCTGCCAAAGGAGTCAGTAACCAGGATATTACCCGTCATGCTAAACGTGACGTCACCCATTCTCAGGTTTGCTACCACAAACCTATGAACCAGCGAGCCGTTGGGTTCAAAAATCATTATTTCATCGTTCGCTCCGACGATAAGTTTTCCACTGCGACCGTCAACAGCAATGCGTGGATATATAAAACTAAAGGCACGTTGGTCAAGCTTACGTCAAACTTGGTCAATGGCTGTCCGTTCCGATTGTACTGTGCAACAAATATTACACAATCATCTATACAGATATTTAGATAAACAATCCATACGCTACCCTTTGCATCGATCGCAATATCGGAGGGAGAAATCCTTATACCTTTACCCGGCAGAATTGTTATGAAGCTGCGGAGAGAGACCCCGTTCGTGTCGTAGACGTGGACGCGTTGGTTTTGAGAGTCACTCACAAATATCTCATTATTTGTAGATACGGCCACTCCAGAGATGACTGCAGCCTGTTCCGAGTCTTTTCCAGCTTCACCAATGGTGATAGTCGTCTTCTCGTTTCTGTCTTTTTCTGAAATGATTTTTAATCTATCTTAAGCATATACAAAGTCTATAGTCATAGCATTAGCTTTCAAACGTGCTTTAGCATTGGCTTAAATCAGGCCCCGAGTTGATTTTAACTGCGAGTTAAAATTAAAAAGTTATGAGGCCCGACCATGCCCCAAAATAGCCAATGGGTGTTCCATGGGGCCACGTAGGGGTCACGCCTTAAAGTGCAGAAAAGGCAACCCATAAACTGCACGGAGGGCCTCATTGTCCAAATAGGACTAGTACTGTGGCATAAATATCACATGGTTCTGTGCAAACGGGACGTTGCTAATCATTAATTAGCAAAGCTAATTATTCCACTATTAACTGATCGATGAATGTGGTACACTACTTAATAACTACCCTTCGTAAAAAAGATAATCACCTTCACGTTGTGAACTGTTGGAGACTGACGACAGTTGTGTAGATGTTGTTTTCTCCCAAGATGCATCGGCATTTTCGGTCTGTAATAGAATATGTTGGCACTATTTCAAACGGTTGCTGGCTTAGAATATTTTCAGTATGAAGGGCTTTAAATTTAGACTGTGCCACAGCAAGTGTATGGGGTAAGGCAGCAGAAGTACATGTGACACCTTTACTCAGGCTCTCACCCCAAAATATATAATGAACAAGCACGCTTACCGTTCGGAGTACGCATGTGAAGTGGTAGGAATTGTGGGTAATTTGTCAAAGGTGAAGACCTCTGACTTGTAAAAACAGTTCTCTTCTCGACAATTGTCTACATTTGCATAACAATATCCAGACGTTATTTGTTTATGCCTCAGGAGCTTTCACCTTTGACATATTACCCACAATTCCTGTGGTTGCACATGCGTACTCAGCACGTTGAGCCTGCTTATCAAAGTTTAAAAAGTTTGAAAAGTCATTGGTCGTCTAAAAATATTTAACACAAATAGTATAATCAAACATGCACATCGTTTAACAACAAAGGCTAACCGTCCGAATAGAAAGGTCTGATGACATAAAAAGTAGAAAATATTGTACGTACTTTGGACACCCTCATCATGCCATCTTCAATAGTAGTCTCGCTGGACGTGCAACAGACAGAGTGACCAGCTGCAGGAGTGGAGGCATTGTCCACAGTAGAGTGACCGGTGGTGAAGTCAGTGTCCGTAGTAGAGTGACCAAGGGCAGAGGCAGTGTCCGCAGCAGATTGACCAGGTGTAGAGGGAGAATCCATTGCTGCTGTTGGCTGGAGATAAAGGATATTCATTTGGCTTGTTCACTGTAATATATCATCTATACGCTGACCAAAATGTTTAACATGTACTTGAAAAGATGCAAGAGCCTAATTATAAATATGCGATGTAACCTAAAGCCGTTGTTTAAAAAAAGGGGCATTTTATAGCGATATTAAGTCAACAGAACGAAATCTTTGAATATTGTAGCCTAGAACAGCCGTTCTTGGATTTGATATCCCGAAATACCATATTTTCAAAACAACGGATATAGGCTATCCCGCGAATAAAGGTGAACTAGCGTTAAGGCTTCTGCTCTATGCATTTCGGTATCAGTCTGCTGCAATCATCTAGACCAGGCTGTCATACCGATAGCGCACAACAACAATTTCTAAATGTCTATGTCTTAGAAATTGTGAAGCAATAATAAAATGTGAGACTGAACAAATTGTCGAAAACTACCCCCAAAATGAGACAAAACGGCAAGATCCACGGCTTACCACAGATGTGATGTGGAATAAAGACAAAAAGATCCCACCGACGATGAACAGCGTCAGGGCTACAGCTGGTTTTACAAGTAAGCTCGGTCGGTGATATCCACACCCTAGAACAGAAATCACTATCAAACCTTGAAATTGTTGACTAGTATATGTGAAATCAAAAGCGACAAGGTCACATAGTCTCTACCAGACTCCGGATCGCTGGAAAATCGTAGAAATGGAACAAATAGAGAGGAATATAACCGGCCAGGGAACAGCTCGCGATCCGTAGATCGCGTGCTGTTCCCTGGCCGGTTATATTCCTCTGGCCGGCTTTTTCCTCTATTTGTTCCATTTCAAAAATTTTTCCAGCGATCCGGAGTCTGGTGGAGACTAAAGGTCACACACCAGAGGGGCAAACTTGACATTGACCTTCATCTTCCCAAGACCTGCCAACATACCAAATGTCATCACAATCCATCCCGCAGCTGCCGTTCTACACAGCAACACAGTTACAAGACACGTCATGCCAGTAAGCACACATACAGACTATCAACATACATATACACACATACATATTCATACTTGATTTTAACAAGTTGAAGCATTCAGACTATCAAAACCGAGAACTAATGCCACGAATAAAACTTTCATATGTAGATCCATATCTACAGGAATGATTTGCACTCTAAATAATTGTATGTATTTGTATGTGTTACGTTATGTCATGTGTGTACTTTTATCATATGTCCAGGAAGACTAGCATTGTACAATATGTTTTGTATCAATGGTAATGGACAAATAAAGCCTCACTCAAAGCCTCTCCCAAAGCAAAATTTTTCGGAAACACACACACACACACACACGCTCACACACACACACACACACACACACACAACACGCACACACACACACACACATAAACACAAACACACACACACAGACACACACACGCACACACACACACACATACACGTTCTTGTTTTGGAAAAGAACCAAGTTGAACTGAATTCTCTCTATATCCTGTCTTGCACAAAGAACAATCGACCGAACAAATATATGAAATGTAAACATTACTTACCACAAACTTCCTGTTGCTGTTGGACGTTTGGCACATTTATCGGATTTGGATTTACAGCATGTAGATTCTCATTCACGTTTTGACCATCACGCACAGGGCCAAGTACGCGAGCACAATTTCTCGATTGGATAGTCGAGGCGCCGTTGTTGCTATTTGAAGCAGTTGTTCGTCTCTTGAATGGATCTTTTGGTTGAGTATCCTCCGATGAAGTTGGGTTGCAAGCAATGTCATTTTGGTCCATGTATGCTGACTCATATGGCTCAATGTCATCTTCATCAGAGACAACATCATTGCCACTGTCGACATGTTCCTTGTATCTAACGGCATATGGTTGGATGTTTCCTGGAATTTCAGATGTTTCTTTGTTTTTGGACGCAGCATCACATGTTGTTTGTGGGCCATTGCCACCTTCGTCATCGTGTTCCTGGAATTTAACAGCGTATGGCTGCATGACGTCACAGTCATCTGGCCCGATGGTAGCTTCATTGTCTTCCTGGAATTTAACTGCGTATGGCTGCATGACGTCACGGTCATCTGGTCCGATGGCAGGCTCATTATCTTCCTGGAATTTAACTGCGAACGGTCGTATGTTGCACATGCTGCCATTGCTCGCGGACTCATCAACATCTTCATGGTATCTAACAGCATAGGGCTGCACGGCATCACAGCTAGCGGATGGTGCTATGGTTGCTATGCATCTGACAACATATGGCTGGATGCAGGGGTTGTCCTCATTGTTTGCTGCCGACTCTGTGACACTTTCTTCAACATCATCATGTTGCTGCTGTTGTGTAAAAGCGTATGGCTGAAGGCACGGATGGTCATCACTGTTAGCTGGCGTTAAGTTTGGTTCATTATCTTGCTGATGAGTATTAGTTGATGGCTGTGTGTAGATGTTGTCATCAGTGTAATGTGGCTTGTAGACGAGTCCAGGGCTCATGTTATTTGGCTCCATGGTGCTTTGTAGGTACATTGGATTAGGGTTAACATCGTTTGGTGAGTATACCGGATGAGGGTTGATGGTAGTGTGTGGGTACATCGGATTGGGACTCCTGGCCTTTGTGTTTAAGTTAGTGTTGCTTTTCTTGAAACCTGAAGTATCAGAAGCATTCTTGAATGAGCCATGCTCTGCTAAGTGGATGTCGTTATCGTTGCTGCTGCTAGGAGTCGCTCTAGTGCCTTCCGACTTTTTCTTCATACTGCATGCACTGTCACCCTTACATATATATGCAATAGCGTATGTGTCACCAGGGCTGGTAACTTTTGTTTGTCTGTTTTCAGCTCCAGCATCCGTTTTTGTAGAAATTTGTTTATTGTCCTTTTTGTACCAATTTTTCTCACATCTACCGGGTTTGTGGATATTGACACATTCGTCAGCTTGGTTGAGAGGTAGCGCAGTTTCTGTGACTAGATTTACTAAGATTTCGCTCACGAAGGTGGCGTCGGAGGTTGTGTCTTCTGTCATGGCTCTTAGATTTCTTGACGATACGTCGTTGCGGTCGTGATATATGTAAAGTTGTATTATCAATCCTCAAGACCTGAAAAATAGAATTGTTACAATCATTGTTTTTCAATTGTGGCCCAATGGACAATCTACAAAACTTGGGTATGACGTACAAAGGACACACAAGTATCACTGATCTCTGTATTATTTGTGAAACTGTTCAAACTTCAAAACCTGAAAAACAGAATGTTTTCAATCATTGCAAACCAATGGACAATTTTCAAAACTTAGGTATAACCTACAAAGGACACACATCTTTAAATCACGAACCTCTGTATTATTTGTGAAACCTCAAAACCTAAAAAATAGAATTATATTTACAATCATTTTGGCCCAATGGACAATCTTCAAAACGTGGGTAGGGCTTACAAAGGACACACATCTTTGTATCACTGACCTCTTTATTATTTTTGAAATTTTCCAACCCTCAAGACCTGAAAAATAGAACCTTTACCATCACTGTGTCCTAATGGACAATTTTCATAATTTGGTTATGGCTTGAGGAACCACAATTGTGTATGCTATCATAATTTTGAAAAAGACTTAAATGCCACATGAGACAATATCTAAGAAAATTTCCCTCTATTGCATTTGCTGGTTATGTTGTTGTTCTAGATTCATTCTAGATTCAAAGTCTATTTTGATTTAGCTGCTTTACATCATTTTTGTCACTCGTGGCAATTTAAATACTTTGTTATATTGTCACTAGTTTAATTTTGTTATTATCTTATAATAGCATTGACAACAGTAACTTCTCCTTTGGTTGTAAGAATTATCGGTTTCGCATGTTTTTGTTGATACCGACGAGCGAAGCATTATTTTGTCATATCGTTTTATCAAAGAGAGGAAAAATTAAAAAAAGATGAATATGATATCAAATAGAGTGTTATATCAGATAGAGTGAATGTTATATCGGATAGAGTGACTCCTTGCTTTTATCCTTTGTATTTTTATCGAAAAATAGTATCCCGACTCATAGATCCTAGATAGTAATGTATGCACTGCACGCCCCCCCCCCTTCCACCACTGAAAACTAAACCCTGTATGTTATAACATCAACAGGCAGACAAAACAATTAATCTCTATGTAGATGAAGCAGCCCACGAGTCATCATCTTATACCAGACAATGCATATCAATGCTAAGATTCGAAAAACTTATTGTCTTGGCTGGGGTTTTAACGTGACGAAACCTACCGCATAAAGATGTTAAGAAGAACAAAGGTTCAGACATTTTGTACGATGAAGCTTCTGCAACATACTCACACTCATCAGCACAACTGATAATCCTTAGTACAGAAGACACAATATGACTAGGCGGCCAGAAGTACTGAACAAACAAGTACTATGGTACCAGAAGAGGAGCACATTCTAAACCGTGAATATAGTTTCATGATGATGGTAAAGTGATTTTTTTTCACAACCGGTTAAACGTCATGTTTTTTCCCGACTGCTGTTTACCTGAAAGTGCTAAGAATCATATCCAGTTACGCCAAAAAGCAGTTATTCAAGCAGCTGGATATGATTTCGGAAACGGTCAGACATTTCTGATATCATTCACTACCTTTTTTTCAGTGACACTGAAGTGGTGTACGAGAAACTGGTGTTTCACACCCTAACTATGAATGCAAAAGAGCTGAAGACAATTAAGGGTATTCAAAAGGAAACAAGGCAAGACAAAGTCAAGCTTTTGGCGTATCGTACTACCTGGATGTCTAACCTTCATCGACGTATCATATACAGTTGCTTGAGTTACTGCTATTTGGCATATCTTATTACTTGGATGTTCAAACTTCATCGACGGATCAAAGTTGTCTTTTGCTAAAATGTCACATACTTGTTACCTATCGCATAAAAGAAAAGGCATTTTTTTTATTACTTACGGTGAAGCTTCTGGAATCGGCTCGCACTCCCCGGCACAACTGATCACGAGACTCGCTCAGGCCCGAGACAAGATATATGTGGGCGGGCAAAAGTATTGAATAAAAGTATTGAGCTTTGAATAGTGAGCTACCAGAAAAGGGACATATTCTAAACTGTGAATAGTTTTAACTCTTTGTTTTTCTTTTATTCCCTCCGATGTCACAGTGACCGTTTGTCACCTTTTTCAGGGTAATTTTGACTGGTTCACATTGCAGTCCTTTACCCTTGGGACCGCATTGTAAACACCACAATAACTGTATACATAATACTTTACGTTTGGGACTGCCACTGTCAGCATCGACATCTATACTGCAGTACAATGTGAACTAGGGGTGGGTACCGGTACAGAAAATTCAGGTCCGGTTCAGCTCCAGAGGATCAGGTCTAGGTCCGGGCCTGAACCTGGACCAGATTCAGTATGTGAAAACTTGTGAATAGGAGATACACAAAACAATGGTCTATTTCGCTTCTAATGATTCTATTAAGTGACTTCCACTGCCGTTTTGAAATCTTAATTTGAAAAAAAAATACGACCAAGTTAGACTGTAAAATCTTGGTAAAAATGACTATTAACTCTTCTTTACTTCGCTCCTGTTCTTGGCCCAGTAAGCCCCCAAACGCGTGAAAGCCTGCCGATTAAATCTGTTCATTTTCTAATCGGTGCAACATCCGGTCTGCTGATTTCTTTCAGGCCCGGTTTTTATGGACCGGTCCAACAAGAAAAACGGTTTTGTACCGGTACCCACCCCTATAGCCTTACAGTATGGTCGAATGGTTCTTTTGACACAAATTGATGCGCGCGCTGATGTCATCCACATCATCAAATCAACATGACCTAATTAAAACTCCGTACGAAAATCGACACGAAAGCAATAACGTGTTAAGAGCAATAAGGCCCGGAGGTATCATTTGAATCTTCCGTTGATAGATTTTGCAGACGTTTTTGATAAGCTTTGGGACTCTCGGCGTAATCGTACTGACGTAAATAGGGCGTGACGAGCGAAGCTGATTGAGAATTTTACGTCATATCTATATGCGTCGTATTCTTAAAGGTACCCAAAGTATAATTTTTGTGGCAAGACCCAAAATATTCTGAAAAAAAAACCCACACAATCTTTACGAGATTAAGATGCACATTCTAGTACATTATCTGAGATTCATGACGTTTATATACGCTGCAATTGCGCAAATACAATTAACTTCGAATTCAGTCTTGCAGTCTTGTCCTTATTTTTGTTATCTTTCGTAAGTCCCTGTGTAAGAGGAAAAGACCCAGATAAGCATTGCTTGCAATTGCTTCCTGTCTAATCCTCTTTAAACAAATGTGAATTAAAAAAAATCACAGCGTGGTTTCACTATTTTCGGTGGTATCAATAAATGCACCATAGCAGGATGTAAACACACTGGCAGCTTTTCTATTATAAGTTCATGCACGGCTTTAGGAAAGACTAGCGTAGACCAGGGAGTGTCACAGACAATTTTTAATTAAGATACGCTACCAATATACTACGCACTACTTTTTCTGCAACAAGAAAGAACATGTCGGTGAGTTGAGGAATATGGTTGATCAAAAAAGGCGTCCTAAAATCCAGAAGATTAGGTATCAATGAATTCAAAATCAGTAAGCTTGCTGTAGAATTTCACTTGTGGTGAATTACTCGAGGTGTGCTTGTATATTTCACTAAACCCATGCATACCCTACCCATCCTATACGTATAGACGCTTCTTTCATCGTGAATATTAATGATACTTTCGGCATAAATGAGGAGCGATATGCACACCAAGACGTCCAATTGTTCACAAGACATCAAACAACACAAAACAACTTAAGAGTCTTTAATCGCCCCTCAAATTGGTTTTGTAACCGAAGTTTTGTCGGGCCATGTCGGGCACATTGTATTCAGCTTACTTAATTGAATTAAAGAGTACTTGGGGAGTTTAGCACAATATTGAAGGCTGTTTGTTGTGGGCGAGACGAGTGGGTATCTTATCGCATAATAATGTATTGAAGTAATTAATGGTTTTATAACACCTCAATAGTTACCTGTGTTGTTTATTTTAGACACCTTAGCCGTTACCTGTTTTGTTTATTTAGAACATAACAATTATTCCTTGTTCCGAGAAATTGTACAACTTCATTTTCACTTCACTGATGAAGAAAGGTGGACTCCTTTCGAAACGTCTATTAAAAATTTTAAAGTATCCAGAAGTAAAGAGTGAATCCTCTTCAATTTTAATGTCAATTAGCATGCAGGTTCTACTTCCTAAAATTAATATCTCCGGGAAAATAGCACCCTCTTGTAAAGGTTAGGACTCCTTTAAGATGATACACTTGTCAATTCGGCTTCTCCTTTGAGAGAAGATGAAAGAAAAGAACAAGACAACCTACCTCCTTTGATTCACATGAACCTACCGTCTTTAATTAATACGCAAATAAAGTCTTGCTACTTCTTTGATACACCTTATCGTTTTCTTTGGTTAATTTGTGCTTGTGTTACCAGCTTTGTGTTCCTGTAGTTTTGAAATATTATATTTGAAATCTGATATTATTACTGGAGGGTTAAACCTCCGTCGACAGAGTATTGTGAACGGTCTATGTGGTGAGTGTTCGCACCTATATCTGTATGTTCCAATGTTGATGAACCGGGACGAGGGTGGATACAAGCTTAGCCACGTTTGGGATTGTTTTCTCACCGCAAAAGCGCCACCTACATCGGCTACATATAGCGGTGAGAAGCAGAACTCCAGCTAGAAGCTCTGACGAAGGTGTCTGATAGACATCGAAACGTAAGCAATGTAAGTATATGTATTTACCAAATCACCGCTATATTCTGTGTAATTTGAATCGTTTGGGTTCGTTTCGTTCTTTGTGTTCATCTCATTTGATGTTTGGGACTGTCAATATCATCGTCGTAGTAATATAGATATAAATGATGCGGCGAAAGTTATCATGATTGAACAAATGTTCGTCGTATTATGTGTGGTGTACGACAACAGCTGACATAGTGAACCAATTTCTGGTATTCCTGACAAATTTCGTTCTACTCTGAGTATCATAATTATCACGCATTTGTGGTAAATTTACGGAACATCTGATGCCATGGGCCAATGGTTGTTGGTTTATTAGAGGAATATTGTTATAATTATAAATACAATGTCACCATAGAAAACGACACAACTGACAAACCACAAATACGTCACAGAGTGGGTTACCTACGGCCACTTGTTTGGTTTGATTTTTATTTATTTTCGCCCTCTCGCATTAGTTTTTGTGGTCTTAAGAAGATGTCATCCATACAGTTGAATTAGCTTGGCCTAATCACATTCAGTCGGATCTATTCCGTCCTCATTTCGCAAATCATTTGCAAAAGGTAGACTTGGTATTAAAGCTTTGAATACCAGGCTAAAACATATTATGTAGTCCCAACGCTAACGCTAGTTTACCTTTATTCGTGGGTTAACCTATATCCGTTGTTTGTAGAAAAAAACACAAAGTATTTGGCGATAGCAAGTCGACTGACGGTGATTTCAAACCGTTTATCGAATATCTTGCAATTTGAAACCACCAACCGTTGACTTGATATCCCTGATTATCAATTTTAAAACAATGGATATAGGTTACCTCACGAATACAAGTGAAGTAGTGTTATATAGTGAATCGATGGTTATTTCCGAAGAAAAAACTGTAAACAACGTCGCGGCATTTTCTGTAGTATAGAGTATTCTTGGTGCTGTTCGTTTATTTATTTTGCTTTTTTGGACAAAGAAGGACAGCATAGCACTGCTGTCAAGTTGATGAATTAGTTCAATATAACGTTAGTGTCACATACAGAGAACAACAAGCTAAGGTAAATTAAAGGTAGTCCCATCGTCTTTTCGAGGCCTTAGGGGCAGTGGGTTGGGCCACTGTGTCTAGAGTATACAGTAAATTAGAAGGTGGAGCCCATCCCTCTCCTTCCACCGCCTTTTACCTCTCCAAAGTCAGGTACCAATTTTTTACACCTGGGTGGAGTGAGGGAGGTGCCTTTTCAAAGGGCACAAGATCTGGACCAAATACCCTGCAACAGAGTGTTAAATACTGCAGTAAGTGTTAGTGTTACGACACACGAAGCCAACCCCTTGCACTGTTGGTCCTTGTGTACACTTCCCGCCCAAAAATAACCGCCATGGATTTCGACACTCGTCATCCACTATGATCCAGCAAATACAGGATTTAAGCGTAATGACGTCAGCGCTAAATAGACCCATTTTTGCCTGTCCATCACAATTTTCAATTCCACCAATGAGAGTACAGCGATTAGCTGTTCGACCAATAGGAGCGTCAGTCACATAATATGTACATGTCTACGTTTTGACGAATGTGGGCGGAGCTTTATGGGATCGGTCTATTTGCTTTTGAGTCGATCGTGTAGACACCAGAAGATGACGTCAAACATGTGATGACGTCACGTGGTCACGTGACTAGGAACCATCATCCCAAACATAGCATCCACGTGGCGCTCCCAAAGCACCGCTCCCAAAGCGCAACCAGTCTCGAGTTAAATATAGCCGTCCCCGTAGCGGCGCTGGCATCTTGTGGGCCGACCGGGTGCTACATTGGTTCCATGCCGAGAATGTTTGTTTTGCTCGCCCGGTCGCCTTCCTGACAGAGACTTAATCCTAGCCACTTACACAACACCGGTTCGTTCTAGTTAGAGTATCGGGACTCAGCGAGAGAGACTGTTCCATGTATCACCCTACTGCAACAGACTCTTTACAATCGAAGCAACATTGTCTTGAAGAGTTTCTGAGGGAGTACCAATTCTTAAAGGATCCGGAGTTTCTTGAGTCAGACGGAAGATGCTGATACGCCATGCCTCAGTACGTCTAGGACAAGCATGTGAGTGGTAAGTGTTGCGGATATAGCGTTCATGGTAGGCAGTAGACAAATATGATCAATTATATACAGTACAAGAAGTAGAACGAGAGTGAATGTTACAGATATTCGGGGTTGTTGTTGCTGAATGCATGGTGACATCAGAATGACGTCATCACGAAGGGTGGCTTGCTACCAGCCCCCCAGTAATGCTTTGTTGCATGCTTTGATCCAGTTTTGTGTAGCTTTTTTTACTGCGTCGTAATATTTGCTTCTTTCTTGTTGCTACCTCCGTTAAAAATTGAATTATTGTGTTTTGGCGTTGTGCCTGTCTCAGTGTGTGTTTGTCTGCGTTTCTGCTTGTGTTTCCGAATATTTGTGGTCAGCATAACTCTAAAGAAGTGCAGGATGGATTGTTATGATATTTGACACTTGGGTAGTAAGTAAATTTGAATAAGGGCACGGTCGCAACTGGTTAGAGCTACACCAATCTTGTTGTTGTCAGACATAACCGTTATAACCGTTAGATATTTGAAACGATCACAGGACTCCCAAGGGAGGGGTAGTGATTATCATACGTTTCATTAAGACCAATCAAGATCGAATCAATTTCCCCTCATCCTGGCTTTAAAATTCACCGGAATTCCTTCTGAATAAATTATACATTACTGCGATATGTAAAATGAATTATGGTTCAGTGCATACATTGTTATGCATAGACGATAAAATCAGGTACAAAACCAGATGTGCTCCAGATGGGGTCACGTGATGCTCTAAGGACCACTGAGGGGTTTAAGCTGTGAATCTAACAGTGGTGAATAGTCTTGAACCGTGGTTAGCAAAACCCCCAAAAGACACCTAAAAGTATGTTATGTAATCCAAGGCATTAATTTCCCTAAAGCCCCTTGCTATATTAAAAGGCCCTTTGGCTTTTATGTTTGTAGGGGATGAATCGGAATTGCATTAGGGGAGATTAAATAAGGTCGAAAAATGTCGTTTTTCCAGTTACATGAACGACTCTAGCAAAAACCTGGCGACCCTAGGTTTATTTTGGTCAACCGCTATCGGGCAAGGGACATAAGATTTGTGATATGACGTATGAGCGATAAAGATGTTGTAAAATCGCTTTCCGGTATGTTTTACTCATTTGTGTTGAAATGGAAAATTGTACTGTATTCTTAGTCTTAGAATATGTTGAAAATACTACTGTTCGATGCATTTCAGTTCAACACTGTTAATCAGTGTGTTTTTGACAACTTCGGCCGAAACCGGCCTACCTACCGACCTAAAGTTGTTGTTCGGTGTAATATAACCAGCTGCTGTCGCGCCGCGTGCCTGCGAAGCTGGTGTGTTACGCCGAGCGGCGGTTATACCGGCTATATAGATACAGATACAGATACAGAAATTTTCCTGGCCCTGTAATCGAAAATACAGCATTTAAAAGTGAGATTTTATACGGCATCATCCGGATTTAACAAACAAGCGAGGTATTCCGAACTAACAAAGGAGGGGTTCTCAATAGAATAATGATATTATGATAACAAGATTCTTTATTCACAACCAAGATATATATCTACAATATCTATCACAGATGTATATCTATATACAACTGGGACGGGGGACGGGACTGACTTCTGACGATCTTTGACGCAGTGCTGACGTCACGCGCGCGAAAAAATCACGTGTCTACAACACTCGGGTCAGGTAGCTCGAGAGCACCGAGTTCTTTTGTCCAGCGAATAATTTTTTTTTCTCATAATACTATGCCTGTGATTTTAGATATGGTTCTGAATAAAGAATATCGCTTCTCAGTGATTATCTACCCTGATAGAATTATTCACTAAGATCGGAAGTGTTTCATTGAATTTATAAAACAAAATTCTGAACGCAACATTTCAACACTGTAGACTAGGATGTGAAACACTACCGTTCACGAGAATTTTTTAGAGCATACGTGCTCGCAAATCGAACCACTGCATGCAAGTTGATTGTTTTACGCAAACATACGTGAGCTGGGTAGGATGATAAATTGCATTAGTGGATTCTAGGAAACGTGATTCGAGTTGTAAGTCAATTATTTTTCCAGACGCAGACCTTGCAGCGTAAACAAAGAATTAGGCCTAGGAAAAGAATTGTTATGTTTTCGGTTACTCGACCGGCCCTAGCAAAAACTTAACGCTGGTTTACCTTTATCCGTGGGTAACCTATATTCGTTGTTTGTAATAAAATTGGTACTCAGGAATGTCAAGTCAATTAACGGACAGTGGTTAGAAACTGTAATATTTTGAAAGTGCTGCCGTAGAAACCACCACTGGGCTACTTGATATCCCCAAACAAACTGTTTTTTAACACAACGGATATAGGTTATCTTACGGATAAAGGTATACAACTGTTACCAACCCAAGCCTTTTTTTTTAAGCCGGCCGCTGCCAAAGGGCATGAAATTATTGATCTCACAATGTAGGTCGCGAAATCTAAAATATATTTCCTGTATTTCACACTTTCACTGAAGAGTCCATGTAAAGAATTTGTAGCTAATATAATATTGTAATCTTAAAAACAGCATCATAAATTTTCAAAATAGATACCAGAAACGCTGTAATGACTATTGCAGTGTCATATATATAAAACATGATATTCTTTGTATTGAAGAAGTACACAATTGTGCAATGGATTATTATCATTTCCTAGCTTAAAGTTGGAAACTACACTCAAGGCTACCACATAGTGCACAGGTGTCACTTCTACAACTACCGGGCTAGCTTCATTACCTCCATGAAATGTCATGGAATGGAGGTTATATTTTCTGTTATGTGTCTCTGTCTGTGTAGATGATTACTCAAGAACGGCTGGATGGATTGGTTTCATACTTGTAGTGTTGGTGGGGTGTGATGAAAGCTTGAATCGATGAGATTTTGGGAGCCGTATCTGTCGTTATAATCGATGTAATAATATCAGAAATCACCCCTATATTTGAGATATATTGGTACAGGCATCGTGCTTTATGTGTTTGTTAATGGGCTTAGCTCCAAGCAGATGGTGACAGCTGTTTGGGGAACCCCGAGGTTTTTTGAATATGATAATTAGTTTTATTTATGTCTGCTTAGGATATCATGGAGATGTGAAGCATAAGTATAATTGTAAGAAGTTGAGGTACATTTAACGGTAATGCTTGACAGGTATGGATGTCTCACATACTGTACTGCTGATTTGAGTGACATGGTGATTAAAATGCCATTTAGGTCCTCTCATCTGGGTTGGGTGTCAGAAGTTTTATGGGCGATACAGATGTTCTGATTTTGTTACGATAAGGGACAGTTGTTAGTTGTCTCTTTCGTAGCCAATGGTACTTGTTTTTTAGCAGACAGGGTTGTCGCCAAGTTTTCATCTTACAGTTGGTGTAGGGCTGTCAGAGGAAAGTGTGCATCTTGTTTTTGTACCGTGTGAACAGCCGATGTTATGACATATTGTTGGAAAATCAAATCACCATCTGACTAAAGTTGGCCACATCCCTTCTTCTTTTTGAGTTTCCCAACTTCCTCCCACCACACCGCTCTGAGGCACATAGTCGAACCTCAATAATGCTGACAAGCTTAGACAGTTTAAATGCCAAACATCAAGCTTAAGGAACACCACGCTACCATATGCCGTCGACCTCTTAAACGCACATTACACAATTAAGTGTCACATTTTGATAATTACTAATCAGATGGACATCCTCTGTGTCATTAAATAAATACACCACTACTTTCCCATAACATTTGTAACCATTACTCTCAAATACAACCGACTATAAACATACATACCATCCACAAAAAAGCAATAAATATTTCATGGAGGTATGAGGTCCCCGAACTCTAGTTTCTAATACTACAATCAAATGGCTGTCACATTTGTGTCACTTCTACAGGTACAATCACATGACACATTATTCCAATTTGATATTTTCTTGCCATGTTGAACATCTCCTCAGTGGATTTTTTTTTCAAAATTAGGCGAAAATGAATTAATGAGCGCGCTGATGTCATCCATAGAAGATACACGGGTGGCATAAACTGTATGGGTCACTTCAGTAAAAAATCCATAGCTACCGACCCTATGTTTTTCACGATCCAAACGTTAACAGGAAACACAGTATTTTCTTTGCATGCTAGGCCTTAGAGCCCTTGCGTGATATCAACTGGAGTTATATTTAAAACGGTAAACCGCGCTATTTGATAAGAGCGCTTGGTAGGTGAGATGAGGGTCCGCATGGGGGGTCCTGACAACGATTTACGCTGAAATCAGGAGAACCCCCTACGTATTACGCTAAATCAAGGAAGGCAATTACGCTAAATTTCGTCGCCTCGCTATGATTTACGTAGATAAGATGGTTTTCCCTACGAATTACGGGAAATAAAATATGCTGCCTACGCCTTACGTAAAAGAGCATGCAGACCCTCTGAGATATTCCATTCCAGAAAACTGACAGGGGGATTTGGCCTTTTCATGAAAATATCTCTGAAGATATCTGTTCTTAATTAGACGATCTTCAAACACCTTGTTATCAACGCTTTATCGTAGATGCGAAGTTCACCTACTTGTGCGTGCCAAGTTGATAAAAAAAGAATACCGAAGTATCCCCTCCCGAATGTTTGGAATGGTACAGCCCAGTAGAAGAGCTATTTGTCATCATTTGTGTGATTGGCAGGCTTGACAGACGACGAGCTGGTTTTGACGACTGTCTATGTCCAAACAGATATAGGAGGCGTGTTCAGTTAGATCTGAGCCTCGCCAAGAAATACCTGTTCAAATCTTGGGTTTGAAGTAGAGGAGAGTACCGGTGCAGAAATGAATTCAGTTGCAGGTACGGTTCAGGTCCAGAGGATTGAGGTCCAGGTCTGGACCCGGACCTAATTGTTTGTGAAAACTTGTGAATGGGCGATACTCAAAACAATGGTCCATTTCTCTACAAATTACGTCGCTCTTGTTATTTTCCTCGATCGGTAAGCCCCGAAACGTGTGAATGCCTGATCTCATCTGTTCATTTTCCGAATCAACATCCGTTAACCGAATTTTTCAGGTCCGGTTTTTCTGGACCGGTCCAATGAGAAAACTCAGTTTTGTACCGGTACACAGCCCTAGAACTTTATATCTAGCGTACTCAGTTGGGTAGGAACTAGAGTGTCCGCCTTGCATTGACGGTATTGTATAGCTTGCGAGTTCGATCCCCGGCCGAGACTTCAAACATGGCACATAATTTTTTTCTTCTTTTTTCTTCATATCTACGTAACACATATTTCCATCTATCGACATGTAGTATTATCTGTGATAATGAGAGCAATGAAAAAATTCCATTAAAACTACTGTCTGTATTCCTTTGCTGCTTGGCCTCTGGCATGTTCGATCTGTCGTGATGTAAAGCTCCATTAAACTGATCTAGGAGGTTAATTTGTAGCTATAACGGCTGACACACATAGTGATTGGCATGTGACCTGGATATAACGTGTTTGAAGTAGTCCGCATGGTCCGTGTGTTACAACCGAAAGATGTATAAGGGGTGATCAATAAATTCTAGGCCTCACCCAAATATAAAGTGCACAACTCAAATTTTAGGTCATAATTAAATAGTAAGCAGCCTTTCATCAATGTCCACCCGATTGTGGTCATTATTTTCCAGTCGACGCCGGCGCGCGCCCTTTTTGAAAATCAGTCGGAAAGTGGCGAGGAAAAACAAGGCTGAACTGTGATCAGAGTTGTGGGGTTTGTGTTCCTCATGCCATGAAATCTACGAAGACAAGTGTCAAAGTGTTCGAAGAGGATTGTATCTGCATTCCAACTAGAAAAAAGTGGGTATCTGACTTTGAGTAGAACAAGTTGACCCGCACACCTCAGATCACAGCTCAATATATTTAACTATTGAGATAATGACACATTTGTTGCCTCCTGACTCTTCCCTATAGGATTACATGTATCACTATAGGTACCCTGGAGGCCATCCGGGATCGGGCAGCTTAAGGACCTACCCTTCGGGCTTAAACTCCCCCGGAGTGATAATGTGAGATTGTCGGGCTGACTGCCTTGGCTCACCCACAAAACTTGCTAACAAACCTCGCTAGCTACCCGGTCCTGTCTGGCTCCCAGGGTACACTATAGGGGAAATGTAATTGTGTAGTCACCCCTGAACCTGAACCTGCCGTCTCTGTTGACCTTGTGTGTTGACCTTGTGTGATGGGGTGCATGTAACTTCGTCTGACGTCTGACCTTTACATCAACTACGTGACCTTTGCTTCCGCCCCCCTCCCACTTCCACCCCCTTACTGGAAATACGTAGCGCTCGTCCGTATATGGCATAGAGGGGCCAAAAAATGTCACGCCCCGCCACTATCTCTGTTTGCTTTGTACCATACGACACTTTGGCTTAGTGGCACATAAGTCAGCGAGTTTCATGGCTGTATTAGAATCGTTTTACCTCCATGAAAAATAGAGGGATAGGTTTTGGTATGTCTGTCTGTGTGTTTGTATTTCTGTCTGTGTGTTTGTGTTTCCGGATATTTCTGGTCACCATAACTCTAGAACCTCTGGATGGATTGTATTTGGTATGTGGGTAAGTGTTACAAAGACGAAGGTCTGGGTCGATTTTGGGCTCCTGGTGTGTGACCTTGAACTTCAATTTTTTTGTATCTTTCGACCGGACATGCTTTTTTTTTAGTTTTTTTTTATATGACAGATAGCTTGTGATGTAAGGAAGAAGTGATGTATGTTTGGGCACCCTAGCAGCTTTCTCCTGAACTGCAAACTCTGAGGCATTCTGGTCAAAATCTTCCGATGAGCATAACAGAACAGAGGACCGACAGATGTCCATGATATTTAGCATGCACGTATCTTTGGCAGAGATGTACACATTGAACTGCAAATTATAAGACAATCTAGTATTTTTTTCCAGGGAGTGGTTGCTAGCCCTAAGACACTAAGCCTCCTCGAACATGGGTCGACAATTTTACATCCCTTCTGAAAGAATGGTGCAGCCCCAACCGAGATACCCTAAACAGAAATTAAATAACCGTTATGCAAATCCTGGGTAGGTCATCTCGGTTGGGCTAAACCGGAGTCTCCGACTTACTAACTAAATGAACCAGGAGCTCAACTGTGAGGCTGCTACCAGTTGAGCCACAGGGACATCCAAATAGAAGGTTTGGAAGTTAATTATAGAAAATAATGGCAGGTCATATTGAATCAGACCTCCTGACATCCAACATGATTCGATTTAAGGGCCCTCCGAGTAAAAACTAAACCCGGGTCAAATCGCCGAGAGGCAAACGCATTCTGATCATGTGTAAGCCAGCGAGTCAAGGCGACGGAGGATAGAAATAAACCGTTATCAAGCCAAACGATCTTTTACATCCGTTTGATGCGTGGCAATGTCTGTCATTCTACTTTCGCCAAGAAGGTTGATGTTTTCGGTTTTGCTATGGTGGAGTGGCTATGAATGTATGTGTGTGTGTGTGTGTGTGTGCGTGTGTATGTGTGTGTGTGTGTGTGTGTGTGTGTGTGTATGTGTGTGTGTGAGTGTGTGTGCGTGTGTATGTGTGTGTGTGTCTGTATGTGTGTGTGTGTGTGTGTGTGTGTGAGTGTGTGTGTGTCTGTGTTTGTGTGTGTGTGTGTGTGTGTGTGTGTGTGTGAGTGTGTGTGTGTCTGTGTTTGTGTGTGTGTGTGTGTGTGTGTTTGTGTGTGTGTGTGTGTGAGTGTGTGTGTTTGTGTGTGTGTGTGTGTGTGAGTGTGTGTGTGTGTGTGTTTGTGTGTGTGTGTGTGTGTGTGTGTTTGTGTGTTCTATGTAGACAGAATAACTTGAGTAGTTGTAGGTGGATGTTTATGATATTGGGTAGGTGTTGGACAGACAAAGAAGTTCAGTTCGAGAATCGGTCAACTGGCGGCTTCTTATGGCATTGCAGCGACTCTGTATGTCGGTGCGTTTGTTAACGTTGTTATCAGCGTAACTTGAGAAGCTGTGGATGGATGTTTGGTTAGTGGGTAGGTGATGAGGTGACAAAGGTCAAGTTTGAAACTCACCGCCAGTCGGATCACTACGGTACTGCAGCGGACTTTGTATGCTTGTATGATAGTTTCCATGTCTGTTATCAGCATAACCCGATAAGATGGGTGATCAATATACCGAACCTGAACCTAAAATGAAAAAAAAGATCAAATATGTATATAATTATATGGTATGAAGCCTTTTATCAATATCAAATATAACAAAATCATTGTGGACACTACTTTCCAGTCTTCGTTCTTTTTTAAAATCATTAGGTAAGTGGTGAGAAAAACAAGGCTGCAATCAGTGCTATGAGGGTCATGTTTCTCATGCCATGAAATATTCGAAGACATTGTATTTCAAGCAGAAAGAAGTGGGTGTCTGACTTCCAGCATAGCTTGCTGACCTGTACGTCTCAGGTCGCAGCTCAATTGTCCATGTATTTTTTACCTTCTCTCTCACCTTATTTTAGTGTTTGCCGCCCGCAAGGCAGTGATCAAAATGATTTGAATATCGGAACGCATTCGGAAATTTAAAAAGCTTAGCTTATAATTTATAATTATACCCCAAAATTAAATTGTCAATTTTTTCCGTCTCTCTCACCTAGTATTAGTGGATGTCGCCGGCAAAGTAGTGATCAAAGTGACTTGAATTTTGGTACACATTCGTAAAAAGCTTTATAATTTATAATTATACCCGAAAATTGAGTTAAGATTATGTGCCCTTTTTCTTGGTGGGGTGAAAAATGTATTGATCACCCCTCGTACCATCTGAAAGCTTTAATGATAGGAAAGGCCAAAATGGATGGATGACTTTATGGATGACTTCAGCGCGCTCATTAATTTTGCCCTAATTTTGAAAATAAAAAGAATCTCCCCCTGAAAATAGTGAACATGACGAGAGAATACCAAAATAGGAAAAAATATCGTTTTCTAGCCTTGATTTAGTAAAAGCGACATTAGTGAGGTAGCCATGACTGTTGTTGTATAAGTGACACTACGAAAGTAATGCAAGTGGTTTCATAACAGAGTCGTTCTTTGATCGAATGAGTTGAAATTTGGCACAAAGGTTGATACATATCTCCTCTTGAGATTGAAATATCTAAATTTGTTGCTCATTATTTTATGAGTGACTGGGATGCTTTCAAGGTGACCACACCCTTGGTATCCCGTCAGAAGAAAAGTGAGGTCCAACTGACGTACAATTAAGAATTTCCCTAGTATAGTTTTTGCTATTGTAGGAGACAAAACCTGCACAAGTAATAAGCTTCATTTCTCTATAAGCCACATGCTTAATTTCAACCCTGAAATCCGAGCAGTTTTTCTTTTTTCGCTGCTGGTGTAGAGTGACGTAGACGCGGTCTTCAGGGTCATGAGATCTACGGTGTTATGATTAAAACTTTCTGTAGCCTTCTTCCCCATTAACAAAGAGAAATGAAACTTAGCACACTTTTTGGCATTTAAACAGTTAATATATGTATAAAGTTTCGTTTCTTTTGGTTAATGAATGAATGAGTTTATTGCTCAACAATCGCACAGGGTACAATGTATGGCAACCAATAACAACTAATAGCTATACAGACAATAGTACTAAGAGGCTACATACAAAACAATAACAAAACATTATCGATAACAGTACAGTTATGTATAGGTAATCTGGTCTCGCATTTGGAATACAATATGAAGAAACTGGCCTAGTCTGGCCTAATACGTAGACGGATTTATGAGTTGAACATGAGAGCAATATATTGAAAATATCGTTTTCTGCACCAGTAAGAGAGATGTGTGTTTTGGTTCTAATATTCTTAAACAATGTTTCTCTCTCTTTACTGTAGGTAGGACATTTCATAACAAAGTGGAATTCATCTTCTATATTTTCATGACATGTAGGACACAGTCTCTGAGTGGCTGGTGTGTTACGGTGACGACCTTTTTCGATTTCTAAACAATGTGCACTTATTCTCAGTTTTGTAATGCTGTATCTAAATGGTCTATTATGAATTGATTTGAGATATTCTTCCATACCAAAGTGTTTTTTAATTTTCGAATATGTTTTAAGTTTGTTGGTGCTTTTGAGCTGTTCCCTCCAGCCAGAAAGAAACGTGTCTTTTAGAGGCTCTTTAAATATGTTCCCAAAATGTTTGGCATTAACAGCGGGGTTAAGCCAAAGATTTTGGAACCCATGTCGGCATAAAATGTCCTGAACGTGAGTAGCCCAGTCATGTTCTTTTTCCACTGAAGTGTCGTAGGCCTTTTTAACAATCCTGTTAATGGAAAAGTAGTCTTTTAACCAACAACTCACGAATTCGCGTATAAATTCAACAGCTCTATAACACAACTTACTGCATCCTAGCAGCTGTAAATAATAAACTATTACGAGATTAGAGATGAAAATTGGCTGGCAACCTATAGAGACATTTGGTATCATACATGTATAATTTCAATCTCTTACAGTGATATTCAGTGGGTCAGATTTAGAGGAATTGATAGTCTGACAAGCTACCAAGGGTGTGTTCATCTCGAAATCAACTCAGTTGCTCATAAAATGATAAAGACCAAATTTAAAAAATTCAATCTCAAGAAGACATATACCTCTATTTTTGTGCCAAATTTCAACTCAATTGATTAAAAAACGAGTCTGTTATGAAACCACTTGCATTACTTTCTGACTCACCCTCGTAGTTAGATACGTAAACTAGTAGTATACCGGTACCAATACGGTAATGGCACCAATACGGTAGCCAGATCTGTAGTTGTCAACTTTGGTAAGTTATACTAGCAGCTACCACACTGGTGTACAGAAATATAAGACTTGTTGGTTTTGATACTATTCTGTCACTTCAATTCTTGTTGCAGCGTCTATTTTGGAAATCCAGAGTCATTTTTACCCATCTTGTTTTGTTCGCCCTCTCGCATTGAATAAAATAAATGCAAAGTTTGCAGAAGATGTCATCCATATAATTCACTTGCTGTTGCCTAATTTTGACGCAACTGTGGTGCGTCAAACGCCGGTTAAGTGTATTTGCGCCCATGAATATAGGACACAACTTTGGTGGAGTGCGAATAATCTTGTTATTCGGCGTTTTACTGGTCATTCAATCGTCACGAGTTGCGTGTATACACGTAGTTCATTCAATCGTCACGATTTGCGTGTATACACGTAGTTTATTTAATCGTCACGACTTACGTGCATACAGTCAGGTAGTTGTTTTAGGACATTACGTCGGAGTGCTATTAATATTATAGGGTTCACAAGAGAGGTACGCCGAACATACGAGGGGCGGTTAATAAGAAATGCCTCTGACCCACTTCCAGTCGTCTGATCTAGATGAAATTTTGTCTGTGTAATGATTCATATTTTTATAGGTTATGTTGCAAAAAACAGCTCTGAACTAATTGTGTTTTTTGATTTACTGGTGTTTGAACTGAGTCAGGTGCGAAATGGACCAGGTGTGAAATGGAACCAGTTGAGTGTCGCGCAGTGATCCGGTTTTTCTATTTGAAAGGACGCACACCAAAGAAGATTTTTGATGAAATGAAAGAAACTTATGGTGATGATGCCCCATATGACCTTGTAAATCGCTGGCATCCTGAATTCAAACATGGCCGGGAGTCATGCGGAAACAGCTCCCAGACCTGGTCGTCCCTCTTCTGCCATTGATATCGCATCTGTTGGATCCATGGAGGACCAACCTGGGGTGTCCTACAAAAACGGTGTCCAGAGCTGCATCAAACGATGGGAGAAATGCATAACTCTGGGTGGTTCCTATGAAGAGAAAGACTAATAACTGTGCCAAGTTTCTTTAATCTCCTGCCATGGAAAATGGGTCAGGGGCATTACTTATTGACCGCCCCTCGTACATCTACTCACCTACCAAAAAAACATATATATATATATATATATATATATATATATATGTTCGCCAAGCCGTCAGTGCTTGAGGTCCACAAAGGATGTCATCCATATAATCAACTTGACATGGCCTCATACTAGAAGTTGAATCCATCTCTCTACTGGACACTACAATCATGTTAAATTATTCAAACGTTTCAGACAGCATCCACTGTCTTTCTTCAGTGAAATGAATAATCATTTTTCATTTCACCGATGAAAGACAATGGACAGTGTTTGAATAAACCAAGGACATTATATAAGACATTATATAAGGCATTGTAGTTTCCAGCAGAGATTGATTCAACTTCTATTATTGAATTCCTGGAAGATTAATCTTCACAAACGTATTGCATGACCTAAATAAGTTTGAGCTTGCCACAAATTTCTACTTTGAGTACCTTTATTGTCCCTTCATTTCACAGATATGCTGGGACCGTGAGGTCAGATGAGATGAGGCCGTTCCGATGGATGTTACAGGAAGCAATCGTCGTGTTGTTGTGGCAAGGGATACTACTGGTGGGCAACACAGACAGTATGGCCGCGAAAGCACCGAGAAAACCATCCCACGTCAACCCACCGAACACTGACAAACACTCCGGCGGCCGTTCGTTTGAGTTCGCCCGAAGACTTAGGCAGGGGAGATCGGCGGCGTCGGGCATGCTTGTACGACGGGATAACGCCGTTCAGGAGTGGTCTCTGTCGGACTACGTTGTTTACAGGAGACAGGCGGACAGAAAGAGGAGAGAGAATCCTTCCGGGTTTGACCACGCCAGTGCTACGGGTCACCCGGTGGGTTCTACAACTCGCCGCCCTCCGCTAAACGTAGGAGACTTCCACGAGGGGGTTACCTCTCTAGCCCCGCCGGTTTCAACAACACCGGTATCTCGTTGCTACTACTACGGGTGTTCGGACGACGACGCCGGCCCACCGGCTTGCTACTTTACGCTACACGGTAGAGATCTAGACGTGCCACCAAACGTTCCGTGCGTGTGCGTCTGTTCGCCTGACGTCGACGTCGACGCATCGGATTTGATGATGACCACGCCCGTCCCCAGCTACGACAGCAACGACTACGTCGACTACGCTGCGGCGCTGAACTCGCGCACGCCGCGTAGAGGCGACGTCAATAACTCTATCTCCGTCATTGTCTTCCTCATCATCTACGTGTTTGTAGTTGTAGGTTACCTCAAACTGACAGTGAAATGGTATTAGGGGGATATTTGAGCAGACGTTTGTAGGAAAGATCGTAACCGTCAAGTACTCTTAAGGCCGTACGATCGACGTACGCTCTCAAACTGGGGGCATTTTAAGATGGTTTTGCTTGTGTCGTACGAACTTTGATTAGATACTGCGACATCTGTAAGATACCTCAATTATTTAAGTAGGTAGCCGAATTCATAACGGGAGTTTTCAGATGAACAAATACTCGTAAATAATTTTCCATTGATGAAATGATCATTGCCATGACGTTCATTACTGGATTCTTAAGTTACGTATTGCAGATTTGATCTGTAAAAGACTGGCGAACTGTATGGACAAGTTTGTACGCATCACTGTAGTGACAAGTGTCACATATGTCATCACGTTCCTTGGCTGTTTCAGTAGCAGGGTCTATTTCTTACAGGGAAGCGTTGCTAGTCCTTCTCCTCAACATGCTTTAGGCCTCTCCATGAACACTGGGCACACATTTTACGTCCCTTCCGAAAGACAGGTGCAGCCCCATCCGTGATGCCCTTCCTAGGATTGAACTGAGGGTATCCCAGCCATAATTGGAACCAGGAGTTCAACCGGAAGAACGCTATACCAGTTGAGCTACAGGGACATCCAATTCAGACAAGTACTTGTTAGTATGTTTGTACTTGTGTGTTGACAAACAAGCAACTTCATGTGAAGCCAAATTTTTCAAACCAGCATATCAACGACGAAGCATTTCTCACTTTGAATTTGAGAGTTATTTTCAACCTTTCAACTGCGTCATGTTGTAACCTTTCAAGTTGTACCATTGAACAAAGTTGTATATTAAAGATTAAGATGCCTTTTTTTGAAAGAGTTGTTTTCCACTCAATGATCTCCGAAGTCTTCCAATGATCTCTAATGTCTTCCTTTGATCGCCCAATGATCTGCAAAGTCTCCCAATTATCACCAAGATCGTCCAATGATCTCTCAATGACCTTCGAGATCTTCCTATGATCTCTCAATGATATCTAAGGTCTTCCAATAATCCCCAAGGTCTTCGAATGATCTCTGAGATCTTTCAATGGTCTCTCAAGTTCCTCCAAAGTCTTCAGATGATCTCCAAGGTCTTCCAATGATCTCCAAGCTCTTCCAATGATCTCCAAAGTCTTCCAATGATCCCTAAGTTCTTCCAAAGTCTTCCGATGGTCTCAGAGGTCTCCAAATGATATCTAAAGTCTTCCAACAATCTCCAAGGTATTCAATGATCTCCAAGCTCTTCCAATGATCTCATTGAACAATGGGTTTCGTTAGTATAGTTGCTGAATCATTATCCTCAAGGTCTTTCTATGATCTCCAATGTCTTCTTATGATCTATCGATGATCTCCAAGTTCTCCTAATGATCTCCGAAGTCTTCCTATGATCTCAAAAGTCCTCCAATGATCTCTCAATTATCTCCAATGTCTTCCAATGATCTCACAACGATATCTATGTTCTTATTTACCAATGGGTTTAGTTAGATTGTCTGTCGGGGCCTACTTAGTCCGAATTGTCACTCAGTTCGATACTCAACAACTAACCGGTTCGAACGTTTGATCCCCCGCCCGACATGATGCATGAAGTCAGGTCATGTATTTCAGTGAGACAAACAGGCCGAGTACCGTATTGACACTCAAGAGGGGCTCGGCTCAACTTTCCTGGGACGCGGCCTAGAAACCCAAATCACCCGAGCCCAAATATAGCCGCATAACAAGCACTGATTTATGTCGCTATCTCCTTTTGCGGTGCAAGAAAGGATCGCTGATTTGGCCAGAGGGACTCCTAAGGCCACAGCAAGTAAATGTTATGGATGACATCCTCTGCAGACGGCAAACATACTGAGATAGGGCGAAAAGAAAACAAGATGGGTAAAAAAAAAGATGGCCAAATTTTCCAAACATACGCACTAAACGTTAAAAAAAGAATTGAAGAAAAAGGCGACGAAACGCAGTATCACAGTCTACAAGGCATTCATTTCTGTATTCAAGTGTACTAAATGTGACACAGTAGTGTGGTAGACTGGTATCACTTACCAACATGGTAATAACACTCATGGCTTCTATATTCTATTTTACAACTATCTAATTAAATTTTTAGTTTAACTTCTATAACTACAGTCATGGCTACCTGGCTAGTGTCACTTCTACAAGTACAACCATTAGCCCGCAACAAAACATATTTGCCCATTTTGGTACTTTCTCGTCATGTTGACCATCTCCGAAGAAAAAAAATCTTGCTTTTTTTCTGAAATCAGGCGAAAATTAATGCGCGCGCTGATGTCATCCATAAAATCTACTTGCTGTGGCCTAACTATGCCATCAGAGGCAGACCTTCAACATCTGATTGCGCAAACTTTTCCACAATGTCTGGGTAAATGCCTTCGGCTGTGCACAGCAACATGTTTGTTGATGTACGTTACTATATAGAGGGTTTATAATTGAGCGTTGGGTTTCGCAATTTTTCTGTATCTGTATCTATATAGCCGGTATAACCGCCTTTCGGCATAACACACCAGCTTCGCTGGCACGAATCACAGCAGCAGCTGTTAATTAATCTCCAAGCAGATCCTACAATGACATAAGATAGTACCAAACTGGCCAAGGAGTGTAGGTAGCCAAGAGGTGTCCATTTGCCATGTAGGATCCCGGTACCCTGAGCCGGCTTCACTCCTCTGCCAGCTTTTGATGCTATCTTACGAGTATGTTACCGTAGGATCTGCTTGGAGAAAGTATTGAAATGTAATACGTTATTCAAGACATATAGCACCAGACACAAACAAATCTCAGCAACATACGTTTTGATTCATTATTTTTCAGAGCGACAAGCGAAACACACAAAAATCATTCATTGGGTGTAATATATCAATGATAGCTGCAGCTTTCTAAAGATATGTCTTTTCATAACATGGACGTTTTCATCAAGATATAAATATAGAAGCGCTCTAATTTACTTAGTACTTGAAGTGACGTGCTGTACATGTGCTACAATCAAGTAATTCTATGTTTTCATTTATTTTGAATTTTGAATCTGACCAAAATGAGCACGACGAGTATGAGATTGGTCTATCAACGCATTTCTATAAAAAAGTAAATAATGCTACAAAACATACTCTTGACTAGAAAGGAAACAAAAACACATAACTAAAAATCTCTTTACTTTTAATCCGCTTTACTTCTGACAAATCTGGTGGTATATAAATGGGCTACAAAAATTACGATAGCAAAAAAAGGTTGATATTAAGGCCATGCTGATGTGATTTTATGGATGACATCCTCTAGGAACCCCAAAAATTGATGTAAGTTTGTAAAAAAAGGGGCAAAAAGGTTGCCTTCATCTTGAAATCTAAGTGGTCAGGAAGGATATTTTTTTTTAAACAAATGTCAAAACATAGACGATCTTAGCCTCCATAGCAGGATCTCTATGGCCTTTTTTGGCACTTATGCTGGCCATTTCTTTTTGTGCTGGGTCGCTCATTGCTGGCCTTTTCTGACAGCCGGCCATCAGAGAGGCCAGCAATCAGCGACCCAGTACAAAAAGAAATGGCCAGCATAAGTGCCAAAAAAGGCCATAGAGAGCCTGCTATGGAGGCTAGACGATATAGTATACAGAACAATATGTTCTTCATTTTTGTTCTTTCACATATTTTTTTACCTTGGAATTGGCTTCAAATAGTATCCGTTTTCCAATTTTTTTTCCAATTTATATGACATATACCTACTCTTCTGGCAGATGCATTGTACAAAACATCTGCCACATGGTCCAAAACTTCTAATTTCAAATGGCCGAAAATTGATGAATGCGCTAATGTCATCCATATAGTCGAATCAACATGGCCTAAATCATAGCTATTTTGTCATTGTTGCAAGGAATATTTTACAATCCACAACCTTAATCACCAAAGCACATACTCAAAACACAAAATATTGACACATATGTCAATAATTGATCCTTTAAAGCAGCTGCCGATTGCATATAATATATATTGCACAATAAAATCATAAATAATTAATTTTATGCTTAAATTTACACAAGCCATGAAGTTTAACATAGGAATTGAACTCCTAATGGAATGCCTTCTATACAATTTTTTTTACAAACAATAGAATTTATAAATACACCCTTTATGAATAGTTGTAACAGAATATATCATGAATTTGCAATAGAGCTTCAGTCACATACTGTACTGTACATTATGGAAACATCAGTGCCTTTCCAGAGACCACCTACAATGTACTAGCAACTTTAATAGCATGGGTGCGACAGATGGACACAGCAGCAGTACTTGTTGCCTCCAAAGAATCATAATACTGTACAATGTATAATAATTTTGTACACATAGCATTTAGACAAAGGAGTAGGTGGGCAGAAGACGGAACAAAACATTTTGCGGTAGTTTTGAGTTCACAATGAAGAGCTTATCGCCAAACCATGAAAATAAAACCGCAGCCAACTTCAATGTACTTAGAGTACTCTACAAACTGTCTATTCCTTTCCGCCCAAAATGAAAGAATGTTTGAGTATGGACATTGGATTAAATCCTGTGACAATAATTGCTACAATACAGGATGCTACTTCGGACTGGTGCAGGTAGACATTATCTACAAAGCTTGAATTTTACCAGAACTACCATTCAAATGCAGATGGTAAATCCAGCCAATACATAAGAGGAATAATTCTCAAGACTAGGGGTGGGTACCAGTACAGAAACTTCAGATACATTTACAGTCCAGGTCCAGAGGATCAGGTCCAGGTAGGGCTGGGTATCGGTACAGCGTACCGGTACAAAACCGGTTTTTCTTATTGGACCGGTCCAGAAAAACCGGACCTGAAAAAATTAGGTGGACCGGATGTTGGACCGATTAGAAAATAACAGATTATTTTATCAGGCATTCACAAGTTTTTACGCTTGCAGGTGGAAGAAAATAAAAAGAGTGAAGTAGAGTAGAGTTTATAGTCATTTCTACCAAGTTTTACCGTCAATCCTACAGGTGCAGTTAGCGTTGTAGGATTTTAAAAGGTCAGTGTAAGTCTAATACTCCACCAAACAGATTTCTTTGTAGTGAAATGGACCATTGGTATGAGTCATACTGCATCAGGTCCAGGTTCAGGTCCGGACCTGGACCTGATCTTCTGGACCTGAACCGGACCTGGACCTGAATTTTCGGTACCGGTACCCACCCCTAGGTCCAGGTATGGACCTGCATCTGAACCTGAACAGTTGTGCTGTATCATATTTTGGATAGCGAGACATTAGTACAGGTTTCTGTGAGCGCTACAAATGATGCTAAAATTGGAATGATTATTAATAAGTTATCAATAAGTTATTTTCAGTGCACATTAGTGCTGACTGTTTAAAGGGCAACCTCAAAATGAACCTTTGTAGCAAACGACAAAATTGTGCCCTTTTCTAACCAATCAAATCACTGTCCATTTTCTACATAATCGGTTCAACAACCGGTCCACTGATTTTTTTCTGGTCAGTTATTTTTCCCGATCCAGCAAGAGATACCGGTTTCATATACCGCTATACGGTACTGTACGGTACGGTACCTAACCTCATCAAGACATTCAGAATGCTAAATGCAAGTTGCAAGCATCCATCCCTAGTTACCCTCTCTTGGAGAAGCGTAGCTTCTGTTTGGATACTTTGCAGACTTTGCAACACTTGGTGCCAAAAAGCGCCGCTACTTGTACAAAAATAACACCATGTTGCCATCTCTGATTGGCTATGTCTATCTGCGGAGCGAGGATGCGATATATATACATATCACATGAGGACATCAACGTCCATATTGCAACACACCACCGCGGCCCCGAACTCAAACGATTTCACGTCTGTCCACGCGTCCAATGAGTATGCTTCGTCCTCTGGAATGTTTATCCCAGCATCAAAACACGTCCTACACAACATGAAGTATAGTCGCTGTCCTATTTGGAATGCACCAAGGTTGTTTGACGACACGTTGGGCTGCGGTACCAACGTCCAATCACCCATCTGTTCGTCGTAAACTTCCACAACCTGCGAGTTCACCATCTCTCCGTTGTCTTCATCGGTTTCGTTAGTCGTGAGTCCGCCCGCTACGTACAGTTGGTCGTTGATGACGAGAGCAGCTGCAAAGCTGTGCTTCCGTCGCGTGGGCGCCTGGTCTGCCCAGGTGTCAGTTTCCGGGTCGTACACTTGCACCTTGTCATGTACGGGTCCGTCACGCGTCTCCTCCATCCCTCCGATGACGTAGATCCGTCCCCTGTACGCGGCCACCGCGGCATCCTTTAGCTCGTGCGGTTGGTGTGAGACTTCGCTCCACAAGAGAGACGGAATGTGCAACTTGAAGCTGTGGTGCGACGATATCAAATATATGCAGTCACCCAACAGGACGCACGCGGGACGAAAGTGATAGCCGACTCTCGGGATCTCGTCCCAGCTATTGGTGGAGATGTTGTAGCGAAGGTTCTCCTGGACTCCAAGACCGCTACTGGTCTCCCCGCCAAAGATGTAGATGGAATCTCCCACGCAGAGGAGCGAGGGGTTGCAGCGACAGTCGCCGACTTCGGTAAGGCAGGTCTTCCATGGGTAGAGGAGCTTGGGTAGGGAGAACCAGTCTTTCTGAACGGGGTCATAGTAGTGTGCGTTGGGGCTGTAACCTCCCATTGCCAGCAACACCTGCAACCAAAGACAACAAGAACATAGGATACGTCAATGAAAGCTAGACATCCAGGTACAACACGACCAATCAAATGTGGACACCCCTTGGGAATGTGACATTCCTCTAGAAAAGCAGACATTCTCCGTCTTTCAAGCGTACATTCCTCTTGCATGGGAAGCGGACGTTCCATCCTTCATATTATATCTTAGGTTTACACTTCTCTACGTAAGCAGAAATTTCTTCGATACCCACGGCCTGTTGAATGGACTGGTTACCCGACAAATCCCTTCCTAGTTTATCTAGAGGAATATATATAGAGAGAGGAAAGTCGAGGAATGACCACTTTTTCAGAGAAATGTACGCATTCCTGAGAAATGTGCACATTCAATTGGTCGGGGGCAGTAATAAGATATGCCAAATTATGGGCCCAAATAGCAAAATAGTTTCAGGTAGCATCCACTGTGTCAGTGACACTGAGGAGACCTTCTTAATCTTCACATCTTTTACATGTCAATTCATAGTTAGGGTATAAAACCTGCTCTGCAACAGGATTTCCTCAGTGTTACTGACTTAAGAAAGGCGGTGACTGTTACCTGTAACATATGACTGCTTCAAAAATCATACCCTGTCCCTTGAGTAACTGCTTTCTGGCAAAGAACACACTTAATTATGACAAACTTTGTTAGAATTTGGGAGAGTGAACAGGATTATGTCTTGAGAGTAAGAGAGGCCATTCACATTAGGGTTCGGTTTTTCCAGGCCAGTCCAACAAGGAAAAACAGTTTTGTACTGGTAGACCATACTGGTATACAGACCCCTAAAAGACAGTTTGTCCTACCTGATTCCCCGCCATCGGACAGTACTGAGCCATGTCCAGAGTGGACAGGGAGATGTCCAGTTGGTCAATACTGGGGATGGGGGAGTCTGCCTCCTCACCGTACACATCCACTATGGCCTGGTGCAGCATGCACACACACTCTGGTACATCCTATAAGTACAACGTACCAACAAATGCAAGCACATTCGTTTTTACAGGCAAACTTTCAAGCATGCATATACTAAAGCTATGTCGATTTGATCATATGGTTGCCATCCTCTAGAAATCCCAAAACTAAACGGATGCAAGCATGCCAAAAAAAAAGTTTGGCCCAAAAAAGTTTCCTTCATTATGAAATCTAAGTGATCTGGAAGGCTGAACTAACTGAGTATTGAATACAGAACATTAGATTCTACATTTCTGTGTTCACAATCTTCTTCTTTCACATTGGAATTGACGTTGACATGAGTATATGTTTCCCGATACTATCTTTTAATCTACCGCATGTATCAAATTTTGCAGCTGCTTTGTACGATTCAAAGCATGGTTGAAAACTTTCTTTTAGTTTTAGAAACGGACAAAAGTTGATGTGCATGCATGGATGTCATCCATATAATCAAATCAACATGGCCTATGAGTATGACATAATCTATAGCCATAGGTGGCCAGGTTGTCATATAGGTACATCGTACCAACAAACGCAAGCACATTCTTTTTTACAAGCAAACCTTTAGACATGCATATGCTTAGACGTAATCAGTAGGTGGCAAGGTGGTCCTTTACTAGGTTCATAGCATATGCAATACAAAGAAATTCTTTTTAAAAAACCAAACCTCCCTATGATTTCTTGACAGTCTGTTTTTACCTGTAGCTTCTTCTTGGCCGTCCGTAGGTCCCGTGGGTCGACAGAGTCCAGGTTGATTTTGCGGAGCAGTCTGGCGGCCAGGTCTAGTCGCTGTTTCCTGTCGTGGTCAATCCACTTCAGAACCACCTGGAAAACCTGAGAAATAGGACACTTTATTTTGTTTGTTTGTGTTAGTTTGAACCTTTGCTTATTCATGGCAGCTCAAATCGGCCTGCAGGCCACTTTTCATTGAGGTCATGTGGGAAGAGGCAAGGGTCAGACAAAGTACTAAAATATATAACAGAGATACAGTTTACATCACAAGTCCTAATGAGTCTTATAAATGTAGGTCTAAATAATATAGCACACAATTTTTCATCATCATGAGACTGCATGGCACAGTGGCAGCTATATGATTCGAGTATGAAGGTTTGAGTATTTTGGTTGTTCCCGTTACTTTGACAGTCCCTTGAAACCGACGGACCAACTAGAAATAACTGGTAACTAGTTAAGACCTGCTGCTTTTTTTCTTAAATTCATAAATGCATAAATGCATAAACAAATCCAGAGCACCACACAAGGTTGTTGCCCCCATGCACACTGCATATTGGAGCCGTCTGAGGTTGTTTGAGGTCGTTTAAGGTTTTTAGGCCGACAGAATCAGCAAGGGTACTATAGACAGAGAAACAGTCACTTTTAACAGTGCTTGGGTGATAATTAAGGGTTAATGACCCGCCCCGAGGTGTATATGGTGTCATAACGCCTGGTCCTTTGCTATAACCACCAAATAAAACCACCGATGTGAGCGAAGTGGTTATAGCAAAGGACCAGGCGTTGTGACACCATGTACACCGAGGAACAGGCGGGTCATTAACGTTATTATCATATAGCCTACCCAAACTTGCAAACTCCTGTATGACGCATAGATCTCTTGGTACGTGTGAATTCCTTTGTCAAATTTCTGAAAATTCACATTTGTTCTTTGGTACATGCATATGTAAGGAGATTACACATTGCATTTTGAAACCAAAAATTTCCACAGAAAATATTCGAAACATTGCAAGCTTTTTCAGAACAACAAAACTCATTATCAATGTTAGAAGGAGCCATCCCCCTCTTGCAGTCTGTACTTATTCCCTCTGCTCTGGCATGTGTTTTGCTCCTTTTTATTGGTCAATGCCTGCATATACCTTACTTTCTTGTGTGTAAGGCTACTTTTGATTGGTCAAAATGAATGCACCGGTGTCGATTTGCATCGACACTGGTGCCGGTGTCGATTCATTCTGAATCAGAGGAGCGATACACACCTGCCTGGGCTGAATCTTTGTATTACGGCGTCATAACCAACGTGGAACGGGAACTTCTGATTGGTCTGTGGGGCCTGGCTATATGATAATCATTGTTAAAAAGCAACTATGTGGCTGAAAAAGCTTGAGGAATCTGTAAATCTGGGGCCGACTAGGTTTGACATTTTTCTCAATAAATCTGCATTCAGCATTGGAAAATTGGGTCAGCGTCTAGTGTTAAATGTTTGCCTTGTTAGCAATGGTCATTGTAATAGGTACCTCAAACATGAAATTAAACAACTTATGCACATGTAGTGCTAGTGTAGACAAGGGGTTGGTGAAGTTTTCAAGATTGACAGCATCTAAATTCTTACCTGTGTCTGTGAGACTGGCTCCCACTCTGGACCCCACACACTACCCCTCATGTTACGCATGATCTGCTGGGAGAATGGGTGAAGGGGGTTCACTAGCCCAAGGATGGCCTCCAGGGCTTCCACTGTCAGCAGCTCATAGAAGTCTTCTCTCCTGTACAGGGATACATCAATCAATCAATCAATCAATTAATCAAGGAACCAATCAGCAGTAACTATAGCGTGTTGTGAGAATGGGTGGAGGGGGTTCACTAGCCCAAGGATGGCCTCCAGGGCTTCCACTGTCAGTGTCAGCAGTACATAGAAGTCTTCTCTCCTGTACAGGGATACATCAATCAATCAATTATTTAATCAAGCAACCAACCAATCAGCAGTAACTATAGTGTTGTTGTGAGAATGGGTGGAGGGGGTTCACTAGTGCAAGGATAGCGTCCAGGGCTTCCACTGTCAGCAGCTCATAGAAGTCTTCTCTCCTGTACAGGGATACATTAATCAATCAATCAATGAATCAATCAATTAATCATGCAACCAATCAGCAGTAACTATCATTGTGTGTTGTGAGAATGGGTGGAGGGGGTTCACCAACACAAGGATGGCCTCCAGGGCTTCCACTGTCAGCAGTTCATAGAAGTCTTCTCTCCTGTACAGGGATACATCAACCAAGCAAGCAAGCAAGTGACCAATCAGAAGTCATCATTATCAGTATGTGTTGTGAGAATGAATGGAGGGGTTTCGCTAGCGCAAGGATGGCCTCCAGGGCTTCCACTGTCAGCAGTTCATAGAAGTCTTCTCTCCTGTACAGGGATACATCAATTAATCAATCAATTAATCAAGGAACCAATCAGCAGTAACTATATTGTGTTGTGAGAATGGGTGGAGGGGGTTCACTAGTGCAAGGATGGCCTCCAGGGCTTCCACTGTCAGCAGTTCATAGAAGTCTTCTCTCCTGTACAGGGATACATCAATTAATCAATCAATTAATCAAGGAACCAATCAGCAGTAACTATATTGTGTTGTGAGAATGGGTGGAGGGGGTTCACTAGTGCAAGGATGGCCTCCAGGGCTTCCACTGTCAACAGCTCATAGAAGTCCTCTCTCCTGTACAGGGATATATCAATCAATCAATCAAGCAAGCAACCAACCAATCAGCAGTGACCATTATCAGTATGTGTTGTGAGAATGGGTGGAGGGGATTCACTAGTCCAAGGATGGCCTCCAGGGCTTCCACTGTCAACAGCTCATAAAAAGAAGTCTTCTCTCTTGCGGGTTTCAAGATCAAAGTAATTTCTGCTATATCAGTATATGATATTAAATCGTCTGTGTTAGGAGTATGGATGGGAAAGTTCTTGATACCGTCCACAGATGACAGTATGATAAAACTGTGGATACTGTATATAATAGATTATAGCATAGCACAATTCTATCATTGTCAACTTATAATATTCGTAAACTGTTTTCAGACTCAAATTGAAACTGGCTGATTAAACTCCAAATAACTCGTAAATAGTTAGGACTTGCTACATTTTTTTAAAATTCATAAAGACAAAAACAATGTATCCAGAGTGACACTAAATACTGTACTGTTGCCCCATGTACACTGCATATTAGACCGGTTGAGATCGTTTGAGGTTGTTTGAGGTGTTTAAGCAGACTCTCTGATAGCAATTAAGAGTTGTACATGTTAATGTTGTAAGTATGATCTTGGATAGCTTGATGTACAATAATTCAAAATCAGATTCAAGATTGTATAATATTTTTACGTTATATCTAGAACAAATGTCTATGATCTGTTAAGATATCTATCAACATTGAATATAATGATGCAAATGTTGTACTTTTTATGTCTTTGGTGCCAGGACCACTTTAAAATACCTTAAGTTCGGGTCTGGCATTATTATTAACATTTACATGCACAAGAGAGCGCCACGCCCACCAAAACAGCTTCAAAACAAAAACATTCAAAACACCACCAGTACTAACTAGTATGTATCCACAACGATTTGTTTACCTCGAAAGTTCCAGAAACTTCAGTGCTGCATGCTGTTCGGCGTCATAACTAGCATTCAGCTGAAAACGCTCGGACAAGATCAAGATTTCGATATATTCGTCGACGCCAAATCCTCCAGGATCATTTTGAAACCTCTCCGCCAAGTACTGGTCGACTTTCTGCGTCAAAGTTTTGACTTGGAGATGGTCGGCCGCTAGGAGTATGCTACAAAGGTTTTCAGCGGTGACGTCAACCTCTGTAGTGTACATGAACTTGAGAACGGCTTCTAAGGAGTCCGGAGTGACGTAGTCGTCTTGGAGGTGGACAACGGCTTGACCACTCTCAGCCCAAAAACTACTGAACATCGAACGAAAATAGTCGCTGTACGCAGAAAGTATCAGACGATGCGCGCGGAATTCTCGGTTTCTAATCCTCAAAATCACATCACAGAAGCTCCCCTCGTCTCTAAGATCGTTTATCTGCTTGAGAACGGATCTAAGAAGGTAGTAATCTTGGAGAAAGTGTCCCTCGGAGTCCAAGTCGATGAGATCTCGCAACTCGAGACAGTTTTGGACCCGATAGGCCGCCATGTTGGAATTGTTGAACTTTGGACCTACCTGGTTTGCGGCAAATGACGTCATATGTTTGTTTTGCGACAATAGCGTCACCTGTACCCCATATGGTGACGGCCTTCATAAAGTAAAATAAAACAATAAAAACAAAATGTATGAAGAAAGATAAGGAGTTTTTTGTTGCCCTGAGCCAAAATTTATACGGTGCATAGAGCAGCGCCTAACCACGTTTCAATAGCCCTTGGGCCGCACAACTTTGTATGCCCTTGCAATAAGCCGTTTTAGTTTTATATAATATACGTTGCCGCGCCGCTCTGAATTAGCGTAGATTGAAATAGATGCCTTTTACGTAAAGTGTTCTAGATAACTTTATTTCTACGTAAGGCCATGTCGATTTGATAATATGGATGATATCCTCTGGGAACCCAAAAACTGATGCGAGCGTGTGAATAAAAAAGTTTGCAAAAAAAAAAAAAAACATTACGAAATCCAAGTGGTCAGGAATGTTGCACAAATGACTGAACACGGAGTTTACGGTCTACCTAATCTGTGTAGAGCAAAATTCGGTATTTCCGGATTTGCACAGATGGCCCAGTTTCAGAATGCTTAGGTAGCCTTGGGAAAAGTGGCTGTAGAAATGTTGTTCTTGGGATATGTTTGGATTTCGAAGGTGCATATTATATCTAAGGGTTGTAGCTTCTATATTGTGTTGAAAAAACAGATTTTTAGTGATATTTGTGGTTGCAGTAGGCCTTAGAAGTTAGGTGTTTGGGTTGTTTACAGGCTGTGAAAGGGGGTGAAAAGGTCACCACCTATGTTTTGATGGCGTATAATATAATTCCGCCGTAATTTTTTTCCTTTTTATGTCGTCAAATTACTCTTTAGAGGCCGGACAACCATGTCAATGTGAGTTTTTCATGTTCTATAGGTCAGGTAGGTGATTTTTGACAGCATCTTTCTCCCATGATTCCCATTGTTAAGAATATGCGTAGTAAATACTGCAATGTAGCCTGTAACACAAACTCTGCTGTCCAGGGCTGTAACTGGCTGTTAGGCTGGCTGCTATAAGCGAGATTTAATCAGGCTACGGTTTACCGAACAATGCTTTTGTTTTTTTCATTCTTTACATCTTCTTCTTTGACTTTGGAATTTTTATTCATAGGAAAGAGGGTATGAAACATCTTAGCCCTGACCGCAAACACTGTGGACTTTTGTAACCGAGTGGACTGATTTGTCAAGTCGAAGTTTCTGGAGCGCCCCCTTTCGACAAATGATATGATAGCCGCGGTTCTAGTTATGTGCTGCGTCATCATGCAAACATACATGCGTCGTTATGAAGCAGCCTACACAACAGGTGGACTTTGTTTAGCTTTGTCATCGTGAAAAGCCACATCGCCCCCTTTATAAGCAGTGAACGACTGACTTTCTCATTTCGCATTGCTAAAGCCGCCGTACAGGACCGCTGCCAGCTTCCACCATGCCGACACAGAAGGCCTACAAAACAGGTGGGTGAAAACGTTAGAGAATATTCACTATTAATATGGTATATGATTTGCAATGCAGGTAAAGTGCCTTAACAAGTTACACACAGGTTTTGTACGTGGAAGTACTAGTACAAGCTACGTAATTTTATGGCCACATTTACAACAGTCCGCGGCCCGGTCGAGTAGTTTGGGGGAACGAAATCATGATATGAAAGACAACAAAACGTGCGAAAACTATTCAAGGGTATGCATTGTGCATATTTCTTGGTATAATTGTTAATTTTTGCTTTCCGGAACTCGGCCGGGCCCTGGTGGGAAATGTATGCCCAGTACATGACCAGACTGTAAGGTTTGATCCACCCACACCAGGAAGGACCCCTACTCGCTAGCTCTTTTGGAGAAGTGCGGTAGGTTCTTTTATAACGTGCTCGAGGTGTTGCTCTCCTCAAATACGGGACCTCCATTTAACGTCCTATCCCGGGGACCGCCCTAACCGAAGCTAGGTACTCATTTTTACCCGAGTGAAGTGACGTATTTCGTGTACGTGCGCCTCTCCCAAGGCCACGACTTCAGAACAGATCAGAGGACTCGAACCAATGACCTCCGGGCTTTGTGCCAAGCACTCTAGCGTTTTGCTTACACACAAACTACGTCCGTATAATTATACAAGCAAAAAAAAATCGACTAGAAAGTGTTAATTGTATAACTGCTAAAAGAAATTGATTGATGAAAGAAATAGTCGCCTTGATTCATACATAGGACCTGTCATGGATCGAAACTTAAACTTCTGAAGAAAACTACCTCGTTCTGTTTTCTGAATATGTAAGGTCAACGGTAATTAAGTACAGTAGGGATACATGTAAAGGTAGCCCCATGCCCTTTTTGAGGCCGTAGGGGCAGTGGATTGTTATCCACTGTGTCTAGGGTACGGTATTGGAAGGTGGAGCATCCTTCCACCGTCTTCACCTCCCTAACCAAATTTTTACACCTGGAGGACGTAAGGACACGACGTCTAGCCAAAAATGTTGGGAATCGAACCCGGCCGTGACCTCTCGATCTCTTATCCCCCTTTTGGTCAAACGCCAACAAAGTACAGTCAAACTTGTGTCAAACAACAACTCAAGAGACTCTTTAAGAATCAAGGGGTCACTAAAAAGATGTGGTCACTATAAAAAGGAACCTGGCGGCATAATGAATGAATGAAGACCTTTATTGTACAGTTTTGCCCAACCGAGCTAAGTACAGGTCACAACAAGTCAAAACATATACATGTATCTACATATAAATGTATCACAAATCTAGTCTAACACAGAAGTTCGGCATGATAGTAAATCTAGAAGGAGCATAAAAGTGACACAACGCCAGGTGGTCTTTATGCTGAGCTAGACACCAGCACTAGCACTAGCACATTTTTGGGTTGCACCTAGAAAAAAGCGCAAGTCATTCTGTTTTTGAACTCTTATTTGCTTTAGGTAAACACGTCACCGACACGCCTGCACAAATTGGCAAAGGTAACGTTATCAATATCGTAGACATATCGGACAAAGAAACGCGTGCTTCAAGCCCCGTTCACATGAGAGCAAGAATGAGCCGGAATGCCGTCTGAATGAAAATTCTTTTCTATTTCTGGCAATTCGTAGTACATTCGAGAAATTCTCACTGCATTCCAGATATTTGTGCCCGTTACTTTGGCTGGCCCGAAAGTTTTTGACATGCTAATATTTGAAGTGGAGAAATATCGAACGGCATTCAAAGTGTATTCTAAGTGTATTTTAACTATTCTAACTGCAGTATGACCGCATTCTACAACATTCCAACATTATTCGAAATATTCTTCTCTCATTCGATGAAGAACCCAAACGGCAAGCCACTTCGAATCCTGCCAGAATGTGACCAAAAGAATATCTGGAATGCAGTGAGAATTTCTAGAATACACTACGAATTCCCAGGAATAGAAAAGAATTTTCATTCTGACGGCATTTTGGCTCATTCCTTTTCGTGTGAAGGGGGTATAAGGTCCATTCCCACACGAATGGTCCGGAATGTGGCAAGGATTTTGCAAGTACTTCATCCCAGCTGGTTCTGCTTGATTCCTGCTAATTCGGTTTCAGTGTGAAGGCCCTATTAACATTGACTTCTCTATCTACAGGTTCGACTGCCCCTGAGCCCCCTGCGCCTGGTGTAGTCCGCCTCATCAGCATGCGGTTCTGTCCGTTCGCGCACAGGACACGGTTGGTGCTGGCTGCCAAGGGTATCGAGTAAGTCTGTTATCAATTTCTTAGTATTTTACTGCTGTCAATCATACATGTGCAACAATTCACAGTGCAAGATATCCTTTGCTCTGTTTGCCTTTAGTTATTCATACATTTTCAACATCGCATCTTCGACCTTCATCATAAATACTGATAAGCCACTCATTTCTAACACGTGACTTTCCGGAAACGTGATGGCACTTATAGCAGACACCCGGTGGTGTTCGATTACAGAACTAGGAGGGGCTGTTCACCAGATTGTAATGGATGGACGAAGTACTAGAACAAACCTTAATGGCTTTTCCTAGTATCCTCCCCATGCACGCTTTCTTTTTTTTTAAATATCAATTTTCTGTAAATTTATTTTAAGATTTGTAAATAAATCAAATCAAATCAAATCAAACCATAACGTTATGTGTGAATGTGTGTAAGACGTTTGTTAGGCTAAACCATGTGAAGGTACACATTGTCTACTGGCTGTATGATGTATTTGCCTACCAATTCATTGAGGTATGCTACGGTCCCATTTGAGAACGTGCTCCACCGGGTATAGTTTTGTTTCTGGCTGGCGTGACCCTAAGTGGCGCCGTGGGCCAAACTACTTCTACCGGGCCATTTTGGGCCATGGCCGGGCCCCTGGATGTTTTGACACCCGCAGATAAAATCAACCCGGGACCCGGCGAAAAATAGGCGCCATCCTACCCATGACTTGAAAACAGCAAGGTACCCGGAGTATCGGACATTCCACCGGGACAAATTTGTGGCTTCGGAGCCCGACCGGGGCTTCAACCCCTACGAGCACCGGTGCGTAGGGGGCGTAACATTTCAAATGTTACATAAATTTAGCTTCTAGTCTAACATATTCCTTTCTTCCTTCCCTACCTATAGGTACGAGACCGTCAACGTCTGCACGAAGAACAAGCCCGAGTGGTTCTTCTCCATCAACCCCCTGGCCAAGGTGCCCACCCTGCAGCATGACGGCAAAGTCGTGTACGAGTCCCTGGTGTGTAACGAGTACGTGGACCGGGTCTTCCCGGGCAGGAAGCTGTTACCGGAGGAGCCTCTGGAGAAGGCACGGATCGGGATGCTGCAGGCCATCTGGGACGCCAAGGTCAGTGACCATCAATACCTCCCCTTTAATTAGTAGCCTCTTCCATTGACCCCATGACCTCGAATGTCTGAAGGCCAGCAAGGTAAGTGGCTAAAGATGTAACCCTAGTTCACCTTTATCCGTGGGGTAACATATATCCGTTGCTTTTAAAAACAGGGTATATTGGAATATCAAGCGACAAACGGTGGTCTGAAATAGCAATATTTTCAAAGTAAAGTGTATTGTAACAGTGGGTTCCAAGCGCCACCAACTATCAGTTACAGTATTGCAGTTTTGCAACGTCTTTGCAGTTTGAAACCACTTGGTTATTTTGTTTAAATATAGATTACCCCATGGATAAAGGGAAACTAGTGCTACAATGAAAACAAGCTGATCAAGGGCGTTAAAATGTGCCATTTCCTTACATCAAAGCCATGAGCCACTAACAAATCAAGACCATAGCATGTTCGGGACAAAAGACGTTCTGCTGCAGTACCAAAGTTAGTCACTAGGAGGCCCAAAATTGACCTTTTAAGGATCACAGCACCTACCCACATACCAAATATCAAGGCAATCCATTAAGAGGTTCTTATAAGTTATGCTGCCAAATACCCGAAAACACAGACACACAGACAGGCACACAGTTAAAAAAATATCCGTTGTCATTTCTATGCCACACTGAACACTTCTTTTCTTAACTTCGATTCACTCTGTTTAATATTTTTCCGATTAGATTATGCCCAATTATATGAAGACCAAACGTACGGAGGGAGAGGAACGGCAAGACGCATTCAAGGCCTTTAAGGAAGGGCTGTCCTTTCTAGAGAAGGACCTGGCCACCGGCGGCAGGATTTTCTTCGGCGGTGACGAGCCCGGTTTCCTTGACTACAGCATCTGCCCGTTTTTCGAGCGCTTTGAGACGCACCTGCACGGTGATTTGCAACTACCGCAATCCGAGTTCCCAAAAGTTCTCGGCTGGAAGGCCGCCATGTTTGACCGCCCTGAAGTGAAAACGTGTGGGTTTGATACAGCTACGTACGCATCTGTGCTTGCAAATTACGACCCAGACTTCGGACTTGCCGCATAAACAGAAACTGTGGGACAGTTAGAAAAAAATGAGTGTGGCAAAAATGATTAGTACTTCATGATGTTAGGCATCTCCGAAGCTATCTACATTCCAAATATCATGACGATCCGTCATCACTTTTCCGAGTTATTTCCCTTCAATGGGGTAATGCATCTACGTAGGCGAGGACAATTCTTGTAGAACTCCGGTAATTTTTGCCAATTGGACATATATCATACTGCTAGGATAGCTCCTGAGGCGTCGCCAATATGTAGTTTCCTGTTATCCAACCGACACTCGAAAAAACTGGCAACCGTTTGATGACAGGCATTTTTTACGAAAATCTCAAATTTTGGTTCTAAAAATGTATTTTTAACGTTCAGTTGCTATATTTGTGTGATTTTCTTACATAAATAAAATTTTATGTTATGTAGAATATTCTTTCATAATTAATTATGCATAAAATATGCTAATGCAATGACGTCAAGGGACAAAATCCAAGATGACGGACTGTTTGACCAGATCAAGAATAACTAGCTTATTTTCACTAATAAGTTGTGACTACCTGGTATTTTTTTCATTAAAAACCGTTTAAATGAACGTTTTAAGTCTATTTCAGTTGTCTTTTGCGAATATTTGTCGCCAAGAATGTATTTTTGAAAATTCAAGGTGGTGGATATAAGTTGGCGGAGCCAAACAGGTACCTGATGGTGCATGACGTCATTTGTTGACGTCGTTATGACGTCATTGATGTTGCTATTGGCAACTCAAGTTGTAACATTGTTATTCTGTTATTTCCACTTGCTGTTACGTTTTTTATAGTATACCTTCATGTTTTCTGGGAATACCCCATTTTCACGATTTTAGCCAATAGTCAAATTGATGACGTCATAATTACGTCTTATTACGTCATCGTTCCGTCAATTCTTTGAAAAGGGTCAGATGTAATGTCTACATCATTCTCTGAAAATTTGGTGGCCATACAACTAGTCGTTTTAGAGTTACATGAGTCAGAAGGGGCGGGCCTCAAAAGCCAAAAAAGCCCGGTCTGAATAGGGTTAACTTCATCTGTTAATGACTGCCTGAGAAGCGGCCTTTCTGTAAATTTTGTTACTAAGTGTGCACTTCGTCTGCCGCCATTGACATAACATCTCAGAAGTTAGCTCATTCTTTGGTGTACTGATACATTCCATACCCCTTCTTTTTCTATTTTTATTTATTGACAATGATACAACTCATTATACGGATCTGCCTAGGCAGCTTTGGGCTGGTAGCGGCAGATCCACAGAGATACAGACGAACATACATCATCGGTTGACGTGATCGCACATGTTCGCACATGTTTACACACGACGGGGTTATACCGCCCCTTACGGGGTGACATACCCTTTCATATGCGCCAGGTCTCCCGTCCGGGTGAATGATGTAAATCACCATGAGCCGAAGCTAGGTACTCATTTTCACCTGAGTATAGTGAGGAAAGCCGTGTAAAGTGCCTTTCCCAAGGGCACAAGATCGGTAACAGCGGCAGGCAGATTCGAACCCGCAACCTCTCGGTCACGGGGCGAACACGGTCCCACTGCGCTACGCGGTCCCACCCCTTCAATTTGAAGACTTAATGGTATGTTCCGTTGAACCTTGTTGGTCCCATGCGAACACCGCCCCCTTGAACAACTTCAAGGTGGTAATTCAGACAATATGGCAGGGAGATCGGTTGTTTTCTGTCTACTGTTAGTAGTGTCGCTGTCAGCTCAGAATGTTGCCCCTCGTGGCATCACAGACGAGCAGGAGGCCTGGGACTTCATTTGGGACTACAACACCAAAGCTGAGAGGGTTTATTACTACAGAATAATGGCCGAGTGGAACTACGAGACGGACCTCACACAGGAGAATAGCCAGAAGCTGGTAAAAATCTGGGTGGTTTACTATTTCATTTGTTGCCTGTTTGTTTAGTCTTATGTGTGTGGCAACGATGCAGTGGCGATTTGTGAAATAAGGAATACCATATGTCATCAATCTATCATCACATTTTAGATCTGCAACTACACTAGGGTAGAGTTTCTGAGGAAGGAATTTGGCCTTCCGACCTAGGGTGTGTGCAAACTTTTACAGGAGTCATTTCCACTTAATACCAGTGCAACCCTAGCTTCTCTTTACCAAAACTCCATCAAACCCTTCTGTTTTAAGTCAAGCAACAAAAGCATCATAACAAAGTTCATAGTATACATCACAGAAAAATGCACACCACAAGTTTATGGACTATCGAAGATGGACACCAAGCCTTATGCATCTTCTGATCACGGAGGTTGGCCTCCTTGTTCTAAAGTATGGGCAACTTTAGTTTTTTAGCTTAAATGATATCAACCTTAGGCCCCGTTCATGATGCAAAAATTAATGCGGATGCATCCGCATGTGCGTCCATCCGATCATGAACCGCATGTAAACCGTTTACATTTTGTGTCCACGATGCCAACGGGCAATCCGTTTCAGATCCGCGTCAGGGAATTAGAACATTACGCAACAACAGAACATTGCGAAAAAGATGGCGGATCCCCAGTTGTTGTTGTTAGTGTTTTTCCTGAAAATGCTGTGTGCCCGCGGAAGGGAACGTACGAGGTGGCAGCGACGAAAGGTTTTGTGCCTTGACCTGGCTGCAGTGAGATACGGCCATGGTGACTGCTAAAATTTCAGTTTCCCGCGTCACGGCGCGAACTTTGACCCCACGTTACCCGGATGTAATGCGGATTCACGCCGCATTTGCGTTCATGATGACAGTTCGCAAATGCGGATTTCAAAAATCCGTTTCAAATCCACCTCCCGAGGTGGTCCCGAAAAATCCGCATCAAATCCGTTTCGGAGCATTCATGATGAGAAATTTATCCGCATCGGCCAAAAATGCGGATGCATCCGCATTAATTTTTGCATCATGAACGGGGCCTTAATGACGGTTGTATCGACGCCGATTTGCATAATTTATACAAACATAACGACGCCAACCATAATTCGCTTAGGCTAACGTCACGTTTTCAAACCGAGGCCCGGCCAGCCTGTTTGTAGAAGAGAGAAACTTATACGCAGAAAAGAAAGCCAACAACTATACTCTTTACGTCTTGTGTAGTTTGGCGTCTTTTGTATCATGCTTTTCGTTCCCGAAAGCTGCCCGGCCGGGCCCCGGTTTGGAAATGTGACGTAGGCCTGATACTGGGAGCCAAGCGAGTTGCAAACAGTCGTTCATTTTCAATTAAAGCAAACGAGTTGCAGATGTGCCCCTGGTACAACGTGTGTGTCTAAGGACAGGACATTGCCAAAACCTTGTACGATACAAACTCACTCCGTATAGATGCTGAATCTCCGGCATATGCGATTCTAGCTAATATCATGTTGCTGTAGTGAAAAAAGTTTAAACTTTGTTACAACACAAAAAGAAACACACCATAAATTTTTCGGTCGAGAACTCCGACCTTCGTCAGATGAATGACCGAAAAGTTATGGTGAGTTTCTTTTTGTGTTGGAACAAAGTTTAAACTTTTTTCACTATGGAATTTACCAACACAGATGAGCTTTCATTCGGATATCATGTTGCAGTCTTGACACCTTTGTTTTTCAACTATATTCGTTAACATAATAAGCTTATTTACTGCCGCTTGTAAGAATCAAAATTAACGTTACTTGGTGGAAATCACTGTGCAGATTCTTGCACATTTGCCCACCAAATCTGTAGTGTGTTTTTGGCACACATTTAGACACATTGACATTTAAGAGGCTCAGTTGGCGTCACTCCATCGTAAGGGAAAGTCGTGTTAAGTGCCTTTCCCAAGGGCACAACGTCGGGGCATAGTGGGTTTCGAACTCGGGACCTTTTGATTTCGAGGCGAACGATCTACCAGTTATGTCAAACCAACGGCACAAAACAAGGATCATGGTTTTAAAAAGGATTGATTTTGATTGGCAAAATTTGCCCCAGGATACTGATAATAATTGTAGTTACCGTAAGTATGTTGAAAATACAGAGCAATAGCAGAACAAAAACACAATCCATTGAAATAGAATTTTCAACGACATTTTTTATTCAATCTTGCGTATCATTTTTCCGATGGCGGATATTGCATAGATGGTTATAGAGTTTTCTTTGATTACAGTGGGTACATTGGACCATGACAATGAACACATGACAACATTAGTTACTTTTCTTTGTTATTTATTGATTTCATTGACCACACATTTTTTGTATTATTATAACATATGTTAGTTTCTTTTCTTTGTTAATTATTGATTCCATTGATCATACATCATTTTGTATTAATATAACATATGACTGTGTTAGGTACTTTTCTTTGTTATTTATGGATTTCATCGATCCTACATCTTTTTTGTATTATTATAACATATGTGTTAGTTTCTTTTCTTTGTTATTTATGATTACGTTGATCATAAATCTTGTATAAGTACAGAGGAGGAGGGCTCAGCATAAACTGTTAAGGTTTTCACCTGCACCTGTTTTATACATTCTTTTCTTTCCATTTTGCAAAATAAATAGACAAACAAACAAACAAAAAAGGCTGTTATGGGCCAGAGTGGTAGCCATGTGGCACAAATGTAACATTTTGTCAAAAACTATTTCTAGGTTGAAGCCAACTTAGCAGAAGCCCGGTTCGATGAAGAAGTTGCTCAAAATGCCTCCAGGTTTGACTGGCAGAACTTTAACAATGCAACACTGAAGAGACTCTTCGGTAAAATCACCGTCCTTGGAACCGCAGCTCAGCGAGACCAGGCCAAACTGAAGGAGGTCAGTATTGGATGCAGATACAGGGAAAGCAGTGGAAGATGAACTTCATTTTATTTGTCAATGTTCACAATACAATTCCGAAAGAAGAAAACTTTTACTCAAAATCAACAAAATTTTCCCAAGCTTCTCACACCTTACTGACGTCGACTGACAAAAACAATCTTCATGCTTAAGTCGTCCAACCCCTTTATCTATGAAAATGTTGGACACTTCATCATCCACTGTATGTGGAAAAGAAGTCAAACACATCAACTACTTTGAAGTAGACTTAGATTTAGATTGAGAGTAGGTGTTATTTCTCTTTTAATTCATCTATAAGCCTCATTTTCCTTCTTTGCTAAGTATACAATTATGTATACCATTGCTTTACTTTGTTTGCAATTAGCCTTGCTTGCAATAGATTTAAAGTTACTGATTATGAAATACTTCTCAATAAAAATTACTATATACTTTACAGTTCTGTGTGTCAAAAAGATGGACAAACAACTGAACTTGAAGTGGCACTGTTTTTCACGTAAATCTTTGTTTGAAATAAAGGAAATCTATGTATGGAAATTTGGCAGATGTCATGTCAAGGCGGCAGTCGCCATTTCATCAAATGCCTCAAGAATGGAAACATTTAACCCAAAATGTACCCATCTAAAACGATAGATTGCATTAGATAATTGTACTTATGGTGAACGTTTCTTTCAACCCTATTAAAACGGAAGATGTGATTTTTTAGCTCAACAACATACTCTCTGAGATGTCCAACATTTACTCCACTGGGAAGGTATGCGAGTACGACCACCAGTCAAGCTGTATGGCGCTGAGGCCAGGTAAGGGAGTGAAAAAAAAAATTAAGGGCATGTACCAGGAAAAACAGAGGCTGAAAATATGAGGAACACCAAGAGGAAAAATATTTGACAGAATTGCACGCTTTGCTCATCATTTTTTTTTATTTCGGTGAACAAATGTGTACCCAAGGAAGGGAGTGAGAGTTGTTTAAAATTGTATAGAATCCGGGCCAGAACAAAAACAAAGGCTAAAAATTAAAAAGAAAACTCACAAGGAGAATACGTCTACGTCCTTTTGTAAAGACCACTGTGCATTCTAGCTCTGTCTCACATTGTGTTTTCTTTCTACATTGCATAGCCTATAACCTACATCCATTGTTACAGTACTGCGTGTTACTTTATAGCTAGTTTTCTTATACAACATACTTACGTTTGCCTTACATTGTACCCGTTACAATTTTTGTGCAATCAACTTTGACTTGACTTGACTGGAATTGAAAAAAAGGGTCGTGAATGTTCAACCCTTAACTCACCAAAGCTGTTTTTTCTGTGCACAGATTTGGAAGACTGTCTGGCCAGCAGCCGTGACTACGACCGGCTGCGGTTCTGCTGGGAAGGCTGGCGGGACGCGGTGGGCAGGCCGCTGAAGGACAAATACTCACGCTTCGTGGAACTCAGTAACGATGCTGTCAGCCAAGATGGTAGGAATCAACGACAATCTTTACAGATGTCTTAGATTTTAGATTTAGAATCTACCGTGTCTAGTGACACATTGGGAGGCAAGGCTTGTCCACTCAGGGCGGTTTTTGGGGCCAGGTGGTAGTAGGGAGACTAAATACTCGTAAAGAGGTGACGTTATTTATTCCAAAATATTTGTTTTCAGCTTATTAAAAACAATCACATTCGAATAACTACAGATCGTTAGTAGATATCAATTTGCGCAACCGTACGTTTGTAGCTTTCATCATTATGCACAGGAAAAACATGGTTTCATTGCAGTGGTATGTACTAAAGTGCTAGATTTTGTCATAGAAAAAATAATATTAGTGGCAATAAAACCTGATAACGTCATCAATATGGTCCCCAAAAAAATCAGATTTCGAATTCTTTCATGCCCATCTATCAATATTCACCGCGGCTCAATTCTTTCTTCATTCATTGATGAGAAAACAATGGAAGGTCAAAATGCCAATTTAGCCAACCTAGATATCTTAAGAATAGGACCTGACGGTTACCAAGAGCTGGTAGAAAATGATAACGCTCTGGCCAGCTGGCTCCCAAATCATTTAACCTGTTCCACTCTATTGCAGCTACCTACAGACTTGTAGTCGTAGTAGTGTTAAAAACAATGCTACTTTTACTCCTAATTTGCATCACCATTACAAAATGCAGTCCACCGGCGTAGATGGTTCCTCTTCGGCCACATTCTCCTATGCCACTGGACTCGCCGCCACAAAAGGTCCTCAACGTCGCGTTCAGTAAGAAGCTCCAACCAAGGCTGGGAAGGCCACGTGAAGGCCTCCTCAGCAGTCTGGTAGACGACTGTAAGCTACATCTTAACCAGAACATTAGACTTGAGACTCACATGTTAAGATATCTAAGGGAAACAGCAGCAAACAGAAGACGATCTGACTGTCTATCTATAACTAAGAACAGTTATTATTATTATTATCATTTTACTCCTGATATCCCACGCAACCCTACGTACAGCTCAGAACTGGGCAGACACCGGTGCCTACTGGCGCTCCTGGTATGACATACCTGACTTTCAGGAGCAGCTTGAGAAGCTGTACAACCAGCTCAAACCTCTGTACAACAACCTGCACGCTTACGTCAGGAAGAAGCTGAGGGAACGATACGGACAGGACAAGATAAGTGCTACTGGACCCATCCCTGCACATCTATTGGGTAAGTACAATACAATACAACAAAAGTATAGTTCCCTCTTTATCAAAGGAAACAAATACCCATATTATGCATCTTACCCAGTCAAACATACTTGAGACCAAATGTTTCCAAATTGATTGAACATTATATATTGTCCTTTAGAATCTTGTGTGCATTTATATAACAGAAGAACTTTAATTATTGTGCAACGATCGTACACGGTACAATGTATGGCAAAAAAAAAGGAAGAAAAAATTATCCTAATTACTAAAACAAGTATTAAACATAGTACATATGCAGATTATGAATGTAGAATGAAATTTGACATCCTAATTTCTAGAACAAAAAGAGCTAGCCTAAATCATTGGTATTGTACTACAATCGAGTGGGGCTAATTATGGGTTTCGTCATTTTTTTCTTTTGACAAAGCAGTCTTTTATATATTTACCTATTTTAGCATTGTGGGAGTATATTTGTTGGATTACCTTACCCCACTGCTGTACTTTATTCTATTCTATTTCACATTGTCTTCTCCTTTGTTTATTTTATTTTCAAATGTCCCAGTGGTGATCATCACCACTAGTGTCTTGTTCTTTGATATGTTTACCAAGAAAAAAGTATAACCGTTACTAGAAATCAATCTGTACGTAGTAGTTGGTACCGGCACCTGTCCGACAAAATGAACCTTAAAAATCAGTAGACCGGATTTTGGATCGATTAGAAAATGAACAGATCATACCGGCACTACGGCGCCAAGCGTTACCGGTCCAAAAAATAACAAGAGCGAAGTAGTGGAAAGTTTTTACCAAGTTTCTACAGTCAAATTTGGTCCATGTTTAATAACATAGGCAGCTAACATTGTTTACATGATACTCTCCCAAACAGATTCCTTTGTAGCGAAATGGACCATGCATTGGTTTGAGTATCGCCTGTTCACAAGCACAAACAATTAGGTTCAAGTTCAGGTCCGGACCTGGCCCTGGACCGTACCCTAATTTTCTGTTCCGGTACCCACCTTATATTTGTCGAGCTTTACACGCTTCTGCACTACCAAAAATGATTTTTGCTTACCCAATGGACAATTCTTATATGAAGAAAAATATTCTTGCAAGAAGAAAATGTAGAATAAAATTCTAAGCAAAACAAGAAAGAATCTACCATAAAATCTTAATTCTCACGCAAAGAACAATTTTCATATTCTTCTTTGGTGAAGAAAACTTTTCTCACTCCTAAGAATTTTCTTGAACTTAAAGCAAAATCTTCTTGTTTTTTCTTATGATACAAGAAAAAAATTCTAGAAATGCTTGTTTTTTTTCTAACTCTTAAGAAATACAAGATTTTTGGCTCTTGATGTAAGAGAAGTATTCTTGGTGTAAGAATATCAATCTCCAAAATGTGTCAAAAATTCAAGCAAAAATTCGCTTGCCCCATGGACAAGCACAATTTTCTAAGATTTCTTGGGGACAGAAGGATTCTCTTCCTGGAAGATAAATTTTCTGTGAAGAAGAAAAACAAGATACACAAAAAGAATAACATTTTTGGTAGTGGGGCAATTAGATAACTACACAAAATCCATTACGTATGCCTGACATTATTTGTATACATGTAAACTTGAGGTGTACAACCATTGTTATGTGTGATATGACAACTTGACCCATTTGTTTAAACACAGGTAACATGTGGTCTCAGTCCTGGGTCAACATCTACAGCCTTGTGGAGCCTTACCCAAACAAGACAAGCCTCGATGTGACAGCAAAGATGAAGGCAGACGTGAGCAGACATTTTTCATTTATCTCTTGCTGCTTGAATCCGTAAGGCCACATTTTATTTTATTTTGCACCTTAAAAATGATAACATACAGCAAATTAAAGAAAACAACATATACGTTCAGGGGGTGTTAGCTTATACAAACTCTTTCCCGTCAAATTTCCAAATCATAATTTAATTCAATGGATATGAAACTTATACACCAAACAATAATAAACCAAGTGGAAATAATATAACGCAGTGATCTTCATTACATTGCAATTGATTTAACCATGAAAAACTGAAACTAGACAAGACAAGACTTAACTTTTATGGATGACATCCTCTGGAGACCCCCAAAGTAATGCGCGAGGACGAAACAGAAGATCCAGTGCTTAATCAAAAGACAATTTTTTCCCAGGATTTACCTACCTACTTACCTAGTCCCTTGACCTCCTTGATTTCCAGGATTTAGTTTGTCTTATGTTCACCTTCAGTACGCCTTAAGAGGAAATCAGCATCATTTCAATCATGTTTTTATTGCTATTCATGTTTTAACAGGCTGTGACCCCGTGACCTGACTATGTGCCCCCTTACCTTGGGGAGCAGATCCTCAGACATGCAAGCATAACATTCTGGTTGACCAGGGAAGCTATTGGGTGACATGTGTGAAGCATCTATACCAGGGTTGTAGCCAGCCTGAAATTATCTTCAGTCCCCTCGATTTTGATTGGGAATCCTATCGAGCACCGAAGGCATGGCGTGGTGTTGCGCGTCATTTCTAGTGGGTTTGGGTCACAGAAAATTTTGAAACCTAGACCCTCTGAAACACTATTTCCTGCATTTTGAGGTGCAAATTTTGCTTGTAGACTAAGCTGTTCAATGTCATCTGTCTTGGTGAGGAAGAACACATTGGTTTCAGTTTTTTTATATCTTTACATATCAATATTTGTCTGTCCCTGGGGACGGAATGGGGAAAACTTTTTTCAGTCCCTATCTGCAAACTTTTTTATATCTTTACATATCAATTTTTGTCTGTCCCTGGGGACGGAATGGGGAAAACGTTTCAAAGGACTGAAGGACAGGTGCTGGCTACAACCCTGATCTATACGTTCTAACAGTCATTAATGCCCAATTTAGGGATGGACAGTTGATCGGATGCTCCGCACATCGGACGACTTCTTTAAAGACATGGGTCAAATCGAGATGCCGCAGAACTTCTGGGACAACTCCATGTTCGTCAAACCAGCAGACAGAGATGTGGTCTGTCACGGGTCTGCATGGGACTTCTCCAACGCTCATGACGTCAGGTAGGTCATGTATGCTGATGTAATTTTTGCGTTTTTAAAGGTATACTACGTATATGTATCTGAGTGACCAACAGAATTAGACCCTCCTGGCTGTAAACAACAACTTGTAGCCCAATCCAGCCCTCCAGTAGGCACCCCAGGGGGTGGGGTAATGAGCTCATCACACCCCAGGCTGGCTACAGGGGAAGATCTTCTTCTTTTCAAACACTCAATTTTTTTCACTTCAGAATAGGATATAATAATCATGCACCTCAGAATAGTGAAAAATCACTCGTATCAATGTGGATTCGTTTTCTCCACTGCCACAGTGAGAAATCTCAATCGACACCATTGATACAAATCATAACGTTTCTAAAATACAGTACTTTAAACAGTTTCGAGGAATATCTGATGTATAATCCTATCGACCTAGGTCAGGTATGATAATATGTTCGAGTTTATACGTGAAAATACCATTTATCCATCCCAACTCACCTCGAGTTACATTGTCCGCAAACATAGAAACACACATGCATACACAGTCCGCTGCAGTACCTTAGGAAAACGCCAGACAAACCAGTTTTAAACCTGACCTTCATTTTCACATCCACTATTCGCCTACCAAATACCATGGAGATTCATTCACAGCCTATTGATTTTTGTTGTCCTCAAACAAACGCACATACATATACAGCCCTCTGCAGTACCATTGTCTCCGAAATCAGGCCTTATCCTATGATGCAGGGAATTTACAAACTTCCTTAATTGATTATGCAAATTAGCTCCTGATGTACATAATTAGCATTTGATTGTATGGATCACAACTCAAGGTACCTACATGCCAAATATCATGACAATCCACCTTCTCTTTCCTGGAGGTCCATTATTAAACTATTTGCAACCCCTACCCATTCACATCGTCTCGAGTTATGTTGTACACAAACAAACAAACAAACAAACAAAGAACCAAACACACAAACTGATGCAGTATCGACGGAAAATGCCAGGTAAATGATTCTCAAACTTCACCTTCCTTTCCACAACCGCTACATGTACACTCCTAACAAATATCAGCAGGATAAATAAATAAATAAATAAATAATCCATTAACAACTTCTTGAGTTATGTTGTCCACAAACCAACACACATAAATACAAAGCCCGCTGCAGTGCCATAGGAAAACGTAGATATTATTAAACCATTTTCGAACTTAGCCTTCCTTCTGACAGCCGCTAGACAATATCACCAAGATCCATGACAGTCAGTTAAAGCTGGCTTCTTGAGTTATATACAAACCCACCATGGTCGCACCAGGGCACAACTGAAAACTTAGCTTTCTTGTCGAAGGCGATGGTTGTAAATTAAAGTAGTTCCGGTGCATGTGTACTTTCCTGTCAGCTCGTTGATAATGGATAAAAATAGTGCGAATGTGATAAAATTCAGTTCAAATCATGTTCCATAATGACAACTATCATACCTGAATACAGGGTTAAGGTGTGCACTAACATAGACATGGAAGACCTGATCACCATCCATCACGAGATGGGTCATATCGAGTACTACCTACAGTACAAGCATCACCCCGTCCCGTTCCGGGGTGGAGCAAACCCGGGTTTCCATGAAGCAGTGGGAGACCTGCTGGCTCTGTCCGTGTCCACTCCGAGACACCTGCAGAGCATCGGCCTCTTGGACAATGTGGAAGACGACAACGGTAAGGCTCCTCAGCAGATTTCAGGGGGGGGGGGGCTTTTAGTTGGCTGGCTAATTTCAAAGTTGGCTAATGATCTTGAATGCCGTGGAAAGGAGTTTGTCGTGGAAGGAAGTTTGCCCAGAAGGGAGTTTGCCGTGGAAGAAAGTTTGCCCAGAAGTTAGTTTGCCGTGGAAGGAAGTTTGCCCAGAAGGGAGTCTGCCGTGGAAGGAATTTCGCTTCGAGTGGGCCTGGCTTTTATTTTATTGGGGGCTGGGTTCAAAATTGGCTGAGGTTCTGTAATGCCGGGAAAGAAAACTTTCCGGGGAAGGAAGTTTTTTTAGTTAGTTGGCTAATTTCAAAGTTGGCTAATGATCTTGAATGCCGTGGAATAGAGTTTGCCGTGGAAGGAAGTTTGCCCAGATGGGAGTTTGCCGTGGAAGGAGTTTCGCTTCGAGTGCGACAGTTTTTTAAAATTTTATTGGGGGCTGGTTTCAAAGTTTTCTTAGGTTCTCTAATGCCGGGAAAGGGAATTTACCGTGGAAGGGAGTTTGCCTGAAAAGGATTTGACATAGAAGGAGTTTCGCCCCATAGAATAAAAGCCAGCCCCGATAGAAGTCTGCATCGGAGGCTAGGTAAACTTGAATAACGGCATAGAATCTACTTCTATCTGTTTTTGTTCTTTGGCAACGCGTAACGAGATACTGGCGAAAACGCAGACCAGAATCACACAGTCTAACAGAACTAGGAAAAACCTAACTCACGTCTGACCAGGTAGAAACTCGTGGCGTCGGGCGTGGCGTAACTGGTAGAGCGTTCGGCTCGGAATCTATGGGTTCTGAGTTCGATTCCCACCGTGCCCCCCGACGTTGTGCCCTTGGGAAAGGCACTTTACACGACTTTCCTTCTGTCTGTACCGTGTATGTGGCATTGTTAATATAAGTTACAAAACTTGAGTGCAGTGCCACATCGTCCTCGTCTGTCCAAAAGCAAATAGAAAAAAAAAAAAAAACTCAGGCCAGCTCTAGAATCACAAGAATTCAAACCTAACAGGGTAAAAGCATAGTTATAACGAAGGTAACTCCCTTTGCTTTAACCTAACGTCATCCAGAGTCTGACATCAACTTCCTGATGAGTATGGCCCTGGAAAAAATCGCGTTCCTGCCGTTCGCATACCTGATGGACCAGTGGAGATGGGCGGTCTTCAACGGCTCCATCACCCCGGAAACCTACAACCAGGAGTGGTGGAAACTCAGGTCAGAAGCACACAGAACGTAACTAACGTAACTAGGATTGGCGAAAACGCAGATCAGAATCACACAGTCTAACAGAACTAGGACAAACCTAACTCACGTCTGACCAGGTAGAAACTCAGGCCAGCTCTAGAATCACAAGAATTCAAATCTTACCAGCTCTGACAGTTGCTGGCTATAAACGTTTTGTACAGTGGTATATTAATAGACAAACAGGGCCCACGATTGTTTCAACAATATTTCTCTACTTCCGAAAATCAACCTCAGTGATGAACCAGGACGAGGGGGGATACAAGCTTAGCCACGTTTGGGATTGTTTTCTCACCGCAAAAGCGCCACCTACATCGGCTACATATAGCGGTGAGAAGCAGAACTCCAGTTAGAAGCTCTGACGAAGGTGTCTGAGAGACATCGAAACGTAAGCAATGTACGTACCTGCTGGTTGTGTAAAAAGAATTCTCTTATATCCAGTATTTCTCTACTGTACACTTATACTAGGTGTTTTTGATGCAGGACTCGTTACCAGGGCATCGTGCCACTGATCCCGAGAAACAACGCAAAGGATTTTGACCCCGGATGCAAATACCACATCCCTTACAACACCCCTTACATCAGGTCTGTTTCGGCGCGTTGATTAAACTAAGGGCACAACCCGCCGTACGTGCAAATACGTGCTGTCTGTGTGCCAAAACTTGGGCAATCTTGTGGGATCCGTAAGTGGTAAGTACCACCTCCGTACGAACTCGTAGGGAATCCGACGGATTTTGGAGCACGCAGACACGCCGTAGAACTTTACATGCAAAACTTTGTGTGCCATCGATCGGGTTGCGGATTCGACCCCGTACGTACCAGTACGGGCGACGCGCCTGCCCTGTACAGCCTGAACGTTTTCATAAATACGTGGTGGACGTGGCCTCCCAAAAAAACATAAGGACAAATTACACGTACGGCGGGTTGTGCTCTTAGCTTTATCTGAGCGAGAGATGCATGAGCGTCAACATCGCTTTTAGTGTAGATACTTGTCACTCTTAAAGAAGATGAGGCGTACCTCATAATCCTTTAGACAGTGATAATTACCTGAAGAAGGCAAGCAAGCAAATATGGTCAACATCTGTAAAATGGTCTGTAGAATTTATACAGCGTAGTTTTCGAGAGGAGTTAAGAAAAATCAGAAATTGTTTATTCAAGTAAACTAAAAGGACACAAGGATAGTTAGTAGGATCGCCCGGTTTGGTCCTTTCACAATTAAGACCAGGTCATCATTTAGATCTAAAGTTTATAATATTATATTATGATAGTATTTGTTTGAACCTTTATTTATTCATATGGCAAGCGCAAATCGGCCTGCATATGTACATAATATATATCGTAATGTTGCATTTTTTGGCCGTGTAGGTACTTCGTGAGCTTCATCATTCAGTTCCAGTTCCACAAGGCCCTGTGTGAAACCTCCGGACACACTGGTCCGCTGCACAAGTGTGACATCTCCGCAGGGCCCAACAAGGTGGCCGCTGGGGAAAAATTAGCGTGCGTTGTCATGTCATATTATGATATACCTCGAAGGCACAGTTTTTTATTTTTTTATTTATTTGTTCAGCTGTTTACAAACAGCCAGGGCTGCCCAACTAGCCGTAGGCTATTGTCAAGGGCTAACCCTGTACATGTTCGCACATGTTCGCACAAGACGGGTTATACCGCCCCTTACGGGGTGACACACCCGTCCGGGTGAATGATGTGATCACCATGTGGCTGATACGAGACAGAGGTTCGCCAGGTCTCCATCCGGGTGATTAGAAGGCACAGTTCTGTTTATGCACTCCTCTTTGCTTAGTCTTAGAGTACATAAAACACATTTCGTACCTTTGAATCTTCTTTGATTTACATTGTGCTGCTAGTAATACTTTATTGAACCAACTATAGTATAAATATGTAGATGAAGGTAAGACATCCAGGTAATGAGACGCGCCAAATAGCAGTTACTCAAGCAATCATTCGTCAGTGACACTAAAGGGATCTCGTCGGAGAGCAGGCTTCTCCAAATAGATCTCTTTTGCATATCAGTTCATAGTTAGAATATAAAAGCTTCTGTCCAAACGAGATCTCTTTAGTGTCACTGATGAAGTGGATTCTACCCGAAACGCCTGACGGTTTCTAAAGAAATGTCCAGCAGTCGATTGAGTAGCTGCTATTTGATGTAAAATAGTGTAGATCATAACAGTGACCCCCACCCTAATCTTCACAGTCGAATGCTCCGGATGGGGTCCAGTCAGGAGTGGCTGGTCGCCATGGAGGTGATCACCGGCCAACGAACCATGTCAGCTCAGCCGCTCGTGGAGTATTTCCAACCGCTCATCGACTGGTTGGAGACACAGAACCAGGGAGAGACACTCGGCTGGAACGAAAGCTGGACTCCTCCTTGTGAGTACAGATCATTCTAGTTTCGTTGAAGAGATTCATCAGTCACGTATGTAAGGGGCACGGGGTGAGGGGCAGAAGATCCACGCAAGTCTCGACCAAGTTCTCGCAACTCTCGCGAGAACTGGGTCACTCCGTGATCAAGATGGACTGATAGCCATCGAAAAAAGGTACGCGAGTTTACTTTTCAAAAACTAGTCACTGATTGATGGAAATTCTATTAACCAGATCATTCTAGGAGATCAAGCTCTTCACATTTTAATTTTTTTCCGTATAATTGTTAATTTCCCGTAGAATTATTCAATTTATGATATGATAGAGTGGCCAGGCATCGACCCAATGCATCTTATAATTTATGGTGTAGCTTTTTCGAAATTTATATAGGATTTTTTAATAATAGTTAGAATAAACCTGCTCTCCGATTGGATCTCTTTTGCATATCAATTCATAGCTATGATATAAAAACTGCTCTCCAACGAGGTCTCTCCAGTGTCACTGACGATAGACATCGGATGTTGTCTAAAATGTCTGACCGTTTCCGAAATCATATTCAGTTGCTTGAAAAACTGCATTTTGCCGTATTTAGCAGCTGGCCGTAGTAAAGATGAACACCTTCAGCTTGCTGTAAAATAATGCATGTACTTTTTTCTGTTCAGATGACTGTGAGGCGACCGACGGGTTCACTTGTGCTGACGGGTCCAAGTGCATCCGGCCGGGGGACCGCTGTGACGGCGTCATGGACTGCGCTGACAACTCCGATGAACAGAAATGTCCCGTCGGTACGAACTCAATCAATCAATCTATCAATCAATCTATCTATCTATCAACCAATCAATCAATTCATAACATGACACTTGATGTTTACTATGCACTTGGATTGAAACAAATTTTTATTTGACATGATAACAAACTTAAAAGCATTCATACTGGTACCAGTAATAACTGCATGTATATGTTTAATTGACAGCCTCAGCACGGAGCGTCACTGTTTCCATGGTGACCACCTTTATCTCAACTATCGTCTGCATTCTGCTGAATTAGAGACAGCATTCTACGAAATCTTGGCGAAGACAATCACTAGCATCACCAGTCAGCATTGGTTTGAAGGGATATGAGGGTCATTGGAAAAGCGATTCCTTACGCACTTTAATTTTTTCCTTATTTTAGAAGTAATACGGTGTACAGTATTTTAAGCAATTGTTCATTAATCTGCACGATGTTGATCATGTTAATTCATGTTAATAGCCCAAAATAAAGCATCAATGCAGATATCTACCACACGCTTGCGTCACGGTGGTCATAACGGGTTGACCTCTACAGGCCATGAATCTCAACACATGAGAATAACATGAAAGTTTATGTCCTTTTCTTATATCTTCTTTTGATGAATACTGTCAAAAGAAACAACTACGATGGCCCTTTAAAAAGAAATGCTATAGTAATTGTTTTTATAACAGGCTCGTTTTTTTTCATCAAATGAGATAAAATTTAGCACCAGTTGTATCTCGTGTTCTATACAAGCTATAGTCATGGTTTTGGGGCTCTCTAGTAGCTATCTTTGGAACTGCAGACTTTTAAATAGAATAAATCAGGAAAAGATTAATAATCTTTTATAAAAACGCCCTTTCTCTCCCTATATCATATTCACTCAATCCCTCAATCAGATCCCCTGACGAAAGTAGGAAAGTTGACAATCTTTTTCAATGAAATGTAGAATTTTTATTTCAAATGGATGTCAACATGGTGAATATGTTGTACTGTGAATGCAGGAACTTTCAAAATGGTTTCATTTTCGTAGTTTTTACAATGGTTTACGCCGCGAAATACCATTAACATGTATTTTAGAGCCCCTTTCTTATGCAAAAACTGTTTCAGACACTGTGGCAACCTCATTTTCCCAGTTACCGTTAAGTTAAAATGCATTTACAGTAATTTTAAATTTGACGTTAAACGAATTTGAAAGTTATGTTTTTCTGCTGTTCTAAGTTTTTAGTACTGTTTACATTGGCATGGCCAAATATGTTGCAGTTTTCAAATAAAGTTTTACAAATCAAAGTTACTAAGGAGTTGTCATGATCAGTGATCTAAAAAATAGATATGCGATTGTACCTGTAGAGACTCCGATCGCGACCTCTACCGGTAGAGACCACGATCGCGACCTCTACCAGCAGAATCGATAATTCTACCGGTAGAGATCCCGATCGGAGTCTCTACCGGTAGAGATCACGATTGGAGTTTCTTTCAAAAGAGACTCCAATCTGGATCCCTACCGGTCGAGATCGCGATCGGAGTCTATGTATATATGTGTATTAGTGTGTGTGTGTGTGTGTGTGTGTGTGTGTTTGTCAGGGTTGAGACTGCGATCTGGTAGAGTCGGCGATAGAGATCACGATATATCTTTGTTGCCAGTCTTATTGGATTTCTTTGCAAATGGCCGCACACTATACTATAAGGCTCGCCCATCAGGCGTCGCCAAAAAGAGGAAAGAAACCTCGAACTTCTAACTCACCATTCTACTTCCGGGTTACCAGTGAGCATCACCCGTCCGTAAGGTCGTTCAACCTTGGTAAACATACGCAGCAATTAATCGTTAACCAGGTTATGACTCAGCATATACCTGCCGCATGCAGTTTAACACATCTTACACGCCATCTCTCACCAACAGCTGGCCCAATCATGTCCGAAAAGGCCTTCAAAACAGGTCAGTATTGGTGGTAAAGTTGTGTAGTACCAAGGAGGTTATATTCTGATATAACCTCCTTGGTAGTACTTAGTCAATGGGGGGAGGGTTCAACCGGAGGATGCATGTGCAGTAAGATATATGCATTTGTGTTGTCAGAACCTTCGGGGCGTCATGGAATGTTTTGTTGCCGACGGTGAACATTTCGACAGGCCTGTAGACCTACTGCATTGATAGAATGTAAAAGCAGTAGATATATCAAATAATATGTATTTGTGTTCGGTTAGAAGGTCTTAGAAATGGGCGTTATAGACTGTTTAAATGTCGCCGACGGTGAACATTTTGACATGCCTGACCTAATGCATTATTTGGTAGATTGTAGAAGGTGTTCAGTTTTGTAAGTTCCATAAACATGTCAGTATAGTACCGACATCGTACCGAATCGTTTGCGTGTTGTTGTTTTTTGGGGGAGGGGGGGGGGGGGGGTTGGCAGACCGTGACCTCTCGGTGACCTCTCACTCACGATCACCTACACTGGTACGACAGGTCCAGAGAGAGACAGAATCATAAAGAGACACTGTGAGTAGACAGAAAGATCAGGCTGTGAGATGGATCAGACAGAAATCGAGATACATACAGACCAGATGGACCAGACAGGGAGACACTGACAGACAGCGAGAAATTTACAATTATGAATAAAACAAGAAACTGTGCAAACAAGACTTGAAATATTCCATGGTGGCGTGATTTTGATTTCTAATTTGTTGACAGGTTCGACTGCCCCTGACCCCCCAGCGCCGGGTGTCCTTCGTCTCATCAGCATGCGGTTTTGTCCGTACGCACACAGAACCATTCTCGCTCTCACAGCCAAGGGAATCGAGTAAGTCCCCGGTTTCATGAAGATACACAAGCGAGCTCCATGTAAAGGACCATATAAGTAGTTTCCTGGGTAGCCTAATGTTAAGAGAAATATATATCTGTAGAGGACCTATTCAATATCGAATAGTGTGTTACGCCGAAGGGCGGTTATACCGGCTATATAGATACAGGTACAGATATCTTGCCGTTTGAAACCGCATCGGTAAGAAGCGACAGCTATGCTGCAGTGCAATCTGAACTAGTCAGAATTGCCCAGAAAAAGCTGACAAACGGTCACCGAAACGTCGGTTGAAAAAATAAGCTATTCAAGTTTTGTTAGTGTACCCATGGGGACCCCCCCCCCCCAATAAAAAATTGTTAAGTTCACTTTTCCCTGCAGGTACGAGACCGTCAACGTTTGTACGGTCAACAAGCCCGAGTGGTTCTCCTCCATCAACCCCCTGGCCAAGGTGCCCACCCTGCAGCATGACGGCAAAGTCGTGTACGAGTCCCTGGTGTGTAACGAGTACGTGGACCGGGTCTTCCCGGGCAGGAAGCTGTTACCGGAGGAGCCTCTGGAGAAGGCTCGGATCGGGATGCTGCAGGCCATCTGGGACGCTAAGGTCAGTTTTCAAAAGTGTGAATACAGACAGACAAAACAATACCTCCTCGTAAAATTAGTAGCTTCTCCCATTGACCCAGTGACCTCGAATGTCCGCAGGCCATCTGGGACGCTAAGGTCGGTGTCCAAAGCATTTCAACAGTGAGATTACAGACTGACCAAAAACAATATCTCTCCGTGAATTAGTAGCCTCTCCCATTGAACCAGTGACCTCGAATGTCTGCAGGCCATCTGGGACGCTAAGGTCAGTGTCCAAAAGCATCTCAACAGTGAGAATACAGACAGACCAAAAACAATATCTCCCCGTGAATTAGTAGCCTCTCCCATTGAACCAGTGACCTCGAATGTCTGCAGGCCATCTGGAACCCAAAGGCTTTTAAGTCCCCCAAACAGTCTTAACTACAAATAGAACAAAGTTACCCCCCCCCCCCTGGATTAGTAGCCTGGTCCATTGACCCCGTGACCTGGATGCCTGTCATGGGAATCAGGACGATTCGGACCTTTACCAACTCGGACCTACCAACTCGGACCTACACTTTGGTCAACTCGGACCTACACCCTGGTCAACTCGGACCTTTTTAGTTTCCGGTCAAGTTGCTGAATAAATATATGTTAACATGTTACGTCCACGCAAAGACAAAATTTTAGCGGTAACCCAGAATTTTCCACAAAGCGGTCTGGATGGGAAAATTGCACTTTGGCACTATCTTTTGAGTCAAAAGTGAATGAGATTATCTTCAAAATTAGGGACATGAAGAGCGATAGCTCTGATGACGTAGCCGCGGTTTTTGACATTTTTTAGCTAGGGTTATGGGTTGCGAGACCGAGCGCGAAGCGCGAGTGTCGAGTCAACCCTAACCCTAGCTAAAAAATGTCAAAAATCCGCGGCGGCATGCCCGGCTCCAGCCCTCCGTGAAAGCGAGTGTTAGCCGTACGCGTATACGAGTGATGGGCATTGGAATCATGCCGCCGTGGATTTTTGACATTTTTTAGCTGTCAAAAGCGCCTGCGCCAAGCCATGAACGTACTTTCTAAGTAAATAGGGTACCGACAATTTCCCATCTAGACCCATAACACGGATGATCCAAGATGGCGGCCAGAAATCACCGAAGGTCCGAGTTGACCAGAAATTGCTAGGTCCGAGTTGGTAAAGGTCCGAAGCGTCCGACATCCTCCTGTCATGCATGATATACAATTACTTCAAACACCTCTGAACTCTACTTCCTGCCAATCATTCAGCTGAGTCGAATTACAAAAATCGTGTCCCAAGGACGCAACATCAGAGCCGGGAATGTAAGAACTCGACTCTCTCGAACTGGTGCCCACAAGCCTGGTCTATCTGTCGTTCGACGTCACGAAGTTTTGAGAGGACAATTTCAAACGTAAATCACGCCATGAGTCCTCAAGTAGATACACGACACAATTCAACATGCTATCCGATTAATTTCTGATGGATATGAATTATGTAATACATATTTGTAATGGAAAAAGAAACATGTATGGTTGTCTTTTTTAAATGAATGTTAATAAATCTATAGATCTTTGTAATAATCTGTGTAATACTCAATTGTGAATATTTACTAATATCCTAAAAGTAGGTGATTATGGCGATTGTTTTTATCTTCGATACAGATTTCCCCGAACTTCTACAAGGTCGCTGACAAAGATCAGGAAGGACGCGAGGACATCATAAAGGTCTTCAAAGAAGGGATGTCCTTTCTTGAGAAGGAAGTCACATCTAAGACTTTCTTCGGAGGCGAGGAGCCCGGATTCCTTGACTACAGTCTGTGGCCGTGGTTCGAGCGGTTACCTGTACTGGAGGTAATTATATGGCCACTTAGTACAATACTTATACCTTTATTGCAACACAAAGGTATACACTGATCGTAACGTAAAATCGCGAGAGTTATCTTATTAACAAATGATATTGCGGATACGTGGCGTCAGCAGGTAGGGTTCAAGCTTTCCCATTTTAGTCCGAATTTGTTCAGATTGGCGTAAGGAGAGATGTAAGTTGCATTGTCCTGCGAATGGATAACGTTACAGCAGAAATTTGGGGTCAAAGGTGAGGTTTCTTTCATACAGCGAACTTTTCTCGGAGTTTTAGCAAAATTAGCCCCCTGTTTTCTTTGAATTTTTAAGAAGTATACCCATGTGACTTCTGTTTGAGAAGAATTCTAAGGTATTGAACTATGGGTTAGTTCTTTTATGAATCTTTGTTTCAGTGTATTTTAACATGCTTTCCTAAGTGCATCCCCAGAGGTGCTATCTCACTGCACTTGGGGCACCGGTGCGGCACTGCGAGGTTCGAAAGATTACTCTATGAATTTCAGAGATAAAGAACGATTTTTTTACGTTTAAATGGGCAATATCTAAATTATAACATAACACAACAGTGCCGCATTGAACGAACCCCATAGTACCGCACCAGTGCCACAAGTGCAGTGTGATACCACCATAACTTTTATGTCAACCCAGGTGGCGAGCGGCTTCAAGTTGGAGGAAGCTGAGTTCCCAAAGCTCTTCGCCTGGCAGGCTGCGATGCGCGACCGTCCCGAAGTGAAGATGCACGCCAAAGATACACCGACACATCTCCAGTATCTCATGAGCCGCAAGCAAGGCAACCCTGACCCTGATGCTGGACTTCAGGCCTAAACCACTGTTCTTAAGCTTCGGTCACAATACACCTTATTCCAGATACGGCGGCCAATTTTTAAAATTTTTTGAGGTCATTCGGGGTCCTGCAAAAATGGAGGCTGGAGATGTGTCTCTGAGTGAAAGCATGTATCTAACTTTAAACCACTGAAGATGGTGAACCTGTATTGTCAAGGACATGTCGTCGGGTCCCGAGTTAATTTCAATTCGAATTAAAAAAAATCTGGGACCCGGTCAATCCCAAATATAGCCTGATTGGTACGGTTTCACGCCCGAGAGTAATAAAAACGGCCCAAGAACTACCCGGCAGGGCCTCCTTTTTCTAATTGTGACCGAAGCATTAGTCAAACGAGCTTTTATATCATTATCAAGGCCACTTGAGGTCCGTTTTGACCTTTTTTCATACACAATCTTACGCATAATTAGTGCAAGCGTGCTGGGCAGTACCGACGCAAAGCGACTGCTTATCGAACCAAAAAAATAATAATTTTGGCCGCAAACTTTACCTGAGACAACAAAAAATGTCAATATGAAACTCACATGTATTTGTGTACACGCACAAAATATGAAGGCCGACACTTAACACCTCCATTCCACTATAGGCTGGTGATCTTGTTGCGATCGCGCCATGACCAAACGATTTGATACATGCAGTGCTCAACGAATTTTATCAATAAAAAAGAATCTATGTACGCTTTCTGTCTTGTCTTGTCATTTTATATTTTCATTCCGTATCATATCATCATTACCAAGTCAATGGTTACACAAGTCCAACATAGGTTGAACCTTCAGATGACCATCGTTCTCACGGGCACAAAATTAGACTTGTTACAAATCAACGGAAATTTCACTGCAGTACCTTAGGAAGCCGTTAGGGGGCCATTTATTAAACTTGACCATTTGCCGTCACCCTCCCACCAAAGATCTAAAAAATCACGACCATAGCATGTTCAGAGCTCGGCTCGAGATCTCAAATACGCAAGTTCCGCTGCAGTACCATAACAACACGCTAGGGAGCCCAAAATCTACTCGTTTCAAGGTCACATCAAGACCTACCCACGTACCAAATATCAAGAAAATCGATATAGGTATTCTGGAGTTATGCTGGTCAATTATAAACACACAAACACGCACACACACACACACACACACATACACACAAACCTACTCACATACACATACACACACACCACGCACAAACGCTACCGAATTAAACATAACCTTCCATAGCGAAGGTAAGAATAACCGGAACCAAACCTCTGCTTGAAAAGTAGCTTCTTTGTCGGTTGCTGATTTTCTGAATTTTAAATTTCAAATCCGACCAATTATGTGCCTAGTTTCCATCACGTGTGAGCCACACCCAGAGCTCGTCGTTTTATCGTCCTACTCATTTTTAGAGTGACTTACTACCTTGTAGGTTTTTCTGATTTTTTGTACGTTACTGATCTTATCGAGACATTAAAAAAGGCCGTATTAGTGACTGTTACAAAATAAACGTTCGCTGATTTTCTGAATTTGAAATTTTGAATCTGACCAATTACGTGCCTAGTTTCGATCACGTGTGAGCTATGTATACACCCAGCCTGAGGTGTCGGTTTCTCGTCTGTTTCATTTTTTTATTAGTCTAGCCACACTCAGGGCTAGCGCTCGTCGTTTCATCGCCCGTCTCATTTTTACAGTGGCTTATTGTCGGTTTCTCTGATTTCTTGTAGCTTACTGATCTCATCGAGGCACAAAAAAAAGCCCTATTACAAAATGAACGTTCGCTGATTTTCTGAATTTGAAATTTGAAATCCGACCAATTACGTGCCTAGTTTCGATCACGTGGGAGCTATGTTTACACCCAGCCTGAGGTGTCGGTTTCTCATCTCTTTCATTTTTTTATTAGTCTAGCCATACCCAGAGCTAACGCTCGTCGTTTCATCGCCCGTCTCATTTTTACAGTGGCTTATTTATTCCTTGTCGGTTTCTCTGATTTCTTGTAGCTTACTGATCTCATCGAGACATAAAAAGGCTCTGTTACAAGATGAACCTTCTTCTTGCCGGTGGTATTGGGAGCTCAGTTCTCGGGACGGTGTTGTACGTGGTGGGGATAGCGACCCCCGCATGGCTGTCGGCTGAACAACAAGGGAAGAAGCTAGAGATGGGACTGTGGGAAATCTGCGGGGTATCTTCGGGGGCATGGGCTTGCATATCTTATCCAGGTAAGTCAGAGAATGCATTAGACTGAGGGTGGGTACCGGTACAGAACATTCAGGTACTACGGTTAAAGGGGTACTTAGTGTAGACGGTCAAAGGGATAGAATAGCTGTAACGTTACATGTTAGCCAGGATAAGATTACGTTAACTTATATTTTTGGCTTTCTCCTTCAAACATTTATGTTACTCTAGCTAAATACGCATTTTTTCCCTGTCTTGGATAAAACATGACAACCGGACAATATCACACAATTTTCCAAACCTTGTGAAATTTCTAGTGTTGATATTTCCCAGTACAAAGTTCTGTTATGTCTACATGTTCAAGACTGAATATGTATGTTTCCATTGTACTCGAAACTGACTGAAATATGTATGTACTGAAATATGTACTTTTTCATCGACTAAAATATGAATGTATTCATTGTACTTAAAACTGGAAATAAAAGTGAAAAAAAAACATTCAGGTACAGGTACGATCCGGACCTAAACCCAGACCATATTATATTTTAACTTATCAAATCAAAACAATGGTCCATTTTGCTGACAAAGGCTTCTGTTATGTGGAGTATCCGACGTCCATTGGCGTCCTTTTCTTTTTACGTAGACCCCCCCCCCCCAAGTTACTCTTCCTTTTAACCACATTGCTGAACATATACCACAATTGTCATTACCCCAGTGGTAAAATATCTTTAATAGATGTAATGAGATGTTGCCAAACACATACACAGCAAAAGAGGGGGGGGGGGTAGGGGGTGAATGGCTTAAAAATCAAAAGCATCTCAAATCAGTACAGAGTCTGTCACGAAAGAAAAATGTCATTCTCGTATGTTTGTGTAACGTTAATGTCGTAAGTAAGTGTTTTACAAGAACTATGTTGCCTGTATGTAGGCTGTTGTAAGCTAATTTCAATGAACGTCAAACATTCAGGTAACAAGATATGCCAAAAAGCAGTTACTCAAACAACTGGATAATATTATGGTTTTGAAAAAGGTCAGACGTCTCAAACAACATTCGCTAAAACGTTTGACATTTTCCAAGACCATATCCAGTTACTTGAATAACTGCTTTGGGGCATGTTGTAAGCTTGCCGAGTGTTCACGTTGTTGACTTGTTTGAATAATACCTTTGGTTAGATCAGGTTACTGTATGTAGCACTCGCCATGTCCATGGCCGGCTCAAACACCTGTTTCTAGAGGTGTGAATGTTCATCTGTGACGGTAGTAAACATTGTTACAATTATGAAACCATATATCCGTACACAAAATAAATCGCTTACCAACAAGCTTTTGATCAGTCCTCTGATTTATCGAGATCAAATGACCCAAAGCCTAAGTCATACTTCCAGACCTGAAGTGTGACGTCAGCAAAGGATCAAAAGTGCCTGGTAGTCGGTATCGGCCCCCATCTCGACACAGCTCTCTTGAGAGCAACTGTTAGGCCACAGAAAGTACATTTTATGGATGGCATCCTATGCAGAGTGCAAAAATAATGAGATAGCGCGAAAAAAAAAACAGATGGGTAAAATAAGAATGGCTAAATTTTCACAATAGACGCCATAAACGTCGTAGCAACATTTGAAGTGACAAAACGTGGCATCACAAGTTGGCAAAGTTTGTATCCCCCCTCTTCCCCGTTTGGGATTGTTTTCTCATTACATTGCCAATCATAGCGACGAGAAGCAGAACTCCAGTTAGAAGCTCTGAGGAAGTTGTCATCGAAACGTAAGCAAAGTAAGTACTTACTGGTTGTGTATAAAGAGTTCTCCTATGTCCTATATTCTACCAACTTGATGAAATTATTTTCAGAAATACCCTGTTGTTATTTGTAGATATCAGTAGGCTGTCCGGTGCCGTCCATGCCACTCGTGCCTTCGCCATTATCGGGTCGCTGCTGCTCTTCGCCGGGCTGTCTCTAGTCGGCTTCGCGGCGATGAAGAACATCATCAACATCAACTTGAACGTCAGCATATTGAAGAAGATCGGCGGTGCCCTGATCATCACTGGAGGTAAATTTCAGCCCTTTTCTTTCATCACGACATGTCTACGTTGTAAAGTATTGCATTCGTCTTTCGTAAGGGGCGTTAAAAGGGGGGTCCCGTGTTCGACGAGGGGGCTCGAGCACGTAAATCAGCCTTAGTAAAAATTGGGTACCTACTGGCTGCAAATATTTGCATTATTATGTTTGTAGTTTGCATCTCTTTATTAAGGGACTGTGGGATCATCTACGCTACTCTAAATTGTATCCTATTTGTCCTGAATTAGTCCTCGGCCCCTCCGTTATGAAGTGATGCGGAAATCGTCTGGAGCCTAAAGTCACCTATGCGCTGAGACGACCGCATTAAGCGGGCGTCCAAAAACCGCGCAAAGCAGAAAACTTGTCGAGGGCTGGGCGGGTGGGTCGCTTCAGGCTCCAGACGTAGCCGGAGGGCCACAGGAGGACTGACAGTTTGACATCTCTTAGTATTGTGGGGTCAAAGGGCAACTTTCGGGACCAATGACTAATCAGGTTAAATAGTATCCTATTTGTCCTGAATTAGTCCTCGGCCCCTCCGTTATGAAGTGATGCGGAAATCGTCTTCCGCCTTTGCCCTCTCTGACTTTGGAGCCTTTCCTCTCCTGTCCCCTAATACCTCCCTACAAAGATACTTCCTTAAGGTACCTTCTCGCTCCTTTCCTCTCCCTGTCTACTCTTTCAAATCACTCCCTGTCTTTATCCCTCTCTCATCTTCCCATCCTTATCTTCGCTCTATCACCTTTCCTCTCCCCTTACTCACATGATTCCTTTCTTACTCCTCTCGACTTGTCCCCCTCACTCATCTTGCTCTTCTTTGAACTTTTATCACTAACGTTACATAAACCACACATTCCTAAGTATTCACACTCGTTTTCCCAACACTGATCATACCCACTCCAAATTTACACAGCGATTCAAACATGAAGGAAAAACAGACATAACTGAACCGTGCTCTGTACTGCATCTGGTAAGTCATCACTGTGCGACACAAAAATCATTTATACACAGACGCACATCAGGCTGCTCACTTCTGTCCTCAATGCCCGTTTCCCGCGCACACCCTTTAGCCAGGCCTCAGTCCGGCGACGATACTTACGCACTTCCGCCTAGCAAATCATCCAGCCTCCCGCGGAAACCCATCGCACTGGATTAAGTTACAAAATGTCATGGAAGAACGTACATGACTTCCCGAATCATTCAGCCTTCCGCGGAACCCCTTCGCGCTGAATGATGTCACAGCAAATCACGAAAGAAAATAAACGAGCACAATTTCTCGGATCGTCCAGCCTTCCGCGGAAACCCTTCGCGCTGGATAACGTCACACCATGCTGAAAATACGACTGCACACTTCTCGGGTCATTCAGCTTACTGCGGAACCCCGTCGCACTGAATGATATCTTGCTGTGCTATAAAAAAGGCGTCAAACCAAAAGACGTTCTTGGTCAGACCAATCTCAAAACAGGGTTACTCGATTAGTTCCTAACCATCCAGCATCCCGCGGCACCCCATCGCACTGGAAAACGACATGTCAAAATCCATCAAGAAAAATAGGGGAAAAAATGACTTACAGTCCGTTCCTTGAGCTGTCGGCGGGGTTAGCTGAACTGACCGGCAGGGGCTGGGCGGTGTCGGGGACCGGAGCGCCAGTCGACCCTGATCCTCTGACCGCTGTCCCTTGTAGCACTGTGCCCTGAAGCCGCCTCCTCAGGTTCCCTGGTATTTATTATCTCACAACTTTATTCAGTACAAAGAAAACATGGTTCACAACATAAAACATCACAGCCTAACAGGTTCCCTGGCGCGTCTTGACCCCTCTCTGCTGCTAAAGCTTGTGCAGGCCACCAACGGGTCGGGCCGCACATCTTGCGAGGTTGATGATGGCGTGTCCCGGAGCTGGGTGGTGGTGTGTCCCTCGCATCCCTGTTGTTGGAGGGGGAGAGCGTCAGACCTGTATGAACAACACGTGAACCATGAGATAGTGGGGAGGGACGGGCGCCCGGCAACAGGTCCGGTCCCAGACAGACAAGTCTAAAACAAACGCATCTTCCACACCGCCCAGCCCCCCCACATGCGAGCGAGCCGCGTTACGTGGCGTAAGGCTGGGTCACGCGCGCCCACAACATCCAAACGCGCCTTACAGATACACACTCATACACATGCAAATCAAACTCCAAACTAATGCAAAATATTAGCGGAAACCCCATACACAGCCTCGACGTTCAATCTAGGAAAGCAAAAGAAAATTCTACCTTGCCAAAACAGAAATGACACCCAAATCGTACCGACTGCAGCCTTCGAAGCTCAGAGGGGTTGGCTGAACGCTACGACAAGCTCTCTCAGCGGGGTGACGTCTGATCCTGAAAACAAAGAACCAGGAGGGGGTCGCCATCTTGCCTCCTGGAACATGCCATCGTCGTTCTCTGTTCCTGCCTGAAATATTCACGAAAATCAAAAATGACGTCAAAATCTGGAAACTCTCGTTTTGCTCCACACCTCAGCAATAAAAGCCAACACCCACAGCTTTCCTTCGCGGAGGATCACTATGGATACAAAAACATAACCAGGACAAAAGAAATTCGAGAGAACCACCATCTGCCATGTGGGCACCAACTATCTGCTTGGAGTAGCTGTCGGACCCTGCTAAAACATTCACAAAGGCACGAAAACACACAAGAATCAATCAGCTTCACGCAGAACAAAACGCCAGCCTGAACGAAAAAGGCGTCCTAAACTCGTCCCGGCCTAAGAAGGAAGAAAGGCTTGAAACTGTAACAAAGAATGGCGTAAAGCAGTCACCCCTGCACTCCGGAACATTCCTCCCTCAAAAATCAAGTATTCATATGCAAAAAACAACAGACAACGCAAGGATTAAAATGATATAGCTGGCAGCCGGAATTCCAAGCCGTGCTAGAAAGGAAACACAAACAGCGAGAACCATAATCAGTAAAGGCCGCTCCGAACCTCTAACGAAGCACACACAGGAGTAAAGAGACGAGAGAAACACACGAAAAAGTACCAACCGACCGCGGAACCAAATCAAACCTTCCGTGGAAAGAACGTGTCCTCCCGAGGGTAATCAAAACGTGACCGCCAAGGCCTCGAGCCGTAGCGAGCTTCCCTGCGGCGTCGAAAAACCAACATCACCGCTGGGCAGGTTTTCTGCTTTGCGTGGTGAGCAGAAGTGGAGGGGTCCGTCGTAGACGAGGACCACAGGAGGACTGACAGTTTGACATCTCTTAGTATTGTGGGGTCAAAGGGCAACTTTCGGGACCAATGACTAATCAGGTTAAATAGCTACATCTTTCTGTGCATAACACTAGTAATGATATTTAGCATTTGATTTTATATTGTGAAAATTTGTGTGGTTGGATGGAAAACTAAATAGGAGCTGATTTTGAGAAATAACTGTGACCATATGTTATAGGCACCTAGTACCTCCATTCAAAATTCCAGGTCATCTGAATTAAAAAAAGAATTGGGAACAGAAGCCCCAAATGTACATTTTTTTGTCTAAAAATACCCCAAAGTCCCATAAAATAAATTCTGGGCAGAACTTGGGATGCCTTCATATCTATTTCTGTTTAGAATACACTCAACTCCATGTGTGCCAAATTTGGTGCTTTTAGACAAATTTATCAGCTATGCCGCTGGACTAAAAGTCGTTTATCCATGTTCCAACAGGCATCTGTGGTGTCCTTGCTGCCGGCATCTTTACCGGGGACAGCTCGGCCCTCACACACGGCCTGCCCGTCCCGTTTGGCTACTCCATCTACCTGACCTGGGCTCAGGCGGTCTTCACCCTCGGGGGAGGCGCCGTCATCATCGCTGCCGCACGCCAGAGCCAGCAGGAGGATGAGATACCTGTCCTCAGCGACTAAAATATATGCCCCAATAAGCGATTTCATGGATCCAAGTCTGCATGCGCGGCGAGATGCATTGTGAATGATACTAGTATACTTAGTTCAACTTTATCCGCGGGGTAACCTATATTTGTTGTTACGGTACATGTGTTGAAAAACAGTTTTAAGGCTAGCAAGTCGACGGACGGTTTTTTCAAACTGCAATATTTTGGGAAAAAAATTACAATGTGAAATAAATTTCAACCAGCGACCGACGACTTGATATCCCAAAATACCCCGTTTGGGGGAACAACGAATATAGGTTTACAGTCTAGTGTGGCAGCCTTGCCCTTGGTGAAGTTAGTCAAATGTTTTGGTCCGCCATTGAACAAATTTTCAATAGGTGAGACTTCATTAGTTTTATTTTGTTGTATTCTATTTGTGGAGAGCATTCACAGACTAGTAGTATTTGTGGAAGATATCCACTTGATGAATTTATTCGAATGGGGTGGAGGGTATCCACAGACCAGTATATATTATTGTGGATGATATGTATTTATTCATTTGTGTGGATTCCGTAATTTATTTTCGTTTGTATGGAGGGTGTCCACTTGAATGATTTTGACTGTCGTGTGGAGAGTTTCCATGGTTATTACTTTGTGACTGGAGGGTAACCTACGTCGACAAAGTATTGTGAATTGTTTTTTCGGTCAGCGTTCGCACCTATATCTCTATGTTCCGTTTGCCGCATTCGTATGTGGTTTGGCACGTCGCCTGTACACCGGTGTGAAATGATGCACGTACCTTTCTTTTGGCCGTAGCTGTTGTTATAATCGATGTAATAATTTCAGAAATCCAGCCTATATCTTCCGTATTGTGGAACAGGCAATGTTTTGTTTCGGCGTTTGGTAACTAGCTTATCTCCAAGCAGATACGGTGAGTTATGTGAAAAGATGCCGTACCTATATTTGTCTCGCCAGTTGGTTCAGTGATTACAATCGTTTTCTGCTCTCGCCAGTTGGTTCACTGCACTAGCTGACACCGTAGAGCATCTGTCTGGGGTGTCCATGTCAATTTTGAATATGATAATTAACTGTATTTATGTACTTGAGCGTTTTGGGGACCTGGTGTGTTATATTCCGTTTGTGCTGTTAGATGTTCCTGCTGCGCCTAGCGTTACGCTGATGATGTGCTGGTATGTACTTGGTTTTATTATATAGGTTGTTGCCGTTTATCATACATGCACGTGTGGTACCAAGAGTATTTTGAACGCTTTTTTTGCGGTGAGCGTGCGCCCGTGACACCGCGCGTTCAGAACAGCGGTCCAGCAACGCGGACGCACACCAAACGGACAAGCAAAACAAACAACATCAAGGGTATTACCTGCTTAACCTACAACATGTAAAAACCAAAATTATGTCACAAAGTTTGTTACCTACGGTCACTTGTTTGATTTGTGGCTTGTGTGTACGGTACTAGTATCTATTCTCAGCCATTGAATGATTTATCGTTTGTATGGAGGATATTCACAGCTAAGTGCTTTATTTATCGATTGTTATTACAAGCTTGCAATGCGGCCATTTTCAATAAGTTTTCATCGGATAACGTTGTTTTGAAATTTTGGACCAAGTAAGTTTTACATTTCAGTCTCCTTTGGGGAAAAAAGCTCGACGACGGGATTCCTAATTTGGCCCTCTACTTCGGTAGGCCCACCAACCGGGTGTTGGTGCTCGTCCTAGGACTGATCCTGGGTTAATTGCTGATCCCGTTTATTTACGGGATGGACATTTTTTAACCCTTGTCATGCTAAGCTGTACTTATATGTAATTGTGGTATTTCTCATGTAAAATTTGAACACTACTGGAAAGCCCATCGAATGGGGAAGTAAATTTGCAGCAGCAGCACAGAACAGGTTTAGTTTTACTGATCTGATGAAGTCATCATCTTTGGGAAGTTAAATTGTCAAAAAAATCGCCAGCAGGACAAGGGTTAAAGTTTATTTTTAAGTTGCATATTGCTGGTCCGCTAAGCGGTGTAATTATTGTTTAGAATGTCAGTTTTGAGAGAGACAACGTTAGTTTGAAACGTTTCTAAATTTTGATAATAGAAAGGGACAAAGTCATTTGATTTTTGGTTTGAGGTTTGTCATCTCAGGGTCGATCAGCCTTGGGGCGAATTTTGTAAACTATTCAGCTAAAAAGGGTAACTTTCTTTCGAATAGAGACCTGGAATGAAAATGGGATTGGACAGGGGTATGGGAAAGGACAGAGGTATGGGAAAGTATAGAGATGGGAAAGGATAGAGGTATGGGAAAGGATAAATCTATCAGAAAGGATAGAGGTATGGGAAAGGATAAATCTATCAGAAAGGATAGAGGTATGGGAAAGGATAAATCTATCAGAAAGGACAGAGGTATGGGAAAGTATAGAGATTGGAAAGGATAGAGGTATGGGAAAGTATAGAGATGGGAAAGGATAGAGGTATGGGAAAGTATAGAGATGGGAAAGGACAGAGGTATGGGAAAGTATAGAAATGGGAAAGGACAGAGGTATGGGGAAGTTTAGAGATTGGAAAGGACAGAGGTATGGGAAAGTTTAGAGATTGGAAAGGACAGAGGTATGGGAAATGATAAATTTATCGGAAAGGATAGAGGTATTGGGGGGGGGGGTGAAGGTTACCTATACAGGTATGTATACCATATCAGACAGCGATACGTACACGATAGGAGTTAGCGGAGATCAGGCTGGATATGGTACTATCAATATTGGAGATGTTAAATGATGTAAAATAAACTGGATCGACGCCACTATTATTTAACTCCAACATTTTAGTGGTAGTTGAGTACAAGACTATTATCACCATTTTTTGTGTCGTAGTTTATTGGATCTTTCTTCAAGAACGGAATAAATTGTCTTGTCTATCGACAGTGTGTAGTTTTATTTCTAAACAATCATGCTTCTTTATTTTTGAACGATGGTGAATAAAAATTGGTACTCCGGATAAAAAATACCCACAACCAATGAGAAGCCTGGATTTGATCACGTGTGTGTGCCACTTGTTGCGTCACTTCTGACGACTACACAAGACTGTGTCTACCGTGCCTCACGTTAAAAAGTTATAGAGCAGGCTATATCATCTACACAAGACTGAACGAAAACTAAAAGGCCAAACACGTGTTACATCCTAATCGGTCTACTGGACTTTTCAGTTTCGGTATTTTTAGTCAATCGTTCGCTTGCATCATAATGTTCATACATCATATGATTTGGCTTTAAACACAATTTGGCTTTAAACTAGTTGACTTTCCTCTTCCTGTTAGTGAGATACCGTTTCAAACTCTGGACACCTGTGAACCACCAGTATACATTCAGCAGATGGAAGCATGGCTGGAGGGACAGCAAAATCCAAATCAGGTATCCACAGCTGTCGAAAAGAAAAATGGCAAAAAACGGCAAAGATTTTTAAAATGATGTAAATGGTTTTACCAATCATTTCTAGTGATAATACAGACATTCTTCTAATACCTGATTTTGATGAAGTTTGTTTTAATTTTGAAATGTTCTTAAAAGCTCGTTCACGATTCCAAGTATGCATGCGCGGCAACAGGAATTATGGGTAATATAATGGGTCAAAGGTGAAGGCACCTGGGACATAAACAGAACTCGCCTGGATATTGTTATGCAAATTAAGACTATGGTCGAGACAAGAACTGTTTACAAGTCAGGGGCCTTAATCTTTGACATATTGGCCACAATTCGTCAATGGAATTATTGGATATATCCCCAGTAATGCATGTAACCTTACGGGAAAGTGGAGGGGAAAATGTATCATTATCTCAAGAATTAAAACTTCAAACCATACAGCCGTACCCTCAAATGATAACCTGCTCCGTCAGCTATCATCAAATACATTTCCAATACATTCTTTACAGCTAGTCCACTAATAGACCCCTATAATAATTAAAGCTAATTCCAGTTATGGCGGTCATGTTAGATTTATCAGGGCCATCTGGGGTGATGGCAGCAGAACGAGGCTGCAGTTGGGCATTCTATCATGTAGGCTGTATATTGCAGACACTAGTATGCCATCTTCGGGAGTGCATTTCACCCCTCTAAGGTGAAATACTAACTTTTTTCCTAGCTGCCAATCTTGACCGTGCCCAAAACAATATAACTGACCGTATATATATATATGAATTTCAAAGCGATGTTCACGTCTTTGTCTAGCTTTGCAGTATCAGGAATGTGTTTTGACGTTTCTCGTTTCTTTGTTCTACTTCTGATTATGACTGAATGTAGCTATAGGACTTGCCAAAGACTATAGATGCAGAATGCAGTGACTGATGATGATGACTACTAAAATTTTTTGCAGTTTAGTGCGTACCTCATTATGTCGTCCATCTTGGGTGGAATCACAAAGACAAAGTTGTACCAGTAGAAAGGGAGGGCAAGAACCCGGATGCACAGATTCCAGGTCAACGACCCTACCCAGAACTTCAGGTATCCCGGTGCATCACGGGAAACACCCAGTGTCTTCAGCATGAGCCTAAAAACGAGGGAGGTGTGTATGTGTAATGAGGTTATGTAACGTAACGTTACCTTCCTGAAATAGAGAGCCCACAAGTTTTGAAAATTTCAGGTGGTGGTTTGAATTGTGTTGAATTCACGACTTGCATACTTCCCATAATTCACAGCGCCAGGGTTATGGATATGGATGTTACCACCGTTGCCCAGGGTGCGAAACTTGGGTGAAACCAGCTAAAACCTTCAGTATGACGGTGGCAAAGCATATAAACTAATGAGTTGTCCGACAAATATAGTACTAGTATCATTAGAGCTGAGAATTTTACAAGTTTTGTGGTCAGAAGTATAAACTAGCCAGCACGTCACCACTGTAGAGGTTAGTTGCTTCCGCCCGATGACCTCATGGGTCACGATATCCGTAACCCTGGCGCTGTGAATTATGGGAAATGTGCAAGTCGTGACATGTTTGAAAATGTAATCTTACTTGAACCTGGTAGTTGGCGCTGTTAAATCCATCATCTGATGAAACACAATCGAATACGGGCCCGCACCGTGCGCCTAGAAGGAACGATGGTGAGAAATCAGATCTGAATAATATAAAGCTAGTTCACCTTTGTCCGCGGGGCAACTTATATCCGTTGTTTATAAAACTAAGTATTTAGGAATACCACGGTGGTTTCAAACTGCAATATTTTGAAAGTTTTACAATGTGAAACCACCTCTCTGTAAACTTGATATCTCTAAATGCCGTTTTTAAAATCAACGGAAAAACGGTATTTAGAGATATCAAGTCTACAGAGAGGTGGTTTCACATTGTAAAACTTTACCCTGCAGATAAAAGTTTTTCACCAAAGCCAAGTTTTCTTCTTTTACGTAGCCAACGTTTTAGTGACTGTGAATCACCTTCCTCGGGACAAATCTGAATGGTTTACTTAGCACATCAGCTAGGTGTCGCTTCTACAGTGTGACGAATACGGTCCCCAAACGTGACTAGGTTTATACCCCCCCCCCCACACACACACACCTGTTACTGTTCATGACTGGTACTTGCAACAGCGACACGTAGCTGCAGTGCAAATATGTATGCCAATATGCCCTGAGGAAGGGAGGAATGTAACCATCGACACATCGGATAGCTAAAACACGTGGGTGAGTTTAAAAAATTACCATCCCGTGACATACCAACGTAATGAAACTATTCACGCATACACGTACATCTAACAATAGCGTGCTTTGTCAAGCGATGGTAAGTCCATGCCGATGATGAAACTTACAAGTGACATAAGCTCTACAAAAATCACAATGACGTGATGCGAAACCATCGGAAAGGCCCCCAGGGCTGTATTTGGTCCGGTCAGTGGAACAATAACGCAGATCACCACTTCTGAAAAAAACAACAACAAGGGAAATCTTGTCAGCATTACCAATTTATCCGCAGTGCTATTGCCACCAGGGGCCCAGCTGGGGAGTTTACGGACTGTTTACAGTACTTATGGCGTGACCCTTATGTGGCCTCGTGGGACACCCTGCCACTTCTGCGTTATTTTGTAGCATGGTCAGGCCCCCGGATTTTTCTTAAATCGCAGTTAAAATCAACACTGGACCCGGCTACAAATAGGCTGTTTACGGTACTTTCGTGCGTGACCCATACGTAGCACCATGGGACACCCTGTCACTGCCGGGGTATATTGTGTCAAGGCCGGGCAGCAGGATATTTTTTAAACTCGCAATTAAAATCAACCCTGGGTCCGGGGCAAATACTGAAAGAGGCACCCCTGCTTGATCGTGAAAATACCAAGATACATCTATTGGGCACCCCTTCGGACACCGGTGCAAATTTTACAGTCAACTTGAACTCGTATCTGCACCAAGAGCTCTCCTCATAACGTCTTTGCTCATTCATACATATGGGAGATACGGATATAATGTTGGTCATTATCATCACTATTCAGTCTCTGCATATATAACGTTACATGCGGCACCGGCACAAAAAGAATACACTTACAAAGCGATTTTTCCACTATAGTTAAGGAGGCGTTTTGTAGGCTTTGTGGCCTTCCTTAACAGACTTTTTAACCTGTAGCTTTTTTTTTATTTATTTATTTTGCACAATCTTTAAAAAAGATAACATAAAACAAATTAAAGGATGGAAGTACATGCAGGGGGGGGGGGGGGAGAAAAAAGCCTAGTGGCTTGTACATAGTCTTCCTCCAAAATAACAAATAATAATACAATTTAACAACTCATAAGCTGAATAAAGATTGAATAGACGTGCAAAAATTGTACATTAGACAATAATGTAACCAAAAAATTATATCAATCAACAAAATGGAAAGAAATCATAATAGTTCAATAATTGATAGCTAAGGCAATATCATAACGGCGAAATGAAGCATCATCATCAACATATCATGTTTACCTGTCAGAAGATACCCCAAGTCGAAGGCAGACGTATGCCGCACCATACCAATGTCCTTGCTGCAAACAAAAAAGAATCAGTCATGGTAGGTATTTGTGGTAAGTGGCTTACAAGCCCTATATGTATTATTTTGTATGCTATAGATTACGGTGACCTACCTAATGCTACGGACCGACTACAAGGGGGCCCCTATGGGTTGTTAACGGGTTGTTTTCTGCACTTTCGGGCGTTTCCCCTCAGTGGCTCCGTGAGACACGTTGCGACTCCCGGGCTATTTTTGGGCACAGCCGGGCCCCGGGTTTAAAAATTTGCAGTTAAAATCATCATTGGACCCGGAACACACATAGAGATGCAGTGAGGAGCCATAAGACAGTTTACCGAGTATGCAATACATGTGCAAACAAACAAACAAACGAATAAAACAAGTGCTTTTAAAAAAAGCTGGCGTTTCGTCTACGTTTATGAGTGTGAACTGTCTTTTTCTTGAAGTAAAATCTGTTAGAAAAAGTCACTCAAGGGCTGTTGCGTCTATAAGAAAAATTGTTATTTTGGAAAGGAGTACTGTTTAATAGCTGGTCTTGGCTTACAACTTTATTTTAAATGTACAATAAGTTCATTATAAAATCTATCAATATACTCAGGTACTTATGTACACTTGAAAAAGCACCATCAGCACTGTGACAAGATTCTATCTAAATTGACTACCAAATGTCAAACAAATATCCAAACCAATTAACAGCTACCTCATCTCTATTATACTGGTTTCCGCATTTACAACATTTCTTCCTTGTTTTCCTGGATAATTTTGCTAATATTCATGAAAATTTCCATACTTTTGTGTCGAGCGGTGTGACTTTCCACATCCGTGTTGTCTGAAAACTTCTGAATGAAGTCGATACTGAACAATGAAGCATTTGCTACTGTAAGAAAGGATCGCTGTTTTTGATGGAGTTTCATGCAAACAACATCAAGAGCCTCTGTTTACATCATGAATAGTAGTTTAGTGGCGAGTGTTTTGTGAGAATCATCTTACCGCGCACAGGAGCCGCTGTACGGTTTTTTCCATTAGGCCATGTTGATTTGATTATATGGATGACATCCTCCAGGAACTCCAAAACTGATGCGAGCGAGCGAATAAAAAAAAAGTTTGGCCAAAAAAAAAAGTTGCCTTCAGTATGAAATCAAAGTGGCCAGGAAGGTTGAACATAGGACTAAACACACATAGTATGGTATACCAACAGTTAGGTGTAAGGACCAGTACATCATACGGGTGCAAAACATTTTTTTCTTCTTGGACCAATCCGAAAAAAAGCAGACCTGAAAAAAACAGAGGAACAGGTTTCGCCAATTACAAAATGGACACACTATGTCGGCAGCCATTTGGGGTCTAACCGGGGGGCCAAGAAGACAACAAGAGTGAAGTCAAGTAGAGTTTATAGTCAATTGCACCAAGTTTCTACAGTCAAAGGTACAGAGACAGTTAGCCTTTATTACATGGAGATGGGATTTTAAAATACAGTGGGAGTCCAATAATCCACCAGATTCCTTTGTAGCAAAATTGACCAATTACCATTGTTTTGAGTATTGCCAGTTCTCAAGTTTCCACAGACAATCAGGTCCAGGTTCATGTCCGGATCTGGAAATGATCGCCTGGACCTGAATTTTCTGTACTGGTACCTCCCCCAACCAACAATAGATTTTTTTTTTCTTTCTGTCCTTTCACATCTTATTCTTTGACTTTAGATTCATTTTGGCATTCTCTGACATTAGTTATCTGTTTTCTGATACTTTTTTTCAATCTACGGAATATTTGTGCTCATTTTACAGCTGTTTTGCACAATTTTTTGTGTGGTCGAAAACTTTTTTTTTTTTTGGAAATGGCCGAAAATTGGTGCGAGCGCGGATGTCATCCATATAATCAAATCAATGTGGCCTTACCATGAACAGAAAAATTCGAATGCCGGGTTTGGAATCTATGAAATCCTGTTCATAAGACAAAGGCCTTGCATACATGAAATGAATACTAAAATAAAATAAAAAATGATACATAAAAATATAATATCAATAAATAAATAGAATATTTATATATTATCTTCAATATTTAAAAAGAAAAAATCCACTCTCGGTTTCGAACCAGGGACTTTCGGATCCGAAGGCGTATGACTTTACCGATTGAACTAAGTTGTTACGTGTATTGTATATGAGTGTAGTCGATACTGAACATTTGCTACTGTAAGAAAGGATCGCTGTTTTTGATGGAGTTTCATGCAAACAACATCAAGAGCCTCTGTTTACATCATGAATAGTAGTTTAGTGGCGAGTGTTTTGCAAGAATCATCTTACCGCGCATAGGAGCCGCTGCACGGTATTTCCATTACCATGAACAGAAAAATTCGAATGCCGGGTTTGGAATCTATGAAGTCCTGTTCATAAGACAAAGGCCTTGCATATATAAAATGAATACTAGAATAAATAAAAAATGATATATACAAGTATAATATCAATAAATAAATAGAATATTTATATATTATATTCAATATTTAAAAAGAAAAAAATCCACTCTCGGTTTCGAACCAAGGACTTTCGGATCTGAAGGAGTATGACTTTACCGATTGAGCTAAGTTGTCACGTGTATTGTATATGAGTGTAGTCGATACTGAACATTTGCTACTGTAAGAAAGGATCGCTGTTTTTGATGGAGTTTCATGCAAACAACATCAAGAGCCTCTGTTTACATCATGAATAGTAGTTTAGTGGCGAGTGTTTTGCGAGAATCATCTTACCGCGCATAGGAGCCGCTGCACGGTATTTCCATTACCATGAACAGAAAAATTCGAATGCCGGGTTTGGAATCTATGAAGTCCTGTTCATAAGACAAAGGCCTTGCATATATAAAATGAATACTAGAATAAATAAAAAATGATATATACAAGTATAGTATCAATAAATAAATAGAATATTTATATATTATATTCAATATTTAAAAAGAAAAAAATCCACTCTCGGTTTCGAACCAAGGACTTTCGGATCTAAAGGAGTATGACTTTACCGATTGAGCTAAGTTGTCACGTGTCTTACATCTGAGTGTACATTATGCTTTAATCTCACTACATAGTATTATTTATGTCGATTTTCGGTCGCTTTCTTGATAAAATCCTTTTTTTTCTTGTGCAATCTTGTGGAATAGATGGTATATGGCCATTTTCCAGGATATTGAAGTCCGAAACCACAATGCAATGGTATTTCCGAACATACAGTTGTAGCAGTTGCATGCGGTCGTGTTGAACGAGGGTCTGCATGCTCTTTTACGTAAGGCGTAGGCAGCCAATTTTATTTCCCGTAATTCGTAGGGAAAACCATCTTATCTACGTAATTCGTAGCGAGGCGACCAAATTTAGCGTAATTGCCTTCCTTGATTTAGCGTAATACGTAGTGGGTTCTTTTAAATTCAGCGTAAATCGTTGTCGGAACTCCCCATGCAGACCCTCTTGAACCAAACCAAGCACCAAGCATCCATCATCGAAGCACCCACTGAAGGTAAAACCCAATACATTGCGTTTCGTCACCAGAGGGCGACGAAACGCAAAAAATACCTGATCAAGTCAAGGGACAGGTTCCCAAAGACACCGACGTAACAGGCCAGTATTCCGACTATTCCTGAGGTAACCCCAACCGCAGCACTGAAAATGTAAACAAACGCATCACTGTTACAATCTTGTATTTATATTTCACACTAGATAACCAGGATTAGTTTATGGGATTTGTTAATGATCACAAGGGTTAGTCCCACGGAGATTAGGTTTACTCAAAAAGAATAGATAAACAAGTATAGTTTACGGGGTTTAATCCAACAAAGATTTGTTTACCCACTTGTTTTTCAAAACGCGTAGCCAAGTATGATTGGTGGTCAATAAATTCGCAGCCTCACAAAAATATAAGATGCATAACTGTAATTTTGGAACAAAATTGTAAAGTATACAGAATTTAATGAATGTGTACCGAAATTCAAATCATCATGATCATGTTGCTTTGCAGTTAACATCCTGTAAAGTAAGGTGACTTGAGGACTAAGGAAAATTGTGGACACTTAAGCTGCGTCCTGAGCTGTGAAATTGCTCTACTGAAAATAAGATCTCCAATTTTTCTTCATGTTGAAGTACGAAAAGAATCCTCATCAAACAATTTGACAATGTCTTCGTAAACCTCATGGCGTGAGGAACCCGACCCACACAGCTTTCATCACAATTCATCCTTGTTTTTCTCACCACTTACCTACTGATTCTCAAAAGGACGTTGACTGAAAAGTAACGACCACAATAGTTTGAAATTTGGTGCATTTTGATAAAATGCTTCATACGATATATATTTTATTTGTGCTCAGAAATTCAAGTTGTATATCTTATTTCTTTATAAGGCTAAGAACACATTGGCAAACCCTTGTATCATTCAAAGTACTTACTTATATCGAACTTCGGTCTGCTTGTCTGTGTCCAAAGAGCGGTATGCTGATGACACCTGCCGCCCGGAACAGTAGAAAACCACAGCGAACACAGCGCCTCCACTGGTAAAGGCCAGAAAATGTGTCCAACTCAACAGAGGAGTTGTCAACATGTTGCAAACAGCACTCATTTTTCGGGGATGCGATGGTCTTGATCTTACAAAGGGTAAACGTATAGACGTCGGTGCTACGTAATGTTCGCGAATTACATGTGCCTCCTGTGACTAACACGGCCCTCGACTGACAAAATGTGAGCAAATTGTCACACGCATGTTTATTCATTTTGAGATTACGGCTTCTTTTGTTTCATCTGAAGAATTGGGTTACCTGATTGTCCCATTTTGAAACAGGTAACGTTAGTTTACGGCCATTCTTTTAAATTTTGCATTTTCGGGCGTGATCCTAGGCCTAAAGGTGGTATGTCACTGCACTCGGGGCACCGGTGGCCACACTGCCGGGTTCGTTCACTGTGGCACTGTTGTGTCATTTTGTTATAATCTAGATATTGGGTAGTACGTCAGAGTATGCCTTAGAAGAGAAAAAAATACACAAAACGTAAAAAAATACCTTCTTTATCTCCGAATTTCGTTGAGTAATATTTCGAACCTCGCAGTGCCGCACCGGTGCCCCAAGTGTAGTGAGATACTACATTAAATGGTCACGTATGATACTCTGTGGCTTCCAGGATATTTTGAGGGCACGGCCTGGCCTCCGTATTTTCTTAACTCTCACCTAATTTCATTTGAAATCATGAGGTCATGGGTTTGATCGACGACCAAGCTAGTCACTATAACTGTTTTTTTTTTAATCCCGACAATGGGAACTATTTATTTTATTTCGGTGACTGAGCACTGAAAATGCAGAAGCTTTTATTTTATTAGTCTAATTACTGTCAAACGTAGAATACTAGTATTGTTATAAGTTGTTAGTATGTCCATGTGTAATTCAATTTGTATCGTGCTTGTCAAGACTGCTACCCTTCGTAGTAGTAATGACTACGAGCTAGTTAGGAAGCCCTGGCTACATGTGTGTGCTGAACAGCAAAGTAATAGATAAATAAGATTTTGGTCATGTAAGTCTCTCAAATAGAACATCTTTGGTTAGAGTGGTATGGACCTTTGATCGCCGAGATGCAACATGTTTTTTTTTTCAAAAGCGCATGTTTTTCTTACGTCATCCGTTAATGGTGACGTCTCCTTCGGCAAAACTGTAATTCACCTCGGAGTTTCCAGGTAGCGCAAGAAGCACACCATTCAAACGACTCATGTCCCTATCTTGTCGATTGCTCTGTACAGGCGTTAAAGGTGTTGAAATGTTTGTTATAAACTGGAACGTATTGCTTCGTACTTTCACAATAGATGGCTTTAAACCTCCGTAAGTTTAATAAAACTTCGTAAGTATTGTGAAATATTGCGGCCAGAGACCTTCCTCGAGTCGTTCAGTGTAATATAACCAGCTGCTGCCACACCGCGTGACTGCGAAGCTGATGTGTTACGCCGAAGAGCGGTTATACCGGCTTTATAGATACAGGTACAGATACAGATGTGAGTGGATCAAAGTCTGGTATCCGGGTTTGCATCTCTAAGAGATGATAGTCACCTGTTATGTTATCCTTCTATAAAAATGTGGTAAAACTAACCAATGGATGAATTTAAGCAAAAAGACAAAAATATCTATAGCAAAGATTTATGGATCTTGTCTAAAAAGAGAATGATCTTTAAAGCAAACACTTATTTTATCTGTTCCGTTGCGAAAGACTCCGTTGCAGTCTTCGAACGTTGGTTCGCGATTTTCCGAATTCCCGTCCCGGGGCAAAACACCCTTCCTTGGCAAACTCCCTTCCTTGGCAAACTCCCTTTCCCGGCACAAGAGAACGTAGCCAATGTTTAAAATTGCGCCCCCCCCCCCCCCCCCCCCCCACCGCCCCCCCACCACCAATAAACTCTAGTGTTAGAAGACTGCAACGGAGTCTACATATTTTACCCCCAAACGCTGAGATTCAAATCTCTTAGAATTAAGAAGAAAACCAAAACAAAACCCGACGTAGTCGATGGGGCAAATCAGAAAATACCACAAGACGAAGGTTTTTTACGTGGGAAAAAATTTTCTACTTTTAGACAAAATGTAGCTTCGTTAAATCTTCGTTCAAACCCACAGATGTACGTTTGAAGGTTTGAGGTTTTGTCTCTAAGGAGCCAATTACTGCATGAACAGTAGGGCCTTCTAAGAGAATATGTTCCCCCGAACGCATACTCGCCCACATGGAATATCATTCACAGAATGTTTGGGGGATTTTATCTACCATTCATAACTTTTCAGAAAGTTCTGGTGTAGGCTTTTGGCAACTGTATTCGTGGCTTCTATATTGGTTGCACTTTTACAGCTATCCAACAAGTTTCACATCTGCAACTATAGTCATGGCTCCCTCCATGGTGTCAGTTCTACAAATATTACTATTGGGCTCCAACACAATATGTTTGACCATTTTGGTCCATCTAACCATCCTCAAAGAGAAAAAAACTCTGTGTTTTTTTTTCTCTCTGAAATCAGGAGAAAATTATCGAGCGCGCAGATGTTATCTAAAAATTTACTTGCCGTGACCTTAGTTATAGTGGTGAATTTGAGTTGTGCACGTCATAACTTGGTGAGGTTTGGAACTTGTTGATCGCACCAAACCTCACCAAACCAAACCAAAACCCTAAAGACACTATGAGTTCTGTCATTAATATAACTCGCACGTCTCAAAGAGATAAAGCGCTCGATTGCTTGGCATGATCACACTTTCTTGATCCCATTACACAACAGGGATAACTTTCGAACGTCTGGAGCCATCCAATTAACGATGAAACTGAGTAAAATCAATTCTTCTCTTCCTTCAAAGTTGATAATCTTAATTAGAACATAAATAATGTTAGAAACATTGTATTATTGTTACATTAGAAAAAAAATCTTAACTCTGGAACAAAAGTTTTCTTAGACAGAAAGTTTCTTGTCTTAAGTTTATTTCTACTTGTGAGAATAAACAAAAAGAGAGGGTGTTTTTGGTCTTGTTTTATTGTCATTGGGTGACTGTGCAATCGTGGTTTATATTAAGATTGTGCGTTTTCAATATTCACAATACGGTAAACGTGACTAGCATATAAAAATATCATATAACTGTGAAAACATAAAGAAGCAGACCGAAAACAACACCCCCATGAATTAGTAGCCCCTTCCACTGACCCTATGACCTGGCATGTCATGTCTGATACTCTCTATTGCTCTAGCCTGTGTTTACAGAATCTCTCGCTGGCTGGGGTTAATGACCCCTCCGGCGGCGGCAATACTATTGGGCCGGCCGCTAGGAGCGCGATTTTAGTCAGGCTACTGTTGCTCCAGCTATCTACTCTTTCCGGTGACACTATCTTTCACTCACTCGCTTCCAGACACTCTACTGATAGAGTTTGCAAGTAACTGCGTACATACGGATAAATACGAACACAACAGTAACTTATATTTACAGTGCAACATACACAGTACGGATGTTGAAAGGTGAAAATGAGCATTACATGTATAGAGCGCTGAAACTTGGCTTCTAGATCAAAGGAACACAGAAGATAGATTAAAGAACTTCATAGCCGGAGGTTATCGATCGAGACATGGAAATCAACTTTAGCTAGTAGACAAGAACGCTGTGAGACGTTCTTCCAGACTTTCATCTGCGTCTAATGTCGGCTGTAATCGCCTTTGATGGTATGTGGAGTGTTTCAAACGTGTGTTATCGGTAGACATTGCTGTGATGGCTCAAAGTCAATGACCAGTTCTTCGACAACATCAAAGCTCTCACACATTGGGAGCTCACAACTAGTGGTGCGTACCTAAAGCCCGGACTTGGAATCGGACCTAAAAATGTTAAGGTCCAAGTCCAAAACAAAACCTAAATGTCCGAAGCTAAGTCCGGACTTGCAAAGCCATATAAAAACTGCCATTGACAGTGAAATTTTCACTGGAAAAAGACCCAAAAAAACATTTCGTGTTTACACTGGTTGTATATAATTTGCATGTATTTTTCACAATGCATTTCAATCTATGCTAACATGCAATTTCATATGCCCCCCCTCAAAAAAGAAAACTTCCTAGCGCACATAATATGCAATGATGGGTTCAGGTCCGGACCTGAACCTGAACTGCTGGACCTGAAACCTGAATATGAGTTTAGGTACATATACGCACCACTTCTCACAACACTGATTACCTGGGTATGTCAAGAATGTTATATTTTAGGCAGCGTCTATGGCTGTCGTTCTGTCTGTCTGATGGTCAACAAAATAACTCAAGAACGGCTGAATGGATTGATTCCATAATTGGTGTGTTGGTGGGATGCGACGAACAGTGGAAATGGTTAGATCTTTAGGCCCTCAGCAGCTTTCCTTTGTACTGCAGCACAACTTCCGGTTTTGATATCTCGCGTTCTGAAGAAGCTATAGTCACAATGTTTGGGTAAACTGGATGTACGATGTACGTATGTATATGGTTGGTATGCTCAAGAAGAAGAGGCGTAAGTTTGGCCCCCTCTATTGGCTAGCGCTAATTTTGGGATTACAGAGGCATTTGTGTCATGCATTGCCGACGGGTATACCTCAAGAAAGAAAGAACGGATTTTCATAATTTTTTTTTTATATGGAGTTAGTATGTTCAATATGAATGAGAAATTATGAAAATATAGGGGGACATTCGCATAATTAATTGTAATATTCTCATTGTAGTTTTTTGGGTCGGACATAAGATCTGGATCGTAGCATTCAAGATAAAACACACGCACGGAACTTACTGTTGGGTGAGCAACAATGATGATAACTGTGATAATAGGTTTCTTGCGAATGCAACCTCGAGAGCTTATTGCAAATACATGCAACATATAGATAACAATCGTAGAGAGTACAAAAGTATGACATCTCCTGGCACATAAGGTTAATCTACCTAATACAAGAGTGTGTCGTATTAGATGAGAATGGGCTTTTAATTTTCCCATCATTGGAGGAACTTTTCCTTGATATATTTTTCTAGGTATATATACAAAAATGATAGAAATAATGCTACACTACGTAGTTATGTTTACTACATACTGAAGTATAGATGGACATAGTTTTGTTGGGTTTCACTTTGCGCTAGCACATAATGAGCTTTACACAAGTTGGCACGTGCTGGCCTTTTCTGGTAATATCGTACCTGGTAAACCCGTAACGATTACTATAGTAATAAATTTCAATACCATGCTACAAATATGAAATGCTTGCGAATGCATTTGCTTTTAGTCCGTATATATGTTTTTAATATATGTAAATGTCGGCGCAATTCAGCCACTGCTGCTATGCTGTACATCTGTAATAAAACTTGTCAAACTTGTCAATATGGCAAGTTCCGGACTTCCGTGGAGCCTCGAAAGGTCATAATTTTTCAGTGGAGAATCATCATCGGTCGGCTGCGGCGCAGGCGACTGTAAGTTTCTTCCAAGACCTTCTGTCGGCAGCTAGATGACGAATTTGCTTTTCGGTGATCTGGTCATTGTAATCTCCTAGGAGCTGTTGAATGTACTTTAAATAGAAGGTAGCTTGGCGTCCTCGTCTGCGTTTCCCATGCGTTGGTACATAGAGTGCATAGGTGTTGACAGGTTCATCCTCGGGCATGCACAGGATATTTCCCAGAAAGTTCAACTGCCTCGAGCGTACATTTTCAATCAACGGCTTTGTTTTGGTAAGTTCATAAATCCTGGAGTTCGGTACCCGGTTGGTCGAATGGAGAATAGACAAAGAGTAATGCTCGCGCAAGTATCATCCATAAAATCAAGTCAGTATGGCCTTATTTGGGGTATCTTATTACCTGGATGTCTAACCTTCGGCGACTTGCAAAGCAATTAGGATTTGATTGGCAGTGAATGATGATACTACAATCCCATTTGACACCCCAACAAAGTAATATAGGAAACATGGGAATACATAATCTATTGAAGCCAATATTAATCGTAAACAGTATGTCATGGTTATCACGCCTTAGGTATTCTTTTATTTGGTTTTGGCATTACACCATAAAATCGTAATCAAAACGGCCAATCCATCAACAGGGGATAGAAAAGACGCTATATATCTTAGCCATTTTGGATTTCCCGGGGTCACCGCCGGAGTCATGCACCTTGTTTTGGTGAGGAAGATATGCCAGGTTGAATTTTATTTATACTTACTTGCATCGATTCGTGATGCAACGAACGATTGATTGATTATACTTGACGAAATAGTCATAATTTTCGGTTTTTTTTTTTCGAAAAAACTTTATAATTAATAAAACGTGCAGAGATTTCCTTACTTAGTGAGAGGATACTGTACATACCTTTTTTGTCAAAACTGTACCTTATCGCTAGCGCTACGACCTGTATTTAGCTTGTTTGAGCACAAATGTACAATAAAGGTCATTCATTCATTCATGCAGAAATTTTCGCGGTGGTTTCATGTTCGCGATTTTCGCGTCGCTAATTCACCGCGAACTTCAAACCACCACGAACATTTTCAATGGTAGTAACAGACTACAGTGCACGATGCTACCGCGACCTTAAAACCACCGCGAAGTCCTTTTCACGCTACCGCGAAATTAAATCCCCGCGAACTTAAATGCATTTTAAATACAGTATATGCTTTTGCATATAAGCCAATATGCAAGATTGACTGTAGCATTAAAATATTAGTCTGACTAATGCTACGTCATTATTTGGAGAAAGGGTCCCCTCCGAACAGTTTTCTGCATGTTTGAGCCTAGTCCCCTTCGTGGTCCGTGGTTGTCTTACCTGTGTCTACCGGACTATTTTGGGGCACGGCCGGACCCCACGATTTTTTAAAACTCGCAGTTAGAATAGACGCCGTGTCCTACCCGTGAAAATACCAACAGGTACCCCCGGCGTCTGGCAGTTACCCTGGGGGCCAGCCGGGATCGGGAAGCTAGGACAGTTTATTCTATGGCTCAAGACAGCCAGCCCGCCGATCTCCTATTAGCGCTCCCGGGAGTTTGAGCCCAAGGAGGTCCACCTGCTCCTTCGGGCTTAAATTCTCCGGATCGCTAATGTGAAATAGGCGGGCTGACTGCCTTGCGTCCCCGAACAAAACTCGACAGCTACCTGATTCTGTCTGGTACCCAGGGTATCCGGTAGTCCACCGGGAAAATTTTATGCTTCGGTGCCCGATCAAATGGGACCGTGGCTTGAAGCTAGCTCCAACGTAGTAGTAGCCCTTCCGCACCGCACATGTAAATGTCAATGAAATCAACAAAATTCCACAATTCTAAACATCAAATATCAGCCTTTATATGTACAAAGTCTCTGACGCACGCTCCTCATAAAAAAATTCTTTCACGCCTTTGTACTTTAATGACCCATTCACATATCGCACAATATGTATGTAATGAGCAGCTGATTGGTAATTTCTAACAATTCACCGTGGGACATTTTTAAATGATTCTTTTTACACAGGACCGTCAGTATTGTTGTCATGTCACAGCGTGTTTTGTCGTTGCCCAGGGCATCATAGGATACCAACTCGTGGAGAACCACACACTACTCGGCCTTATCCTCCATGAGTTAGGCCACAGCAAGTAAATTCTATGCATGACATCACAAAATCAGAAACCATTCTGAATTTTTTCAAACGAACCTTAAAACCCTTACCTCTGACCCCCTGATCAAAACAAGCAATGGCCTAGTATTTTGTTTTCAAATGAGCTTGATTGTAAAGTGTGTTTATGTTATGTTTATTCTATATGATTATTGTTGTAATGAGTTCTGTAATAAATTAATTTTGAATGAGTATTGTTTGACATATTTTCATCGATCTGATAATCATAATAACCCCTATGATTATTCACGCTTCATGAATTGTTAAGTTTTAATTGTTCCAAGGATCCCTTGGAAATCAGTTATTGATAACTGAAGGAAACACGATGCAAAGTTTATTTTTTAAAAATTACGAAGACTCCAAAATGAAAGAAAAAAAAGCAAGATGGGGTCTAAGAAAAACAAGATATCTAGATTTTCCAACCAGACACCATAAACGTTGTAATAAGAATTTAAGGCACCATGACAAAACATGGCATTACTATGGCGAAAAAAAGTCTTTTATTTCTGTATTCAAGAACTGTACAAAGTGACCACTAATGTGGTAGACTGATATCAGATGTATTTGTATCTATCTAGCCAGTATAACCGCTATTCGGCGTAACACACCATCTGGTATCATTTACAAAGTTGACAACTACAGTTATGGCTACCACGGCCGTGCCACTTGGACTATCGATATATATATATAGTTGCACTTCCACGAAATATATATATAGTTGCACTTATTAGCGCAGTCCTCCGTAAAATACAGATGTGTCACAATATGGAACAGCCTTTAGACAAATATGAAAAAACTTAGTCTTTTCTTATAGTATAAGTGCCATGAAAACCCATCTCATAAACCACCCTAGTCTTTTATAGTAGTATTATCTTATCTTAATCTATGTCACTATTGTTATTTGATTATATTTTTATGTTTTATTATAACATACGTGTGAGTTACTCTTCTTTGTTATTTATTGATTTCGTTGATCATATAATTCTGATTAGTATAGAGGGGGAGGGCATAGCACAAACTGTTAAAGGTTTTCCCCTCCTCCTGCACCTGTTTTTATACATCATTTTCTGTATTTCGTATGTATTGTGTTGTTGTGTAATTAAATAGATAAAACAAACAAATATTTCTACAACTTAATTTGCATGGTTAAATGTCCCTCGCTACTGCCACTTCAACAATTACGTACAGTCATGGCTACCACACTCATGCCAACTTTATCATCTAGATATATTTAAATTTCACTTAGAATAAGCACTATGATCATGACTACATATACCTCACTAGTGTCACTCCTACAAGTACAATCAAGGCTTCCAAACAATGTATTTTCTCATTTTGATACTTTCTCGTCGTGTTCCAAATCTAACGAGGAAAAAAAATCTTCTCTTCTTCAAAACCAGGGGAAAATTAGTGTGCAAACTGATGTCATTCATTGAAATTTATTTTTAGTGGCCTTATACATCATACAGTAAGGACATGCATATGGTACATGTGTATGTGAAAGGATAGCTATGGGGCAATATTCTTCTTATAGTACCCGTTCTTTCCTTTTATATTCTGGCTCTCGGCTTAGCTGGAAAATATCAAAGTGAATTAACATCTATAGTCGAGAAACGATATGAACCTTTCATCTACTTTATCTTCGTATTCATGTATTTGTGTCTCATTCATAGACATGCTTCTGTATCAAACATCAGTGTCGTCTTAGCTGGAGGCTTCAAAATGGCGTCACACGTTGGTAATTGGAACGGTCGGTTCGTTTTAAACTGAAGGATAAGAAAAAAACGCAATTTGATATCTTACTTCGGGGATAAGATCCAATGAAAAAAAACGCAATTTGATATCTTACTTCGGGGCTCAGTCGTGTTTAAAGAATCGCTAGTCGTCTTCTTTTGTATACTTTTCACTGAAACACCATCAAAGCACATGAAAGTAATGGTGTACTATTACACCGAGTTTTCAGTGAAGCAAATCAGCCTGCAAGCCGTTCCATAGTCAGATCACTTGTATGGCCATTGGCAATCAGTTAGCATCTAAGCTTGGCCCTCTCTCCCAGAGGCGAAACTTTACATCTCTGTCCCTTTTTTACTTCCAAAGCTATTGCTACAATGATCTTATACTAGTAACTTGTCCCTCCGGTGAGAGCCTTTCAGCGCAACACTAGGTTTTCTTCAAACGCACATCGCTAACTGCCGTTTTTTTAGTCCTTCTACAGCAACAGTTTCTTTCCCCGGACAGCCAAATTATGGAACTCTCTCGACGACAACTGTTTCCCTCCTGTCTACAACTTATCAGCCTTCAAACAAATGTCCCCCGCTGTTTCCGTGTCCAATCATTTCCAACTTCTTAGTTCATTACATTGAATTGGTTACCTTGCCTTGAACAATCTCGCTAAAGAAAAAAAAACACTTTAACTGAGCTGCAGTGGGACAATAGATGGATCTATACATATAAGTTGCCTTTACAAATTATAGATCCTCGAAAACCCAAAGAACGCATCAATAACATTGCCTTCGGCGACAACAAGACATTAGTTTAATATTACGACACAGCGTTTGCCATCTGTAAAAAAACGTTTGGACATAAAGTTTAAAACTTGAGAATTATCTTAGAAGAAAATAGAATGACATCTGCACTGCCTAAAATGTTTTTTTCTTGTTTATCTTGTTTTTCTTCCTCACAGAAATTTTATCTTCCAGGAAGAGAATTATTCTGTCCCCAAGAAATCTTAGAAAAACGTGCTTATTAATGGGGCAAGCTTTCAAATTAAATGTTAGCTTGAAATCTTGAGAGATTTTTGAGATTAATATTCTTACACCAAGAATACTTTTCTTACATCAAGAGCAGAAATTCTTGTATTTCTTAAGGGTCATAAAAAAAGCAAGCATTTCTAGATTTTTTTTTCTTGCATCATAAGAAAATACGATATTTTGTTTAAAGTTTAAAAAGATTCTTAGGTGTGAAAAAAATTCTTCACCAAAGAATTTGCTTTACTCAAATTGTCGACTGTCTAACTCTAGTCGAGGATTCAGCTCCTGGACTGATTCTGAAACTAAATCGCTATGTACATTTCGTTTCTCAATGTTCACATTACAGTTCCAAAAGAAACAAACTTGTCCTTAAAATCTGCAAAATTTTCCCAAGCTTTTATCACCTTACCGACAAACAAAAATCAATCTTCTTGCTTCTGTCGTCCAACCCCTTAATATATGAAAATGTTGAACAATTCATCTCCCACTGCATACGGAAAAGAATTCAAACCAATCAAATAGCTTATTAAGTAGAAATAGATTTAGATTAGTCGTTATTCCCTTTTGATTTATCTATGATTAGCCCTCGGGTATGAATTTGCAATAAAGATTATTAATATCAGAGCACATGCATATGGCAGTGATGATGGAAAGTGAAAAGTGGTATCGCTCCAGTTCAGCTCACTAAAGAGTTATTCTTTCACCAGTCGCGACAGAAAATATATACACTATGTTCAATGTTAACAGGTTTATTCCTCCAGGCCCTGTCTTCTTTATCGAAGAATCGTGAGTCTTCTTCCGTGGTGACCCAGCCTCTGTCTCTGGAGCACCACCAAAGCACGTGAAAATGACGGTCCTCAATTACAGAGAACATGCAGCGGTGCCAGTCAGTCTGGTTGCAGGTTTGGTTCATGGCCAGATCACTCCAAACGAGATCCACCGGGACAAGATTTAGAAAGTTTAACGTCCTCCTTCTCGAAACTACTTCTCAAGGGTACGCTAAAACAACGCCATGGCGTTGCGTTGGAATAATCATAATCTTTATGGCAAATTCATGCCCGAGGGCTAATTGCAGACAAAGTAAAGCAGTGGTACACATAATTGGATACTTTACAGAGAAGGAAAATGAGAACTACAGATAAATCAAAAGAGAAATAACATCTAATCTAAATCTATTTCTACTTAAGCTATTTGATTGGTTTGAATTCTTTTCCGTATGCAGTGGGAGATGAATTGTCCAACATTTTCATATATAAAGGGGTTGGACTACTTAAGTAAGACGATTGTTTTTTGTTGGTCGGTAAGGTGAGAAAAGCTTGGGAAAGATTTGTTGATTTTAAGGAAAAGATATAGTACAATATAGTATAGGTTAAGGATGTGGCCCAGAACCCAGATTCGAATCCCTTGACATGCTACCGACGTTGTGCCCATGGCCCTATACACGACTTTCCTCTCTTCACTCAGTGAAAATGAGTACTTAACTGTGGTTAGGGACATCCTTGGGTAGGATGTTACATGGAGGTCTCATTATTGAAGAGAACAACATATTAAGCATGTTGAAAAACTCACCGCACTAATCTAAAAGAGAAGGGGTCCTTCATAGTGTAAGCTGATCAAATAAATCTGTCCGGATATGCATCTTGTACTCTTCAGCATACGTACAAAACTGGTGCGGTATACCAAAAGGTTGTTTACCTACTCCCCTAGCAGAGGTTCGGCTCCGGGTGTTTTTGACGTCTTAATTTTTGCGATTTTATTTTGCACCGATTTGTTTACGGCCGTGAGGCATATAAAAACGGTACAAAATAGAAAACCCGATAAAACGAACAAAAACTCTTCAAAAACACCCGTAGCCGAACCTCCTCTTGGAGAGTAGGTTCAATGGGGATGCAGACAAAACAAAACAAAACAAACAAACAAAAATAACTTGTCACTATAATTTTCCATTGGCATCAGTTAATGAGTTCTGACGTACGCAAGTTTTTGTTTAAGCTCCCCAATGACCCGATATCTACGGGGACAGCTGTCGTCAACCAAGCCTCAGCAAAATGGATGGGTCTAAGCTTATCGCTTTTGACAACTCACCGATATCTTAGATCGCTTCCGAGGCATATTGGAAAGATGCAAGCCTCTGAGCCTTCCCGTGATCGAGACAAAAGATACTGGTTGAAGTCGGTGAAAATTCGATGAAAATAAATCCTTTCTTTCAAGACGTTGCAGTACCGTATGAGTGCATAGCCCTTCTATGGTAAGGCCTTAAGGCTTGAAAAAAATGTGTATCCCCTTAGTGTCACTGGCGAAAGATAACGTACGTTACCTGAAACGTCTGACCGTTTCCAAAATCATATCCAGTTGCTTGAGTAACTGCTATTTGGCATGTCTTATTACCTAAATGTCTAACCTTCATCGACGTAACTGAGTACCTGTTACCTTGCGTAAACGTGACGACGTCGTAATGCAATATACATGTAGTTAAACTTTCATAAAACTCGTACGTAGAGAGATATTGTAAGGAGTTTCTTTTTTTAATGTAGGCAACATAGAACCCATTACAAACCCGAAATGAAATATTGTCAAAACGCTTCAGGACTAATTGACAAATTAGAAGACTGTGCAAATCTGAATAACAGCACGTGCGTTTTGAATCATTACCATGACGGTACAAAGAAATTGCATCTACATTTTGTGAATGTCTTATCAATGTCTCGTGCGTCATACGCATTTTCATAGGTGAAAAAATACGATACCCTCAAGGTTCATGGTAGTGAGTCAATTATCCCCTGTTATTTCAGTAGGGCGAGATAATACCTTTTGATGCTGTTCTAATACAAACGAGGGCTTTCGTTCAATTTCTAATCCACAGATATCCTACACCGCAAACACCGCTATTTCGAACAAGGAATTCGAGAGGCAACATGTGATAGAACAAGGAATTAGAGAGTCAACATGTAATAGACTAAGGAAAGACATGTGATTGGATAGGAGCTAATCAACTTATACAGAACTTCTATACAACTTAGATTGCATTGAACCATCTTAGAATTGTCACCACAATTCAAAGTTTTTTTGTCTGAAATGTCTGACTTTCCGAATTTCCAAATTGTTCCCTGGCATATCTTATATGCCCATTCAAACATTCGAGTACGCATGCGTGGGTGACAGGAATTCTGGGAATTATGTCAAAGGTGAAATCCCCTGGCTGTCAACATTCCGCCATTTTGTAGGGACCATTACCGCTCGGACTCAAATCGAAAAAAAAAGTCGAGACGAGAATGTTTACATCTCAGGAGCATTCACCTTTGACATATTACCCAGAATCCTTTCCCTGTACCCGCGCATGCGTACTCGAATGTGCGAAAGGGCTTATCACCTGGAGGTCTCACTTTCATCGACGTGTTGAAAGGAATTAGTGAATAGATGTAAAATAGATACGATGATCAAAATGTTAAGACTTTGAATACGTTACCAAAGAGATATTATATCATAAGCTACCCTATGACGTCCTTAAACTCAGATAAGGTAATCTAATGCCGAAGGGATACATCTATTATCTTGACAAGTTCTCTCCGGTGTATATCTGATGCATTTTGCAATCAAATATCTAGACAGGCAAAAAGAATGTATACCATCATTTAAGTGCGTATTTTATTGGCGTGCAAAAGCATCGGGGGACGATATTTACTTCTCTAAGGCAATCATTCCACTGTGGCCTCGTTACGACTGAATTACGACCGCAGATTTTGCAGAGCGGTGAGCGAATTTCAATGATAAAATAATGAATCTTTTGATACTTTGTGTTTCCTTATGTTTTCAGTCATACGTTAACATTTTGCATGACTTTCCAATTAAAAAGTCGAGGATTAAAACAAAATCTACTAAAACAAAATGTTTTAAAACAAAATCTAGGCAAGGTAGCCGTCTTATTTGAACCGGGGCCTGAAGCTAAGGGCACAACCCGACGTACGTGCAACTGCGTGGTGTCTACGTGCCAAAACGTGGGCAAACTTTTGGGATGCGTAAGTGGTAAGTACCGCCCCCGTACGAAATCGTACGGAATCCAATGAATTTCGGAGCACACAGACACGCCGTAGTACTATAAGTGCATGCGGAACTTTCTCTGCCATCGGGTTGCGAATTTGCCCCCCTGTACGAACCGGTACGGGCGACGCGCGTGCCCCTTACTGCTTACAGCGTGTGAGACACCGTACATACACAGCACGTGTAAATAGGGACTGCATACGGTAGCGTGGCAATCGCACAAAATCGCACGCGCAACTCACTTACCATTTACGCAACTAACGAACAATGAACGCAACCGGCTCACGGCCAGACGTGGCGTGCAGACCACATACTTAAACATTGCGCAATCGTGCGTACACTCTCCCTGCTCTTGCCATTCCTTCCCCACTTTTTCAGAAAAACGTGGTTCACCCAAAAAAACTTACGGACAAAAAGCAGTACGGCGAGCGGATATTAACTTGAATTGAATTTAATTTTGTCTTGAATATGGTTTTGTATGTGCGGTTTATGTATGACATAGTTATATATCTATTGTACTCCATGAACCAATTGCAGTTGCCAAACTTTAAAGCTTCTTTTGAGTTTGGAAATTTTGGCTACACAATTTGAACTTGAGTAGCTCTAAACTTCTGAGTGAGCCAAAGCTAAAATAGATATCTTAATGAAATCTAAGTTGCTATGAACGTGAACTTTCGTGAGGAAAATATTCCAAACGGTTCCTGGTAGGATACAATACCTCTCTGAAATCTAAGGTTAGCTGGCCTACTGACATCTGACTGACAGCCATTTTTGAAATGATCCGGGTTTTACGGCACGAGCACGAACTAGGGGAATAATTCTATTCAGCTTCACGGAACTTGAATCGTTGCCACTAGCTGAATTACTTTTCATATAACATTTATTGAGCTTTATATCTTGAACGTGATTCCAAGTCATTCAGTTTCTTATCTTGAGCTTGATTCAAATTCAAGTGGAAGATCTTGATCATGGTGGTGCCCTTCTTTTCGATCGAATGACATGAACTTTGCAGCCAATTTTCTCTCCAGCTGCTCTTATAGATATTTTTATCATTCCTAATATCTTCTTCTTAAGAACCCTCCAACTACCATTAAGGTCTCGACTGTGGGGGATATCGACTATCTTCTAAACTCGTGTAGGAAAGTTCTTTTAGACACAACCAAGGAAGTGCTCACATCCAACTTTTCGATGTCTATCAGACACCATTATCAGGGTTAGAATGTCTGGATGCACTTTTCGCTGCTACTTATAGCCGATGTAGGTGGCGCTGCAGCAACGAGAATGCCGTCCAAAACGTGGCATAGTTTGTATCTCCCCTCATCATGTTCATGACTCTAGCTGACTTCTTGATCCAAACTGCCATATTTTTTAAGCGAGTTCGCCTATTTTCCTCTTTCTATATATTTACCAACGTGATGAAATTTACGGATATATTCTAAACTGTTTCGAATTGTACATTTCAAGTGACCATGCGTAGCTACAGGGATTGTCGTTAATTGTCAAAGATAGAGATACCTTCCTTACAAAAAGTTCTCATCTCCACCATTGTCTCAATTTGTATAACAATGTCAAAACTTGCTTTGTTGATGTCTCATGGGCCTTTACCTTTGACATTTTACCCACAATTCCTGTCTCTGCGCATGCGTATTCAGAACCATGAACATATGCGTTTCTTACAAAGGTTAGAAGATCTTAAGGCGACCAATATTAAGGTGAAGATGTCAATCTATATCAAGTACCTAGATCATCACTTTGGTATGTGCTGCCGTATAAAGTATTCCTCGGGGGAAGACACAGTATAAATGACTGCTGTTGTTGGTTGTTGCAACGGTATGCAACCCCTGTACTGCTAAGTGGCAAGTAGCCAACCAACCAACCAACCAACCAACCAACCAACCAACCAACCAACCCACCAACCAACCAACCAACCAACCAACCAACCAACCAACCAACCAAACAAACAAACAAACAACCAAACAACCAAACAATCAACCAGCTAAACAGAAAAACAAACAAACAAACAAACAACATCAGCAAGGCAACCAAACAACCAAACACGATAACTAAATCCACACTATGCTATATTTTCGTTCTTCCCAACTAGTTTGTTTGTTACTTACAAAAGTCGCTGATTTCTGAATCAGTCAATAAATAAACAAATTAATATGTTTTTTTCTCAAAACCTTATTGACGTATAAGTTGGCCACCTCATATCGCATGCCGTCACAAAACCCACACTGTCGTATCAACGTAGTGGTTAATGTGCTCGAACATTAATTGCCCAGATTAGATCACGCGAATGTCAACGCGATCATATGTAACTGACAAATATCCGTTGAAGCCCTAGTGCATGTCAATCGAATATATTTCAAATGGACATCAAAGGATCCCAAAAGGGAATGTTATTGCCAATTGTCCCATCTGTTTCAGTCAGTGGAGGTCATTGAATGTGAAAAGAGAGTTCCAACCAACCTAACAACCAACCAACCAACCAACCGACCAATCAACCGACCAACCTACCAACGAAACAACCAGCCAACCAACCAACCAACCAACCTACCAATTGAAATACAAACAAATACATATACAAACAAACAAACCTACCAGCAAACCTAGCAGTAAACACAACGACATCATTTTCGCTATCAACATCAACTTTTGAAGGACCACAGGCACAGTCCAACGGCGAAGATGGTAAAATCCACTTACATTAGAGTTATTTAACAACATGCAAGTAGAGTATCTGCCAACCAACCAACCAATAACCAAAAACAAACACACGAAAATATAAACAAGCAAATTAAACTTACAAAACGATCAACCAACGAAAGCCAAACAAGCAACTAAACAATTCAATTCCACCTGCACGAAAATAAAATTCCTACTATTCTATCTTTTAGTTCTTCTAATTTGTTTGATAGTTTCTCCCTTAGAAAGTCACTGACTTCTAAGTAGGTCACTAAGCAATGTTTTCATAAAAGACAATTACATTTAAGTGGGGAACGCATCACGCCTGAAAACACATTGTCGCAACAGCTCGGTCCTTAATTGCACGTTAGATTGTCTATATTATACCTCATGTCATACAATCGTGACTTAGTTCTTCCTTCCTTATAATTTCGACGTCAATGCGATCATATATTACCGGCGCAAAATTGTCTTTGAAGCTCTAGTGCACATCAATCAAATACTTGCAAACATGACACTAAACCCTAGATGTATATTAGAAAGTTGTTGTTAATTATATCAATAGGTCTCGGTTATTGTAGGTCATTGAGTATGAAACGAGAATAATGTGAACTATTGATATACGTGATACAACTAGTGTTCCTCCCGACTAAACAACCAACTAGCCGAATATTAATGACCGAATTTGAAAAAAAAACCTTGGCCAACAAACAAACAAACAAAAAGACAAACAGCCAATCGAACCAACTAACCAACCAACCGACTGACCTACCTATCAACAACCCAACCAAACACCAATGATTTTAGACATCTTAAATTGTCAAAACTCAACACCATCATTCTCGATAGCAACATCAACAAAATTATCAAAGGACCACATACCACTGGCAGTGTCACTGGCGAAGTAAAATTTCATTTATGTTGGAGTTATTCAACAACATACAAAGTTCATCTCAGCTGCTAAACAGGCATTGTAACTAGAGACCAGCCGACTAAACCAACCAATAAACCATCCAGTCAGTCAAACAAACAAACAAACAAACAAACATGACGACAAAATCCACACTATTCTATCTTTTTGTCCTTGCAAGCAAGTTTGTTTCTCAACAAGTCAACAACCGAGTTTTGTTTCTTTGTTTTGCTTGTTTGCCAAAATGTCACTGACCTCTAAGTGTGTCACAAGAAATCGCAGCATATTGGTTCTTAATGTGCTGACCTATATTAGATTGCCATATGTCAACGCGATTATATTCTACTGGCAAATAACCTTTGAAGTTCCTGACTACACGCAAGCACAATATTTGTAATCATGGACGACAAAGGCGTCCATAATTGGTGGTTGTCTATTCGATGGACACTTCACTAAATGCATGATTACATAGTTTATTGCAAGTTCTTTCCCGAGGGCTAATTGCAATTTGGCATGAAAAGGGACAATCGAACAGTGTAGAACAGTGTAAAATATGTCTACATTTACAATATAGTCTAAAAGCTAACTCTAAACTGTAACTTGTTGGGTTCAAATCTAATTCTTTTGCTGACAGTGGAAGACGAACGATCCCACCTTTTCTATAGTAGGTAGGTTCTGTAATGTTAGGAATCCACTACAATTTAATTTTCTTTTACTCTTTGCAACAATTTTCTACCATTATTTGCAATATAATTCTGTTGAAACAAAATAACATTGGCTTGTAACGGATGTCTATCATCGGTCACAAACGTAGCCGTTACAAGCGTAGCCAATTATTACACGTACAGAAATATCAAGGTCTAAAGAAAGTATAGCTAATTCTGCTCTAGATAGTAAGTTGCTACAATTTCTGGAAACTCCTAGCATATTTTTTACAAAAGCGTTGATTCCAAATTTCAATTGAAGAGCTGCCATTTATGGTCTCTGTGCCCCAAATTATAAATAAGTGGATCACTGTATCGCGTCTAATTACACATTGTCGTAACAGCTTGGTCCATAATTGCCCATTACATTACACTATATTGCACGTTATGTCATACAATCGTGAGTTAGTTCTTCCTTACTTTTAATTTCGACGTCATCGCGATCATATCTTACTGGCTAATTGTCTTTGAAGCCTTGGTACATGTCAATCCAATATTTGCGAACGTGGACATCACAGGCGTTCATAATTGGTGGTGGCATATTCATTGGACGCTAAACCCTAAATATATTTTGGAACGTTGTTAATTATATCCAGTGGTCTAAGTCAGTGTAGGTCATTGAGTATGGAATGGGAACAATGAACCTCTGAGATACAGGATGTAACTGGTGTTGCAACTAACAAGCCAACAGACCGGCAGACCGACCAACTAACCGAGCAACCAAACAACCTACCAAACACTCAGCCAGTCAGTCGACCAACCAACCAACTAACCAACCAAACAATCAACCAACCAACCAACCAACCAACCAACTAACCAACCAATAGTGGTGCCACTCTTACAACTATCCAACAAGTTTCACTACTACAACTACAATCATGGCTATTTCGCGCGCTAGTGTCGATCACTTCTATAAATAATCATCATTAAGCTACACCACAAGATATTGTTTTCAATTTTGGTACTTTCTTGTCATGTTGATGACCATCTCCGAAGAAAATTTAAAAAAAAAACTGTTTTTTATTCTGAAATCAGGCGAAAATTGTTGAGTACGCCGATGTCATCCATAAATTTGTGACCTAATCTTACATTTAGTACCTTTAACACCTAAAGTGCAGCCTTTTTTGGAATTATAGCTAATGGGAGAGATCACTTAAGCGCGCTGCGTTCGTAAACAGTGGATTTGTGTTTCGTTTATTGACCGAGTTAGATGTCAATGACCCCCAAAGAAATGGGGAATGGCAGGAAGTTCCACATCGATGTTGCTCTATTTCTCTCTTCTACCTAAATGTTCATTTCAAGGAGTTTGTCTTTGGTCTGTCTAGTAACTTGAAATAAAATCCAGAAGCAAAGCGAGTACATGATATGACATGTATGTAAAGTGTGCTGTTTCTTAACAGAAGACAATTTACTGCTGAGACGTCGACGGACATATTGGGTAATGACAATTCTTCTGAAAGTAGTCATAGCGTCAATAACAATCTAGTGTTCACGGGTTTCCACTGCGATATAGATTACATGAATTACCGATGGAGGAACCGTAGGCACTGAGTAAAAAAAGCTAGGTGATTGCAAATGTGGCATTATGACTTGAAGTAATTTCTAGGTGCGTTTGAAAATTATATCTACCCGCGTGCTTTATACTCGATAAACAAGTTGGTTGGTGTTCATAAAATAGCTGCTTTGACCAAGATTACTTCTGGAACTAGAAGCCGAGAGCTTCATTCTGGCTGTGTCCTCATGCGGCCATGTACGCTACAGGAAAGGGTTGCAGTCCCTATGATCTAGGACGGGACATTAAGCCGTGGTCCACTGTTCATTGTGCCTGTCGAAAAGAGCTAGGGGAATTTCCCCAGTACAATCAACCCATACAAAATTGTGCATTGCGTCTGCCCTCTCTGTCACGACTTTGAGACATCAAATATTTACATACATGTCAATTAAAAACGGCCATGCAATTGATATATATACACAATGCACAAAAGTCAATGGAAAGGCCAATATCGTTTTTTTACGTATGGATGAACACCATTTTTAAACGGATGAAGATATTGATGCGCTAGGATACACGGGGTGATCAATAAGTCCTCGGCCTCACCCAGAAATGATAAGCAAAACTCTAAGCATAGATGTCAAGTATAAAGTCTTATATGAATGTGTACCAAAATTCAAATTAGTGTGATCACTACTTTGCAGGTGACACCCAGTAACGTTAGGTAAGGGAGAAGGACAAAACACGTGAACAATTGAGCTGTGACCTGAGGTGTGAGGGTCAACTTACGTTGTTGGAAGTCAGACACCCACTTCTTTCTGCTTGAAATAGGAAGAGAATCATTATGAAGCATTTTTGTTAATGACTAAGAATTTACGACATGGGGAACTCGACCCACACATGCCTGATCACAATTCGCCTTTGTTTTTCTCGCCACTTACCTTATAATTAGAAAAAAAACGAATGCCTGGAAAGTAAAAGAGGATATTGACAAAAGGCTTCATACTATGATGTTGTGCTTCGAGATCTGAGTTGTGCTTATTATTTCTGGGTGAGGCCGAGGACTTATTGATCACCCCTCGTATCATCCATATACTCCAATAAACATGGCCTAGTTGTTCAGTGAAAGCTCTGACGCACATTGCTTCGTGGATTCAATCAGAAGAAAACTACTTCAAAAGCGGCAAGGCCCAAGTGCTGTTACGATTCAAAACTTTATAGTTGAAATGATGAATTTCATCTCATTCAGTCATTCGCACGAAAACACAAAATGCATGGAGCGAAGTTGAATAATATCAACCAATGTGTAAAGGCTAACTCTACTAGGCCGATACAAGCCCTCCTCCTTAAAACATAATAAATACTAAACACAATTCTACTGAAATGATTGACATAACAAGCAAATGATAACAAATCATAGATAGATAAGAATAGATGATTAATACTGAACAGAATCCAAAATAATAAAGGAAAAATCCATTTTATTCCTTTTTTTTTCGACGTGATAATCAGAAAACGAAGTCTGAATTTCTTTGAAAATCAAGTCATTTTGGATTGGAATGCAATATTTGAAGAGACTCAAGTCCCAGGAATATTGACTTGTGGGGGCGATTGCCCCGTACAAAGTCTGAATTGTCCAGTCATCTCGTCTTGATTTCATCAGAGTGAAGAAGACTCTGGGGGCGATCGCCCTGTCAGGACTTGGGGGCGATCGCAGGACTTGGAGGGCGATCGCCCTGTAGCTTTCAGGACTTGGTGGCGATCGCCCTGCCAGTACTTCGGGGCGATCGCCCTGTCAGTGCTTGGGGCGATCGCCCTGTGATCAGTACTTGGGGGGCGATTGCCCTGTCAGTGCTTGGGGGCGATCGCCCTGCCAGGGCTTGGGGGCGATCGCCCTGTCAGGATTTGGGGGCGATCGCCCTGTCAGTCCTTGCAGTACCTGGGGGCGATCGCCCTGACAGGACAATCGCCCGTGGTGGGCCCCTACTAGGGAAAATAAAAGTACATGACAAGTAGATTTTGCACAAATATTTTGTCAACCTGTTGAATGGATTACAAAAGAACTACTCAATTGAATAAGACGTTACAGCGTAGTCATCAATCATACCTGTTTATGATACTTAGCTCCTTGAATTATGATGATCAATTTTAAACTACATCGATATCTTTCACAAGGTAGGCGTATTCCTTTCATACATACATGACAAGGTGTGTTGAAAAGCAGACAATACATATCTTACTCTTCTTGGCAATATCAAAGGATGATAATTTTCGTAGACGCTATCAGTAAATACGTGGTGCATTTATAAGCTGTGACCATTAAAAGCGGCTGGAAAGAGAAATAGGCCAAATAGACAGATATTATGTCGGAGGAGTTAGTCCGCTAAAGGTTTACAGTTTGCCGACCTGAGCAAAATGTACTCCTATAACGGACAAACCCCTCTTGCATGTTATCCGTCTATTTGGCCGATTTCTTAACTTTCCAGCCACCCCAGGAGTAAAGGATGATAAAAGGAAACGTTAAAACAGTTTGTGTTTGTCTAACACATGAAACTAATGATTACACTCAAAACTGCGTTCTACATAAAAGTAATGGACCGTTTCTATATTTCGTTGGCTGAATCACACTTGTATTTTTAAGTCGCGGCGAGGGCCGGCAAAGGTGTCATTACCTGTTCCATCGCCCCTTACACTTCTGTGTTGAATCTTAATAAACAAATAAACTTGTAAGTTGGATATGGTTCAGTCGATCAGTGGTTAATCCTGGTTGCAGCCAGTGTCTTGTGAATCTACTTGTTATGTTCAAATTCCATGCCCTTCGGTACGCTCTCAATTCTGGCTACATCTTGCAGCTGCTTCTTCCATCAGCGCGAGCGAAACTAGACCATACTTGCTCACTACGTAAACCTCTCCTAGTCCTTTCCATCCGTGGTATTCTCTGAGCAGCAACCTGTAGCCAATGAATGAATGAATGGATGAAGAATGACACTGCATTCCACACATAAAATAAAGAGAAAGCCTAAGGTAAGGTGTGAAGCAGACACAGACACGTGTATGCATACATTGCATATTGTATAGTATGACATAAATACATACATAATATACATACAACAGTGGACTACCTATATGCCAGAAGGGCTCAAATTCACAGATTGACAGCTGAGGAAAGCAGTCACAAAAGCATATCCGACAAAAGGAATTAAGATATGGAGCAGGCAGGAGATATGTTCCTTAGAAACATTTGATCAAAACAGTCAAAAGAAACTGTCATTTCTCTTAATCCGGTCAGAAAGTAGAATAGGGATTTGATACATAGATGCAGGAGTAAGTGATTTCATTTTTTCTCTGATGTACAGACGGTAAATATTTGTTTAGCTACCCTATTTTCTTGACAATCTCTTGAGTAAACTGACATGTCTTAGACAACTAAGTGTTACCCGTAAACTGCAGGTTCAGAAAGATTGGAATCTGTCTTTACGGATATTAATTTATTATTAATGAAGGGATCAACAAAAGTAATGACTTGATTTTTTTTGAAGCAATGCACATTTCACGCTGTAACAATGTAATAAAGACAATTCAAAACCTTGCATTGCTAGGCAGAGCCATATGCATGAAAAATATATTGTGCCTTTGCACACTGTCAAACTATTACTACTATATAATACTAGCAAAGGAACGGCGCGATCGCAGGAAACATTGAAATAAAGAAACAATGGATATGAATAGTTAAGAGGCTATGACAGTACATGGAATAGAGAATGGTCAAAGTCGCCTTCTATCTAGTCTATGCATAATTTTATTAACTGTGGTCTTGGTAAAGATCTTACCTCATTCCTCCCATTAGACAGCTTTCCAGACGACTTTCGCTGACTCTAAGGGATCAGAAGATGTCTCATAACGGACCTGAATAAGATTGTGGTGAGAACATGGATACAGTAAGTCCATAAAAACCGTGGCGCTTCTAACAATGTGTTTTCATAACAAGTCGCCATTTCTGTTAACTCCTAAGGTCCCATTACATCAGACAAAATCTGAAAAGAAAGAAGCGGTCTGAAACAGCCCTCCAATTGCTTATCAAACGACCTGCATGCAGAAAGTGCAAATGTTGACCGTTGGCCACCGAGTGACCATTAGTAGGAAAGGAATAGTAATTGAACAGGACCTCTCAACATCAGCTCACCATAGCTCTCTTGGCACGTTAAGCTAAATAAGCCATTCTTTTTGAAAAAAAAAAAAGTTAGGTTTGCCTTATTGGAATAATTTGTATCAGATTGCGTAACATAGCTCAAATCCTTGCTCCTATAGTATGTAATGAAGGTAATGGTAACAATCTCGTCAAAAAGATAAAAGCTCAACACACAAATGAATAAAAAATATGTCATTGTTTTGGTTCTATCCACTACACTTTAATGTACCCATATTGCCAAATGATCGGAAAACGTTGAAAACACTATAAGGCACATTAGGCGACAAAAGAACTATTTTGAATCCAAAATTAAAATCCATTCGACCTAACACTGCGATAGAGCTGTGTTGCAATTAAAAATCAGTGACCGTAGGTAACATACTCTCCGACGTAATTATGATTTATGTCGGTTGTGTTGTTTTCTGGTGTGTGACATTATGTTTTATATGAAATATAGGTACGAACACTCATTACATAGACCGATTACAATACTCAGTCGACGGTCACAGAGTAAAAATGACAGCTTGTTCCTAGTCTCCAAGCAGACCCTACGGTGCCTTAGAAATAGTATCAAAGCTGGCCAGGGACTTGGTATACCGGCACCAGGGTCTGCCCTCAGTCGGGCTGATCTGACGCTATTAGCATCTATTTGTTGCCTATTAAACTGTGCTTGCCGAGTAGGTGTTAATTGCCCTCCCGGCCTGGGATGGCTCGTGCGCCCCTGCACCGTCTCACGGGAAGTCACGTCACGGGTCACCTACGATGACCGTTACCGGCAGATTTAAAATGCCGGCAACAATGGAGGCCAGAGTACGACGTGTTTTCCGCGATGTATGGGGATTCGAGCCGAAGAAAGCACAGCTCGATTCCATTTTGGCCACTCTGGAAGGCAAGGATGTCTTTGTCGGCATCGCTACCGGTCAGGGGAAATCCCTATGCTACCAATGCAAGCCATAGTTGCTAGCCGGGAGCAAACATCTGGTCCTTGACGCAGTTTTTTGCCGGACGAAATTACAAAATCGCAGAACGAAATAGAAATAAACTTTCAGGAGACAGAAATGGCAGCGCGCTTGGCTTGTTGTGGTTCTTTCTACCGCATCCAAACATAACAGAGAGGATTACGATCAGGCGGCATGTTTTTAAAACTCATAAGTTTGTTAGTTTGGTGTTATTATATATGTATATCGAAATTTGTAGTTTGTTTGGCATTATTTTCAGACTTCAAATCGATTTTAAACTAAATATTTTATGTATTGTGGCGCTTGTTCTATTACGTTGCGATGCTGTCAAATTTTTCAATCCGGCGCCATTTGGCGCGAACCTACCGCTGGGAAGTGCGCGCTATCACTGACTTCGTCCAGTGTAAGTCGCTCGTAAAGTAATTAGCACTTGACAACAGGGTGGGGCAGCGACACCATTGTTGAATAGAAACGCTCCACCCTGTTTCAGTGCAGGCAGACCTCCGGTGCCCGTTTGACTCCCTTAGCCGGCTATCTCCCTTTGGCCGGCTATACTCCTTTGCCAGCTTTGATACTATTTCTAAGGCACCGTAGGGTCTGCTTGGAGACTACTTGTTCCGCCAACACCACCACTGGACTCCGAACTCCGAACACATGACGGTAGCGCATTGGTCCCAGCGGGGGTGGGGAACGTGCCACGCGGGCTGCTAAGTACGGGCGGGCGCTGAAGTGACACACGACTTCCAAACACATGTATCTGGAATTGGACATTAAGGTTTCTTAGATAACCTCAATAGGAGACTCCCTGGGTCGTTTTTTCTCTCGTCTTTTTCACCTTTTAGGCTCAAAAAAGTGACTTTTGCTGGACGTTAGCTAGCTAACTTTTTTTAACCAGGTCGCTTGTGTATAGCGACTCACAAATTGAAAACGGTCAGCAAAATTATTTTATGAAACGACAAGAAAAAGATAGCAGGCTAGATTTCGCGGGTATTCCCTTTGCATTTCACGAGAAATACATCGGTCTACTGCATACAAAACTCACATAGAGTTATACCAACACCATGTGAAGGTCCGTTAGGCCCCGAACGGAATCGAACATGGCCAAATAGGGGAACCGTACGCGTGGGAAAGCTTAACATCTTTTATCCAAGCAGAGGTTAGGTTCCGGATGTTTTTACGCTTCTATGGCTTAGGCATTTTCCCGGGCTTTCTATTATATACCGTTTCCTTTCTTTATGCCTCGCGGCCTAGGCCGGGAGACATCAGAAAGCCCGATGAAAATGACTAAAAAAACGTCAAAAAGCAGCCGGAGTCTTATCTGTCTAACCTCTGCTTGGAGAGGAGACGTTTATACTAGGCGATAGCTAAATCTTTCAATTTCTTTAATCTCCAAGCAGATCCTACGGTGCCATAAGATAGTATCAAAGCTGGCCAAGGAGTATAGCCGGTCAAAGGGAGTCAAACGGGCACCGGAAACCGAATGGATGCAGATCCTACGGTGGGCTTGATACTATATTACGCCACCGTGGATCTGCTTGGAGATTACAATTTCTTGGCAGGCGAGAAGATGACTCAGCCAGGCATCCTAGCCACGTGACCCGTGACTGGTACATACAGTACCAACGGGACGTCCCTCGAGCCCTGTGCTAAACCTGGTCGTATCGACACCAGACCAGGATTGAAAATTCAAGTAAATTGCCATGTGCTTGAATCGTGATTTATTTCAGAACAACGTAGCTTAAACGAAAACTGTATCGTTAATGAAGAGTCGCCCTATCCAACTATTGTGCTAGATCTATTACTAGATTTTATCTGTGGTACCAAAACACTTCCAGATGCCCGCGTATATAATATTTTATAGAGGTATCTGAAGTTAGATTACATAATTTACAAGTCAAGATCCCACAAGCAAATGGAATCATACCCCGCACTCTACAACTACAAAGTACAAGAAAACCCACAAAGACCAACAGCGACAATCAACTGATGAGAGACCGTCTATAAAACAAGAAGCTCCTACATGCCTTGTAAGACCTTGTAGAGATCTACGGCTACTCAACTCGACAAGCCCCCTCCCGCCTAACAATAACAGTATCGTCTCCCCAAAGACCAAAGAACAGGTCCCCAAGTGTTATACTTCGAGTGGTACACTTCGAGTGGTACTCTGTATCATTTCAGAATGAAGTTCTACATACCAAAGAACATCGGGGAGCTATCCAGTCGGAAAGGCAGGCGTGTACCGCGGTCTGTTGTCATTTTCCGTAAACGAGGCGCCCGCTCTTCCACGTTGATCGATCATTTCACCATATTTGTTACAGCCACGTGAAAGTCTGTCCGTTCAAGGGACGCCATCCTTTGTCCGGTGCCAGGATGTAACTCACGAAGAGACTGCAGAATGTCACGAAATAAGTTTAACTCGAATCAACATAACTGTTTTGACTGTGAGAAAGGTAGTGGACCCCACACAGGACAAGCTTTATATCTGGACTGTTCCACTATCCCCCAGTTCGACACCCCGTCGATGACCCCGTTATGACCCCGGCCTGACTTACAAGATTTTATTCTTCAAGCAGATGTTGGGTAGAAGTGGTGGTCGGGATTTCGCAGGCCGCGGCCTCTACTATACTCCGACCCAATCCCCGCTTGGAGATTATTTGTGAAGCGTTTCCGACTAGTTTCTGTAGGTTTCTGTTTGCCCAGCATGTCTTTTTCCGAAGAACCGACGGATATTAAAAACAGTTTTAACTCTACTCTACGCTTCACATATAAAGTGAATTGGAGAAGGTGCTTTAATAGTTAGTGGCATAAACAGATTGAAATGTCGGAGGAGGATATAGCTATAGAAACTCTTTTTTTCTTCGCGAACGAAGACCATTCTCTAGGGGGTTCGTCGGCCACATGCTCGCTGATGGCTAGTCAGTCCTATGCATGCGGGACAGACACACCCGTTCACAATGGTTGCAGGGGAATGCTGGCCTGGATCACGGCGGTGTGTCTGCAGCCTTTCTCCTCAAGAGCAGCTCTATAGAAACTACATTTATTGTCATAATGAGCTGACATCAAATGCTCAAAGCCTGTACGTGGAATTTTATTTGCCGACACTTTATACATTTCGAAACGTTACCATCTGAACTGTACCTATTATTCGTGGTGGGTTTAACCCGCTGCGGTTAGAACTAAAAAAAAAAGAAAAAACTTAAGTCCCTGAAATGTCTAGCGACTGTTTATTTCTTTCCCTTCCGTCACTTATTGGGTTTGTGTCGGTCGTAGAAAGAATCCTATTATTAGTATTAATCAGAGGTAAGACTGTTACCCATTGTGACCTTCTTCTCTCACATACCCCAATTTCCGTCAGCCGGTCTTATCAACGCGGTGTTTTTTGGCTTGCGTAACATATTTGACTATTTGACTCCATGTTTGACTCGACTTATTATTATTATTTAAAAGATAGAAAGAAAGGCAGTCCTGACGACAACATTTTAACGTTTCTACCATAATTTGCATATGGAATCATCGCTATTCTTTTAAACGGTAGAAACTCAACCACTGGACATCGCTTTGTATTATCAATGAGGTTTATCATCGTCCGGCTTCGGACTACGAAATTCCAATCTGTTTCGGGTTTTCCTGAAATCCATCAGTGGCAATCCCGATTATGTTCTCGGCTCTTCACGTACTGGCCTGACCAGCGCACCGGCGCCGTTATCTATGTTCCTGATCTATATATCCAAACAAGCTTCGGGGTCAACGGGGACTGAGGCCAGGCTTGGAAATTTTCGTGTGGGGCGTTATTTTCGAAACAAAAGGTTGTATGAAGATTGATAAGACTGATAGCCTCTACCAGGCTCCGTCGATCTGTGGTCTTATTGTAGAAATTGGACAAATAGAGTCAATAGTACGCTAGGGGAGTCGGCCGACCAGTACAAACATGATCCTCACTCCCTTGGCGTATTGTGTCGAGCTCCACGGAGCCTGTAGAGGTTAGATTTGTTGTGATTTTTAATCTCATGTCCGTTTTATGTCCACACTCCAGATGCCATGGACATAAAATAAACGATAAAGATGTAACAGGGTGCCCCTGTACTGTAATGTAATTTATCTGAATTCCGTGTACCGTTGAGATATATCAAAACTTTAGTGTAGAAAAGTATTCGTCACACTTTCCTGATCTCTTCTGAGAAGGAGGGGTCAGGAGTATGCGTCCGGATGACAGCCGTGAGTAATGACCCTTGAAGAGAACTAATGACTTCTACCCAGGGGGTATGCTGAATCCCTCTACAATTTGGGGCTGTCCTGTAGATCTAATACTCTCCAAGCAGAGGTCGAAACGCGCAGATATTGTAGTAGTCGAAAAAATTACACCGGCGCCTTACAAGAGCACCGGTGTAATTTTTTCGAGTAGAGTAGATCTAACAAGTTAATACCTTAGAAAATGAGGAAATGAGTCAGGATTACAAGATAGTGAGACCGTGTTTAATGTACCGTGTTCTGATAAATATATGCGTAGGCGATTAGACCATATGTAGAAAAGGATTAGAGATTTAGGAAACGTGTGTGGAAAACTAGAGAGAGTACTCTCCAAGCAGAGGTTGAGTCGCGTAGATATAGTTGTAGTCGGAAAAATTACACCGGCGCTTCTCTAACGTAAGAGGAGCGTCGTTGTAATTTTTCCGACTACTACTATATCTACGCGACTCAACCTCTGCTTGGAGAGTATAGAGTATAGTGGGTGGAAGATTTAGAAGCTTAGCCTGCACAGCACATGAAAACAGTCTGGCTTCCATGCAGTATTAGCCACATCGGAAAAAAAGCAGCCAGTGAATGAAGGAAATTTGATATACCCCTGGGAAAATAATAGTTCCTCTGTTGGGACAGCATGCTACATTCCGGACTGTTGAAAGACTGGCCAAAAAATTCCTTCCTTACTATAAAAGCTCTCTAAGTCGGCTTCGGCTTTTTTTTTTACATTTCAATGTGTTGTCCACCAAAGGGAAAGCCCAGGGCCGAAAACAAGCCTGAGTCGAACCTCTGTGTGGGGGGTAATGTGGTAGGCATAAAGAAAACAGACCCGAAACCTACATGTTGACTTACTTACTTACTTTGGTCGAGCTCCCGCTCGAGCCAAGCTAGAAAGTCGTCTCCACTCCTCCCTGTCTTTCATCAAGGACTGGATTTCCCTCACATCATGTAGGTTAGTGTCGGCTCTAAGATTGTCGATGTAGTTGACTTTGGGTCTTCCCCGGCTTTTCCTCCCTTTTGTAGGCTCCCATAAAACTAGTTTGGATGCAATAATGTCGGTGTGTCGGACACAGTGAGCAGCAAGTTTCAGTCTCCTAGCCTTGATTTTTTCCGAAATGGGCGGTAAGTCTTTATACAGCTGTTCGTTGGAGAGTTGATATACCCCTGGGAAAATAATAGTTCCATGTTGAAGAGTATGGCTAATGGGCATAGAGAAAATATGACAAAGTAGAGGGCCCGAGAAAACCGGCCTGAGTCAAACATGGAGACTATGTTACGCAAGCGAAAAACCATCGCGTTGATGAGACCGGCTGACGGAAATTGAGGTATGTGAGAGAAGAAGGTCACAATGGGTAACAGTCTTACCTCTGATTAATACTAATAATAGGATTCTTTCTACGACCGACACAAACCCAATAAGTGACGGAAGTGAAAGAAATAAACAGTCGCTAGACATTTCAGGGACTTAAGTTTTTTTTTTTTTTAGTTCTAACCGCTACGGGTTAAACCCACCATGAATAATAGGTACAGTTCAGATGGTAACTTTTCGAAATGTATAAAGTGTCGGCAAATAAATTTCCACGTACAGGCTTTGAGCATTTGATGTCAGCTCATTATGACAATAAATGTAGTTTCTATAGAGCTGCTCTTGAGGAGAAAGGCTGCAGACACACCGCCGTGATCCAGGCCCCCAACGAAGCATTCCCCTGCAACCGTTGTGAACGGGTGTGTCTGTCCCGCATGCATAGGACTGACTAGCCATCAGCGAGCATGTGGCCGACGAACCCCCTAGAGAATGGTCTTCGTTCGCGAAGAAAAAAAGAGTTTCTATAGCTATATCCTCCTCCGACATTTCAATCTGTTTATGCCACTAACTATTAAAGCACCTTCTCCAATTCACTTTATATGTGAAGCGTAGAGTAGAGTTAAAACTGTTTTTAATATCCGTCGGTACTTCGGAAAAAGACATGCTGGGCAAACAGAAACCTACAGAAACTAGTCGGAAACGCTTCACAAATAATCTCCAAGCGGGGATTGGGTCGGAGTATAGTAGGAGCCGCGGCCTGCGAAATCCCGACCACCACTTCTACCCAACATCTGCTTGAAGAATAAAATCTTGTAAGTCAGGCCGGGGTCATAACGGGGTCATCGACGGGGTGTCGAACTGGGGGATAGTGGAACAGTCCAGATATAAAGCTTGTCCTGTGTGGGGTCCACTACCTTTCTCACAGTCAAAACAGTTATGTTGATTCGAGTTAAACTTATTTCGTGGCATTCTGCAGTCTCTTCGTGAGTTACATCCTGGCAACGGACAAAGGATGGCGTCCCTTGAACGGACAGACTTTCACGTGGCTGTAACAAATATGGTGAAATGATCGATCAACGTGGAAGAGCGGGCGCCTCGTTTACGGAAAATGACAACAGACCGCGGTACACGCCTGCCTTTCCGACTGGATAGCTCCCCAATGTTCTTTGGTATGTAGAACTTCATTCTGAAATGATACAGAGTACCACTCGAAGTGTACCACTCGAAGTATAACACTTGGGGACCTGTTCTTTGGGGAGACGATACTGTTATTGTTAGGCGGGAGGGGGCTTGTCGAGTTGAGTAGCCGTAGATCTCTACAAGGTCTTACAAGGCATGTAGGAGCTTCTTGTTTTATAGACGGTCTCTCATCAGTTGATTGTCGCTGTTGGTCTTTGTGGGTTTTCTTGTACTTTGTAGTTGTAGAGTGCGGGGTATGATTCCATTTGCTTGTGGAATCTTGACTTGTAAATTATGTAATCTAACTTCAGATACCTCTATAAAATATTATATACGCGGGCATCTGGAAGTGTTTTGGTACCACAGATAAAATCTAGTAATAGATCTAGCACAATAGTTGGATAGGGCGACTCTTCATTAACGATACAGTTTTCGTTTAAGCTACGTTGTTCTGAAATAAATCACGATTCAAGCACATGGCAATTTACTTGAATTTTCAATCCTGGTCTGGTGTCGATACGACCAGGTTTAGCACAGGGCTCGAGGGACGTCCCGTTGGTACTGTATGTACCAGTCACGGGTCACGTGGCTAGGATGCCTGGCTGAGTCATCTTCTCGCCTGACAAGAAATTGTAATCTCCAAGCAGATCCACGGTGGCGTAATATAGTATCAAGCCCACCGTAGGATCTTCATCCATTCGGTTTCCGGTGCCCGTTTGACTCCCTTTGACCAGCTATACTCCTTGGCCAGCTTTGATACTATCTTATGGCACCGTAGGATCTGCTTGGAGATTAAAGAAATTGAAAGATTTAGCTATCGCCTAGTATAAACAAGTCTCCTCTCCAAGCAGAGGTTAGACAGATAAGACTCCGGCTGCTTTTTGACGTTTTTTTAGTCATTTTCATCGGGCTTTCTGATGTCTCCCGGCCTAGGCCGCGAGGCATAAAGAAAGGAAACGGTATATAATAGAAAGCCCGGGAAAATGCCTAAGCCATAGAAACGTAAAAAAACATCCGGAACCTAACCTCTGCTTGGATAGTAAAAGAAGTTAAGCTTTCCCACGCGTACGGTTCCCCTATTTGGCCATGTTCGATTTCATGTCGGAGCCTAACGGGCCTTCACATGGTGTTGGTATAACTCTAAGTGAGTTTTGTATGCAGTAGATCGATGTATTTCTCGTGAAATGCAGAGGGAATACCCGCGAAATCTAGCCTATCTTTTTCTTCTCGTTTCATAAAATACTTTTGCTGACCGTTTTCAATTGGTGAGTCGCTATACACAAGCGACCAGTTCGTACAGTCTTCGTCGGGAAGCCCGATACAGGGCATCTAGAAGTAAAACGAAGAGACATGAACTGTCATTTGCTCCCCGTTCTGTAAGATTGCTAGTTGATCGGTAAAGAATGTTGATTCTGTCATGTATACTTTTTTTAATCCGATTGCTGTCTAATTTTAAATGTTGTAAATGCATTAATGTTTTAAAGTTGATTCTGTGACTGATGACGCATTTCATGTGTATATACATGCCAAGTCATCCAGGAATAAAGCTGAATCTGAATCTGGTTTACAAAAAAAAATAGGTTAGCTAGCTAACGTCCAGCAAAAGTCACGGTTTTTTGAGCCCAAATGGTGAAAAAGACGAGAAAAAACGACCCAGAGAGTCTGCTATGGAGGCTATCTAATAAACCTTAAGGTCCAATTCCAGATACATGTGTTTGGAAGTCGTGTGCCCGTCCGTACTTAGCAACCCGCGTGGCACGTTCCCCACCCCCGCTGGGACCAATGCGCTACCGTCATGTGGAGTTCGGAGTCCAGCGGTGGTGTTGGCGGAACAAGCTGTCATTTTTACTCTGTTACCGTCGACTGAGTATTGTAGTCGGTCTATGTAATTAGTGTTCGAACCTATTTTTCATATAAAACATAGTGGCACACACCAGAAAACAACACAACCGACATAAATCATAATTACGTCGGAGAGTATGTTACCTACGGTCACTGATTATTAATTGCAACACAGCTCTATCGCAGTGTTAGGTCGAATGGATTTTAATTTTGGATTCAAAATAGCTCTTTTGTCGCCTAATGTGCCTTATAGTGTTTTCAACGTTTTCCGATCATTTGGCAATATGGGTACATTAAGGTGTAGTGGATAGAACCAAAACAATGACATATTTTTTATTCATTTGTGTGTTGAGCTTTTATCTTTTTGACGAGATTGTTGCCATTACCTTCATCAAATACTATAGGAGCAAGGATTTGAGCTATGTTACGCAATCTGATACAAATTATTCCAATAAGGCAAACCTAACTTTTTTTTTCAAAAAGAATGGCTTATGAAGTTATTCAGCTTAACGTGCCAAGAGAGCTATGGTGAGCTGATGTTGAGAGGTCCTGTTCAATTACTATTCCTTTCCTACTAATGGTCACTCGGTGGCCAACGGTCAACATTTGCACTTTCTGCATGCAGGTCGTTTGATAAGCAATTGGAGGGCTGTTTCAGACCGCTTCTTTCTTTTCAGATTTTGTCTGATGTAATGGGACCTTAGGAGTTAACAGAAATGGCGACTTGTTATGAAAACACATTGTTAGAAGCGCCACGGTTTTTATGGACTTACTGTATCCATGTTCTCACCACAATCTTATTCAGGTCCGTTATGAGACATCTTCTGATCCCTTAGAGTCAGCGAAAGTCGTCTGGAAAGCTGTCTAATGGGAGGAATGAGGTAAGATCTTTACCAAGACCACAGTTAATAAAATTATGCATAGACTAGATAGAAGGCGACTTTGACCATTCTCTATTCCATGTACTGTCATAGCCTCTTAACTATTCATATCCATTGTTTCTTTATTTCAATGTTTCCTGCGATCGTGCCGTTCCTTTGCTAGTATTATATAGTAGTAATAGTTTGACAGTGTGCAAAGGCACAATATATTTTTCATGCATATGGCTCTGCCTAGCAATGCAAGGTTTTGAATTGTCTTTATTACATTGTTACAGCGTGAAATGTGCATTGCTTCAAAAAAAATCAAGTCATTACTTTTGTTGATCCCTTCATTAATAATAAATTAATATCCGTAAAGACAGATTCCAATCTTTCTGAACCTGCAGTTTACGGGTAACACTTAGTTGTCTAAGACATGTCAGTTTACTCAAGAGATTGTCAAGAAAATAGGGTAGCTAAACAAATATTTACCGTCTGTACATCAGAGAAAAAATGAAATCACTTACTCCTGCATCTATGTATCAAATCCCTATTCTACTTTCTGACCGGATTAAGAGAAATGACAGTTTCTTTTGACTGTTTTGATCAAATGTTTCTAAGGAACATATCTCCTGCCTGCTCCATATCTTAATTCCGTTTGTCGGATATGCTTTTGTGACTGCTTTCCTCAGCTGTCAATCTGTGAATTTGAGCCCTTCTGGCATATAGGTAGTCCACTGTTGTATGTATATTATGTATGTATTTATGTCATACTATACAATATGCAATGTATGCATACACGTGTCTGTGTCTGCTTCACACCTTACCTTAGGCTTTCTATTTATTTTATGTGTGGAATGCAGTGTCATTCTTCATCCATTCATTCATTCATTGGCTACAGGTTGCTGCTCAGAGAATACCACGGATGGAAAGGACTAGGAGAGGTTTACGTAGTGAGCAAGTATGGTCTAGTTTCGCTCGCGCTGATGGAAGAAGCAGCTGCAAGATGTAGCCAGAATTGAGAGCGTACCGAAGGGCATGGAATTTGAACATAACAAGTAGATTCACAAGACACTGGCTGCAACCAGGATTAACCACTGATCGACTGAACCATATCCAACTTACAAGTTTATTTGTTTATTAAGATTCAACACAGAAGTGTAAGGGGCGATGGAACAGGTAATGACACCTTTGCCGGCCCTCGCCGCGACTTAAAAATACAAGTGTGATTCAGCTAACGAAATATAGAAACGGTCCATTACTTTTATGTAGAACGCAGTTTTGAGTGTAATCATTAGTTTCATGTGTTAGACGAACACAAACTGTTTTAACGTTTCCTTTTATCATCCTTTACTCCTGGGGTGGCTGGAAAGTTAAGAAATCGGCCAAATAGACGGATAACATGCAAGAGGGGTTTGTCCGTTATAGGAGTACATTTTGCTCAGGTCGGCAAACTGTAAACCTTTAGCGGACTAACTCCTCCGACATAATATCTGTCTATTTGGCCTATTTCTCTTTCCAGCCGCTTTCAATGGTCACAGCTTATAAATGCACCACGTATTTACTGATAGCGTCTACGAAAATTATCATCCTTTGATATTGCCAAGAAGAGTAAGATATGTATTGTCTGCTTTTCAACACACCTTGTCATGTATGTATGAAAGGAATACGCCTACCTTGTGAAAGATATCGATGTAGTTCAAAATTGAAATAATTCAAGGAGCTAAGTATCATAAACAGGTTTGATTGATGACTACGCTGTAACGTCTTATTCAATTGAGTAGTTCTTTTGTGATCCATTCAACAGGTTGACAAAATATTTGTGCGAAATCTACTTGTCATGTACTTTTATTTTCCCTAGTAGGGGCCCACCACGGGCGATTGTCCTGTCAGGGCGATCGCCCCCAGGTACTGCAAGGACTGACAGGGCGATCGCCCCCAAATCCTGACAGGGCGATCGCCCCCAAATCCTGACAGGGCGATCGCCCCCAAGCCCTGGCAGGGCGATCGCCCCCAAGCACTTACAGGGCAATCGCCCCCCAAGTACTGATCACAGGGCGATCGTCCCAAGCACTGGCAGGGCGATCGCCCCCAAATCTTCTTCACTCTGATGAAATCAAGACGAGATGACTGGACAATTCAGACTTTGTACAGGGCAATCGCCCCCACAAGTCAATATTCCTGGGACTTGAGTCTCTTCAAATATTGCATTCCAATCCAAAATGACTTGATTTTCAAAGAAATTCAGACTTCGTTTTCTGATTATCACGTCGAAAAAAAAGGAATAAAATGGATTTTCCTTTATTATTTTGGATTCTGTTACTGGCAAATAAAGCAGGAACAGTAACGTATATTAACATTTAAAATGAAACTAATAGTTTAGATGCACACTTCCTTTCATTGTATCATTGTTAAATGAATCTTAATGTAGTTTTTAACAAATGTATTATGTATCATACACCAATTCAGCCTTGTATGGCTGCAATGATATATACATGTATGCGCGCACTGTTATGGCGCTAATAAACCAGTCATTCATTCATTCATAAGTATAGTACAATAACAATGCATACTATTAGATGGATAACAAATAAATAAAAGCAAGGGATATAGCAACTAAAGAAACATGAATGACAAATATCCAATAATGTAATATTAGCGTTAACTAATCAAAGATACATAACAATTAGACAATCAAAGGCAATAAAATATATGGTTATAGTATACTAGTAATCAAAATGAAAATATGTAAAAAAGAAGCTAACTTAACATAGGGTTATTGGCAATATGATGTTTTGATTTGTCTTAAAATCGAGTAATGATATATTAGCTTGTACGTTCCAGTCTTAAGTAAAAATTGGGAAATCTAAGCTTCGTAGTGAACCTTCTTTGTTGTATTTTTGCATGTCATTGAATAAGTTTCGACGTCAGAGCGTTTCATAAGTATTCTTTTCGTATTTCAAGTGGTAAGAAGTGGGTGTCTATCATTCAGCATAGCAAGTTGACCCGCACACCTCAGGTCGCAGCTGATGATATTTTTCCTTCTCTCTTTAATTTCCCTCCGTTACTGATGATCACTATATTTTGAATTTTGGTACACATTCATAAAAGAACTTAAACTTGACATCTATGCTTCGAAGTCTGAGCTGTCCACCTTTTTGAGGCCGAAAACGTATTGATCACCCCTCGTACGCAGTCTAGTGTTATATTGGTGATGATCCGAATGGTACCTGATTGAATGATGGCTAGGCAGTCAAGTAGGGCACCCTTCTGTACTAGGGCAGCCATCTGACACTAAAGGTTGGCAATTAACTTCCTCAAAGGATACGAGAAGAAGAAATCCAATGAATTGGCACGAATCCTACATTCGTTTCGTGGCCTACGTGCTATCACGTTGCGTAACGTGTACGTAAAGCTCGTCCTCTTACCGCCAAGAGAACATTGATTCCTTATACCCCCTTTCCACTAGGACGGCGCTCTCACCGCGCTCTCTCTGCGACCTCAAATTGGGAAGAGCGCGGTGAGAGCGCGACGGGATCGCCAAGGTCGCCATGGGAGCGCGCAGAGAGCGCGGTGGGAGCGCCATGGTCGCCATGGTCGCCATCGCCTCCGCGACTGTTTTGAACCTGCTCAAAACAGTCGCCGTGAGAGCGCCGTGGACGGCGATCCAACGATGAGCGCAGAGAGAGCGCCAAGAGAGCGCGCAGCGAGCGCCGTGAGCGCCAAGAGAGCGCACAGCGAGCGCGGCGAGCGCAATAGGTCTCAACAGTGGTATATGATGCCAATTCAGCTATGACGGCGCTCTCACCGCGCTCTCTCTGCGCTCTCCACTGCGGTTTGTGAAGAAGTATATTTGACATATAGATAGAACCCGGAGAAATGTCCAAAATGTACCGGTGATAAACAATTAAACAAACTGAGATGGAATAAGCAAGGTTTAAAAACAAAGGTTTATCATTTCTCAACTATTTTTTGAATTTCAATACGATGACATTAGGTTTTCTTGTTCTCCATCTGTACATTTAGATTATCGAAGTCCCATTTTCAATTAAATTGAAGTGTTTCGGTGTTGTATGATTTACACCAATAACGTGGCATGATAAAGATAGTTATGGTGAACAAGCTACATGACAGATTTAAGAAAAAAACAGCAAGAGAAAGGTGTATATTTCAGTCTGAGTGACTGCACAGTGACCAAAATTGGATTTGTTTACAGCCTTGATTTTATACTTTGAATGTTATGTAAGACGTAAAAGGATGATTTCAAAGATACCAAAATACACTATTCGTCAAAAGATTCGTTCTTTATCTCTGAAATTCGCTGAGTAATCTTTCGAATCTTTGCTAGCTCATAAAAAGATGCTGACATTTGAGTTTTTCGTCGCGGTGAGAGCGCGCTGGGGTCGCCGGAGAGATTCCACTAGAGCAGCTTTTTCTGGCGTCGCGGCGCTCTCACGGCGCTCTGGCCAATTTTCCATCGCAGCGAGAGCGCCGTGAGAGCGCCCTCAAGTGGAAAGGGGGCCTTACATAAAAGGTTATCACAGCCAGAAGTCAACGACAGGCGCCGACACGTGTACAGGCCGTGACAAATGCTATTAGTGCCGTTAAAGTTCATTGCCTTCACCAGAATGGCAGAAGGTTATGGAAACGGTATAGCCAGGACTTTGGGAGTCTATATGTAGGTCAACAGCGCAATGGCATAGCTTAAAAAGTTGTGGATGGATTTTAAAGATATTTGACAGGTGTGTAGCGGTTGTGGAAAGGAAGGTCAAGTTGAAAATGGTATATAATGAAGTATTTGAAGTAAATGAAAAGCTGAAGTGTAAAGGCTCAAAGTTAGAAAAAAATTAAAAGCCCTTCCTGCACCAAGCAGGGCAATGCCCGTCTCTGAAGCATTGGGCCACACATGCTTGTATAACCGCTAAAACAAGGAGCTGGTGGTATGTGTTCAACTACCATACTCTTAACCAAATGATGGGTGCTAAGCAAAGAATCGAAAGCAGCACGTACCATTTTAAAGTCTTTGGCATGACTCGGCCGGGATCGAACTCAAGACATGCAGACTGCATGACAACTACTCTAACCAGTTGGCCATTGGTAATTTTGTAATAATTGAATCTTTAATAACAAAAAAAAAATATCCCTTCAGTTAGGTAGAAATCGAACAAGAGGAACGGAGAGTTTTTCTGTATGATATCTGACACCCGGTGACTCTTTTACGGTCAGCTACAAACTGCAAAATAGAAATAAAGATCTAAGATTCTACTTACACACCAATTTATGACACTGGCAAACGTGAATCCGTAATAACTTTATACAATCGGGTGGTTTTAGTATCTTTTCTAATAACAAAGCAATGTTTTATGTATTTTTTAGAGCTGCCATGTCAAAACATATAGCTAAATCTGCTGTGTGTAGTATCGAGTGTTTGAAATATGCTGTATTTAAACAAAATATACCCTATTACGTAAGACATCATATCTTGAGCATTCCATGAAAAAGTAGGATTCATTTGTATGCGCAACTTATCAACGTCGTCTGGGCTTATAATTTCCTTGATCTCAGAGAATGACCTTGAAAATAGCGCTTACTTCCTGTAGGTAAGTCGTTTCTGTGCATATATATAGACAAGGCGCAAAGGAATTACGTTAAAGCATATCTGTTCAATTCCACCCGCAACACTTAAGCTTGTACGCGAGCATATCTACGAAGAAAATCTGATTTATATATACAATGCGTAGTGTAGGCTCCAAGAAGAGATTAGGCTTTGCGGATGCAATGCTAAGATTACATATGTCAGTTGGGGGAGGGGGGGGGGTCCTAAGGATGTCATCAATATAATCAAATCAGCATGGTCTAACGTTGAAGTATTGTCTTAATAGCGAAGCCTTGAGTTGGTATCTTAATGCACTTGGGGCTACGGTGCGACACTGCGTGGTTTGAAAGATTACTCAACGAACTTTCATACTTATACGTATGACGCAATCTCTCAGTTATTTTGGTGAATCAGTGAATAACACAACAGTGCCGCAGTGAACGAACCCCGCAGTGCCGCACCAGTACCCCAAGTGCATTGAGATACCACCTTTACAGTCTAGACTGGTGCATTAGCACCGTTTTAACCCCCACTTTCCGTTGTAATTGGCGAAAGTTTACTTCATATTCTGCTCCTCTTCTCGCTCGAGGCTTATCGTTTCTGTCTAATACAGCTGAAGCGCCAGTAACGTTATCTTCCTCCACAGATAGCACGAACCGTTCATCAGCCAAAGAGTTCTCTGAGCGTAGCGCTTCAAACTAAGCTTCTAATTTGCATGAGAGAGCGCAAGAGAAGGGAGATATATGCCCACAAGTTACGAAGCCTAAATGCCCTTTTCGTCAAGCCCCTTTTCCACTAGACGGTGCGCTGTGCGACCTCCCAACGACCTACATTGTCTTTGTGTAACCATTGATTTTGTAATTAAAACAACATGCAGAATTTAAAATTATGACTAAAAAGATAACAGAACGTGCAAATATTAATGATTTCATCTGTGAAATTCGTTAAGCACAGTCGCAAGGCGGGCGTAGTGAGGTCGTCGCCATTTTTAAAGTAGAAAAAGACGAAATTGGAAGTAAGCCCCTGTAATGGGAATAATATATTCTCGTGCTGCTTTTATGTAAGAGGATAACAGGCCGAGGTTGTACATATACATGTATTGAGTGGATAAGGATCTCACAGCAGTGATGTTTAATTCCTGAGTCTGGAATACTCTTGGCAACTAGAGCAAATGAGCACCTGCTGCAAACAGTTTACAAGTAAGTCACCCTACCCCCATGCTTCACTTTAAAAAATGGATTTCTTAAGAAAGAAAAGAAAGAAAGAAAGAGAGAGAAAAAGAAAGAAAGAAGGAAGGCAGAAATGAAGGGAGGAAAAACGAAAACAATCAAAAGCAAACAGAAAATCAAGTCGGCAGCAAAAATTTAGGTCAACGTACGTACACAGATTGAAGAGCCGAAATTGGACGATCATCTAACCCTTAGGGTAGTTAGTTCACCTTTATCCGTCGGGTACCCTATATACGCATTTTTTTTTAAACAGGCTATCTATGAATATAAATTTTACGGAGAGTGGTTTGAAATTTAGAATAATCAAAATAGTACAATTTGAAAACACCATAATTATACTTGATATCACAACTCCGTAGATAAAGGAGAACTTAAAATTGTGTTACCTATCAAAAACATCCACACTCTAGAACAAATCTGTCTGAATCAAGCAACCATGTGTACGTATCTGTGTTCTCCAATCGGAGTCGGCCATATACCTCTAGGCTAGAATAATCAATCCACTTCACAAGATATTTTGAAGTGGGGTGTTTGCCCGAAACGAAAGATTTCTGATGCAAGACATCGCCGACACTGAGTGGTGGGAAACTCGGTCAGACGTGCTGTGTAGAAGTCAAGATCCCCGTGATATTGGATTTGTCGGGTGCACCTAGGCGGTTAATGTCCGTGGAGCTGGATAATAGCGACCTGTCTGACCTAGTGATGCAACCTTCATGCACTCGTCCTTCACCGGGGTGGGGAGGGGGGCACTGTGGTAGTTTTCTATCATGTTATAACGGGCCTGCTAAATGAAAGACTATTTGACCTGTGACTTCTACGCAATGTTTCAACTAAATTGTTGTGTTATTGTGTTCTAAAGGCTTGAAGATTACATTTACAGTTGTCAGAAAGACCGATCTAGTGTTCCATGGTTTGACAGTCTGGGGAAAGGAGCTGTTTCTGCAGATTTAGGACTTTGAGACAGTTAATAGAGTCATTTCCAGATCTGGCGGCCATCTTGGATATTCCGGGGTCATTTGGTGTATTTCAAGTGAGATGGACAGAACTTATTTACCACTGAAGATGGCCTACCCATACTCGAATAAATTCTTTTAAGTACTAGGGACCCTCCTACCCAGCCTCCTTTTGGTGCACAACCCCGGACGACCTTGGGAAATCCAAAATGGCCGCTTTATCTGGATATAACGCTATTGATGTGTTATTGTGTTAGGAGATAGCGAGCGATGAACATTAGTTCTGAAGGGTTGAAGATTGCATATACAAGAGGGAAATAGTTGTCAGGAAGACCGATCTAGTGTTCAATAGTTTGACAGTTCGAGAAAAGAAGCTGTTGCTGTAGATTTAGGACTTTGAGACAGGCAATAGATAGCCTGAGTACCATCCTCCATAGAGACCGCTGGCTTAGTATTTTTGCTTGCTAATCACGTAGTTGAAAGTGAAAGTAATGAGCCAGCGGTCACTACGGAAGATGGTTCTCAGGCTAGGTAGTAGAGTCATTTGCAAATGGGGCGGCCATCTTAGATTATCCAATGGGTTATCTGGGGTATTTCAAGTTATAGTTACAGAACTTACCACTGAAGATGGCTTATCTATACTCTAATACATTCTTTCGATCAGGGACTCTCCTACCCAGGCTCGTTTTGACGCACAACTAGTACCCTTTACGACCTCGGGAAATCCAAGATGGCCGCTTCATCTGGAAATAACGCTATTGGTGTGTTATTGTGTTAGGAGATAGCTAGCGATGAACATTAGTTCCGACGGCTTGAAGATTGCATTTACAAGAGGGAAACAGTTGTCAGGAAGACAGATCTTGTGTTCAATAGTTTGACAGTTCGAGAAAAGAAGCTGTTGCTGTAGATGTAGGACTTTGAGATAGGTAATAGATACCCTGAGTACCATCCTTCATAGTGACCGTTGGCTCAGTACTTTCGCTCGCTAATAACGGAGTCGAAAGCAAAAGTACTGAGCCAGCGGTCACTACGGAAGATGGTTATCAGGCTAGGTAATAGAGTCATTTGTAGATGGGGCGGCCATCTTGGATTATCCAATGGGTCATCTGGGGTATTTCAAGTTACAGTTGTAGAACTTACCACTGAATATGGCCTATTTATACTCTTTCAACTAGGGATTCTCCTACCCAGCCTCGTTTTGATGCACAACCCTGACGACCTCGGGAAATCCAAGATGGCCGCTAGCGCGCTCCATCTGGAAATAACGCTATTGAACCGTATAACGATGTGAGATAGAAAAAAATGGTATTAGGCTGAAATGTTCTCAATGGAGGTACAAGAAGTTTAAATCATCGGAGCAATGGCCATGACAGTACCAATAAAAAAAAAGTATAGTTAGAGAGGGGGTTCAGATCTGATTAAAATTTCACCTATTATGGAGAAAACATCTTTGAGATTGAAATTTGGATAAGTGAGTGCTTCTGAAGCTAGGCTAGAATAGTAGCTAGGACCCATCCGTGATTTCTGCCTTCTATGTGAAAAATGAGATGGCAACAAATGGCTACATCATTTTGACACTTGAAGGACAACTATACAAGGTGGTGACGTCCAAAACACGTCATGGCTCTGTCGTTTCCCTCAGTCTAAGTCTTTCTCTATCTCCGTCTTAAGTAGGTCACATAAATGGCATGGAAAGATAAGACCACCGAATCCTCTCGGACACAGATTCAAAGCCTGCTTAGAGTGTATTAAGTGGCGATAAGCCGCTGTATTCCCTCACCACACTAAAAGAAAATGTCATAAGGCATAACGGATTACGTGGCAAGTTGTTTTCTAAGTTGCCTGCAGCACAAGGCCACAATGACGTTTTCACTACTTCTTATCTTGCTTATCTTAATTCCCGAGGAGGATATACCAGACTAACTGCAACGGTTACAAGGAAAATAATTTGCCTGGGAAGTTTGGCCACCAACAGGTTTTCATTTTTTCTGGCGTAGAAAATGTAATTTCCTGCCGATTTACTCTCCTGGCCAATTATTCTCTCTACGTTTGCCAAAGTCTAGTCTCCATACTCCCGTAGGAACGTCTACAAAAGTCTATAGAAGATACATCATCAAGAATCATCATACCCTTTATGTCTTCCTTGGCACTGCTGACTTTTCGTGGTGCATATGTAAGCAATGATTTGTAGTGCTAAAATAAGAGTGTCAAGAAAGGGCGCCTGTTCATACTGATTATCGTGCGCATCACGCCAAATGACAGTCACTCAAGCAGCTGGATTCTATTTTTGAAAATGTCAGACGCTTCAAGTAGCATCCACTACCTTTCTTGTTTACTCGTGACACTGAGCAAAATCTGTTAAAGAGTAGGGTTTTGCATTTGACATGGAGATGAGGCGAGGACAATTTTTGGATAGGAAGGAAAAAATAAGACAAGGTTCATGCTACCTAATAGTTGAATACATACTGTTACTCTAGAGGAGAGTGTTATTTTGTAACAGACAACATCTTTGTAAAGAAATTGTACAAAGACATCAAGCTTGTAGAAAACTAATCACAAATGAACAAATAAATAAACCATTTATATAGTGAGCATTGTCTCTTTATACAGACTCATGGTGTGTGATGCAAGATTTAAATAATGCCTTAAGTAGTTAAAAATCATCTTTATTACACACAAGATGAATATATACATGTAAATATTACAAGCTAAAAACCTAGGACAGCCCTTTGTCTAGATCTGTTCTCCAGGAGGGCGCAAGGTATTAAAAGAAGTACAGTGACAAATTAAAATCGTTTAAAAACATTAACGTCACATTTCATAACATTTTTGGCCCAGATACATCATAAAATTTAGACCCAGATACAAACTAGTTTCTGTAGATAAACAGTCCTGAAGTACAGTCCCAAGTAGGTGTGTTTCGGGCACAGTAGATAGCATAGGATGCACAGAGTGCGCACTTTCCCAGTCTACTTTTAAGATGTCTCACTTCACGGTCTTTGTAGCTGACCGGACAGAGTGACTTCAGCTTTGCAGTGTTCTCGCCGTTAATCCAACCTCTGCTCCCTACTTCAACTGTAACAAGGCTAGCCCTGTAACTACTGTGCGAGTTTATTTCATTGATCAGACATTCGTATTTGGCCATGTTTCTGTCCTCGGCGTGCTGTGCGTTCTGATCAAATGGGACGGTAAGTTCAACCAAGTTCAGTGTTTGTTGTACAGGATCCTGAATGGTGATGTCAGTGAAGTCGGTAGGATGTCTGGAGGGACTGTTGTGTGCGTTCCCCCTTCGATGAAGTCCTGGCTCAGATCGCACATGATTATGGTCTGTGGGTTTGCTTTGGCATGCCACACTTTGAGGGTGGTGACCAGTTCCCTAAGAACACTGTTATGTGGCCAGGTGTACCTGTCTTTAAGGGCTACTGGGCACATGTTGAGGACATGACACAGAGTCTGTCGTCCTTGGCAGAGTGGACACTTGGGTGACAACATTTTCCCCCATCGAACTAGATTGTCACGTGTTGGGAGCCAGTTTAACATTCCGTTTAGGGCGAATTCAAACACTCCGCGGGGAGTGTTGCACAAAGTGCTCCTCCACCTTACGTCAGTCTGTTCTTCTTCCACGAGTTCAGCCCAGCTTCCCTGAACTTGGAGAGATCTGCATTTTTCTTCTATTTTCGTATCCTCTTCCTTTCGCAGGCGGGATTTCACCTTTTGGCACACTTTGTCCTTTGTATGGTTGTTCGCTTGGGTTTCATGAGGTTCGTTGCCCATGACAGCGGTCAAGGCGTCTTCCACAAGTGTATGACAGGTAACTGTACTTGTGGATTTGCGTCTTAGCGCTGATTCTCTCTGAACTTTGGCCGCTAGTGCATTCTTAACACTAGAGTCACCCACTGTCATAGCTGAGGCGATGACACTGGTGTGCTGCTGTAGGTAGATCTGTTCCACTGAAGTGAACCCAAGGCCTTGACTGTGGTTTAGTAGTCCAGGGTTAGCTGATCGCATCATATTTGCCCATTTCTTCTGGTACTGGTTGACGCTACTGTTTAACTCAGTTAGATGTGTTCGCGAAATGTCATGTACTGTCAGGAGGTATCTGATAGCACCTTGAACATAGATCCTGTATATCTCACATTTATATTCACCACGGATTGGGGATGCGTCAATGTTCATCATTATTCCATGTGATTCGTCAGATCCTACAATAGACTCCTTCAGAATGGTAGAGACTGGGCCTGAAGAGCCACTAGCTGTGATGAAGCCGCCCAGGAACTTGAAAGGGGTTGTTATGATGTTATCAATAGGGTGATTTCCGATTGAAAAGGCCACATTCTTTGCTGACCCGCCACATATACTAAGGCCACATATACTCCGGTCCAGCGTATTGAGGATTCGTTACATTGCTCTTGATCTGCATATTGTTAGTGCGAGATCATCAGCAAATGCAAATGCCGAGTGAGATTTATCCTTCATTACATAGCCGTGAGCTTCTTCTGTGCGTAGGTATTCAAGGGGCAGATTGATAACAGGTAGGAAGATCGCAACTGAGAGTGTAGCACCTTGGAATGTGCCCACCTTCAGCTGGAACGAGTCAGACGAGAAGTCTGGGCATCTCACCTGTGCTGTGAGATTACTGTAGAATACCCTCACGTAATCACGGATATGCTGCGGTATTTGGTATCTCTGCAATGACAGCTGGATGAGATCGTGGGTTCCTACGGGATGATTGCTAATTCTAAAGTTCTAGGTTAATTTTGGGGTAAAATAAATAGAATTAAGTTGCTAAGGATGGAAATTGACAAACAACTATTCCCACACATGCCACAAATATTGTTTTTAAGATCAGACATAGATTCCTTAAGGGTGCACCAATTTTATGAGGGCGTTTTTTCATGTCTGAAGTATGGTTTTAATGGGATGATTGACGAAGATAAAAGCCCATTTTTGACCAAAGGCAAGTGGGAAATAAAATAACTAAGGCTATAAGGTGTCAAATAAGTATTTTGGAGACAGATTACAAAAGTAATATCTAAGCTCAACCAAATATTTCTTAAGAGAGCCCCAGTTGAAGTTTGTCCAATGACTGTTCGCAATACAATATGTTAATACACCTGGCTATAATTCATCAGGAGGGTACTCATGGGGTTGAAGCTGTATTATCCATCTGCTGCCTTGTCCATCTTCAATGTCAAGTGGCCGATACAATAACTTGTAAAACAGAACATATTTATAATTAGATAATTTTGATCTACCCTCGGCAATCAGTAAAATTAGAATTAGTGCCCACCCTCTTTAAATTGAGAGAGGGCGGTACAATGGAAGACGAAACACATTTTATGTGAAATTGTTCTTTCCACGATCACAAAAGAAAAGAGCTGTTTGAATAGGCCACCAAATTCCATCCAAACTTCTTAACATTCACCGACAAAAAGAAAACAATTCTCCTTCTAACTTCACAAAACTCACACATAATAGAAAAGGAGGAATCTTTCGTCTTCCACTGTCTTCGAAAAAGGAGTCGAACCCAATAACCCAGGATCTAGAGTTAGCTTTTACTAGTTTAGACTAGAGTAGACACCTTTGATATTGTTTCTACTTTGTCTGAATCCCTCATGTTACCTGCAATTAGCTCACGTGCAAGAATTTGCAATAAACTTTATCACAGATAACGTTTCAGAGAAATGTTCCTAGCAGAACCAGAACACTTTCCTCTGGAGTACGCCTTTAAGTAGCGCCTGTTGTTTGAGTGCAGGAAGTAACCGTCACTTGTGGGCGAGAGGGTTAGGTCGGAAAGGTCGACACATGGGTCTTCTTCTTTCCTGTTCAGGTTTAGATTATGCATCGTCTAATGAGGAACCTTGTCCTTCCAACCCGCTAGACAACATACATGTATTTAGCTCATGTACTAAAACAGCATCAGTGGTATACAAATTCCATTTTCTACCTTATTTACTTTATTTATTTATTGTTATGGATTTGCTTGTATTACCAGTATGTATTTCTTTGGTTTTTTGTATCATATTTTTATATTCGATGTATATAAGTTGATTTGGACCATTGTTTTATATTTGCACGCAGGGCGCATTTAGAACAGCCCTAGTGGCGACATGCCGTCCCTAGTTAGATAAATTAAAGGAAAAATGAAAAATGAAAGACGACAAATGAAAAATGAAAAATGAAATGAAACAGTAGGAACTACTTTACTAATTAGCTTCAACCTTTACGTTACTTTGTCTTAGTTTTGTTTCCCATTTAATGATTTGGCTATCTTAAATATGTTGTCACCTTTGCATATCAATTTATTGTGTTTCGTTTAATAAACTCTACTCTTCAACCGATCTCCCTTAGCGTCACTGGCAAAATATAGTGGATGCTACCTGAAACATCATACCGTTTCCAAATCATATCCAGTTGCCGGAGTAACTGCTGTTTGTCATATCTTATTACCTGGATGTCTAACCTTCATCGACGCACTGCGCACATTAATATCGAATTTATCGTATAAAGGCTTCAACTAACTTTTGATATATACAATTTCACGACCGACCGTGCAATTATGATTCAGGTGAAATATCGGTGTTCAAATTGAAACTACACTATTATTATCACGGCCGATGTTGACATTTGGGAATTTCGTAAATCATAATAGGTCTTAGACAATGTACATGCATGAAAGTTATTCCTCATTTTACCATGGCGAAAACCATGGAACTCGCAACGAATGTCAAGGATGAAGAAACGGATTTTTACGCTTTTTGTGCTTCGCTGTCTTTTAAGTCATGCTCTTTTATATTATACATGATACTCCAATTATAACGTCTGGCATGCGCAAATTCAATTTCAGGTCGTAGCTCGGTTGCAGCGCGATCGCCGTCTGGTTGAGGTGGTCGAGGATGCACAGAATTATTGCAACTCATGAAGAATGAATTTCACGAATATAAGCATGTCAGAAGGTTACTTCTCAGGTGTGCATTGTCTGTTTTGTTCAAAGTGCCTTTAAGAAGAGAGACTAGTATTGCTGCAAAGTTTGGTAGTAAATTATGTCAGCCAAAGAAAAGAGTTTGAAAATAATCAACATGACAGAAGTTGAAGAGGAGGGGGGGAGGGAGTCCGTCGTAATATTGTACGCACGTTCTATTTATAATTAGTTTTATTACATTTGGGGAAGCATTAACGTAACAGGCTACTAATTAAGGCAGTAAGGTTTGATCGACTTACACCGGGAAGGACACCTTCTCTTTTAGATAAGTGTGATGGGTTCTTTAACGTGCTTGGGGTGTGGCTCTCCTCAAACACGAGACTTCTATTTAATGTCCTCTTCTGAGGTACGTCTGTACCAGAAGCTAGGTACTCATTTACACCTGAGTGAAGTGAGGAAAAGTGTATTTCCCGAGGGCGTAACATTGGGGCACATCAGCGGTTTTGAAACCGGGACATCTGGAATTTCGGCCAGACACATTGCCGATTGCGCTACACGATGCCGACTGTTATCATTGTCTTGGATTTGTGTGTGTGTGTGTGTGCGTGTGTGTGTGTGTGTGTGTGTGTTAATGTGTTTGTGTGTGTGTGTGTGTGTGTGTGTGTGTGTGGTGTGTTTGTGTGTGTGGTGTATATGTGTACGTGTTTGTCCCCGTGTCCGTGTGTAAGTGTGCATGTGTGTGTGTGTGTGTGTGCGCGCGCGTGTGCGTGTGTGGTGTGTGTATGTGTGTGTGTGTGTGTGTGTGTGTGTGTGTGTGTGTGTGTGTATGCGTGTGTGGTGTGGTGTGTGTGTGTATACGTGTGTATGTGTCTGTGCGTGTCTGTCTGTCTGTCTGTCTGTGTTTTTGTGTTTCCGGATTTTTGTCGCCATCATAAATCGAGAACTTTTTGATGGATTAAAATAATATTTGGTATGTCGGTAGGTGTTGAGACAAAGTTCCAAATCAATTTTGGGCCTTCTTTTGTATGTGACCTCGTTACCGTACCAGAACTTCAGTTCTTTGTATCTTTTGACCTAGAGGTATGTGGCTTCGTAACTCTTGCACTTGCTACCTATATATAGGGGTCAGATAAAACTTTCTGCATGCACTCCAAATTGCTTTCCACGTTTTTGAGGATGTGCTGTACATGTAAAATGTCATCTGGGCAGCACTGAAACATATCTTGTACACCCAGCTGCCTTCGTGCCCATCAAACCCTCACTTCTATCAAACTTACACTTCTATTCAGAATTTTAACTATAAAGGTCCGCCGTGTGCTGCATTGATAACAAGTCACTAGGAGGCCTTAAAACTACACCACTTCTTCCTTGCATCTACCTACAAGCCACCCCAAAATCAAGACGCATACAGAATGTCCAGGAGAAAAGGTACTAAAACCGAAAGTTTTGCTGCAGTACCAAAGTCACACACCAGGGAGTGGCCTGAAATCAGCCTTAGCGTCTGTCGGCCCCAAAAAAACCTACCCGCATACCAAATATCATTACCATTTATCCAGAGGTTATGAATTTATGCAGGCCACAAATATCCGGTCACACAGACACACATACTTTCAGAAAGGCAGACTCACGCAAAGAGACAATGCAGACATACTGACCCACAAACACAGACGCGCGCACACACACTCAGACAGATAATAACTAACAAGAAAGCTTTTTTTATCAAGTTAGTGATTGATAAATTGACATGACCAAAAGTTTCTTGCACAGACATTCCCAGAGACACATAGACAGACCAAAGTTATGGAGGTAACGGGGATTCCAAATGAAAAATGTTTTAATCGCTAACGGTGCACCTGTTGTCACGCACTGCGTTCTCGGTCCATCCGGCCTACTGTCGAGGGGGGGGGGGGGTTGTAACAGACGTAATTATGCTGCCATTACCACATGGTGATTACTACAGACCTTCACCATATAATCGACCTTCATTGCCATTCATCCAGTCATAAATATAGTGGCATAATGGTCTTTCTCATATCATTGTCGCCCACGAAACACAGTAGGAATCAGTAATGTGGTACTATTGTAGATTTATAACTTTTCTTCTCTGCCAGTGCTGGCCAACTCACTTGCTTTGATCAAGGAAAATTTTATTGCGAATGCATGCACATTGCACATACAAGCAACACATATACATATAATAATGAGAAATACAATCATTATGACATAAATGAAATGGCGCTAATTTTGTCTAGCATCTTTAAATGTGCGCTGTTTACAACAGAGTGGGGCATAGATATTACCATTAGGCCTTTTATCATTAGCGCTCACCGTTATCCGGGGGGGGGGGGGTTAACCTATATCCGTTGCTTTTTAAACATTGTATTTTAGGGTATCATATCTACGATCGGTGGTTTCAAATTGCAATATTTTCATAATATTGCAATTTGAAACCACAGTCCGTAAACTCGATCTTCCTAAACATCCTAACTTTTTAAACAACGGATATAGATTACCCCCGAATAAAGGTGAACTAACGATATGTATCAAGATGGGAAATATCTACAAAACCTACAATCCAAGATTTATGCTTGATTTCATCATAGGTCCATTATAGGAGGTGATGGGGTTCCCATTTACGCATGGTTACAATGGCTCTAATTCCAGGAAATGGCTATTCCGGGAAATGGATCTAATACCATTAAGATTGTATGGTTAAGGGAACGTGTGTCTGTAGCCTGGATTCCATACCCCAACCTCAAGATATATCTTTCGTGTTGGGGTCTGGCAACATGGCTGTAGAAAGGTTCTCGAAGGCCCGTTGAGCAGTGGGAGGAGAACCTAGGATTGATGACCACTCTAACCACAGGTAGCCAGCTACAACACACCACAGTTGGTCAGCAGGCTATCACAGTAGCGAATCAGCTACGTTATGGATTCAAAAAGTACAGTTGGGGGTCTTTAACCAATCATGGCAGGGGTGTAATTACCTCCTGCTGATCCTGTGTTGTTCTATTGGTGGGTTTTTTTGCCCACTATAAGGTGCAAAATTGAGAAGAGTTCCTATCCCATCCGCCCAGACCCCTGCACGATAGATACTTGAGATCGGGCTGGGGTTTGGTAACCAGGCTAGTGTGTCTGTGGTTAATATACGTTTCTCATAGCTGGGTGTTTCCTGTCTCCAGCTCCAAGCACCAGTTGTTGTTGTTGTTGTTGTTGTTGCTACTGGTGGTGCTGTTGCTGTTGTTGTGCTGTTGTTGTTTTTATCTATATAAGGTCTATATATAGCTTTATAGAACTGTAGTTATGACGCCATGCTTTGTACCTTGTACAATTGTTGCGCAACAAAGCTATTACATAACACTTGTAGTGCCTTCTCTTTTAGCTCGAGGCACCCCTTCCCCCATTTACGCCCCTTCCGAAAGTCTAGTGCAACCCCAACTAAGATGTCCTTACCAGGATTTGAACTAGGGTCTCCCAGTTACCAACTGATTGGGACTGGAAGCTCAACTGTGAGACTGCCACCAGTTGAGCCACAAGGACATCCACTGAATGAGTAGTGTCACATATAAGCCTTCTAGTTCTACAATACAATAAGTTGAAAGAAAACGGTAGATATCTTGGCATATACAGTTATCAGCGCACATGCAGTGTGCATGTGATGTTGCTTCCATGCTCATATCTTTTTTAACCGTACAACGGCTGTCAGTCATCGTTACGTATCTGGTAAGACCTTGGCATTGGCATGAGAAAGGACGCTTAGACTTGGCACTAAATGGAGAAATGCACTTATCTATAATTGAGTAATGTGAAATGCATAATAACAGGGCGTAAAAGGGCATTCTGGTCTTTTTGCCGGTTTCAGGTTGGGAAATTGCAAATGATTTCTTAGATCTGACAGTAGTTGACATGGACTTTTGACAATGATGAATTCATCTGACGTTGACTTTTCTTGTAATCTTTACATTTCTCAGGCAACTTAACAACACAAAGTGATGCTGCAAGAAAGATGACTGTCACAGTATATTTGAAAATAGCATATATCATAGTGAATGTGATTTGATGGGAGTACGTGCCAAGTTTCCCGTTTTCTTTTAACATACTGAAGAAAGTTTGTCTGTACTTATATAAAAAGGTGCTTCAACTGGCCAGATTGCCAAGCGGGTAGTATTTGCCTTGCGTTTTTTTAATTTAATTTCAACTTCCTCATCATACATGTATGTAGAAATGAGTTGGAAAAACAAACAAGCATGTGTCTTTTTTCTCGCTTCTGTCTAAAATAGAATAAAATTACATGGATAAATCAACGTTAATAATACATGTAACGCTGGGTTACCTTTATCCGCAGGGTAACCTATATTCGTTGAGTTTACTAACACGTTATGAACAGATGATATCAACGGGACGAACAGTGGTTTCAATTATGAATTTAAAAATATTATAGTTTGAAACAACCGTCCGTCGACTTCATATCCGCAAATACCCCTTTTTTAAAACAACGGATATAGGTTACCCCGCGAATAAAGGTGAACTAGCGTTAAATACAAAATTATGTCACAAGGATGGTGTCTATTGAAGTATTACGGCGCTGTTGGAGACTTCTGATATGTACCAGTAGTGTACGTGTGTTCCACATGAGAATGATTCGTTGAATGTAAGTGTTTTTTAACGCGTCGAAGTGGTGAACTTATTCATTTGCAGCTTTAACTATAAGCGGGAACTTAAAGGTACATGCGGGTACTTGATGAAATAGTCGAATTCAATATCATATAAGCCTAAGAAGCATTTAAGAAGAACGGATAAGTCTAATGTTTCTCTACGGTATAAAAGTCAAACCCTTCCCGCGCCTGATGGCGCATAGGGCGGCGCCCATCTCTATTTCCTTAGCCCTGGTCCACACACCGCAATCACTACAGCAGGGGGCTAGTCCACTGGTAGTGGTGTGTGTTCAACTTCCATACTCTTTCCCGAATGCTGAGTGCTAAGCAGAGAAAGCAGCATGTACATATGTACCGTTTTTAAAGTCTTTGGTATGACTCGGCCGGGAATCAAAATCACGACCTACCGAATGCAAGGGGAACACTCTACCCACTAGGCCATTGCACCGGCACAGCTCCGGTATGCCAAAGGTAAAAGGGAACAAGTCATTCATCTCTCCCTGTAATCAACTGACTGATGGTTGGTTGGTTGGTAGGTCATGGAAGACAGCAGAATCCCTAAGATGCTACTGTATGGTCAACTGAAGCAAGGGCACCGCAATCGGGGTAGACCCTTTAAAAGATACCGGGACACACTGAAAATAAACCTTAAGAGTTGCAATGTAAACATTAACCCTTGGGAAGAAACTGCTCATGATAGAACAGACTGGAAGAGACAGTGTAAGTCAGGAATCATGGCCTTTGAATCGAAAAGAGCTGCTGCCATACATGAGAAGAAGGAGAGGAGGAAACAGGGCTCTGTGCCTGTAAGCTCGAGCTCCTTCATCTGCAGCACCTGCGGCCGCTCCTGCGCCTCCAGAATAGGACTTCACTCCCACATGAGGAGACACCTGGTCAAGTGACTGGCTGCCTGCCTACTCATCCGTCGACAACCGACAGGAGAATCCATCATGAGTTCGATCCACAGTCAAGTCATACCAAAGACTTTAGAAATGGTACATGCTGCTTTTATTAGCACACATCATTTGGGAAAACTATAAGAGTTAAACACACACCACTACCTGTAGACTATCCCCCTGCTGTAGTGAGTGTAGGGAGCTGTGTGGCTCAGGGTTACAGAAGCGGAAATGAGTGCTTAGAGACGTCCCTCGGATAGGACGTGAAATGGAGGCCCCGTCTTTTGGGGGAGTCACACCTCATGCACGTTAAAGAACCCACCACACATTCGAAAAAGAGTTAGGGCATGCCCGGTGTGTGATGGTGCAAATCCTTCCGACTGTAGTTGGTGGTTTACTACAAATCACCCGGATGGAGGCCTGGCAAACCTCCATAAAGATTAGCCATACGGTGCGTAATTTACATCATTCACCCGGACGGGAGACCTGGCGCATCCCCGTCTTGTATTCAGCTAGTAGAAAGGGTATGTCACCCCGGAAGGGGCGGTAAACTTTAACGGCGCTGTGACTATGGCTGCTCTTGAAAGTCAGGAGTGCCGGCACTATGCCAAACTTGCATGGGATAAGTTCGTACTGTATGGCCTTGGAGAAACGTAGTAATAATTTTATCTGACCTGGATGAGATTCAACTTTTATGACTCTTTTTATGAATCTCTTTTTATACCAGAGATGATGACATAGATAATTCATATGGGGAACCTCACGCAATATAATCCTATATTTCTCAAGATAGTTGCGGGCCATTTTCGAGGCATAAACTACGACTTTATGTACATCTGTGATTTATAGCAGAGATTACTAGTAAACTCATATTGTGGAAGCCAGCACACGGGTATACTATACACATGCTGAGCGACCTTGACTTACCTATATACTATTTTAGGCCAACTTGCTCGTGATGTAGGGTTGCGGGCCCAGATTTCTACAAACAGTCAAGGCCACTTTTATGATATCAACCACGATGGCCTTATATGTTCACGTGCCACTGTCTTCTAGCTTCCAGCCCTTTATGGCAAATATTTTGAACTGTCCTACATTAAGGGGTAAAGTTGATCAACTATACGGTTAGTTATAAAATAATCCTTCACCAAACAAAAGTAGTTTTTACTGCTTTCCGGGTTGGAGCGCCACAAGGACATCCACTGAATGCACCAGCGGTACATACAAACTTGCTCCAATAGATGAAAAAAGCGGTAGATATCTTGGCATACACTGTCATCATCGTACATATTTACATCTTACATCTTCCCCAGGTAGGATTTAGGGCCTGTCAATTGAGAGCATCGTCTCTTCCACTCTTCCCGATCGTGGAAAATCCCCGCCTCTTCCAGTCTATCTAGTCTGCCCAGTCTGTACTTTGTCAGTATCTCCTGTATGTTGTCCCTCCATCTCTTTCTGGGTCTATCTACGGGGCGCTTGCCCTTTGCTTTGCACTGAAGAGCTATCTTCGGAATTCTTCCCTCGTCCATTCTTTCCACATGTCCTAGCCACCTTAGGGCTGCTCTCTCTATGTCTTGTTCCATTGACGTTATGCCTAAGGTTTCTCTGAGGTACGTGTTTCTCAGTCTATCAGCCCTTATTTTGCCTAGCATGGTACGGACGACTTTCAAAAAAGTCCGTCCCCGTACATGCAGTATAACTGCGACGTTGCTTTTATGCTCTACCTTTCTTTTCAAATTCTAACTGTAAAGTGGATGTCAATCACCGTTACGGTTATGCGTAGGCCTTGGCATTGACCTAAAAAGGGACGGTTAAACTTGGCGTTAAATGGCGGTATGCACTTATCTATAATTGAGTAACGTAAAATGCATAGTGACAGGGCGTAAAAGAATATTCCGATCTTCTTGCCGGTCAGGCAATTCCTAGCTGCAAGTGGTATCTTAGATCTGACAGTAGCTGACGCGCACTTTTGACACTGATGAATGTATTAGACGCAAGCCTTTCTTTAGGCTTTAAAGTGATGAGGCAAGAAAGATGGTTGTCACTATATATATATAAATATTATATATCATACTGCATGTGGGCTGATTGGCGAACGTGCTAAGAGGTCTCTCGTTTTCTTTACACATATTGAAGAAAGTTTGTCAGCACTACGGGGACCATTTTAAGTGGAAAGAGTGTTCGACTTACAATTGGTAGGTTATGAGTTCGATCCACAGGAAAGTCATACCAAAGACTTTAAAAATGGTACATGCTGCCTTTTCTGGTTATCATTCCACATTTGCGAAAGAGTATGGAACACAGACATCACTAACAGTGGACTAGCCCCTTGCTGTAATGATTGTAGGAAGCTGTGCGGCCCAAGGCTACGGAAGCGGAGATGAGCGCTGCCTGATGCGCCATTTGGTGCTGGAAGGAACTTAAACCTATTCAGACCGGGGGTAGGGCTTTTGAGGCCTACGCCAACTTTCATGTCGCATAAGACTTTTCCTAAGATTTATTTACAACAATGTCCCAAAGTTTGGACAATTGTTTATTTTTCTTCTTGGCATGACAACCCTTTGTTTACAAGAATATTTGGCTGATTTTGTTTCTTACGTTAGAATCAACTTTGTTGCTATATTATTGCTATTTTCGTACATACATACAATCTCTTTACGTTACAACAGCGCAAAATTTCCTAACATTTTTATATGCTATGTCTAAATCATTCTCTTAAAATTATGAGGTCATACAATAAGTCGTTCAAGAGTCACATGGGTTAAAAGGGGTCTCAAAAGCCCCGCCCTTCTCCCATATTAACAAAAAAAGCCCGGTCTCAATAGGTTAAAACAGATGTTTTCATCACGAGACTGCATAGATGCAATGTGTCCAACTTTTGTTGGACTTGAACTCAGACAACATTCCAATGGATCTGGGTGAGATTCAACTTTTATGACTTATATTTTCATGAAATTCACTATCAGAGAGATAGGGAACTTCATGCTATAAAATCCTACATTAGTTTTGATAGTTGCGGGCCATTTTCGAACCATCAACCACGACTTGGTGTTCATGTGAGATTTGCAAGGCCACTGCCTTCTAGCTTGCAGTCCTTTTATGACAGATAAGTTGACTTTAAATCTTGTCACATTCGGCCAAACTAATCCAATTTTATGGATGACATCCTCTTGGAAACCACAAAACTGATGCGATCGCAGGAAAAAAATGGCTCAAAATTACCTACATTATGAAATTTAGGTGGTAAAAAAAATTTAGGTGGTCAGGAAGGTTGAACAAATGACTAAACACACAGAGTATTGATATTCTGGATGATAAATTCTTCAATTTGCTCTTACACATCTTATTCTTTGCACTCTGTAGTTGACCTTGGTATTCTTTAACATGAGTATCTGATTGTCTAATATTTCTTAAGTCGAACATTTTCTCATTTGCAGAGGGTTTGTACAATTTGTAGTATGGTCCATTGCCATCAATCAGTCAGGCAGTCATAGTCATACAGTGTATAACAGCACCGTTGGGGTTATTATATCGCCCCTTACGGGGTGGCATACAATTTCTTCATGCTGAATACGAGGTGGGGGTCGCCAGGTCTACCGTCCAGGTGAATGATGTACATCACCGTGTGACTGATATGTGGAGGTTGCAAGGCGTCCATCCGGGTGATTTGAAGTGAATCACCAACTCCAAACAGAAGGATGTGAAGTGAATCACCAACGCCATTACAATAGCGTTGTGGAAATTGAATGTTTTATTGTTCTTTTGTTGCTCTTGAAAGTCAGTACTACCGGCACTAGGCCAAACTTGGCATGGCATAAGTAGAAATGAGAGACATTTTTTTATATTTGATAGCTACAGGGCTTGACCTCGGGAAAACGTAATTTAACAGTTCAACTGACCTGGATGAGATTCAACTTTTATTACCTTTTTTTAATGAAATTCACTGCCAGAAAGAATAACATGGATATTTCAGACGGGGGGCCTCATGCGATATAATCCTATATCTGCAAAGATAGTTGCGGGCCATTTTCGAGACATAAACGACGACTTTATGTTCATCTTTGATTTGCAAGGCCACTGCCTTCTAGCTTTCAACCCTTTTATGACAGTTATTTGGACTTTATATCTCGCCATGTTAAGTCATGCTGATTCTATTATATGGATGACATCCTCTGAGAATTCCCCAAAACCTCGGAAAGTTGCCTTCATTATAAAATCTATAGGTGGTCAGGAAAGTTGAGCTAATGACTAAACACATTGTACAAAGTACAAAGCATTGGTACATATGACGGTAGGTCTTCAATGTGTTCTCTCACATCTTATTCTTTGACTTTATAATTGACTTTGGTATTCTTCTACATTAGTATGCGTTTTTTGGTATTTCTTTAGGCGGACATTTGCTCATTTACAGATTTCGATGCAGCTTTGCTGTACGATTTACAGTACAGTCCATTGTTGTGTTTTTTTGGGGGGGGGGCGACAATTGATGCGTGTGGGTAAGCCATCCATATGATCGAATCAAAATGGCCTATTGAAGAAAGTTTGCATGTACTAGATGGTTACTTTTTGGCCGAGACTGCATGAAATTTCACAGGCACTGACTACAATGAAACGTATAACTAAACGTATCTGGGTAAGAATGATAAGCTTTATTACTTTTCACTGCCAGAGAGAATACCTTTGAGTTTTTAGAAATTCACGCGATACAATCCTAGATCTGTAGACAGTTGTAGGCCATTTTTCAAATTTATATTCATGTGCACGACTTTCATATCCCTTGAACACAGGGACACGTAGTTGAACATTTCAACGGATCTGGGTAAGATCTAACTTTTATGACTTGTTTTTATGAATTTGCTGCCAGAGAGACTGGCGTGGGGTTTTAAGGTGGTGAACCTCACGCGACATAAACCTAGATTTCTACAGATACGTGCAGGCCATTTTCGTAAAGCATCAACCACGATGGCTTCATGTTCATGTACCGCTGCCTCCAAGCTTCCAGCCTTCATGTGAAATATGTTTACAATCCATATATCAATGGGTCAAGTTCATCAACTATACGGTTAGTTAAGAAAAAGCCCTCAGCGAACAAAGGTTGTTTTTACTGCTTTCTATAGGCCGGAAGTCCTCCTAGGAGACGGATACTCCGAATAACAAAGCTGCATCTGCTGAAGCCGTCTCACACGTGCCATACAGTTCTGTCCCTGTGAGACTTAGTGCTCCAGTAGACGAGAGGGTGGAGAAGGAATTGCACACCCCTCCTTCACCATAAAAAGTCATGTGCAGGTCAGGCAAAACAGGTGAATGCCTGTCTGCCTGCTTATCTGTCGAATTGACAGGAGAATCATTAAAAAAGGTTGGTGGGTGGTTGAGAGCAAAGTCGTAGGAAGGTCTTGGATGTGTGATAGGGACTCGTAAAGGGGCCTTTTTGGTCTCTGTGATGAAGTTACTACCAGATATGGATGATTATGTAAACAATGCACCAGTCACTTTTGCATCGGTGGGGAGGAGGAGAGTGGGGGTGCCTCTCAGTGTCTTTGCGATTAGGCTACAACGACAACGTGTATTTGATTTCAACTGCGAGTGAAAAAAAGTCCGGGGCCTTACCCCAAAATAGCTCGATAGCAGCATGGTGTCACACGGGCAACGCCAGAAAGTACCCCCCCCCCCTCCCCCCAAAGGAACCGTAAACTACCCGGTGGGGCTTATTTTCCCAGTTGTGATTGTAGTATGATTTCATTATTTCAACATAAATCACACCGGCAATGTGCTTTACTTCACCCAAAATATTCTTTATTCAATCATCCGAGTAAGCATACATCTTCAAAAAGCACATGTGATTACGGCACAAAATATATTGTATATCTATCGTATCAGACAATAATCACAATCAAAACTGTGTTTGTATCATATACAGACATAATCAGTACATAATTCACATCAAAAGACTGAAAACAAATCATACTGGTCCATTGAGCAGATATGTAATTCTGCGATTTGGGTATACAGACGGAATAATGACCACATTTGCGAACAATAAAATAGGCACGTTGTCAACGATACCCATCGCCAGCGACGAGTTACAAATGCGAGCCTTTTCACGGTGATTCGTATCATATTACACATCAGTGAGAAGAAATATGAGATATGACAAATAATATTACGATTCAGACTCCTACTGCAAAATATTTATAGTCATAGATGATATCTATATGAAACAGTTACATAGAAAAGGTGTTGTAAAAGTAATCATATACCTGATATACGTGTCTGAATTATTAACGACATCAAAACCGTATGTGTTTTGCGGCACGCTTTTGACAGATTAGCCGTGACTCTACCCTGGCATTACGTCTCTGAAAAGGGCAATAAAAGGCCCGTGATAAATATTGCTGACTAAATAGAATATTTGCCACAAAGTAAACTGAAGTACCACTGGGCTGAACATTATGACTATGTATCGACCTCACTCTAAAGCAAGTAAATTTTATGGATGACTTCCTCTGCGAACTCCTTGTATAACTCGAGGGACAAAAGAAGAAGTTTGTAGAAAAACAGATCATAAATGCTTCATAAAAGCAACAAAACATCGCAGCCAAGTAGTCTTAAAATTCTATATTCAAGAAGTTGTTAAGTACACTCAAGGCTACGCCGCTTCTACAACTACCGAACTAAGTTCACTTTAAGAGCTACACCCATGGCTACCTCAGTAGTGTTACTTTTACAACTGCACTCTTGGCTACCTCACCGGTGTTACTTCTACAAGTTCACTTGAGGTTACCACAATGCATATTTCTGACCATCTTCAGATGGAACCAATTTTTGTTTCTCGAAACTAAGCCAAAATCAATATCAATGCACGAGCTGAAGAAATGATCCAGAAAATGTACCTGCTGTGGTTTAAAGTAGGAAGCGGCATGGCGGTCATTTATTGGTCCTTTTACACACTGTCTAGTTCAAATAAACGATGAGTGGAGGATTCGATTTCCGTGTGAGAAATGATCATGCTTCAAGTGATAAGGTCTGGGTTCAAGTATTGACTATGCCGTCTAGTCTCTGAGACGACAGCGAACGTGAGTAGATCTTCAATAGGAAAGAAATTCTCTCCAAAGGTGCTTTTGCGAAAATGTATTTCGCAACAAAACTTTTCAAGGCAAGGATAAACAAACATTTTTCTTCAGAATACTGAAACTGAAACCGAACACGCATTGATGGCTCCATTAGTCTTGTTTTGTGATCAATTTCAAGTAAATTAAAAAAAAATATTTTGCCCGAGAGAAACAAGACAACCATCCCCAAGCATAGACGGAGGGCGCCATAGGTTTCCAATTCTCATCGAGTCACGTGTCTTATCTGCATCAAGTCATATCAGAGCAGCAAGCAGCTAGCCATCCCTTGACAAATTCTAAAGTTGATCAGAAGACAACTTGAATAAGTTGGCAATTACAGTTTAACGCTGACCCAGATTGACTTCTACCAAGTTGGACACCGATGAACTTTCTGTCTTTCAAGTTACAACGTCTTGAAGAAGACATATATCTCCATCTCCTTCCCCCCCAAACGGCCTTCAAGAGTCGTTGTGTCTCCACGACACCCCAAGCGACGACTGTCTTCCCGACGTGAGGTCACCTCGAAACGAAGGCAATCAATCACGACAGAATAGACACCGATGTAACCGCAACCAACCGCAAAGCTATACGACCCTAAGGGTAAGCGACAAATGAAATCGATCTGTCTGCTTCCAGACCTTGGTAAACCTTCCACCTACATGTCTGTGATCCATACTCCTGCCGAAATACACACGGGATGCCATTCGTCTACAAAATTGCCATCATAAATCATACGCTTAAAATTTGCCGTTGAACACACATTGCTTAAACGTTGGCGCTATCTCCTTGACAAACTATTCTTTCATCCCGAGTCAAGAGAGACTACCTCATCAAAGACACATCAATCAAAAATCTCGATTTAGAACCCACAGGTGCCGTTTCACTAGTAGCCGGAAACGCTTAACGACCATAACATGATCATGAAAAATGGGTTTTCCTGACTTACTACATGAGCCGATTAGTTCGAAATATACCGGCTTTCTGGCTACCGCCGGACCAGGAGGTCTTGAATCTAACAGCCTGTTCTTATTATCACTGGTTTAAGAGGATATATTACTGGGCCTAGCCTGGACAAATTATTTTGGCACATTTTTCTTTCGCGAGTTTTCCCTTGTGGTTTCACTGACGTGCAACACGTGGGTAAACTTGACCTCTAAAAAACAAAATGGCCGCCACCCGGAATGTCACATTTTTGGCCCCAATTTATATGCATGATATTTGAAATGTCACTGTTGCAAGTAAATCGAAAAATGGTGTAAAATGATGAAGATTCCTCAAAAAAGTTTCTTGGCGATCATGGCTTTTAAATCGTCATTTCATGCCAGTAACAGCGGCCATTTTGGATTTTCCAGGGTCATCCGGGTCCATTGCATCAAAACGAGGCTAGCCTGGCACCATTGTATTATACTATAGTATAGGTAGGCCATACTATAGTATGGATAGACGCCTGTTTGCGACCAGCTGGCGAATCTCTTTCGCAAACAGTCGCCAACAGGCGTGATCCAGTGGTATACCCGCTTTAGAACGTTACAATTTCAATCAGCAAGAAGCAACCAGTGTTCATATACCGACTCTAACCAAAGTTACCATTCATTCAGTCTACTAGACGTATAATCTAAAGTAATGTGCGTTAGACAAGGAAATGTTTCAAGCAAATCATCACGATATCTGATCAAGCACAACAAATCACCATCAAAACTTAAGTTAATTATCACTATGACAGATATGCTTATACTTAGGCACATTCAAGATTTCTATATGTCAACACTATTTACAAAATTTCCGCAGAAAAAAAGGGAAAAATGACCATTTTGTTTTTACTTCGCAAAGTTGTTGATGTCACCAACCCATGGGCTGATATCTATTTTCACTGGGTGAAAAAGCCGTCTGGGCAAAGATGATCAATTATTATTTCAATTATTGATACACATCATAAAATTTGTCGCTAGCGAAAGACGTTTAAGGCTCGGCAGCATTCATTTTTGGCACTTAGTAGCGACTTACGTCAATATTCTTTTTTTTCTATCGTGGATCTAAAACACAATTTCTAAACTATAGAAATTTTAACAGAAATTCGGAATCTCTAGATCTTTTAAAAATAGGTCTTACCTACCTAGTCACTTGACCTCCAGGTCTTAAGATTCGTAAAGTAGCAAAATATGCTTCTTGCGCCCTCGTAAATTAGTATGCATAGGAAACATAACCGATTTTTAAATCCAGTTCCCCCATCCCCTCTAGCAAGTACATGTGCTCGAAATATGAACTGAATCAATGGCAGCAGATCCCCTGCAAGTAAAGTTTCTTTAAGCGTGCCTTAAAGTATACGTAAAGGTGTGCGTATTTTTATCAACGAAAGCATTGCTTTACGTCTATTTTGACCATGTTATATGTATGCTTAAAGATCATATTTCGTCTAGAAACTGCACGAAATAAAAATTTTAAGCGCCTTAAAGTGTGCGTAAATTTGATTTTTTTTAAAGTTGATTTTTTTAAACCTTGAAATGCATAACTTTACTTATGCTTTATGCGTGCGTAAAGATTACATTTTGTGTAGTAAGATGTAGTTCCCATCAGCTGCACTCTTCACAGAAGGTTGCGTTACATAGTGGATAGATGAGATCTTCGAGCGACCGAGCACATGACAGATCACACGGTGTTCTCTCAATGAGTCATATAGTATCTCAATGATCTCCGACTAGATATTAAAATTATTTCTCAATTTCCTTCGATGATGTATTAAAAATCAGTGATTTGTGGTTGCTCAAATGGTGAAAACAATCAATAGAGGCCTGCGCATTCAAGTGTCCTTAGCATAACTGCTCACATGTTATGTATAGAAACAAGTTGGCCTGCTACTTCTATATGGTTTAGAATTTTATAATAGATATGTCAGTATATATATTTATGTATATGCGTTTTTGTGTATATATGTACGTTAGAGATTGCGATCTGGCAGAATTGTCAATTTTACTGGTAGAGATCCTGTCTAAGAGATGCCACGTATGTATTTGGTGGACTCCCACTTGTAAATCCTAAACTTCAATCCAATGCATTGATCTTAGAAACTTCAATAGAACTACTGTTATAAAGGGTGTATTCAAATTGCATAAGCTCCAGTCGGGATCTCTACTAGTAAAATTGATGATTTTGCCCGACCGATATGCCATGATCATTGAGATCTCTACCGATATACTTTCAACGTCATTACCCAATAGATATTGTTGTAAATTGTAGAGTACATGTTTCTGCAGCAATTCAGCCCGGCCCCATCGTATGAAAATCTTTTTAAAAATCCCTCTAGCCATTTTACTGCTCTACATTTTTATGTAATTCTTTCTTCCAAAGTATAAATGTCAGGAAATGTCCATAAAACCTTCAGGGAGTCCATGTCGGCACGTTCCAGTTCTGCCAAGCCCTGTGGCAGATGACTAGGACTACGAGTGTCACCGCGTGGCGTGCCAGTCAATGGGGACCGCTGTGAGGGTTGTTGGTGATGCGGCGATTCTTCAGGTCGACGAAGAGTTGTTTCATGTGCTGTCTCACGGCGCTGTTCATCCCGATGTAGATAATGGTGTTGACCATCCCCTGCGCCATCCCCAGAGCCTCTACGATGAAGAACAGCGTGGTGTTGTAGCGGGAGACCAGCAGAAGATGCGGGGCGAAGTCGCGGACGATGGCGTAGACGTGGTACGGCAGCCAGCACACGATGAAGCACAGGAGGGTGACGATGAGGAGCTGGATGACCTTCTCGCGGTGGTGTTGTCTCTCGGGCGGGAGGTGCCCCACCTGGCCGGTCTGCGGGCGGTACCAGATGTGGAGGGCGATGCGGATGTAGCAGAAGCACATGATGATGACGGGCAGGACGAACTCCAGAAGGAACAGTAGCATGTAGTAGGCCTTGTACCTGGGGAGAAACAACAACATGTTTAACTTGAAAGTTCATCTGTGTTGGTAGAATTCATTATTGGACTAGTTAAACTGTAATTTCCAACACAAAAATTGACTCACCCAAATTTTCGACTGCACAGGACCAGTCTTTGTCAAGGAATGAACAATCCACTGATGTCGTGACGTCACGTTGTACAGATAGAACACGTGACTCAGTGAGCAGTGGATCATAAGTGGAGGAAGTCTTTGTTCATTCCTTGACAAAGACTTATGCTGTGCAGTCGAAAATGTTGGTGAGTCTAATTGTTGTATTGGAAATCACAATTCAACTAGTTCAAGAATGTTTATAAGTAGTTTCCATTATCATCAACATCACTATCATCATCGCAAGGGTCTGGAGCCACTGCCATTTGGCGCCGTGACCTCAATACGATATGACTGCCCTAGGTACGGCCATGGGTTGGAAGTCTTTGAGCCACTCACACAGGGAAGGACTCTTTACAGTATGGTCCATTCTTTGACATGCTCAATGTGTGACTCTTCTCAAATACTGGACCTCAATTTTGTTTAACACGCTATCCGAGGCACGGCACTAACCAAATCTTGGTACTCATTTCCTTCTGCGTGAAGTGAGAAAACTTACAGGGGTACAAGATCGGAGGCTTATTTGCGGATTCGAACCCAGAACCTCTGGGTTATGTTTGAACACCAAGCCGTTATGCAACGATCGTAATGCGTGCTTGAAGCCAAAAGTTAAAGACATAATGTGCAACTTCCGATCCCATAACTACTGGTGATTGCGGAACATTATATGTTGAGCAGTTAATGTCCGTACTAGGCATCATTAGACATGTGCTGTATTTCGTAGATAACGAAGTGATGTCAGAAAACTTACTTCACGAAGTGAGAAAATTACCAACTACGCATGTATTCAAGGCGGCGCCGTACAGAAAAAAAACAGTCCTTGTACCTAACAAGGCACTTAGCGGAAGCAATTCTTGCGATTTACTTGACTATCCGTCCCTGTAAATTGATCTCCTCTATGGCACTTAGAGAAAACATATCCTTTGAGGTTTCTTATGTCACGTAGTGAATGCTTATCACAGATGTAAACCCTCTATTATCTAAAGCGTGAAGGTAGATTCTTTCATGGTTCTGCATGTATTACAAGCTGTTTGATGTCACCTCATTCAGCACACAACTTAACGGCACTTAAGTCGAGGCCAACCGGGAGGCGATTACGGTTAGTTCTTGGAATTGGAATTGGCAGTGAGATGTTATCGTCTGAGAATCAATACCGACGAACGACACGGGTAATTTACGGTGACTCCAATCATCGTGCTCGTAATTACAAGCAATTCGAAAGAAAAGTCCCAAACGCACGAGCAGCAACTCTCGTGACAGCTTGAAGACAACCCGAGCAAAATAAGAGCTTTAAAAGTGGAAGTATTTGAATAAGACGATCTGCATGGTATTTATTAACATCTACAGCACTCTATTCTTACGTTTGAGATCATCTCTTCTTACATTGAGCGGTTGAAAACGACACGGAAACAAACCCTAAATTAAGCCTTGATCCAGCGTCCTGACTTTCACGGCGTTTTCGAGGCACGGCGAGTGTCGGTATGGAATGGAATATAGTCGCTTCATCCTATTACGAAGAAAAAAATTGACTTTGAAAATTGAAGTTCTACTAGCCCCGAATGAGGCACTAATATCGCTAAGGTTGCTATTAACTCAGCATGCTAACTGCGTAACATCAAGGAGCCGGAGAACTAATTTTGCTGGAGTAGTTTTGGGTAAGTGAGAGTTATGAGAGTCATCTTCGGGGGTACCAGAGGAGACAGAGTCAGAAACAAAGTCATCCATCAAAAACGCTATCAGCTGAACCCATGCTGGTAATAGTTGAAAGAAATCACTGGCAATAGTTAGAAGAAATCAACTAAATCGGTTTGGACACCTCCAGAATGCTAGGGGACAGAGATGTAAAGAGAACTGAACACCTAAAACGAAAATGGCCAGCAGGCAGACCAAGGGCGAGATGATAAGATCAAACCTTGGAGATAACAAGGAAAGCGGAGCCAAACTTCCAAGAAGTCAAGAAAATGGATGAGGAGTTTGAACTGTGGAGACCGTCCATGACTGGCCGTCAACCTAGAGACTTAAAGGTACGAAGGTAAGATAAGACTTCGGGGTAAAATGTTTTTCAAACACCAGCAAAGCTTTGCATGCGAAGAAATTGACTACTTCTATTCTCACTTGACGGTGACGTCAGGAGCCGCCAGGAAAGTCCCCGGATGGTCTAAGTTTAGGCAACATGGCGGCCAACATAACGTGAGCATACATGGCGTTCAAAATGCCGTCAGGACTGTAAACCTGTTTGTTAGGTGGTAAAAGTTATTCCCTTTACTTGTTTCAATTATGTTAGTGAGATAGAATGTCATTTTAGTTTTTGGCGCCTTTGTATTCGTTATCATCCAACGATACGATTGTTGATATTTCGTTTTTCATACTGTACAATTGGTGAACTAACTGTATGTCTCGAGTCCCGTCGCGGTTTTGGTCTGTCTCTTTTTCTGCTTTATATTTCGTGGGGGAAAAAGCAGACGAAGGTAGTGTCCCCAAAATAGACTAGGTTGATGACACCCGATCTCTATATCTCTCCGTCCTCAGAGTCCTAATGCTTCTATCACTTCACCGCCGTCTGTCGTACTTTCCTTAGGATTTCAAACCCCTCGGTACTGCTATCCTAAGGCTTTATCTCCTAAATAAAAAAAAGCTCCTTGCTCGTGCATTCATAGAGACCCAGTCAACCTATGTCGTCACACATCCCCTTTCTATTTCTTAACTTCCTAAACTAAGGCCTTTGGGAAAGAGATAGATCACAGCTTCTTGTCGTATCGTGTGGCATATCTGGTCCCGAGTTCGATACCCCCGTGCCCCCGACGTTGTGCCCTTGGGGAAGTCATTTTACACAGCCTTCCACACAGCCAGGTGTAAAAATTGGGACCTGACTTCGGTCGGGCAGATAACAGAAAAGACTGCCTTTACTTTCTGCCTGCACAGTGTATGTGGCTCTGTTATTAAGTTACTAACTTGAGTATAATGCCACATTGTCCCCATCTGTCCAAAAGTATAAAGAGAGAAAAAAATTCACTGCTTACATTGGTTCCAGACGAGCCGGCCAGATCTGTCCGCAGAAGTTGGAGCCCGTGGCGGTGTAGGGGAAGGCTCTGGAGTACACGGCAGCGGGGACAGCCAGCAGGAGGGACACCAGCCACACCAGCAGGATCTGAACCACCAGGAACTTCTTGGACCCGCTTGTGTCTTGGTTCGGCAGATGAGTAAACATCGTTCTGTACCTGTTCGGGCAGACAGTGATAAAAAAATCAATATCTAGAATTATTACTCCGCCACTACTTACGTTAAAGGCAGCCTGAGCAATATTAGCCCTAGTAAGGGTTTTAGAACTTCAATTCTATATGAAAATCAATGTTGGGGCATTTTTCTATGTATAACTATGAAGCAACTGTATTCAAGGAGCAACAAGACTGACAATAAAAATGTATTATTGCCATGACGACGATTGAGGGTACAGCAACACAGCTCAAATCAGAAATAGACTGGAACTTCCTTGTCGCACTATCCCAGGCACAATATACTAGCCCACCTGTAACATAAACCTACAGCCAGCAGAAATGTACTATCCCCGGTACAGCACAATGGTCTGCCAGTGACCTAAACCTACAGCTGAGCACTACAGAAGTATTTCCTGTCTGCCTGTGACGTATGGCTTGAACAAGCTCTAGAAAAGAAAATGTATCCTTCATAACATAACATAACAACCAAGACAACGTGATCCATTGCGCAGAGTTTCCCTGTCTTACCACTAGTCTCAAAGGACAAATTCCTCCAGGGAGCAAGTGTGACCTACATTCCACCATTGCATACCAGAGATACATCTGGAACAGATTGGGGGGGGGGGGGCTTGCATACACAGCATACTGTAGAGTACTAGCATTCTTGAAAAAATGCCTGTGCAATTCCTAGAATTTTTGCAGACTGAATGCAATATATACTACTTGACGAATCCCCTGAGGCGTCGTCAAAATTTCGGTGCCGCAATTGCGAAAGGACGCTCTGAAGTCAGAGTGCTTCACTGTCGCTTTTTGGGTCAGCCATATTTAAATTTCCGAACACTCTTCGATTTCTCCCGACCTCCCCGACCCGATTACATCTAATCAGAAAGAGAGGAAAGAAGATGAATCACACCACTATTTATGTTAATAAGGTCGATGACGTCATAATAGTTAGAAGTCACGTGGTTCCCTTCTTCAGTCAAGACCACCAGACCAAACTCATATGGTTAGTTGCTAATCTCCAGGCAGATGTTGCGGTAACATCGTGCCATAAGCTGGGGAAGGAGTTTAGCCGGCTACCGCAGCTTATGAGACGATCTTATGCCACGGCAATATCTGCTTGGAGATTATAGTTGCACTCCCTCTGCCCCCGAGTCGCACACGAGACTCTAAAAGTTTCTTGGTGAAAATACTTCCAAACGGCAACATTTTTTCAACAGCTCAGAATAGGACGTCGTGTGGCCTGGAAGTCAAAGGTCATGTATTCCAGGATGTTGTAGATATTGCAGGGATTAGACAGTGGCGACGTTGGCCATGCATGGAAGCAGAACACAGTATTTATCCGCAACAGAAAAAAACGGTATTTATCCGCAACCCCGTAGTTCAAGTACAACGCAGTGCGTCAGAATTTCTCCGCAGCAGAACACAGTATTTATCCTCAACAGAAAAATAACAGTATTTATCCATCCGCAACCCCGGGGTCAATAATAGTTCGAGCATAAAGTAGTGCGTCACAGTACACGAAAGAGACGCAGGAACTCTTCCGTGAACGTCAGCGAGGCGAAACCTGTGATAACTGTTAAAGAAATGCGTCAGTTGTGAGACAACATGACTTGGATTATTACGTTTTTTTTTTGGTTGGTCAGGTTCCACTTATTGCTGTGCGCCGGTTACAGTAGGATGACCTCCCCTGGGGGCCATTTATGAGTTACTTTCAAAAGAGAACGAGAATGCAAACTATCTTAAGGTCACTTTCACATATTTTGTAAATTTTACCCTTAACTTTAACATATGCAACGCTCGTTGATTGCGTGTGCACCCTGCCATGAATTTTGTGAGGCGTCAAATCTTCTCACTTTGGTGTTCTTAACAATGCATATTTCCATGGCAAAAAAAATGTGCTCTGTTACCTCTAGGATGCACTAGGATGGGGAGCTTGACCAAATGAGAACTACCTCTTTTAGTTCACGCTCAAACCATCTGCTTTCTCTTTGTTGAAGATGGCGATCTCTAGCATTGGTACGAGTTTGGTAGGAGTTTTACAGTCGCTTAAAAAGTTTGCAATGAGGCATATCTATATATCATAAGCCAGAAGTCTCTTTGGGATGTTTGCTCAACACAAACACCCACAACAAGTGATATAGTGTGTCTTTGTTTGACGATATAACACACCCATTTAACATTGACAGCATTCAGCACGAAGGATATGAAAGTAGGGGAAGTGACAGCCAATAGGCGCGCGATATTCATTACCATCGATTACCTGATTGGTCAACTCGGGTACAGCCAATGAGGAAGCGCCTAATTTCCCAAACTTCCCGTTTTGGTAATCAATCTTCCACAGAGCGACCCATAGCACATCCTGCAATCTTTCGCAAGGGTCAAAATTATCAAGACGTTATAGATTACTTGGTATTCGTGCTGTATCTTCCTTTTGCCATAGGCCAAAGTAAGTAAATCTTATGGATGACATCCTCAGCATACTACAACAAGATTGGCAATAAAAATATTATTGCCATGGCGACGATTGAGGGGAACAACAATACAGCTCAAATCAGAAATAGACTGGAACTTCCTTGTCGCACTATCCCTGGCACAATATACGAGCCCACCTGTAACATAAACCTACAGCCAGCAGAAATATACTATCCCTGGTACAGCACAATGGTCTGCCAGTAACCTAAACCTACAGCTGAACACTACGGTGTGTAGTGGAGAATAAAAAATAAGGAAGAACCAACTGTTTCCAGCACTTCCGTCCTTGAATGACTTTCTTGCACCTCACATGGCTGTCCTACTTCGTAATATTCCAGTCCTTGGATAGTATAATAAGGCCGCGAACAATTATATTTGGCTCTGAATATAATAACCATTTGGATGCCTTCATTCAAGATCATGACCTCTATATAAAGTATTTCCTGTCTGCCTGTGGCGTATGGCTTGAACAAACTCTAGAAAAGAAAATGCATCCTTCATAACATAACTTAACAACCAACACAACGTGATCCATTGTACAGTGTCCCTGTCTACCACTTAAGTTTCAAAGGACAAATTTCTCCAGGGAACCAGTGTGACCTACATTCCACCATTGCATACCAGAGATACATCTGGAACAGATTGGGGGGGGGGTGCTTGCATACCCAGCATACTGCATTCCTGTGGAAAAATTCCTGTGCAATTCCTAGAATTTTTGCAGACTGAATGCAATATATACCACTTGACGACTCCCCTGAGGCTTCGTCAAATATAATGAGATGAGGCGAAAAAAACAAGATGGGTGAAAACCAAGATGGCTAAATTTGTAAAATGGACGCCATAGACGCTGTAACAAGATTTGAAGTGATAAAACATGGTAGCACAGCCAACAATGCATTCATTCCTGTATCCAAGAAGAAAACTATTGTAGCAAAAGTGACGCTAGTGTGGTAGACTGCCATCATTTACCATGTTGGCAACCACACTTATGACTCCCTTAGTGGTACCACTTTTACAACTATCCAACTATTTTCTACATCTACAGCCATGGCTACCACGCTACTGTCACTTATGCAAGCACAATCATTCATCTGTGGTAAATGTTATGGCCTGAGCGACCTCATAAACAGAACTCGCTCTGCGGCCTCGCAAATTGGATTTGTGTTACCTAGCTTCACTACATTATTGGAATATTATTGAAAATTTAAAAGAATGTCATTGAATATGCAACAAAACATACAAGGCGTAAATAGATTTGCTTTTTTACTATAGATGGAATTTGCTGAGCGTCCTGACAAATTGCTTGGTCGCAGCGAGTTCTCAGCGAGGTCGTAGCAAGGTCATTGCGAGATCGCCTAGGTAGTGGACTGGGGGTGTAAAAGAAAAGGTGGCTGTAAGAGCGATAACATACAAGAGATGACCTTTTTCCTTGTTAACCCTCCAGGATATTTCTTTGAAGCTCGCTACCGCGTCCTTCTTAGACTAATACAAGGGGTTACCAAGCCAGTTATTTATGTAACGCTCTTTAACCTTTCCCTTTATCCACGGGATAACCTATATCCGTTGTTTTAAAGACCTTTTTCCTTGTTGACGCTCCAGGATATTTCTTGGAAGTTCGCTGTTATTTGTGTTCTTCTCAAACTAAATACTAGAGGTTACCAAACCCAGCTGTGAACGTATCACTTCAACTCAACGGAGTAACCCATGTCCGTTGTTTTTAAAGACATTAAAAGTATTCAGGAATATCAAGTCAATGGACGGTGGTTTTAAACGGAATTTTTTCCAAATATTGTAGCTTGAAGCCATCGTCAACTTGATTCCCCTAAATACACACTGCTTTTATCGTTGAAGAGATTCATTAGTCACGTATGTAAACAGTTAAAAGAATTTGTCATCAATCAGGCGGTATGTGTATCTACCTGTCAAAACTAGTCACTTATTGATGAAAAGTTCTATTAACGTAACACAGCTTTTAATATGGTACCACGCGAATAAAGGTTAACTTGCGTTAGATTCTGCAATACATAGTTACCCACAATTGTAACAAGTGTTCAAAGTCAGATGCACTTAGTTCTCGCTTGCTTTGACTTTCAAATACACGCTTTCTGACTAATCATGGTTAACAATTGCATCTCACAATTCAGCTAATCAAGTTATTATTCCCTGGCTGCGAGCGCTAATGATAGATCACTAGGATCATAAGATTATATAACAAGCATAATGACACCTTACTGTTAATCCAGGATTCCGTTAAGGGTGTAATTCATTTGCGTTTTCTTGACGGGTTAGTTAGCTAGGATTGCTGCGTAATGAGGAAATGATAGTATTGAGAGTATGATGTGATTAGAATTCTCAGTAGGCCACTTATCTAGGCAGACAGGCGTGCTGGGCGATTTCTTCATCAGAATGCACTGCCAGCAGTCCACACGCATTTATGATTGCGTAAGACATTCAAGTTCGTATGAATTACTCGTTGGCAAATTCTTTGGCCTAGGTATAATTTGCGGAGAAGAAATTATATCTTTTACTTTTGAATCACCGTTGCGCAGACGGTTTCTCAAATTGTCTTCAAACTTTAAAGAATATCAATACGCAACTCATACGGACTTAAATACACACACACACACACTACACACTAGAAGTAGGTGTGGCGAAACTACCTTTACCGGCATAGAGAACCGTAGCCCATGTTGCAAATCATCGCCCCCCCCCCTCCACCCACACACACACACACAAAAACGCCGCCTAAGAAGTCTTCGAATGAGACTAAAATTTCGAGTATCAGAATGTTAAGGTCGCCCAGCTGACTTCTTCAGAAATTTGCACAATTCTAGGAACCTGATACAGAATTTGGGCAAACTGTCCATTATTAGAATAAAAGATATTTCCCTTTAGTTATTAGTATTCCGTATCACGATGAAACATACTCAGTATCAGGTAATGTTTTTGTTTTAAAAAAGAGCTTCTTTAACTTTGTAAAGTCTTCATGGACTACAATGTTATTTCTGATATTGGGTGTTCTTTGCTTGCTCTTGTCAATTCTGGATCTAACTCGACATTGCGTGACTCCCCGCGGTTACTTTGATTGATAGCCATGGGAGCATATGCACATTCCAATTAGAGTCATCACATAGGACTTCTCCCATAACTAAATGACTGTCACCTTCATCATCTTCACAGTGAACAAGAGTTGAGAGTGCTAGCCGCATTTTATAAATGATGAACTTGATCCCAGAGATCTTCCTTGTCCAATGATACTCAAAGAAACAGTTACACAAACAACTGGACTAAATTTGGAAACGGTCTGGCTTTTTTAGACAGCATCCACTATCTTTCGTTAGTGACTGAACGAAAATCTTGTGTTGTCAGCTTTTAAAAACCAAAGTCTGAATTGATATTTTCATGAGGCAAATGCAATTGTAAGATGGTTCGACAGAAGACAAAGTCAAGACAAGGTTGTATGCTAATGGGGCCATGAGCTCACGTTGTTTTAAGTACAGGAGCTAATGCTGTCTCGTAGGGATGGTAGGGCTAGGTCCCAGGTACAGGAAAGTTCGAATAGTAAGCCTCTTTTCCGGTTGAAGGTGAAATAAATTATCGTACAATCCCCTGTACGCCCTTAGGACATGTTGATTTGATTATATGGTTGACATTTTTTCGTTTGAACCTTTAATGAGAAGCTCAAATCGGCCTGCAGGCCGCTGTTCATTAAGGCCATAAAGGAGGTAAGGGTCAGATGAAATATAGTGGAGATCCGCGTTCTGAAAAATAATCAATTTTTGGCCATTTCCACACAAAAATTTCAACCATACTCTTAAAGAAACTTCAAAATAAGCAAATATATGCCGTGAAAAATACATTTCGGAAAATGTATAGAACACTCCAAGGTAGAAGAAGGTGGTGAAAGAACAAAAATGTAGAATCTACTGATCAGTATACTATTTTAAGGCAACTTTTTTTGGTAAACTTTTTTTATATGCACGCTCGCATCAGTTTTTTGATTCCCTTAGTATGCCATCCATATAATCAAATAAACATGGCCTTATCTAATATTCTTCTTTCTTATCTTGTTCTATTTTTAAAGCATATGAGATGAAGCATATATGAGATGAAGCATATGTCGTAACAGCCTCATAAATACCTCCGAGCGACGAGAGACATGCTCCGGTAATTCAAATAAAGGCGAAGCAATGAACCTCTTCAGAATAAATGGTACAAGGCGCGCTTACAATGGGTCTCTTGGGCAATGCATGTAATAGTCAGGTTATGCTTCGGGGGTAGATTGCAAAGCAACGAACACGTATTTTCTCTCAACCTGATCACTTTTAACCCGCAAACAACCCCAAAGGGATCCGTTTGGACCCCAGGCGTATATTTTCGAAGTACCATTTGAACTATTTTAATCCCCAGGAAATTCCTGCCTTGGGTTTGCCAGCTTAAACATATATCTAAGGTAATCTCTCCTATATTTTTACGAAGAAGGTCAAAATAGTGTTTTGTTACAATACCGAAAAGTACAGAGGGAAAAGAGTCCTGGTGGGGCCAACAAAATGTGCAGTTTTCGAAACATAGTTCTTTTTGGTTGTTCTCAAAGTTACATTCTCGGAAGAATAATCACTTCCATACTAACTTGCGTCGCACTTGCGTCACTGTGGGGTTTGAAAGATACTCAACGACTTTCAGAGATAAAGAACGAGTTTTGGTACTTTTTGCGTATTTTTTCGTCTTCTAAGTCATACGTATAACGTAATATTTTATTTATAAAAAATATCGGAGAAAATAACAAAACGGTGACACAGTGAACGAACCCCGGAGTGACGCAAGCTTGCCGCAAGTGCAATGCGATTGCACCTTTAGTAGCAAAAATGCTTCCGAAGAAGTGTACAAAAATGCTGTTCTGAAAAGAACAAAAAGGTTCGTTAACGGTTTGGACTCCGCTTGGTTATTTTAGTCCTCAAAAAATGTTCGGGTGTCTGAGGGTCAAAGTAAGTGCTTTTGTCTTCGGCGTTGTATTATATAGGCAATCCATATATAGCTTCTTCAATCGAATGTGCAAAATTGTTTTCCCCACTTCGAAGCCCACAGGCACAGAAAATTGCCTTTCGATCTTATCAGTAATACTGCGGTGTAGATTAACTGTAGTCTGAACAACATGCCCCCCCCCCTTACAGCACGTAACGACCTTATTTAGAGCGCTGATGAAAGCTGGCGGATGCCTTCTCACTAACAAACAAATTATAGTAGTGCGCGTATAAGTCTTAATTCATCATACTTAACATGGTAGATCTACAATGTATCTTCCGTGTCATCAAATCTACCGAGTAAAAACTACAGTTAATGAACTGTAAAACTGTATGGATCGGTGGAGAATGAATGCTTTCGCGAAGTGCCATCTTCATTTTGTCAAAGTTGTAGTAGAATTGTTAATACGTTCTAATTCGCGGTGATAAGAAAATGGACTGTTTTCCGTCGTTTTTACTCGCAATATTTCAAAGTAATGTATCTGATGCAAGCAAATAACTTTCTAAACGCGAATTTAACTAGATATTGGTGATGATTATAACTTTGGATATTTCTGCATTCCCATACATGGTCATACATGTATAAGATTCTATGCAGGTTCCGGATATCGTATATCTCATTCTATTCCTTATACTGATGTTTTAATTTCCCTCTCCTTATGTGTTTAACATTTTGGGCAAGTTCTGTATTGATATTTCTTTGGCTCAGGTGAGGACATACATTGTGTGCATGGCGGCACACTGCCACATGTGTCCGGACATATCTGGGCGTTTCACGGCTATGTGTGCGGAAATACACGGGCCTTAGACACGTACTGGACACAAAAGTGGTTCGTTTCCGAGCATTTGTGGCTGTGTCAATGGCCCGTACAGGCAGTGTGTCCGGCTACACATGTCCCGTAAATTGCCAGAAATGTAGGGGGTGCATGTGCAGGAGTTTCTTACCCGGAAAAATCGGTTTTCCATGCAGTACAGCTTGGTTATTTACCCAAACAAAAACAACGTCTTTGATCGAAAACTTTCAACCCAGTCCGAAAATTGCCAAAAATGTCAATGCAGAACTCACGTACGTACCAGAACGAGTGGTCACTTACTGTGAGGGGGTGGGCAATTACACAAATTGGGTACAAATTGAGATGCCCAGACAGTTTGCCTGAAATAGATTCAACTGCATGTGTTTCAGTAATTCTGTAGGACTAGTTAGTATGATTATGCATTCTATGCCATTAGTCTCTACTAGACTGACTACGTTGGCTATCAAATGAGGAAGAATTTGCCAGCTAACTTTTGCTACCATAAGATTTGGGTGGAAACATGGACTGCGAGCGTGGACTCACTCCTATTTTTTTTCCCTCGATTTTTTTTTCCGAATTCTGCGATCCCCGTAGGAGGGCCAAGTGGAGGCTATTATGCCATAATCTTAGCCCTATTCATATCCACTACAACATATCATCCGTTCACTTTATATTTAGTCTACAAACATCAATTGCTCCCTGAAGAACGAACAAATATGCTGAAAGGCTTCGCTGCACAACCAATATGCGGGCCACGGAAGTGTGACTGTCAACTAAACAATATCTGAGGAATTCCACTTCATCATTATCATATCCCATAAGCTATATAAACGAACAAGTGACAGGCTATTGAATTAGATTATGAAAAGGCGTGGGTACCGAATGATGGATGTGTGCAGCGTGTGCGTATAGGTCAGCCGTCTTACTTATACCCTTGTCACGTTGGGCGAAAATCGATCGGACGACGATTCTGCGGCAATCGCCCGAGCCTCGGTTATGATAATAACTTTATTGCACAACAAATGTTCAAGGTACAAGGTATGGCTTTTTTGTAACAGGGACGATTTTCAGGTGAAAAACACGCGCAACCCTCTGGCCGATCTTCCATCGATACGCCCGAAGATCGTGGATAATGTGACAGGGGTATTAGGCCAAATGTTGACTCGAGTGTAAAGATAACATTCACGCTTAAATTTTAGTGGCATTTCCTAGCAACCTGTTTGACCCTACCGTTAACCGTACAAAAGCAATTGAACAAATATATTGCTAAAGAATATATCGTGAAACGGTTAGCAATGTTGTAGTATACAAAACTCATTATTTCAAAATGAAAGTGAAAGAACAAAAGTGAAAAATCTATTCTTCCATACACCGTTTGCCATTTGTTAAGCCTTCCTGAGTGACCACTCAAAGCATCACTCAAGGTAATCAAAGTGGTCACTCAAAGCATCAGAGCCACGAGTGACCACTTAAATTTCCTCATGAAGGAAGCTTGCCCGTTTTTTTATTCGATTATTCGCACGCCCCAGTTTGGGGTTCCCAGACGATGTCATCCATATAACTGAATCAACATGGCGTTAAGGAAGGTAAAGGACACCATAAACATTGATATAGTACGTAATGAGTGTTTTCTATGCACTGTCTTTCTTTTGGGGGCAGCTTATAACGACAGTTGTGCGACAAGAATACTAATAGAATGCACCGACCGCTCAACGCTTTTATGTCTTTGTCTTGTATGACTTTGACATTAACATTGACATTAACTTTAGCATTCAACGACATTATTATTATTATTCTGATATTTCTTTGTTTTCAATCTACGGTATATATTTCTTCAATATGAAGTTGATTTTACCGATTTATGGGAATCGGATCAATTGGTATGTAAAACAAAAGAATTGTGCTATATCAATCGATAGTAAGTGCGACTCGATAAATAGATATAAATATGAGCTTGAAAGTTCATCTGTGTTGGAAGAAGTAATTCTTGAAAAAGTTTAACTTTAATATCCAACACAAAAATATCTGTTCAATCGAAAATTTGAGTCCAATTTTATGTTGGATGTTACAGATAAATTACTTCATGAATACATAAACATTCACATACGTTTTTGAATATTCATTCAAGGCGATTCTAAACTCTAGGAATCGTCTTCCAAAGTTTTCGCCGCCTACAAGACATCACTTAGCTAAACACTTTCAAATCGATTCTAAAGTCTCGCAATACTTTTCACGGCATTGGTGATGGAAGAAAAAGCCCTAAAAATCTCGCCATCAATCTCAAGAAATCTCGGGCAAAAAGACGCACCTTCTTCGCGGGAGTGAGAAAACCATTTACCAGAAGGCCGTTGCCGCAGAAAGCATCGCAGCGCTGAGCTCGTAATTCGTCGCGGTAGACAGTTTAAAATCCTCGGGGATCTCGTTATCCAGCGACCGGCAGATTTGAGGTTAACTCCCTGTCATGTAGTGCCACATTATCCCTGATCTTAATGTCTCCAGGCATTAGTCAGATTGACATTGTAGAAAATCCTATTCAACAGGGCGTATCTTTAAATGGCGCGTGTCGCTTAGGTGGTTTTAGCTGTGTCAACATGTGTGTATAAGAGATAATGATTTTCACCTTGAAGTTCCGAGTGGCAGGAATTACGGGTTTTGTTGTTGTTTCTGTAGCAGGGTATGTGTTTACAGAGAGGGGTTGCTAGGCATTCTCCTTTAACGAGGAATCGGTATCCAGATTGCCATTTGCTGCTAACATTTTAGAAAATCCTATTGTGCAGGGCGTATATTTAGATGGTGCGTGTCGCTTAGGCGGTTTTAGCTGTGTCAACATGTGTCTGTAAGAGATAATGATTTCATGGGGTTCACCTTGAAGTTCCAAGTGGCACATAGGGCACGAATTACAAGTTTTGATGCTGTTTTCGGTAGCAGAGTACATTTTTACAGAGAGAGATTGCTAGGTCTTCGTCTTTAACGGGGCACCTCCTAGTGCACGGGACACTCATTTTGCGTCCCTTCCGAAAGACGTGTGCAGCCCCAGCCGACATGTCCTTCCCCTGATTTGAACTTGGAGCTGAATTGGGAGGGCTACTACCAGTTGAGCTACAGGGACACCCCATACCTCAATGATGCCAGATGCATATCTAAGCTCCTTCAAGTAAGTGGATGAAAACTAAATACGTTATTTTCTGATGAATTGTGACTTTAAAAAAGACCGTAAACGATTGAGTCTTTTATGTTTTGTTTTGGGGTGCCACATGTGTTTTGTTTGTATCTGCCATGCCCTTCTTTTGTTGTTGTATCCTCATTTTTTTTCTTGAAATGAATAAACTTTGAGAAAGATTGAAAGAAAGCTCATTTAGCAGTACTCCCTTTCCACTTGAATTTGCATTGACAAATATTTCAGAGAATTTCATAGACAAAGAACGATTTTGTGGTGTGTTTTGTTGTTTTTTAGTTGTATTTTTTTCATAATGAGGAAATGATTCCAATACAAAAATGAAGGCTGGCACAACTTAATGCAGTGCTGCCTAAGGATAATGACTGCACGTTCAAGTTTCAAAACTATGAAACATTGCATGTGCCATGTAGAGGAACAACAGCTAACTGAGTACAACATGTGTGTCGGTATATGTTGTACATCACTTAAAAGAAATGTCAGACCCAGTTCAACTGTGCGAACATTTCATTGAAACGATACGGTTATTTAGAGCAAAATACAACAAAACTGATAGGGCCCAACAGGCGTAGCCCACGCACTGACATTTACACAAAATAAGGAAGCATTCTGAAGTTCTTCCGGGACCCACCGACTACAGTTCATAAGGGATCTGAGAGATTGATAGCTTGTATGGAAACAACCCAACTTTTCAGCTGACACAGCTGTATGTTCAATCATTAAGATCTTTGTAGACCCTACACTCAAACCTTACCCTTTGAAGTTTCCATTAGATAACACGATATGTTAAGGATAAGCTAAGTCCTCAAAACCTCAAATTCATACAGAACCCTTTAGAGATCTATGCTCTATAATGTATTCTAAGATAAAACGCTTCGTTGAACTCTTTGTGGCTGTTCGCCTGGGAGTGCCTAGTGGCACAGCGGGTATAGATTTAAGTAAAGTTATCAATGTCTATTTGGATCTAAGCCTTCAGAGATCTAAGCTCTACACCATGTATACTAAAATGAAAGACTTAATTGAAGATTGAACATTAAAGACTTCAACTGAGATGCCCTGTCCAGGATCAAAAACGTGGGCTCTCATGTTATCAACTAATTGGAACCAGATGCTCAACTGTGATGCTGCTACAAGTGAAGCTACAGGGACATGCGTGCGTCAATTGTAAGCTCAATCCTCAAAGCCCTTCATACATCTAAGCTCTATGGATACCAGTATGAGATTTTGACAGACTTCATTGATCTTTTGTTGTTGTCGCCCACCTTCTAGTGCCTAGTGGTACATAGTTCGACAAGTTTTCTTACTGTTTCAGTAGCAGTATATATTTTACAGGGAGAGCTGCTAGCTAGCTATTCCCCTTGAACGTACTAGAGGCACCTCCTCGAATAGGGGAACTCATTTACGTCTGTTTTGAAAGACCCCAACCGAGTTATTGGGACATGAATCTCAGCTGTGAGGCTACTACCAGGTGATCCACGGGGACATATTACACCCCACATGCATCAATCAGAATAATCAAATGTCTGTGCCTTTAGAGATCTAAGCTCTATAAAGGTTCCGAAATGAAAGGCCTCATTGGTCTCCTTGCTTGATAGTTAATGCCAGACTTTGAGTGAAACACCACACCAAGGGTACAGGCTTCATATAATTAAGGCCAGCCTGCGCAATCCAAGCATTTTAAAGACTTCATTGACCTCCTTGCTCGGTAGTAATTCCCTCACAAGTAATCAATGACTTGAAAACGTCTGACCCCAACATCTAGATTAACAGAATTAAGACCATAAAAGCTCTATGTCCTAGATAAAAGAGTTCTGTTCGACATTACTTGATTCCATATTCCGCCCACCTTGTTCATTTGCAAGACGCGACTGAAAAAGCCTTACATGTTTTCACCGCTCAAAAAAGACACTCTAATATTTACGGAAATCTACCGGATGTTTTTTTTATTAAAAACATTTAAATCCATTAAAGGATTTAGAAACTAGGAGGTTTCCGGTCTGTATTTCAGGATACGATATCAAAATGGCCACTTATCTTTCTAGAGCATAAAAACAATACTATTTGTTAAAAGTACAGCTCGGAAATTGCTTTCGATGTCGATGATAGTTGTTTGAGATAAGGGGTCTAATGTTTCGTGTGGTAGAATAGAAAAATAGTAGAATATATTGCAACAGAATAAAATTGAATTTGATGCATAATAAAGTGAAATAAGATAGAATAGAATAAAGTAAAATAAAATAGAATTCTATATCACAGTATAGAATGTGTAGAATCATATGAATTGGAATGCAAAAAAAGAATTTGATAGTCAAGAGTAGAATAGAAAGATAGAAAGTACAGAGAGAATAGAGGAGAGTGGAATAGAACAGAATAGACTAGAATGGAATGGAATAGAATAGAATAGAATAGAATAGAATAGAATAGAATAGAATAGAATAGAATAGAATAGAATAGTACAGAATGAGACTGACCTGTGCACGGCGATGAGCAGTAGCGAGTTGGTGGACACGTACAGAGACGCCATCCGCAGGTAGTTGATGACCGCACAGATGGTGTCCCCATAGAACCACGGCCTCTCGGCGCGAACCACGTAGTAGTCGATGATGAAGGGGACGCATACTACTGACACGATGAAGTCCGAGAAGGCGAGGTTTGCGATGAGGGCGTTGGTGACTGTGCGCATCTTCTTGTACATGATGATGGTTGCCATGAGGAGGATGTTCCCGATGCCGCATGTCACGATAGTCGCGACGTAGATCGTGCCGACGAAGATGCTTGCCGCGAGGGAGTCCCCCCGGTTGTAGGCAAGGTAGTCTTCGCTGATCTTGTAGCTACAGTTGTCTTCGCCGGTCTTGCCGTCTATGACGACGGCGGGCCCGTAGTCGCCGTACGTGTCCCAGATCTCGCTGATGGTGAGGTTTGTCTTCGCCGCATCAACCATGCTGACAGTGTGGTGCTTACACCGGCTGAGACCTCTTCTGGTACGGAGAGGCTGGAGGATATGCTAATATGCCAGGAAGTTGCCGCGCGCGGCGAGATCCAATCAAAATCGAAGAGGAGGCAGATTTGTATTCTCTACTGACGTTATTGACAGTTCCTTAGACGTCTCCCACACGCCTTGGTGATCTGCAAATCGGGAAGGATTTATAGGATTCCTGTTAGCGTCAGACAGTTGTTTCCACAAAGTATGCCTGGCTGCGTATGGGCATTGCTACCAGCATTACAAGTGACCTTTTTTTTACGATAGCCTACGCAAGTAGGTATAACCTTTGGTCAAAACATTTCCCTTTTTCACTAGAGGCTTGACTGGGCGACCAGAAATTTGACAGATCGCTCAACGAATTTCATGGATAGAAAGCATTTTTGATACATTCTGTGTGCTTTGCTGTCTTTCCAATTCTATACCATGCACCATACCCTAAATATGATTTCAAGGTTCACAACAGTCAGATTAAAGTCACGAAACAATTACTCTGAGGGCACCCTCTAGTGGAAAGGGATATCATTATACCCGTACAGCACTAGTAAGCTTAGCTTGAGGGCGAAATAGAGATGCCCCAAATCAAATTTTGTACATCGACTGGTTTTCAACACAGGTACCGCTACCATGTTATTACTTATACCAATATGAGAATGGATGAGTGAAGACCTAGTTATTATATCCATATACCCACGGGTTTAAGTACAGGTTACAACAAATGTGAAGTGCAGATGCATGTATAAAATGTAAAGCTACAACAATAATTATAGTATAGATTATATATCAACTAAGGGAATCCAACTTACTTCTTCGAGATGGTGGAAATGTAAGTCTTAGAGGAGTTATCAAACTCGCTATAAATTTAGATTTGGCTATATAACGTATATGTATAAAATAGTGAAGAAGAGATTACAATTGAGAACAAGATTTTGCATCGCGGCCCAAACTGGCTGAATTATGCAACACATTCACGAATATATAAAAGACTTCTCAATATTCTGCTAACATCATCTGTTGATGTCACATATTAAAAAAAAAAGATCTGCATAGACAATAAAATTGCAGAGTTCTAATGTCATTTGTGTCACAGTATTTACTAGTCACGGTAGTAGAATTTTTTCCATTCTTTGAGTTAAGTTTGAGTTAAGTTTGAAACGACAGTCCGTTGACTTGATATCATTATATACCCTGTGCTTGCAAAGAACGGATATAGCTTGGGCTCCTTGTGGATAAAGGTGAACTTAAGTTACCCACTTGACGTCTTTTGAGGCATTTGAAAAGTGAGTCTAGCTAGTGGTTACTGTATGTACCATACTATCCATCTTTCGTTTCGACATGTGGTTGCCAAGTTTTAACCACAATCTCAGATAAAAAATCTGAGAATAACTACGCCTGACTTAGTATGTCTACTGACCACACACTGACTGTCGCCAGACTCCCACTGGCAGTACTGGTCTGGTAGACTGATCAATCACAATTACTGTGTATCAAGTAGGCATAGTTTTTTTCTTCCTTGAAAAAGACTGATAACCAACAGGGATCGAGCATCAAGTTCTACCGCTTCTCTAGCAAAAATCTGGTCGTGTTAGCTTTCAAGGGGTACTAAAATCCAGACTATATATGTATATATATATATATATAGAGAGAGAGAGAGAGAGAGAGAGAGAGAGAGAGACAAAAGAGTGCTATTTTTCAATAAATTGTGTATCATAATTATGATAATTATCTACATAATTAACCAAATCGTTGAAGATTTTCACTTGAAATGACACTCATTGTACTCATGAAGATCCTACTCATGCATTTCCAATACGTATATACGTATAGATACTGATCGATCGTAAATATTTTCGGCATTAATAAGGGGCGATAAGTACACCATGAAGGCCAATAATTCTTCAAAAGATATCAAATACATAACAAGACAAGTATTCTCTTGTCACCCCTTAAATTACCTATCTCTGTTCGGTCTAGTCAAAGACATTGTTTTTAGGCAGAATACTTGGAGATTTTCATAGGATACTGAATGATTTAATGCTAATGTGAAGTTGAATTACTTTTCTGACTTCCTAAAGTTACTCTATATCGTCAACTAACATTCTTTTCTGGGGTTTTGGACTCTTTTGACTATTTTTTTTTCACAAGTTATAAATTACAAAACATTCAAAGATAATCACTTAAAACTAAACACAATCATTATAGAATATTTACACGAGCATTCCCTTACCATATTTTACACACTAGTGTCTTACTATTTACTCCATCATCTAGACATATGCAGTACTATATACTATATAACACATTTACATATTGTTGCAGGGGCCATTCCCACTGGCTTTTTTTGGCTAGGGTTTGCTCCCTAGGACTTTTTTACAGGGGTGTTTTATCCCCCCTGGATTTTTTGTGCTAGGGTTTCTTCCCTAGCACTTCTGTGCAGGGGTGTCATCCCTGGGTTTCTGTGCAGGGTTTTCCTTCCCTGGTTTCAATTTTACACATATCACAACTTTACAGAAATATTACTCAAACATTCCCATTTGCAACAAAAAGACAAGTATAAAAATACAAGACAAGAAATCACAAGTATAAACACATCACATATACATAAAGATACCACAATCTAAGCACAAACAAACTCACAAAAACATCAGAACTTGCAATGACAATGTTTACATATACAATATTAAACTTACACATGCCAACCTAAACATAAAAGCATTAAATACAACATACAAACATCAAAAAGCTCATTCACATACATGATCATCCGTGGATTTCTGTGCAGGGTTTTCCGGGTTTCAATTTTACACATATCAGAAATCAACATAAATATTACTCAAACATTCCATAATTGCAACAAAATCAAAAGATTTTAAAATACCAGACAAGAAATCACAAATAAAAACACATCAAATATACATAGAGATACTACAATCTCAGCATTATCAATCTCACAAAAACATCAGAACGTGCAATGTTTACATATACAACATTAGGCTGAAACATAAAAACCTAGAACATAAGAACATTAAACACCACATAAAAACATCAAAAAGCTCTTGTACATACATGAACATCACACCAGTATTACAGACACAAATAGATAAATAAATAAAGACATTCTTATATCAAGCATACAATTTCCAAAACACAAACCTTAGAAATTACAAAAGCTAAAGGTTACACAATAAGACATGATCGCCCTTATAAAACATTAGAGCAAACAAGAAGACTGCAGCCATCACTCATCCATTTGACTCTTTTTGGTAAAATTATCATCCGTAAAGCTTGTAGCAACAGACGCCATTCCTCTTGTAGCACAGACGAATCCCCACAGTGTTATGATTGATATGTTTTTCTCTCCATGCCCTATCTTTGCAATCGCCATTTAATGCGTGTAGACAGAACTGTATTTGGCGATATAGACGATGCGCATGGATACATATTATCCGTATGTTTCTGCCTTTTTCATTGATTAAAGATGTGAAAGATTTGATTTTCGGTCCAGTTTTTTTTCGCAGGGTAGCCACCGTAAGTAGCGCTATAGACGAAGACTGGATTTTTGTGTGTGTCGTAGCCATTGTTCAAAAGGGACTATTTATGGCTAACATGGTTGGATAGTTGGTGAGTTAGCCTTTGTTAGAAGCAGACCAGAAGAAATAATGCTGCTTGTCGGAGATCCGGTACCAGCTAAGTTGATTCTGTCAGTCTCAGACAGTTGTTACTCCGGGACGGAGTGCAATTAGCCTCCTACGGAGCATTGTAATTGGATGACGTAACAACTGTCCGCATCTGTATCTTAATGTTCCCTTTGCTGCATTCATAATGTTATGTTTGGCTGCTTTGGCAAGTCATCTGCTCGTATTTCCTTGATGATGCACTTTTTTTCACGGTAGCTTTTTGTACAAGTAACGTAATAATTTCTAAAATCACAAACGTTTTAAGTATCGTACCAGGTGGTTTGGGCAAAATATCTCTAGGCATAAGTTGGGCTATGGCGGCAACTTGATTCAAACTGTTGCTCCAGCTGAAACTCCAACCATCATTTACTGCATTGTTTACCATACATAGTTTTATGATAAACTACCTGTATATGAATGGAAACAATGGCTTAATATGAAATAGGACATGGATCATAAGCGCTAATCGAAAAGGGGGAATTACTGATGTTGACGAACAGCTGACGCTGTAAGTTAGAGTTTATTATTGGAAACCATCTGGTATTTTGGCGGGTATACATTTATTTGGATTGAGTTATGTCTAGGTTACACATAGCCGAATTTGGCTCCCGAATCTCTCCCGACTATGGTTTAGGAGTGATTCGGGAGCTAGTCGGCTGTAGTCGGCTGGCGTCCGGCTGAGTCGGCTGGCGTTCGGCTGGCGTTCGGCTGAGTCGGCTGGTGTTCGGCTGCTCCATCCGAATGTTTTGAAATGTTCAAAACATTCGGCTCTGAACGGCAACTCTGGAATGGGTCGGTTGGTGGTCGGCTGGTGGTCGGCACGGTCGGCTAGTGTTCGGTTGGTGTTCGGGAGTAAGTCAGCAGTCAAATTAAATCTTAACCACGCCATAAACATTGCTGATTTACTACCAGATTGTTTCCAACTTACCAATGATTCACCCCAAGACCCTAGACAAATCTCTGCTAACTCATTCCCAAGCAAAAAGACTACTGCCAGAACGTAGACGAATCACTCCCGAACGTCACACGACCGACATCCAGCCAAAAGCAAAAAGACCCATAAAATGCCGCACTGAAGCTATATGTGATCTAAATTTGATCTCTTGGTGATGTTTACAAATAGAACAAAGGACATTCTTGATTAAAAACGAAAATGAGCACTCTTTTGAAAATCGCTGATTATGTCTATTGTTGGAATGTCTAGGCAACCCTTACGCATGGTAAATTAGTCATACACGTGTATATACAGACCCTGACCTCTCATTGCAAATATTGTTGTCGATGATATGATGTTATATACTCCATTTTAGATGATATGTAAGTTATCCTACACCATGTACATACAAATGTTCTTTTTTTAATTTGTATTGTTTATGTGTTTGTCAGCAGGGCTAGCCCTTTGTAATAGCCATAGGCTAGTTGGGCAGCCCTGGCTGTGTGTTCGGTGCAGCCAAACCAATAAATAAAAATTATGTCTATTTCAAGTCGAAAAAGGGTCGGCAATCGGTTGGGGATCAGTCAGGAGTGATTCGGCAGTCTGCGGCTAGAGGTCGGGATGGTTGGTGATAGGTTAGTTAGCATTTGGGACACAGTCGGGAGTAAGTCATTTACTGGTCGGGAGGTGTTCGGGACATGTTCGGCGCTAAAAAATAGGCGTGGCCTAAACTGGTCAGACTACTCCCGAACTACTGCCGACTTGGGTCGGCTAAGAGTCGGCTAGTGTTCGGGAGCCAAAGTCGGCTATGTGTAACCTAGGCATAACAGAAATTATTGCGCAACAATTGCACAAGGCACAAAGCATGGCATCTACATAAAATGATAACATTTTACTACAGTTTTATATCTAATGGTTCATCTACATAAGGGTGAAAATGGTGTTTTACAATAATCGGAGAAATTTCTACATTTTTTTTATATAGTTCCCTCTGTATACTATACAGGGGTTGTCACATGTCATGATGTATTTAAATTTACTATGTAGGTCCATTGAGGTAAATCCCAGTAAGTATGATGACAGACTTGCTTACCGTAAATTAGTATAACAGAATATTTGGGGCATACTATCAACAAGTGAGAGTCGTAACATAAGTTGCCCTGGTAAGGTATCAGTGTTAGAAATACAATTTATGCTTTCCTCCTGCTTGTCCTTATTTGCCGATATGTAGTCCATGGGCCTATCAATGTAATCGGCTCAGTATATATAGCCGTTGTAGCTGATTCGGCCCAACGTACAGATGTGGTTGACATTCTTATCATTATCCCATTTAATAAGAAAAAAACTAACGCATCACAGCCCAATGTTAGAACCATAATTACGTCACAAAGTCTGCGGCGTCTTGCTTTTTTTTTTCTTTTTAAATTTTGCTTTTACAAGGACAAGGTGGCACTGCACTCAAGTAGTTAGTACCTTACTTCTTTTTCTTCCATATACGTGTCCAACTTCATTTGGTTGAAGACTCTACATGGACACAGGTTGGGACGAGGGTCTTTTGGTTGAAGACACGGTGGTCTCTTTTTACTTTTGTTGGTTATGTTTGCGGGGAGGGGGGGGGGTGAGAGACGAGCCAAACTCCTCAAGGGCAGTGGCGCTAAGTACTCCCTGTTCGCCATCCTGTAGGTGGGCGGCGGTGGGTGGACGAACTTCAGCGGTTCGAAAGAAGGTGAAGGTTACGTTATCTAATAGCTTTATGGGGCCTGTTTTACGAGGTCAGAAGGGTCAGTGTGTTGTTATCCACTGCGTCTACTGAACGGTATTGGAGGGCGGAGCCGATCATTCTCTTTCCAATGCATTTAAACTCTCCAACCGAACTCAGGTACCCATTTTACGGGTGCTCATTTTAACACCTGGCTGCTCTAAAATAAGTTCATAAAGTGCCTTAAAGTACAAGACCGATAGCAAGTCAGGATTTGAACCCAGGACCCCTGGTTTCTAAGTTACTCTATAGTTACGCTGCACGCCGCCTCTGTCAGTGGTTTCCGTGAATCTCTACTGATTACAACATCCTCTAGTCAGACACTGGTATTCTTACGTCTCAAATTTCCTGATGACCCATTGTGTTGATATCTGTTGTGTTATGCAAACACGCAAATATATGAAATACAGTACCAGAACAAATATCAAATGTAACAAATAACAACGCAAGGCTCGAAATACCACCTGCATATGCAGGTTAGTGCAGGTAAAATTGGACCAATGCAGGTATTTCTGATGTCTACCTGCATTGGCTGTTACCACCTATAGCGTATGTAGAAAATAGCAATGGTTTCTGGACAATTTTAGTATGATCCATGCTTCTTAAATTTAGAGTGGTGCAGGTAAAATTTGTCTGGTGCAGGTAAAATTTGTCTGGTGCAGGTAATTTTCAATGTTACCTGCACCAGTTCAGCTATGCAGAAAAAAGTATTTCGAGCCGTGCAATGGCTATAAACAGAGAACATTCATTTACTACTATCCACACAAACAGAAACCTCAGATCTATTTTTGACAATTGCAAACCAGGATGTTACAGGCTATAAACACATTTTAGTACCTGATTCTAAGAGCGCTCTACACAAATCTCGGATTTAATTTTGCCTCCGAGTGGGAAGAGAATTGCACGCCAGGCTGTTACCGACCATATAGTCCATAACCACATTCAAGCAACCTAGTTTTAAGACCACTTAGTATACACAAACCTCAAATTCGATCTTGAATCCGCGTGGCAAGAATATTGCATGTCCAACTGTTACAGCACTTCACACAAATCTCCGATTCAATTTAGACTCAGAGAGGAAAGACAATCGTAAGTCCACCTGTTACCGACCGTAACCACAATCAATTGATTTTTAAGAGCACTTACACAAAATCTCAAAATCAATCTTGAATCCGCGTAGCAAGAATATTGCGAGTGCAACTGTTGCAGACCACACCACATTCCAGTACCTGATTTTTAGAGCACCTTACATAAATCCCCGATTTAATTCTGACGAAGAGTCGGTTTTAAGAGCATCGTACACAAATTTCAGATTTAATTTTGACTCAGAGAGGAAATGTAATCGCAAGTCAAGCTGTTACCGACCGTAACAACAACCAATTAATTTTTTAGAGCACTTACTCAAACCTCAAAAACAGTCTTCAATCTTCACCGAGAAAAGAGAATTGCAAGTCCAACTTTTACAGACCACGTCACATTCAAGTACCTGATTTTAACAGCACCTTACACAAGTCCCCGATTTGACTGGAAAGGGAATTGCAAGTCCGGCTGTTACCGACCATTGCATCATTGAAGCACCTAATTTTTAAGAGCACTTACACAATCCTCAAATCAGTCTTGAATCCGCTAGGCAAGAATATTGCAAGTACAACTTTTACAGACCACATCACATTCAAGTACCTGATTTTAAGAGCACCGCACACAAATCTCAGATTGATTTTGACTCAGAGTGGAAAGAGAATTGTACGTCCGGCTGTTACCGACCATAAAAGGCATAACCACATTCAAGCACCTGATTTCTAAGAGCACTTACTCAAACCTCAAAAGCAGTCTTCAATCTTCACTGAGAAAAGATAATTGCAAATCCAACTTTTACAGACCACATCACATTCAAGTACCTGATTTTAAGAGCACCGTACACAAAGTTCAGATTTAATTTTGACTCAAAAAGGAAATGTAATTGCGAGTCTGGCTGTTACCGACTGTAACCACAATCAATTGATTTTAAGAGCACTTACACAAATCTCAAAATCAGTCTTCAATCTTCACCGAGAAAAGAGAATTGCAGGTCCAACTTCTACAGACCACGTCACATTCAAGTACCTGCTTTTAACAGCACCTTACACAAATCTTCGATTTGACTGGAAAGGGAATTGCAAGTCCGGCTGTTACCGACCATAACATCATTGAAGCACCTGATTTTTAAGAGCACTTACACAATCCTCAAATCAGTCTTGAATCCGCTAGGCAAGAATATTGCAAGTACAACTTTTACAGACCACGTCACATTCAAGTACCTGCTTTTAACAGCACCTTACACAAATCTCCGATTTGACTCAGAGTGGAAAGGTAATTGCAAGTCCGGCTGTTACCGACCATTGCATCATTGAAGCACCTGATTTTTAAGAGCACTTACACAATCCTCAAATCAGTCTTGAATCCGCTAGGCAAGAATATTGCAACAATGCAAGTACAACTGTTACAGACCACATCACATTCAAGTACCTGGTTTTAAGAGCACATTACACAAATTTCCGATTTAATTTTGACTCAGAGAGGAAATATAATAGCTAGTCCAGCTGTTACCGACCATCAACACATTCAAGCACCTGATCTTTAAGAGCATTTAGTGTACACAAACCTCAAATTTAGCCTTAAAGCTGTGAGGCAAGAGTATAACAAATCCGGCTGTTACCGACCATATTCAAGCACCTGGTTTTTAAGAGCACACAAATCTCAAATTCAATCTTGAATCAGCAACAAAAGATATGAGCGAGTCGGGCTTTTACAGACCGTAACCACATCCAAGTACCTGTCTTTAACAGCACGTTACACAAATCTCCTTTGCTATTTGGACTCAGAGACGAAAGGGCATTGCACGCCAGGCTGTTACCGACCATAACCACAGGATGCTGATTTGAAGAGCACATTACACAGCTGAAATAGCACATACGAACACACACCTGGGCCAATACAGTTTGTCACGCTGCTGTACATGTGTTCATAACTGCTGGTTTGGTAGCCCACATATCTAGATTTTGGGAGGCCCCATTTCTTTCATTGAGTTTCTTCTAATCTTCAAACTACCAGTAGACAGATTAGAAGAAAGACAACGTTTTCTATAAACAGTTTTTGATCACCAGTGCTGGTCGAAATTTGAAAACATTTTATGAATGAATGTATGAAACTTTACCAAATGTATCTTCCTGAAGTTGACACTTAATTACTGCCATTAGTTTCGGAGGTGGAGGGTGGAATACTATTGGATTATTGCCTTCCAAAGGGATGTCTTCCAATACCGTGCCTTGGATACAATGGATAACAACAACAATATTTTCAAAATAGGTTACCACGTGTAGTTTAGTGCAACATTGTGCTTGCCTTGAAGCACATTAAAAACATAATGCACATGAATAAAGCTTAATTCTAAGCCCCATTAATTCGAAATAGGCAAGACTCCCCTTGCTACTTTCTCTGTCGTATCACTCATCACACCTGGACAATGTGAACGATTCAAAAGGCTATGGGGCTAACTTTACCTTCTGCCTGTCCTTTATATATGGTATTGTTAAGATGGCTTACTACGTTGTGGTAGATTGTGGAAGCAGAGAGATGCAGTCCGCCTTCCAATACCGTAACTAAGACACAGTGGATAACAACGACTGCCAGTACGACCTGAAAAGGCTATGGGCCAACCTTCCGTCTGTCCTTTATATGTGATATTGTCAAAGTGAGTTATCAACTTGAGCGCTGTGCCACATTGTCCTTGTCTTGAAGCGCATTAAAAACCTAATGCATATTAATAAAGAACCATTCATTGGAAATACTCCCTACCGTAGCTCCCCTGTAGACATTGCATCACTCATCAAACCTGGTCAATGAGAACGATTCCCCGGACCAACAACTTCAGATGCTACATCAGATTCATTGTCAAAAGAAGTTTGAACGTATTACATGAAATAGCCACTTTCAAATTCCTCCTGGAGTTATGACCAGAATAATCTCATTCAGATCTTATGGCATGATTTTGCACCCTATCCGATCAATTTTCTATAATACCTCGGTATCATATCTTCTATACTGCTGGGTATTAGATTTAGAACATAGCACAACGACAGAGGAAATTACGTTTGAATTTCGACCGTTACTAGAGATCGATAAACGCCTTATTTGAAAAAAAAACGTTCTTTCTAATCTTTCAACGGGTTGCGTCGATGAGTGTCAGGCATCCAGGCGATAAACAATGCCAATTAGTAATTACTCAAGCAAGTGGGTATGGTTTTGAAAACTGTCAGATATTTCAGGTAGCATCCATTACCTTGATTCGGTGACACAAAAACGTCTACCTGAAATGTCTGGCCGTATCCAACATCATATCAATTTGATTGAGTAACCGGCTTTTTCATTTGAACGGGTTAGCTTATGACCAACACCTTCAATTCTTCGCTGCACGAAACACACCTTTCACCCTCACACACGTTATATTATGATTTATTGCCACAGTTACAGTTGTAGGGGCTTCGTATTTCCCAATTGGGAGAAGTTACCGGTATACCTAGACCAATGGTCATCCCGGGTCCATCCGTTCATCTTTCTGTCACAAATGCTTGCTTTTAAGGTGCACTCTCACTGCACATCCGCCACGCTTGCGTCATCGCAAGGTTCGAAAGATACTTAACGAATTTCAGAGAACGAGTTTTCTTACTTTTTGTGTATTTTGTCGTCTTTTAAGTCATACTTTTACGTATGACGTAATATCTAAATTAATAAAAAAGAAAAGAAAATAACAGTGACGCAGTGAATGAACCCCTCTGTAACGCAAGCTTGACGCAAGTGCAGTGAGAGTGCACCTTCACGTATGATAGTTATGTTTCCTTTCAGGAAAGGGAAACATATTATTTTTGCTACGTTTCTTGCTCTTCATCTTCTTCCGCTCCAGACATAGTTCCTGGTGAAGAAACAGACATCCTGTGGCGTTCGGTCACACCATGTAGCAAGTGGCAGGACAGAGCTGGAGGGGCTGGTCACCACACGTAGTTCATTGTAAGCCTTCGTGCAAGTTGTTTCTTGTTTTCCGGGACAGGACTTATGGACCAGTTGGTATCGTTAGCGGTTCATAACTTTGACTCCTAATCAAGGCCTGTCGTCTTGGATCTTCGTTTCATTAGTATTCGCACCTGCCCTCGTTCTATCAATATCATTCTAACTATCGTCGCCATCTCTGCCAACTCAAGCCGTTTTTACCGATCGCATCTACTTCAGTATGTTATTTGTCAATGCCGGGATTGTACTTTGCTGTTCGGCCCAGCAGATGCGATATGTGAAATTTCTTTAAGTTAGATTCTTTACTTTTATTTCCCAGCGAGGGCTAATTGCAATTGCAAAGGATCAAACTGATACAATAACGTACAGAGCTTTATTTGATGTTTCTACTTAACAAAAGTTAACTTTATCCGCAGGGTAGCCTATATCTGTTAGGGTATTTATTAGGGACATCAAATCAACAGATTGGCAAATTGTAGTATTTTCAAGATATTGCAGTTTGAAACCATAAAGTTTTGCAATTGATGCATGGGCACTTTAGCATAGAGAAACTATACTAAGAAATGTACTTGCAAATGTACAGAGCACAGTAAAGGGTCCCATGTGGCATCATAGCTGGCTTCCTTTCGTTATGCCATCCACTGTCTTTCGTTGCCGTTCCTTGTAATTGCACTCCACTTTCAGGTTTGTTCTATCATTCCATCTGTTCTTATCAGCCGTCTAAATCCATCTCTCCACAGCATTCGCCACCCCACATTAACCGCCGTCACATTTGGGAAAAAAGGGAACCCTCTGGGTAGTTTACGGACTGTTATACTGCACTTTATACCGCTACACGTACCGGGCTATTTTGGGGCACGGCTGGGCCAATAGAGCCTAACACTGCGGCAAAAAGCACCGTGATCTAATCGTGAAAACGCCGGGAGGGCGGTATCCGGCTGTCCACCGGGACAAGTTTATGACTTCGGGGCCAGGCCTTGGCTCCCTTGGTGCACCAATGCAAATCTTTATCAACCCAGGACCCGGCGACAAAAAGCGCCGTGATCTAATCGTGAAGACACCGAGAGGTACCTCAGCGGTATCCGGCAAATCCACCGCGACAAGTTTGTGGCTTCGGGGCCAGGCCTTGTCTCCCTTGGTGCACCAGTGCAAATCTTATCCACCGGGACAAGTTTGTGACTTCTGGGCCAGCCCTTGGCTTCTTTGGGGCACCAAAAGAGACCGAGACGTACCCCAGTGGTATCGGGCAGTCCAACTGGACCCAGTGGGGCACCAATGCAAATGGAACAATAGCTTAAATACTACTACTAGGAGAACTGGGAAACCTCCGGGTAGTTAACGTGCTGTTGTGTGGCTACGTGCCGGGCTAGTTCGGGGCACGGCCGGACCCCTGGATTCTTTTTAACTCGCAGTTACAATCATGATCAACCTAGGACCCGGCGACAAATAGACGCCGTGACCTAATCGTAAAAACACTGCCAGTTACCGCCGCGGCATCCGGCCGTTCACCGGGACAAATATGTGGCTTCGGAGCCCTCCCTTGGGGCACCAGTGCAAATGGAACAGTAGCATAACCATTACTATAGGATAACGGGTCGAGCTACCCATCACCCCATGAGGACAACAGGCTAGTTGTGATTGATTTCATCTCACACACTGTAAGTCCTAGCAAGGGCAAAATCGAAATTTCATCCTCTTGCAATGGCACTGTGATTTATATGCGGACTTGAATGTCTGTCCAACGGCAATCTTGGACAGGATTTAGGTAAAATTGACCCTCTGTTATCAACCTGTGCAACACTAAATGTGGAATATCCTGCGGGCTTTCCTGGCCCACTGCCAATGCCGGCATCTTTGTCTACTTCAGTAGTTTCACAGCAGCACTAACTCTAACTCATACTTTTACGTATTACGCAATACTTTTTTTCTATTTTGCTTTTGGACAGACGAGGACAATGTGGCACTGCACTCGAGTTTTTGTAACTTATATTAACAGTACCACATACACGGTACAGACAGAAGGTAAAGGTAGTCTTTTACCTCCCCGACCGAAGCCAGGTACCCATTTTTACACCTGGGTGAAGTGAAGAAGGCCGTGTAAAGGGCCCTTCCCAAGGGCACAACGTCGGGGGCACGGTGAGGATCGAACTCAGAACCAATAGATTCCGAGCCGAACGCTCTACCAGTTACGCCACGCCCGATTGCACTTGGGGCACCGGTGCGGCGCTGCAGGGTTCGAAAGATTACTCAAGGAATTTCATATATGAAGAACGAATTTCCTACGTTTTGTTTATTTTGTTGACTTCTAACTCATACTTTTACGTATTACGCAATATATAAATTATTTTTAAAAAATCGGCGAAAATAGCACAACAGTGCCGCACCGGTGCCCCAAGTGCAGATGAGATACCTAGAGTTTTATTCATTAGGCAATGATACATTATTGAATAAATTGTTGCTTTGTTCCTGTCAAATATACTTGCATCACGTTCCTACTTGCTAGTACTAACGTTGGCTCTTGAAGTTGAAGGTTGTGGATTGACATGGCACGTATCTATTAGTATTCCATTACTGATCATTACACACTTTGGATGTTACTTAACAAAGCTGCGCTCCATGCAAGGTTTTTTGCCATGGCTTTTTCCTTGGCCTTACTAAGATTGCCTGTCGCGTACGTGGGTGTATTACTAGTATTTGACATAACGTGTGTGTAGGTTGTGGAAGTGAGCTGTGTGGATTGCAAGAGACAGGCATTGTTTTGTAGTCAATGATGGAAACTTAAAAGGAAAAAAATATTATTCATAGAATCTTTCTTGTCTAAACACGAACCTTCGGTGACTGGGTTATGCTGTCTACAATCACACCGTTGTCAATCTATCTACTATAAATTCATATAACACTCTGTTATATGTGACATTAATAAAACATTTTCACTTGGAAACCAGTAGGTCTTGGTCACGTTCTGACTGGCTCATCTTCAGGTCGACCTCCTGTCCCAAAGAAAAGTTTTCTCTCAATTCCTCGTTTATCGTCTTGGGTAGGCTTGTCTGTATGTCTTTGTACAACAACGAGAGCCCATCTCCAAGGAGGGAACAGCGGCAACAGCCCATACTTCCTTGAGTAACTGTCGGCGTATAATGTCCGCATTTACCACTAGATTCTACCTTTCACCGACGGTGTTCAAGATTTGTGGCCATCGTTTTCCCACTTCTTGATGGGATCTACAACGAAGACAGCCTATTTACCTATCCTTTTCATGCAGTTTGATTTGCGTTGTGTTGAATGTTGTCACATGTACTATGATATGTCTACCTTTCACCGACGATGGTGAAGATTTGTGGCCATCGTTTTTCTACTTCTTGATGTGATCTGCAACGAAGACAGTCTATTTACCTAGAGCCTTTTGGTGCAGTTTGATTTGCGTTAACGTTGTGTTGAATGCTGTCACATGTACTATGGTATGTCTACCATTCACCAATGGTGTTGATGATTTGTGGCCATCGTTTTTATACTTCTTTATGGGATCTACAACGAAGAGAGTTCGTTTGCTTAGGGCCTTTTGGTGCAGTTTGATATGCGTTGTGTCGAATGTTTTCACATGCATTATGATGTGTATAGTGCCCTCACGAACACACGGACCATAAAGGATAATTATGGTATCTCTCTGAGCATACACTCGGAGCGCTGCAATGCAAACCATTATGACCCTTGCCCTAAAACTGCGTTGGGCATGATTAACCTTTTGTTGAATCAGTTTTTATTATCCCTGTCTCGCACAGTTCTCATCCCACGACTTGTAAAATAACTTCCGTCTGCAAGAAACGACATAAAATGTCTGAGACCAGCACATTTTCTTACTGTTTCAATACATCGAGTCCGGCAGACATAAGATACTCTACTTTAAGGAACGACGTGACTCATATCCCTATCAGAAGAGGTATATAGAGTAATAGGCTAAGGATAATGGTGTGCTATTCCAAAGGGCAACACAACTCGCACCATTTTCTGCTAGAAGTCATTCCAAATCACAGAAAGAGTTTTGTTGCCATCATTCACAAAATCCTTTCTTTTCATTCTTTCGCAATCAATTGTCTAATTGAAATTTGATGCTTTTTTTTTAAATTTCTTTAACGTCATTTTGACTTCTAAATCATTCCCTCTTTATTTCCGGCAGCGAAATCTGAGAACATACAGAAGCAGACATGTCGACAGTAGGGAAAGTTTAGCACTTACTTTATGAGCACGAAAAACCAACTCTACCTTTGAGACTATGTTAGAAATATTTGTAAATATTTCGAAAGGTGCAAAATCTCAACATGCGAAGTATTCAGGGTATTCTGAAAGTGATCTTTAAACTTTCCTAAATATTTCTAAAATATCAAAATAAATTAGAATATACTCCAAGTTTTATTTCAGCTTTCTCCAATCATGTTCTTGTAATCAAAATGATGCAAAAAAATATTACAAAAAATATTCTAAAACCCACTTAGTGACTTGGAATGGACTGTCTATGATAAGCGTCCCTCACCTTCCGTTTTCCACGTGAGGTCTACAAAAGGGGAGAGATACGCGCTTGAATAGGCATGCATTTGTTGCTATACATGAGTAATGATCTTCGCAGCAAGGGCGGTTATACCGTCTATATAGATACTATATAGATACAGATACAGAAGCTGGTGTGTTACGCTGAAGGGCGGTTATACCTGCTATATAGATACAGATACTTCATATTCTACTCTGTTTGAGGTACAAAACTGACAGACTCTAGAGGAGTGCGGTAATGTCTTCATTATTCAATTCGTAGTTTGAATAGTTCTTTTGCTTTGACCTTTTTCCTTCGTCCTTCAGGTTGACATGAATAGTCATGGTAGTTGCCTACGTGATATCCAGGTGGTGATTTCAATGGTCATTGATCCAAGAAGATGCCGTGAAATCCTCCGATTTATTGATATTCATTACCATGGGTTTAGTAGCGTCAAGTTCAAACGCAGCGGAACCAATTATGAGGGTTATCACAAGCTGTGTCTATACAGATAAGCACATATGATGGAAATGCATCGGATATGAACAGAAAAGACTGTCAGATCCATGCAAACATCAAGGGTCCTACGACCCCCCATCCGACTAGACGGCAATCTCTCGGCGATCTTGCTGCGATTATGCTGCGAGCTGAATTATATCTATGTAACTCTTTACATCATAGTCGGAATGTTATGCAGAATGCAAAAGTGTGACTGAAAATGTTTTAAAAAACACGCCAAAAATATTTTTTATATATGAAACTGGTTGAGCAGTCTGTCAAATTGTAGCGAGGTAACCGCCGAAGTGGAATGCATATTGGTATGCCCTTGGTACCTAGAAGCAACGCGTTGTGCAACCGTCGTTACCAATCACTGATTGACTCGTTAAATACGTCAGCATCGCTTTTTTCCTCTTCATCCTCTCCCAAACGATGATTTTAGGCGATCTGATGGACATCCTCTCCTCGCCAAGCTAAAAGCAATTGCCGCTTAAGAAGATTCGAGCTTAGTTTTAACATTGACGCTTTGAATTGCAGCAATGCACTTAGCGTCAAACCACAACCCTGCCGCATACACAGTACTGTCTATGACCTTCACAGTGGTTCAAAGCACCAAATTACCACCCGCTATACGTGATTAAACGCTCGTTTTCCTCCTTTGACGGATTTATAGTATCCTCTACCGCCAAATTCCCGCTTCCGTGGGGGCAAAACGATTTCACCGTGTCCAAAGGGCGCGAGTAATAAATCACGCGGAACAAAGCCAAACAAGACGTCTTACGTTCTCTGCTGCAGCTTCAATGTGAAAGGCACCTTCCTTCAAATGAAAGGTCACTTGTCTTTTCAATGTATCCAAGAAATAAAGTCACTGATGGCACAGACATGTTAAGAAGCGTGAAAGGCCATTGAGGCAGCCAAATCAATGAGTGCAGTACTTGTTACCAACCTCGAACAATCGTTTGGACATATGGCTTAGCTATTGGAGACAATCTTCTTTTTCCTCTTTTGCAGCCATTGGAGACAATATGGCGTCGAAATTGACCTGTCGCTAAGCAGCAACAAAGGTCAATTAGAATCCCAGGGATTTATATCAATGGTTTATTCATACATATATACATATACATACAAGGACATACTGAAACAACGTTGCAGCCTGTTATACAATGCGGTAAACATGGCTGAATTAAGTTAGTCTCAGTCTTTAAAAAAATCCTGATATATACAACATAACATACTAACAATAGTCTGTCTGCACCAAGGCAAACATTACCAGCAATCAACATTTCCATGTAGTGGTAATAAGACATTAAAAACAGGCTATAAATCAGTATTTAAGAGTGCGGACAAGTATGGAATAGCACTGTTTTTGTACCTATTATATCTGGCAAAAGGTATGCTAAGCTCGAGCCCTCGTTTTAAATCTCTGTTGTGAACTTCATTACGTGTCGCAGGCAACCAGCTTCGAAAAGTGGGAGAATTAAACATGGACTCTCTTCTTGATTTTAAGGTGCAAATATTTAGCCTACATAGAGCTTCGGCATAACAAGTATAATCGCTGCCCAGAATTTGCTCCAAAGGGCCTCTTTGTTATTTAGTATAATGTTTACGTGCCTTCGTGGATGCTATTTTGGCGTGTGGCCAACTGAAGATCGGAGTTTGCCTTTTGTCTTGCCATGGCCTCGCTCCAACCTGCCAATGTATGCTGTCATAACTTTTTACTTGTAATTGTCAAATTTATTTTGAAAAAAAAAACGAACTCAGGGCATTTGATTATATGGATGACATTCTCTTGGGACCCTCAAAATGATGCCAGCATGTGAATTCAGAAAGGGTTTCGCAAAAAACATGATGCATTCATTATCAAATAGAAGTAGTCAGAAAGTTTGAATAAATGACTAAACACACCGGGTACTGGTATGGTATGCCGAACAAAAGACTAGTAGTATAGTAGGTGTACGCTGCGATGATTATTCTGGCGGAGCAAGGTGGAGCAGGGCAGAGGGCATCGTCTGACGGCCTAGTCTAGGGATATTTGCTGAGCGCTGGGTCGGGGTGAAACAGGGGTCAATTTGACCTTTTGACCCACCATGGTAACTATGACACCCCCCCCAATGACCCCCCCCAATGACCCCCCCCCCCCCCCTCCAATCATCAGGGACATGCCCTTACTTGCCCTGGTTGTAATGCTAACCGAAGGGAGGCCTTCCTTTTTTCTTTATTTTATCGTGTTTTATCGTACAGGTTAGTTTTACGTACGAATATATACCATCTATATGTACTTGCAGTGAATCAATGCTTTGGAGTAGCTATAATTACGTGTTGCTCCTGAGTAAAAACACTGCTCCGGAGTATGCTCCGGAGTATGTGAGTAAGTATATATTTGTTGAAAGTAAGTATATTTGTCATGTACGTATAAACATGTACCATCTATACGTACATGCAGTGAAACATTGCTTTGGCGTAACTATACGTGTTGCTCCGGAGTAAAAACAATGCTCCGGAGTAAAAATACTGCTCCGGAGTATGCTCCGGAGTAAGTGAGTAAGTATATTTGTTGTAAGTAAGTATATTGGCTGTAAGTATGTATATTTGTCATGTACGTACAAACATATACCATCTATATGTACATGCAGTGAAATATTGCTTTGGAGTAACTATACGTGGTGCTCCGGAGTAAAAACACTGCTCCGGAGTAAAAATACTGCTCCGGAGTATGCTCCGGAGTAAATGAGTAAGTATATTTGTTGTAAGTATGTATATTTGTCATGTACGTACAAACATATACCATTTATATGTACATGCAGAGAACCATTGCTTTGGAGTAACTATACGTGTTGCTCCGGAGTAAAAACACTGCTCCGGAGTAAAAAATACTGCTCCGGAGTATGCTCCGGAGTAAGTGAGTAAGTATATTTGTTGTAAGTAAGTATATTTGTCATGTACGTATAAACATGTGCCATCTATATGTACATGCAGTGAATCATTGCTTTGGAGCGGCTATACGTGTTGCTCCGGAGTAAAAAAAAGTGCTCCGGAGTATGCTCCGGAGTAAGTGAGTAAGTATATTCGTGTTAAGTAACGCATACGTATTTGCCATGTACGTGCCTGTTATGTAGGCATATAGCAACACAACAACACAAAAGACAGTAGCGTACGGTGATCCTATCACTTGACGTGTATAAAAAATATATCAAGGAATTCATAACCAACGTATATTTCGTCCTATATGTGAAACATGGTATCACACCAGGAAAGAAAAGTTGTACTGCAAACGATATGGCGACCTCACATTACTTCAGGACGAGGTAACCATATTTTTTCATACACTGTTCTGAGACCCACTTCTTGCCGTATTCGATCTCATTACTGTAACGAGGCAACGCAGCGAACTCTATTAGATAAAACTTTTTGCCAGCGCGCTTCGTCTGTTTGATGACACTTTGAGGAACATCGCCTGGCTGGTGAGGTAGTGCGATGGACCAGTCTCGATAGAGTGTCCACTCCTCCTCTTCACCGCTGTGGTAGCCGCTGTCGTAGCCGGTGCGTTCACTTTCATCAGATGAAACCGGCCCGGAGGACACATCTGTCCCTGTATCACTCTCGGAACCACTTTGGGCGCTGTCGGTTTCTTCTGTGGAGGCTCCCTGCTCGGAGCCCATCACAGATTTGGCGTCTGAGACGCTTTCTTCATCTTGTGACGCCATCGAATCTTCGGAACCAACCGTGTCCGTGTCGTGTCCAGATGACACGTCGGAGTCGTCAAAAACATCGCGTTCCCGGTAAGACCCCGTCTCGGCATCAACGACGACTTCTCCCGAGGCGACACCTGACTTGTCTCGGTGTTTGCTTTCCAGATGACGCTCGAGGTTGAACGCACGATCAAACTTCCGTTCACAAACTTTGCAGACGTGAGGCATGCTTTTTTGCTCGGTGGACAGAAGGAAAATGATAAGATATTGATGTGCACACATATATTTGTCGCGCATGTAGGTTTTTAGGGACCATACGTTTATCTTGTGTACACCCTGTATGCATCTACGTTTCATACATGACAACTATACTTCATACCACAAATGCATTTACGGTATACGTAGATGCATACAGGGTGTACACAACGCACCGGCTACGACAGCGGCTACCACAGCGGTGAAGAGGAGGAGTGGACACTCTATCGAGACTGGTCCATCGCACTACCTCACCAGCCAGGCGATGTTCCTCAAAGTGTCATCAAACAGACGAAGCGCGCTGGCAAAAAGTTTTATCTAATAGAGTTCGCTGCGTTGCCTCGTTACAGTAATGAGATCGAATACGGCAAGAAGTGGGTCTCAGAACAGTGTATGAAAAAATATGGTTACCTCGTCCTGAAGTAATGTGAGGTCGCCATATCGTTTGCAGTACAACTTTTCTTTCCTGGTGTGATACCATGTTTCACATATAGGACGAAATATACGTTGGTTATGAATTCCTTGATATATTTTTTATACACGTCAAGTGATAGGATCACCGTACGCTACTGTCTTTTGTGTTGTTGTGTTGCTATATGCCTACATAACAGGCACGTACATGGCAAATACGTATGCGTTACTTAACACGAATATACTTACTCACTTACTCCGGAGCATACTCCGGAGCACTTTTTTTTACTCCGGAGCAACACGTATAGCCGCTCCAAAGCAATGATTCACTGCATGTACATATAGATGGCACATGTTTATACGTACATGACAAATATACTTACTTACAACAAATATACTTACTCACTTACTCCGGAGCATACTCCGGAGCAGTATTTTTTACTCCGGAGCAGTGTTTTTACTCCGGAGCAACACGTATAGTTACTCCAAAGCAATGGTTCTCTGCATGTACATATAAATGGTATATGTTTGTACGTACATGACAAATATACATACTTACAACAAATATACTTACTCATTTACTCCGGAGCATACTCCGGAGCAGTATTTTTACTCCGGAGCAGTGTTTTTACTCCGGAGCACCACGTATAGTTACTCCAAAGCAATATTTCACTGCATGTACATATAGATGGTATATGTTTGTACGTACATGACAAATATACATACTTACAGCCAATATACTTACTTACAACAAATATACTTACTCACTTACTCCGGAGCATACTCCGGAGCAGTATTTTTACTCCGGAGCATTGTTTTTACTCCGGAGCAACACGTATAGTTACGCCAAAGCAATGTTTCACTGCATGTACGTATAGATGGTACATGTTTATACGTACATGACAAATATACTTACTTTCAACAAATATATACTTACTCACATACTCCGGAGCATACTCCGGAGCAGTGTTTTTACTCAGGAGCAACACGTAATTATAGCTACTCCAAAGCATTGATTCACTGCAAGTACATATAGATGGTATATATTCGTACGTAAAACTAACCTGTACGATAAAACACGATAAAATAAAGAAAAAAGGAAGGCCTCCCTTCGGTTAGCATTACAACCAGGGCAAGTAAGGGCATGTCCCTGATGATTGGAGGGGGGGGGTCATTACGGGGGGGGGGTCATTGGGGGGGTGTCATAGTTACCATGGTGGGTCAAAAGGTCAAATTGACCCCTGTTTCACCCCGACCCAGCGCTCAGCAAATATCCCTAGACTAGGCCGTCAGACGATGCCCTCTGCCCTGCTCCACCTTGCTCCGCCAGAATAATCATCGCAGCGTACACCTACTATACTACTAAGACTACTTATCTTTGTGCTTTCACGTCGTCTTCTTTGATTTTGAAATTGCTTTTGGCGTTCTCAGTATCTCCGTTTTCCAATATTGTGTTTTCAAGATACGGCACATATTAGCTCATCTTGTGACAGTTTTCTATGATTTACGATATGATCGAAAACTTTTCTTGGAAACGGACGAAAATTTATGTGCGCGCGGATATCATTCATAGAATCAACATCCTCCCACTTACATCCTGTTCTAATAACGGGAGAGTACTAAATAGATTCAGCCTTGGATCTCCTAAAAGGCAGGAAAGATCCACTCAAAGAATCGATACAGCGTCCTGGGAGTGCTATAGATAAAGCCTTTCGGTGCGCACATTTTCTTGGAAATGCTTCTTCTTACACTTCACGACTTCAAAAGTGGGAATGAGCTGTCACATTTTACTGAGCTGATGTGTTGGATATGGCCGCTTGGAGCTTCTACGTGACTGTGGTGATTCGTTACGTACAGTTTGAAGTCGGTTACGAGCTTCCGAATCTCATCACGTTGTAGTGGTCAGTGGGTGTCGAATCACTCTTGCGCAGATCAAACTGCGTATTTGTCTTCGTCTTATACCCTCTGAGGTCTAGTATTTTTAGTGTTCCAGGAAACCCGACCGATTCTACGAAAAATTCTATTGACCTCTTTTTAATCGGCCGTGCGCGCTGCCATTTTAAATCTGACTTCTTTGTGATAAACACGTTAAAGAAACTTTTTTTTTCAACGTACGATTTTTCCTCATTTTTTGTTGCAAGAAATTATTTAAAGATAAAAAAAGTTGTGCCCTGACACTTCTGTATTAACTAGAATGTGGTGTTGTACTGGTGTTCTGTTGTATTTCAGTTTTACATCGCTAAACAGTATTTGTTTTGTCACTTTGACTGAAATCTAAAAAAAAGAGAGTGAATACTACGTACGCTAGTATTTCCAGAAATGCATTTGCGTAGTCATAAATAGATAAATCATAATTTGCACAGTTAAATGATCGACAGGGCCAGCTGCCTAATGTCTGGCGAGCTATGCTGACAATTTCCTTAATTGTCTTCCGGGCTGTTTGGTAATTTATTCACGACTCATGTATTGAATAGTTCGTTTGGCAGTTTTGCTTGGGATGTCACGTTTTTCCTCTTCGTCCTTCAGGTTGACATGAATAGTTTGGTGCCTACGTGACGCTCGGGTCATTGATCCGGAAGTTCTCCACGGATGTAACGATGTATACTACATAGGGTTTCAGGATCCCCCCCCCCCCCAGGACGTTTACCCCAGGTCTTTTAAGGAAGACCCCCCCCCCCCCCGTTCATCCCCCCAGACGTTTCCCTCAGGTTGATCTCCCCCCTCAGTCGTTTCCCCCTGTCTGTAATTTGAACGGTAGTTGCCACCAAAGCGTAATCCTTTTAAATATGATACTGTAATACTAAATCATATATCATGAATAATAGTGTGTACTAAATGCAATATTTACCTAAGATAAAATCTATAACCTCCTAAAACTAGCAATGGGGGTGAATAGGCCTGGGGGGCGACCTGGGGGGAAACGCTGGGGGGGGGGGGACGTCCTGGGAGAATTGACTCGGGGGAATCGTCTTCATCAGGGGGGAAAAGACCTGGGGGGCGTCCTGGGGGAAGGAAGAGGCATGATACCTATTACCTCCGTCAAGCTCCGTCAAGTTCAAATGCGGCGAATCCAATTATGAGAGTTAACACAAGCTGTGTCTATACAGATACGCACAGCTGGTGAAAATTCAACTAATATGTACGAACAAGACTGTCAGATACACGAAAACACAATTTCACACATTAATCATTGCGTCTGTCTTTTTCTTCTTAGGTCTATGAATGTTTGTGTTTGTTTTTGTGTTCCCGGACACCCGAGCGATTGTGAACCTACCGACCCTAACATTTTTGGTCGGCCGCTAGCACTTGCAAGCAATTTGACTTCTTTGTGATGATCACGGTAAAGAATAGTCTTTTTCAACGTGCGTGTTATCCTCATTGCTGCTGCAAGAAGGAGAATTGCAAACTGTGCGTTCATTTCATATCTATATAGTTCAAGTATGGTGTCGAAAATACCAATGTCTGGTCAATTGTATGTTATCTTTAAATTTAATTTGTTAAACAGTATAAGTTGGGTAACTTCGGCCGAAATCTGCAGGGAGAGAAAGAATCCCTGCGTATGTACCCCATTTTTTCAGAACCTTACTCGAAAACACAATATTTCTTTCTTCGGTCGAAGAGACAACCCCTAATGGGGTATCAGTGACGTGGATTATCGCAAGGCGTCTGCCGTCATCTCTGATTCCTTTTAAAGAGAGGCAGCTCAAGTCAAACAGCCTCTCTAAAGCCTATGTCACACTTTCAGGACCTTCTCCGATTCCCCCACCTTAACCAATCAGTCCAGAACACTTTCCAATCAAGGTTGGCGGCCGCCAGATCAGTTTTAGGACGTCACTGCTATCCTTCGTGACGACCATTTCACAACCAGTCCATGGCTTGCTCCTAACAGAGCCCTGAATGCTTTAGACCTACACCCAACCTCGCAGAGCAACTGAAGACTTCCAAACTACTCCTAACCAAATTGTTGACTATTGGGAAGGTTGCCGGTCGTAGAAAGCCATCAACAACTACCTAACGACTAATGGTAGTGGTTTATTCAATTATTACATAAATTTAAGAAAGGAGTGCATGAGGAATGGTGAGTGGAGTGGGTCTAGTATTGTGCCCTGTGGCACCCCACATTCACTTTCCTCCCATTACTAGTTCACACCACACGTTAGCAAACAGTTCTGGAAAACGCGGAACCAAAGTACGTGTACTGTGATAGCTTCTACATAAAAAGCTGGAATAAAAGACCAAGAGGTAAATCATTCAAAGAACGTATGTTAGGGAGAGTTTCTAAACAGTTCATAATTGCATTATTTGTAGCTTGGTTTTTCCTTCTCTCCAAGGAAACAAGTAGAACGGTAGAGACAAACCCTAATGGGGTATTAGTGACGTGGATTATCGCAATGCGTCCGCCGTTATCCCTGACCCTCTTAAAAGAGAGACATCTCGTGTCAAACATCCTCTCTAAAGCTCCCGACACACATTCAGGACCTTCTCTCGACTTTATGAATTAGCCACGACCGCTATCCAGCCAAGGTTGGCGACAGCCAGCTATCAATTCTAGGACACTCATAACTTTCGTGACGACCATTTCACAACTTGCTCCCAACCGAGCCGCGAATGCTTTCGGACCAACACCCAACCACTCCAATCCTCACAGGCCAACTGAAGATCACGTCGACCACGCGGCTACCACTCGGTTGAGCTAAGGCGGCCCAGGTACTCTCGATTTGTGTTCGAGTTCCGGCGCTTGTATCCTTGTCCAGCCGAATTCGAACCATGTTCGATGATGTTCTATTACGTAATTCAAATAGAACGCGCGTTCGAACCTGTGGTTATTTGCGACTTTTTCATGTAAACACGCACCGCAAGGGCCATTTATCCTTGGTGGGTGCTTGTACGGATCAGGTTATGACATTTACGCGGCTTTAGTCCCAGCTCAAAATAAGAGTATTGATCTTTGTAGCACTCATGTTTGACTTATTATCCCTTTCTTATCAAAGTTGTCCAATTCCCAAGGGTATGTTGTGTAAATAGTCAATGTTTTGAACTTTGGTGCATTTTCAACCCAAAATTGAAGAAAAAAATAGTAATGTCTGTTGTTTTGGGCCCCAAAAAAGCAATGTTATCCTAATTTCAAACAAAATACCCCTGGATAAAATGATAAGTATGAGGTAGGCTTTCATCCTTGGGAATATCATGATTGAAGGTCTTGTTTCCACCTGCGCGTAGACCCATGAAATAAGCATTACTTTTTTTAACCAAAATATGTATTTCTAACCCCAAACCCGGTATGTGAAAAACAAAATCACAAGTATTCAAATTATTTCAAGTAGTGCTAAAACTGTGCGAAGTTTCATCGTAGTGTGACCGAGCAATCAAAAGTTACATTCATATTGTATAGAATACTACTTTATTACAAGCCTGGGCCGCCTTAAGCCAACCGAGCAACCTACTCCCGACCAAGGTCTAGGGAAGTCAAATTGAGGTCGAGAGGCCATGGTCGGCCATGTTTAAAGAATCATTTTGTTCAGTTTGATGGCACCATACTGTTATTTTCTGAAGATACTGTTTCCACTTAAAGAGATTCAAAATGTTTCAGAATCTTAAGTTTGACGGTACCGCCTGTGCCATTTTCAAAAGATATGATACTGTTTTCTCGTAAAGAGATTCAAAATGTCTTCTTTAGTTTGATGACACTGTTCGTGTTACTTTCTGAAGACATGATATTGTTTTCTCGTAATGAGATTCAAATTTTGTTTAGTTTGATGGTGCGCCCTTCCTATTTTTCTGAAGATATGATACTGTTTTCCCGTAAAGAGGCTCAAAACGTTTCCTTTAGTTATACCGCTCGTGTTATTTTCTGAAAATATGATACAGTTTCCTCAAAAAGAGATTCAATTTTTGTTTAGTTTGATGGTGCGCCCTTCCTATTTTTCTGAAAATATGATACTGTTATCCCGTAAAGAGGCTCAAAACGTTTTCTTTAGTTATACCGCTCGTGTTATTTTCTGAAAATATGATACAGTTTCCTCGAAAAGAGATTCAAAATGTTTGTTTAGTTTGATGGAACCGCTAGTGTTATTTTCTAATGGCATGTAGAAAAACTCAAACTGTTTGTTTTGTTTGATTGCACCGCACGTTCTATTTTCTGAAGACCTGATTCTTTTTTCCATGTATATAGAAATCACTAGCTGCTTGTTGACGTTTATGGCATGGTGTCTTTGTGTTTTTTAATCCTCTAAGACACAAAGTCTTAAAGTGTCTTGGTCCTCTTATCTCCTAGCTAGGAAATTAACTTGCTCAGTGCCATTGACACTGCTTCCAATTAGTCGACAGGTGGTGCAGAATAGATATGGTTCTATGAAGAAAAGCGCGGTTCTATGAATAAAAGGACTGAGTTAAAAGGATTCATGCTAAACTGATGGTGTTATAAATATCTTCTCTCTTCTTGGTACATGGATTTATGTAGCAACAGATAACCAAATTATCAGAATATGATGCTCGGGAGTGATTGTTTGACTATCAAATGGCGTACTAGTAATTGAGGAAAGGAGTGCGTGAGGAAAGGAGAGTGGATCCTATTACCTTTTCACCAGTTAGTAGACCTCAAAAAAACTATATTTCTGTTAAAATCACAGAACCCACTAATAATTAAAGAAGTGGGACTTTTCATCAGCCACTGCCTCCAAAGAAGAAGTCAAACCTCCCAGTAAAGAATGTAGAACCATGTACATAGATAGCTTACGTGTGTGTATATAGAATAGACACTTGTTACTTTTTACTGTCTGTATCATTGCAATTAGCCTACGGGCATGGATTTGCAAATAAATATATATAAACATATCATCGTGCCCTGTGGGACCCCTCCTTCTATTTCCTCCCAGTCTCAGCCTATACAACATGTGAGTAGCATATCACGTGGCCACTGTATCCTTTTTTTTAAATTCAGTGGTTCACTTGCATGGCGGAAACAACTACAAAGGACCGTGTAGCCTGGAGAGTACTGACGGAAAGGAGCAAGGGGCCAGTCTGTGGCCTAAGCACTTAGGCAGGGAAGGCTTGCCCTATGCAATGTACACCAAAACTAGGCTAAGACCTATCAGTTCAATCATTCAAGGACTTAAGGGAGCTTCTCAATAGTTCGTAATTGTATCGTTTGTAACTGTTTCTTCTCTCTAAGGCAACAAGTAGAACGTTTTCTGTTGGTTGTCTGACATGACCAGCGAATTCATGAATGAGATAAGACTAATATCAAAACAATCAAGAACGTAAGTGCAACATATATGACCTCCGTTATCTTTTATATGATAGAAATCTCTAGAAGCAGTTGGCCTTTCCAACTGATTTTGACAGAATACAATCGACAGAATACACAACCTTTTCACTAAAGGATGCGACCTCTGAACGACCAATGATTTGACAGATCACTCAACGAATTTCACGGATAGAAACGGAATTTTTTACGTTTTTATTAGTCCTGTGGTCTTTTAATTAAAACCATTCAACATTGCATCAAATTGAAATTAGGAAGCCGAAATCTGATTTTGCTCGCTGTGCACTCACTTAACTATTGCCGGCTATTGGAAAGGGGGCATCATGGCTACCTAGTATGTAGTGAAGCAGTCGTATTGATTAATCCTATGGAATTATGCTTGTCTCCAATGCCTCTATTAATATACAAACTCCCACGAAGGGAATTTCTGACTCTACGGCCTAACAAAGAGTGTTGGAACATCAAAGTGAGAATAACTCAGGGACTATGTATTCTGTATTCAGATCTACTTCAGTTCCCCTTTTGCGGCAGTACTTATAGTGCCCGGTGGAATTATGAAAGATGACCTATCCCTTCCAAGTTTGGTTGAAGATTGGGTATACCAAAACGCGTCCACTTCTTTTCGGAAGATGAGTCGAAACTATACAAAGTAGCTTTTTTTTTTCTGTCACGTTCGACTTACGATCGTCGCAAACTCTTTTGATATTCGTACGTATGCGGTATACAAAAATTAGTTGTCTTGTTACAGAAAAGGCTGTCTTAGATTCTTGTCGGCGTTTGGTTATGTCATGGACTGCTTGCTTGAAAATTGCCTACAACAAATGCGACTGTTCTCTGTATAGGATGGGATCTCACTGCACTTGGGGCACCGTTGCGGCACTGCGGGGTTCGTTTACTGCGGCACTGTTGTGTTATTTTCGCCGACTTTTTATAATTTAGATATTGCGTAATGCATGAAACGATGACTAAGACATTCAATAAAATGCACAATCAGTTCAGTTCATCCTTCATACACAAAACGTAGGAAAATTCTTTCTTTAACTCGGAAATTCGTTGAGTAATCTTTCGAACCCCGCAGTGCCTCACCGATGCCCCAAGTGCAGTGAGATACCATCCTATACAGAGAACAGTCGCATTTGTTGTAGGCCGTCGAGTTATTTTGATGTCCCAAAATTTTCAAGCCAGCAGTCCATGACATAACCAAACGGAAAGTCCCACTGAGCCCAGCTTTTTTGGTACACACGAAAATCTGTGTCCCATTTATTAGTCTCGCCGTGATTATACACTGTAAGACGAGGCGCGCGCATACGGAACCACCATTACGCCTGGTTTCGTCAATCTAGGACGACACCTTCCGCGTCCGACGATATACATCATTGTTTGAACATCATTACTTAGCACACGTTCTGACATGATTTCCCTGACGTAGATAACAAATCTATCTGTGTTGGATCGGATGGAGAGAAGTAGCTAGTCTGACTGTGTTGTGGGATTTATCGTAGCCTCCGTTGCAGTCTTCGAACGGGGCTGTTTTTTATTTGGGGGGGGGGGGGGGGGGGGCTCGTTACTAAAACACAACCAGTAGATTTCTAGCGAGGACACGATTCCTTCACATGCAAAGTACCCAATTACCACGTACTGATCTAGTGGCACGGCAGGGACAGGGATAAATAGTTCACACCTACGAGGGGGGTTCAATAAGTTCTTTGCCTCACCAAGAAATAACAAGCACAAGTCAGATTTTCAGGCACAACTTCATAGTATGAAGTCTTTTATCAATATCCTCCAAATTTCAAATCATTGGAGTCATTACTTTCCAGGCATTCGTTTTTCCTAAATTAGAAGGTAAGTGGCGAGAAAAAAGTTGTGTGAATTGTGATCAGACATGTGTGGGTCTAGTTTCCCATGCCATAAATTAACAAAAGACGTTGTCAAAATGTTTGATAATGATTCTCTTCCTATTTCAAGCAAAAAGAATTGGGTTTCTAACTTCCAGCAGCGCAAATTGACCCACACACTCAGGTCAGGTCAATTGTCCACGTTTTTTTCCTTCTCCCTCACCTAACGTTACTGGGTGTCGCCTGCAAAGTAATGATCACACTAATTTGAATTTTGGTACATATTTATATAAGACTTTATACTTGACATCTATGCTTCGAAATCTGAGCTGTGCTTATTTTTTCTCGGTAAAGTCGGGGACTTATTGATAACCCCACGTACATGTATAAAGTCTTATATAAATGTGTACCAAAATTCAAATTATTGTGATCATCATGTTGCAGGCGACACCCAGTAACGTTAGGTAAGGGATAACGAAAAAAAAAGGTGGACAATTGATCTGCAACCTGAGGTGTGAGGTCAAATTGTCTGATCACACTTCACCCTTCTTTTTCTCCCCACTTACCTTCTAATTTAGAAAAAACGAATGCCTGGAAAGTAATGACTCCAATGATTTGTAATTTGGAGGATATTGATAAAAGACTTCATACTATGAAGTTGTGCCTGAAAATCTGAGTTGTGCTTGTTATTTCTTGGTGAGGCAAAGAACTTATTGAACCCCCCTCGTATTGTCTGTTGATTAACGATTTTCGTCGAGCTTTCTTTTAATAGTTTGCTAGTTATTTGGAGTCGAACGTTATATTTCATAATGCAGTAAAGTCGCATTTTACCTTGAACTGCGTTAGAACTGCGAACCATGTTTATTTTACGTTCAATCTTCGAAATACAAATAACGTTACAAGGTATGTATGAAGACTGTATATTGTGCCCATTTAACTAGGATTGTCTGCAAGGTCTCTCTTCCATTTGTTTCCTTCTACAGACGAGTTGCGAAGACATGTTTGTAAACTACACCGCCAGATCTGTAATGTTTCGACAATAAACTACCAGTATCACTTCAATATATTTCAATGAATACACACTGTGATAGCGCAAATAGATAGTATCAAGAAGGTTATTGTGAAATGAACACAAGAAGCAAACCCTTATAAAAGCAAAATTTCAATATGAACGACCGTATAAGTGATAAATAGGGAAATGTATATTATCGAAAAAAAAAGAAAGTACACCAACTTGGATTCGAACCCGAGAGCATGACTTTAAAAAGTTTACTCGTTAATCCACTACGCCACGATACATTACTACAAGGAGGTTTTTAACCTCCTTAATTACTATGTGTATAGGTGTACTAATACAACTGAAGTGACGGAGCGCGTGATAATACGAGACAAAAATTGTTGCAGGTCCATCATTTCAAAAATCTCAAGTCGTAAGATCTCTCTAGTCTCTTCACCTTTTGGTAACTTTCAAGTAAACTTTTTTAACCGTTATAAATAGAACAGGGAGGTTATATAGATCAAGGCTGATATAACGTCCTTGTATAGATGAAATGTTTGTGTGAACTCCCGCACAGTGCCTGCTTGGTGTGTGTTTATGACATTTGCATGATAGACAGGGTGAGAATGGCCCGCCACCCATCCGGGCTATTCACACCGTAGTAATTGTCGCTGACCTGTCCTCGCTAGAAAGTTACTGGGTGTGTTTTAGTGTACACGGGGGGGGGGGGGGGGGCTGGTTCGCGATTGTCAACGTTGGCTAGGTTCTCGAAACAGGGTGAAACTATATTCCACGGCAAACTCCTTTCCACAGCAAACTCCCTTTCTCGGCAAACTCCCTCTCCCGGCATAAGAGAACCTAGCCAACGTTAAAAATCGTGAACCAACCCCCCCCCCCCCCCCAAAAAAGAAAACCAGCCTATTTCGAAGACTGCAACGGGGGCTACGATAAATCCAACTACACAGTTAGCTACTCGGTCATCCGATATAACACAGATAGATTGATTATTTACGCCGGAGAAATCGTGCCAGAACACGCGCTAAGTAATGCTGTTGAAACAAAGATGTATTTCCGCGGACACGGGAGGTGTCTTCCTTGATTGACGAAGTCTACATTCATCGGAAAAGTGCGCATATACCGGGGCCGTTGCGCTCGGTTACAACATGTTCAGGCGGTACGGTTGTTGCGGCCGTAGGGATATTTCTTAAAGGTGGGCTCTCACTGCACTTGGGGCACCGGTGCGGCACTGCGGGGTTCGTTTACTGCAGCGCTGTTTTGTTATTTTCGCGATGTTTGAAAATCTAGATATTGCGTAATACGTAAAAGTATGACTTAGAAGACAACAAAATACACAAAACGGAAGAAAATTCGTTCTTTTTCTCTGAAATCCGTTGAGTCATCTACGAACCCCGCAGTGCCGCACCGGTGCCCCAAGTGCAATGAGAGTCAATCTTAAGGTAGCAGAACACAGTTTGTAGCCAATGGAGATTTCTGTAGTTAAGGGCGACAGGGTGACTGGTTTCGACGTGGTAAAAATCATGATAGGGTGCAGTAGATAAATATGAAAAACGAATATGTTTTAGTTCACGGGTCCAGCGTCCAAATACAAAACAAGCTGTCTGCGTATTGGCGTCTGACGCTTCTTCGAAATAGCGCTCTGCGGAGGTCCATTGAACTGCAGCCCGCAACTGGTCCGAACCTAGATCTGAACCGAGCATATATCTGAATTGTCTGTACCTGTGACCACCCCAAGTTCGAGCCCGACTCAAAAAGCCTAAACCTTGACCCCTAACCAACTACTCCGAGGAACATCATGTTGTGGACATAGCGTGCTAATACACGTATCTGTATCTATATAGCCGGTATAACCGGCGTAACACACTGGCTTCACAGCCACGCGGCGCGGCAGCAGCTGGTTATATTACACCGAAGGACCTGTCACAACTTTTGCACATCTATCTGCAAGCGCTCTTTGAAACTATCCAGAGAAGATGCCCCTACTGTGTTTGGTGATAACAAATTTCACTCTACGATGGTTCTGGGAAAATACGAAATTTTGAACACATCAATCCTAGGTTACTAACTCTGGTACTTGAAGTCATGGCCGTTTCATGTCCTTTTTTGAGCTGGTATTAGATGCGTATCAGTTGGTATGTACGTACGTCCACCAATCCACCAATACGTCACTTAGAGTGACGGAGCGTGCAGTACATGCTAATGCACGTAAGAAGGCAACGACCGTTTACTAGAGGGAAACTATTAGCAGCGACGGAGATTGATCGTTGTGAGACCAACATTAGTCCGATCACGTTCCGACACTCCATAACGTTTTCCCTCGAGTAAATTATCAAACCCCATCTCTGTCGGATTCATGAAGTGCGAAGAGGCAAACGTGTCTAATGCTTAGAGCACAATTGGAAAGGGGGCTGTTTCGGGCACATTCGGCGTTACCCCTACGTGGCCCCGTGGGACGCTCCCTGGCTACCAGGCTGAATTTGGGCTCGGTCGGGCCCCGGAGTTCTTTTAATTTCAGTTAAAATCAAACCGGGACCCGGCGACAAATAGACGCCGTGACCTAACTGTGAGAATAACGAGAGGTACCCCCGCAGTATCCCGCAGTCCATCGGGACAAATCTGTGGCTTAGGAGCCCGGCCGGGGCTAAATCCCTGACGGCACTGATACCTCACTAAGCCTGACGCCATTCGCCAACTGGTCGCGAACAGGCGTCAATACATTGAAAATCGGCGTCAACGAGCGCCAATTCGCCGCGAAATCGCAAATTGGAACGTTCAATAAGGTAAATTGTAAGCCCAGGTTCGTCTACGAAATTCTTCACACCTCCACATCCCTCGATGCAGAACCAGCATTTACAAAAACAGCTTCATCCCCTACACCTCCAGGCCCTGGAACAGCTTTCCAAAACACGTCACCGCCTCTACCACTCTCCGAGAGTTTTTGTAGTTATTGATTATATTTTTATTGTATTATATTGTAATGTTTCTTGTGATGAATTCTTTGTATTTTCGTCCGCATGTTTGTAGGTTCTGCCGCTACCAGCCCAAAGCTGCCTGGGCAGACTCATGTAATGACTTGTCTCATCGTCAATAAAGTCAAGACAATAAGAAGGCAAGTGGCAAAATGCCGTGAATGGTCACGAACTAGACGCCAAAATTGGAGTCAATAGGCACCAATGGGCAGTAAGTAGACGCGAAATAGATGGCAAAAGGCGCAATTCATTCTGGAAAAATCAATGTCTCATTTTCAAGGTTTGTTTGTTCTAATGCCTCTATAAAGACATATCAATACACATACATGGCACAAAACACATAGTAGAAATCTGGTAACGATATGGTTCGTGTCCGTTGTTTTTGGTCATTTCTACAGCTGTAGTATTTTAAGGCAATACGCCTGTTTCAAATCATATTACCTATGTACTATGATCAGTATCATTTAGTTAACATCCTTTTATCATTGAAATTTCTTTTTGATGCATTTTAATCATTTTTCATAGGTTTCGATTGAGTTGCGATTTTCGATAACTTGTTCCTCTGGGCATGTAAGACAAATGCGCCCACGTCAGTGTGACCGCAAGGGAAAATTGGCGATAGATCCACAAAGGTGGTGCCGCAATAAACAATTGTCAACTACTCGCTGTCCAGATACCCGTTTTATGTAAATTATCTATCTCTAACGGTGGAACGGGCAGCGTTTGACTAAATATACTATTGCCAACTATCCTTAGCCTAGATAGCCACTATCTGTACATTTATTCGTAGAGCAATTACAAAGATAAGAATCTGTAGTCACAAACTAATTGTAGAAACCGGGAGATATGCTAAGATTCTTTTAACCAGAGGTTTTGTCCATTCTGCCCAAATGAGATAGATGACGAACAATGGATTGTTCACAATATAATGTTAAGCGCATAAAGCTGTTCACATTACTTTCCGCTTGCTCTAAAGAATTTGCTACTCTCTGTTCTATAGATAAATTCAACTACATTCTGTGAGACAATAACCCTCACTGTGTACAAGTAGGCAAATATATCCACAAATGTTTATACTGTAGAACCAATATGTTGATTTATTCATACCTGTAGAAATCCATATATGTCTGTTTAGCTGTACTGTAAGTAGTTGTTATAGACTTTAAGTAGTCGCTGCACTTTTGTCGTGTCAATAAAGATTCCATTTATCTAGCTCTAAAGCTAAGGCAGCAACGTAAGTGCAATTTGTCCGTACGTTTTTTGGGAGGCCACGTCCGCCACGTATTTCTGAAAACGTTCAGGCTGTACAGGGCTGCATGGCGCGTCGTCCGTACGGGGGGTGAATCCGCAGCCCGATGGCACACAAAGTTTTGCCTGCACGTTAAGGTTTACGGCGTGTCTGCGTGTTCCAAAATCCGTCGGATTCCTTACGAATTCGTACGGAGGCGGTACTTACCACTCACGGATCCCAAAAGATTGCCCACATGTTTTGGCAAGTAGAAATCACGTATTTGCACGTAAGGCGGGTTTTGCCCTTGGCTAAACGGAATTGACGGCGTTTGAAAAAAAACACAAAGTCTGTCAATAGCAACACAGCCAATTTTACCCCCACGAACTACATGTAGCCATTTCATGCATTAACGGCTAAAAACGTGATGTGGCAAAGTTCAAGTTTAAAGACGTGTGATCTAGCAACAAGCTCAATGGCGCATATTTTAATCTATAACCTTTATACGTGAGCTACCCTAAATCCGTTGTTTTTAAAAACACTGGGCATATATTGATAAGAAGTCAACGGACGGTGGTTTTCCATGGGAATATTTCCAAAATACTGCAGCTTTAAACCTCCGTCCGTCGACTTCATACCTCTAAATACGTTGCCTCTAAAACAACGTATTTAGGTTACCCCGCGAATAAAGGTGAACTAGCTTTTCACACGAGTACTTGACATGTGTGCTCTGTGAGTATCAAATCTGCGCTATGAAGTATTTTGTACCTGCAAAAAGTAGACTTTACTACCTTCACATGGTACGTACAAGCAACCATACAGCATTGCAAAACAATATTTTAGGGAGAGATGTTATATAACATCATCGCACCATATTTACAACTTTTAAAGCAACTGTCATTTTCCCACCAACACATTGCTTTTAAAACAAGGGATCTTTTTATGGCTGCCTCCATATGTAGTCCCGGTCACTACTATCCCCCACCAAAACCTCTTCCTGGAGGAATACATATCAGGCTAACTGCATGTTAATACACGCCAATTGAAGCGGAATCGAACCACCGTAAGGAAATTGGAGCAATTTTGAAAAACGACAGTGAAATTCCATTATCCATGTTGAACGATTGGCCTTTGATCGAACCGACTATTTGAAGATTATAGAGTGAAATATATAAAGTAACCACATACAACCTTACATTTTCACCATTACCAAGAAGCGAGAATTCGAAGAAGTCGAACTTTCGTACTAGACTAGACCTACGATGCTTTTCCATTTGCCTTTGTTGTGACATGCACTTAGCTCGGTTGTGCAAAACTGAGCAATAATGGTCTTCATTCAGTCAGTAATGTTTTTTCAGCGTCTATGTCGTTCCCGACATTTTTGTAACGTCGCCCTTCATTCAGTAATGCTTTTTGCAGCGTCTATGTAGTTCCCGACATTTTTGTAACGTTTTCGTGAGCAAGTTTACAATGATATATTTTCTTTTAAGTCGTAGGTATGCCTGGTGTGATGATATGACCAAATTTGGTAGTGGGATTTTTGCCACAATTTGTCTTAAACGTTTTGAACGACAGAGTGATTCATGACATGTCAAAACGCAGCTGGATATGATTTCTAAAACGGCCAGACATTTCAGATAGCATCCGCTCTATTTTCCGTGAGTGACACTGGAGACATCCGGTAGAAAAAAAACCCTGACTATGAATTGATTTGCAAAGGAGCTGAATACGCTGTAATAAAATCCGATGTAAATAGTTTGTATCATTTTCTAAGTGTGCCATAGTTTGCATATGATGCATGTGCATCTAGTAGTAACCCGTACACTTGTTCGCTTTCGTAATTTAGTTATAATTCGTCTTTGCTTAAAAAGCGCTGCTGTAATTGTGCGGCTGCACAATTCAGTCTCCTCGGCTGCAAGACTGCTTTTCTTGTGTGGCATCTCTGTATATTTGTGAGACGAATAGATAAACCAGTCTATTAAGTCAAAATCTTATTACCTGGATGTCTAACCTTCATTGACGTAATTTATGATAGTGGAAAATCATAAAAGTCTTCTATATGAATAGCTGAAAGACATCTCTAATCGAATCTGGGGCCTTTTGACATGCCTCCTCTCAGAGAAGAGAATAGTTTCGAAAAACGAAACGCAGTCTACCGGAATGGTAAATATCTATAACCCAAATGAAATATCAATCGACAAAGCTGCCCCTAGCCGCCTTATATCAAGGGAACAGTGGCGAAAAAAGGGCAAATATGTTCTTGCTATCGCACTTTTCCCCAGACAACGCCAGCGAGCTAATTACCTTGAATAAAAACCAGTACAAACACGCTAACAACAAGTGGTTCAAAAAAACTCCGTATCACGAAGATAATCAAAATTGCTGCCAATATGAAGTGGTAGCTATAGGCGATCTGTGACTTGCTAAAATAAACATGCGTTCAAACAATGTACGCATAAAGAAACACCTTGCTGCTAATGGAATATTTGAAAATGACTTACCGAATCTCACAGGAGATATGTCACAACCGTGGCTATAGCTGACTGTGGCTCAACACAAACTGTTCCTCCTAGATATTCACCAGCGCTGAGCGAAAATATGCTCTGATGACGTCAGCACACACACGCTTTGCGATTGGTCGCTTACTGGGTGATTGACAGCAAACTGAAACGACAGGAGGAAAACGAAACCTGTTTAAAACTCGAGGAGGGAATTCGAAAGAGCGATTTGATGGAATAGATTTGCTCTGCTTTGTGATTGGTCGGTTTCTGAGTGATTGACAGCAAACTAAAACGACGAGAGGAAAACCGAAACCTTTTTAACATGCACTCGAAGAGTGAATGGACTGCTTGATGAACTGACGGTCAGATAACATGTGGTATTCCATTGCAGATTTGCTAAGCTTTGCGATTGGTCGGTTCTGAGTGATTGACAGAAACTGCATGGAAAGACCAGAGAAAAACAATACCTGTTTGTCGTATACTCGGAAAGGGAATGAATAAGCGACTTGATGGACCGAAGGTCAGATAACACGTGGTATTCTATAGCAGATTTGCTCCGCTTTGCTATTGGTTGGTTTCTGAGTGATTGACAGCAAGTGGAAAGGCCGGATCCGGAGAAAAATGATACCTGTTCATTGTATACTCGGCCTGAAAGGGAACGGATGAGCGAATTGATAAACAGAATTCTAGATAACACGCCGTATTCTATTGGAGATTTGCTCCGCTTTGCTATTGGTCGTTTTCTGGGTGATTGACAGCTAAGTAAAAAAGACCGTTGGAAAACGAAACCTGTTTAACATGTACTCGTCTACTCGTTTCGGAAAGGTTATGAGCGACTTAGTTAACCGAGGGTTAGATAACAAATGGCATTCTTTTGTGTAGATTTGCTCTGGTCTATGAAGTATACGGGTGATAAACGTTCTGAAACGCACAGAGCTTAACGCATTGGTTATGCAGTCATCCGTTATACGTTCGTTTTCCAGATAGTGGTACCAACGGACGCAGCTGGAATGAAGCAAGGTGTGGGGCAAGACAGCTCTTCCACACATTTAACTTGCACTTTCACTGCACTTGAAAGATACTCAACGAATTGCAGAGATAGAGAACGAATTCTCTTCCTTTTTGTGTATTTTGTCGCCTTCTAAGTCATACGGATTACGCCATATGTAAATTATAAAAAAAGAATCGGAGAAAATAACAAAACAGTGACGCAGTGACGCAAGCTTGACGCAAGTGCGGTGAGAGTACACCTTTAGGGCCTTCTCACAACTACCCCCACCCACCCCTCCCCTCCAAACCAACGCTGGGTCTGGAGTCGTCTGAATTCATCCTAATATCCTAATCTATCTCAGTTCGATACCATCCAAGCAGAATATGAATTTCCTGATCAACTTTGATTTTTTTCCTTCAAAATGTAGAGTCGGCTTGCGTAGACGACTCTTAAAAGACCAGCAAGTAACCTTCGTGTCGACCTATTCCCTAGATGACATAGATGACCTTGATAAACGATCAAGTCCCAACCATAGTGCGGAGAAGGTCGGGAGGCCATGGTTGGCTATTAGTGACGGGAGATTCATTCCATGACATATAGGTACATGTAGTTACGTAATCTTATTTGGGCCACCAGTGCAGCATTGCGGGGTTCTAAAGATTACTCAACGAATTTCAGAGATAAAGAAGAAAAGAATTTTTTTGTGTTTGCTGTCTTTCAAGTCATACTTTTATGAATTACGCAATATCGAAAGTTTTTTGAAAATCGGCGAAAATAACAGAACAGTGTCGCTGTGAACGAACCCCAAAGTGACGCAAGCTTGACGCAAATGCGGTGAGAATGCACCTTTAGGGCCTTCTCATGATTTGCTCCCCACCTCCCTTCCAAACCAAGGTCAACGCTGGGTCGGTAGTATACTAGTAGTCTGAATTCATCCTAATCTATCTCAGTCCGATACCATCCAAGCAGAATATGAATTTCCCAATCAACTTCTTTTTTTTAAATTTAGAGTCGGCTGGCGCAGACAAAAAAAAAACACATGAAGATAATTTTTCCGGCAAACATGACTGATACTGTAAGAAAGAGGAAAACCTAACGAGTGATCCAGCCAATTATAAAGAAAATTTTAGTACTACAGATTTTTTAATCATCCACGGCTACAGCATCGCAACTTGGCTTACACAGCGCCTCAGAGGTCAATCTAGGTCTCGGAGCCTGTTTACATTCAAGGCGCAATAATACCAGGAAGTGAGAGTCTGGCCAAAACACAATTTGCACCAAAATCACACCATTTCCTACGCCATTCATCCATGTTTGCGTTTAATGTCATTTCTCAGTAAATAATGAGAAATGTAAACTCAAACATAGATCCTCGGAAGCCTTTTATCCCGTTTTTGTCGCGCACTACATATACCTCCGCGGAAGAACTGGGGTGTGCACCGTTAAAAGACCAGCAGACAATCTTCTCGACAAACTACTCCCCAGATGACATAGATGACCTTGATCACCAAACCATAGTGCGGAGAAGGTCGAGAGGCCATGGTCATTTATTTGTGAGGGAGGATTCATTCCATGACATGCATAGACATAGACCAAGAAACAACTCTGGAGATCTCCAAAAACCACCACCAATACATCATGATATCCCCCCTCCTCTGTAATTGGCAATTTGTGAGCAAGGTGTTGGACGGAGAAAGCCGTTTTGGGGATCGGGGCAAATTTGGAACACCATTTTCCACATGCCATGGTTTTTCTTCTTCTGCGTAACTCCCGAAAACGTATGAGGGTATCACTAGAAGTAGGAAAAGTTCTGCCACCAAATTCTTTGCAAAAAGTAACCAAATAATATATACTTTTGTCTTACATTTATCATTTTAGTGTGGGGTGCACCAGATGGTGCATAGAGCGGCGCCAATCTCTGTACCAATAGCCCTTGGGCCTCACAACTTTATGCAATCACTACAGCAGGAAGCTAGGTAGTGGTATGAGCGTTCAACTACCATACTGTTTACTGTCTACCATACTGTTTTGATGCCGACCAAGAAACTCTGCCATTTGTTCGTAGGCATCAGGGTCATACCTCCTCGTAATTTAGAGCTCGCTGACAACTCGGCCGAGCTAAATTTTTCTATTTGTAAAGGGGGGCTTTACCATCGAGGGCAGATCCTTTGGCAAGCATGACATTCTGATTGACCAGGGATGCTATTGTCTAACACGGGGCCACAATTTGTTTGTTTTTCTCAGAGAACAGGAGAAAATCAATGCGCGCGCGGATGTCAGCCATAAAATTAAGTCAGTGTAGCCTTATTGAGTACCATTCAGAGAAAGCGACATGGACCATTTCTAAAGTCTTTTGTATGACTCAGCCACGGATTGTACTCACGACCTACATACCACTCTACTCCTTTGCACCTGTCCCTCATTAGTATTCCATATTGATATTCCACACTGTATAATACAGCCAAAGGTCGCCAAAGACGCATTTTCTTTCTAGTCGTATTATCCCACCAGACAAGGTAAACGTATAGAGATGTAGACGCCTTTTGTGTCTAAATATATCAAATACAACGGTAGTCCTGTAGCTTTTCTTGAAGCCATAGGGGCTGTGGGTTCTTATCAGGCACAGTATTAGAAGGCGGTAGGCACAGTATTAGAAGGCGGAGCTCAGCCCTCCTCCCCACCAACGTCTGGTACCCACTTTTACACCTGGGTCTGTCTGTCTGTCTGTCTCTCTGTCTCTCTCTCTCTCTCTTTGATCCTCTTTCTCTGTCTTTCTCTCTCTCTCTCTCTCTCTCTCTCTCTCTGTGTTTCTGTCTCTCTCTCTCTCTGTCTCACTGTCTCTCTGTCTCTCTCTGTCTGAATCTCTGTCTGTCTCTCTCTCTCTCTCTCTCTCTCTCTTTAATCCTCTTTCTCTGTATTTCTCTCTCTCTCTCTCTCTGTGTTTCTGTCTCTCTCTCTCTCTCTGTCTCACTGTCTCTCTGTCTCTCTCTGTCTGAATCTCTGTCTGTCTGTCTCTCTCTCTCTCCCCGTGCAATACAAACACACGGATACACACACACACACACAATGTACCAATGTGGCATTTAATTACATAGTCAGTAATCGGAAGTAGTTGGTAATTTGATGCACACTAAAGACACACCGCTGCAACAAAGCATGTCCAAAAGGGAAATGTGTCCTAGTTCACCCCAGACAATTAATATCGATTCGCTACTAAATATGTACTACGTGTGGTTACAACGGTTGCTTTGTTTGTTCATGAGAAATGAATGAATTGTTTTTGATCTGTTTGTGTACGTGTTTGTTTTTCTGGATTTGTGGTTAGCATAACTTTAGAACCCCTGGATGGATTGTAATAATATTTTGTATGTATGCAAGGGTTTTTAAGATGAAAATAAAGGTCGATTTTGCTTTTGATTGGGCCCCATGGTGCACGGCTCTGGTACAGAAAGACAGCGTCTTTTTTTCTCAATATTTTGTTTTTCTTGGAAATATGGTGATCTTGTTTTTTGCATGGTACATAGCTCTTGAGAACAGTAAGACGTAGTGTTGGTTTGGAACTTCTAGCAGCTTGCTCTGGAATTGCAGGGGCGTTTTTGTAAAAAACAAAAAAATATATCAAGAGAACTAGAGGACAACTGATAAAAGAAATGGCGAATTTCCATCATATTCAATATTGTACACAGCCTAGTTTCATCTCACCACGTTCCAGACTCCATCGTTGTTTGAGTAACCAGCCACAGCGAGACATGTATTACAAACGTCCTCCAAATATTTTCGATGCAAAGCCCTTGTAGAGCGGATGCTTTAGATTAAGTCTACCACGTCGTAAGTGTATTTTTAGAGTGAATTGACCTGATTCTTGTCTCGGATGTTTGATTCAATACGTCGCCAAGGACAAGCAGCTTGCTCTGGAATTGCAGGGGCGTTTTTGTCAAAGAAATATTTCAAGGAACTAGAGGACAACTGATAAAAGAAATGGCGAATTTCCATCATATTCAATATTGTACACAACCTACTAGTAGTTTTGTCGATCTCACCACGTTCCAGACTCCATCGTTGTTTGAGTAACCAACCACAGCGAGACATGTATTACAAACATCCTCCTAATCTTTCCGACGGAAAGCTCTCGCAGAGTGGATGCCGTAGATTAAGACTACCTCGGCGCAAGTGTATTTTTAGGGTGAGTCGACCTGATTCTTGTCTCGGATGTTTGATTCAATACGTCGCCAAGGACAAGCAAAATTTCCGGACAAAGTCTGGCATGTAATTTCCACTTCTACGATCAAAGTGGGTAACATCACTGGTCGCTCTTTGATATCGTTCTCGTCTCCTTCACATGAAAGGCCATCTAACGATAAATACAAAGTTTATCTGAGCACGTTGGACGTACGTATGGTGCTAGAATTACCAGTATTTTAGGCTAACATTTTGCAGATGTACATTTTAGCTTTTACATTTTTACTTTGACTTTGACATTTTAGCTACCAAAATTATGAGATTAGAAATTGTGGAGACACAGGTGTCACCTCCAAGAGGATGAACTGAGAAATAAAAACCTCCCCGAGTTAGGTTTCCAAAAGTTACATAAAGAAAGTTAAGGTTTAAATGTTGCCTCGTTTTATGTGAAACTTCATCCCAAAAACGGATCAACTGTAGGTAGTCCCAGAAGACATGACTGTACGTCTCTTCCTTAAGATGACCATAAATGATAAAGGACTGTCTACAAGTTTCCATATTTTCAAAAGCCGTTTACTGGGCAAAAAAAAGTATGTAAGAGTCTGTAATGAAAATACCTTGTAACTGGATCAATGGTACTAAATATCAAAGAAGTATAAACTATTTTCCAGGGAACATGGGTATCAAAGACGTAAACCACAGCTGGTAACCATGCGCTACAAGAACAGTCGAGCTCTGTTGTAAAAAGAGTAGGAGGTTTTCAGTTCCTTAGTCGTTTTCGCTTTGTTTTTGGTTTGAATTGCATACCTGGTAAACTAAACTGCAACGTGTCGTAACACGCTAGGTTTAAGGGTTAATGACCCGCCCCGAGTTGTATATGGTGTCATGGCGCCTGGTCCTTTGCTATAACCACCGAATAAAACGCGAGTGGCTTGTGAAGTGGCTGTAGCAAAGGACCAGGCGTTATGACACCATATATACCGAGAAAAAGGCGGGTTATTAACATCATTATCATATAGCCTGTCCAAACTTGCAAACTCCTATATAACGCATCCATTGGCACTATACGTGTGAATTCCTTTGTCGAAAATTCACATTTGTTCTTTGGTACATACCTTTGTAAGGATATTACAGATTTCATTTGGAAACCAAAACTTTCACAGAAAATATTCGAAACATTGCAGTCTTGACATGTCAAACCTTTTCAAACTTTTACTGTACTACATCCATGATCATTCCTCCCTGCGGGGTCTGATCTTTTCTCCATGCTCTGTGCTATTCTGATTGGTTGCTTTCCTGTGTACCGCTCCTTCTGATTGGTCAGGTGTTATAAAAAGAATCGACACCGGTGTTGATTTGAATCAACACCGGGTTGGCCGGAATCTATGTGTTACGGCGTCATAACCAACCTAGAATGGACCTTCTGCTTGGCTATATGATAATAAAGAATACAGCTGTACATAAGTCCAGATAGATTTATTTGTTCCACTCACACTGGGATTGACTCGTACCTTTTCAAGAAGTTTATTGTGCTTTTAGGTGCTCAAGCTGTAACATCGACTATCATAATTCCAGCAGGTGCCATAATACCGCCACCTCAACAAAAAAAAACGTCAGTATAGAGGTCGTCCCAAGATTGTCTTGAACAACGAATGTTGATATCCTAACTGTAATTCAATTCAGACATTTAGGTGTTCAAGACAATCTTGCGAAGGTCTCTACAACAACGTTTTTTTTTCAGGTGGCGGTATAATGGCACCTGGTGGAATTATGCGAATGCATGTTACATGTCCTCAAATGCGGGACACCCATTTAACGGTCTATCAGAGGGACGTCCCAAATCAAGGCTAAGTACTCATGATGATTTACACCGAGTTAAGATTTATCACTGTAAAGTGTCTTTCCCAAGGACACAACATCGATACCAGTCACGGATGCTAACTCAGTACTTCTAGGTTCTGAGTCGAGTCAAGAACACTAACAACTTGCAAATTGTCCGCTGGAAAGAAAGAATATTATATAGAAATAAATTATAGATATGTTTACTGACACAAACCATTTTCCTACTGAACATCGACTAGCAGGTTGATAGATAGAACTTTATTGCTCGACATTTGTACATGGTACAAAGTATGGCAACGACTGTTACACAAAGTACAAAATAGGTGTAGAGAATAAGACTTGATATCCTAATTAACGTAACAAGAAGGGCTGAGACATTAGTCTTTGATATAGTGTTACAATCGAGTTGGGCTATACATGAGATTCATTACTCTTTCTAATAGCAAAGCAGTCTTTGATATATTTGCCTATCCTTGCATTATGGGAGTCGTGGCATCCAAAGATATATACAAATCTGTCTGTAGCATCGAGTCTCTTGAAATCTGCTGTACTGGATTCGAGAAATGTGAATAATTCATTACGTAAAATAGCGTATCTAGAGCATTCCATTAAAAAGTGAAATTCATCTTCAATATGCTTTGGACAGAAAGGGCAGAACCTTTGGTCAGGGGCTACATTGTAATATCTACCTGTTTCAATATTCAATTTATGGCTGCTGATTCTTAACTGAGTAATCGCTTTTCGAATTTCAAAATTATTTATATCATAAAGGTATGTTTCTTGTTCATAACATTCTTTTGACTTGCTAAGAAAAGACAGCTTTGAATTGTTTTCAATAGAATTAAACCACTTTTGTATATATGTATCTTGTAGCCGGAGGCGTAGTTGGTTGACAATATAATCTATATTATAAGCCTCAGGTTTCATCCATATGTGTCCAAAGCCATGGTAACAGAGAATGTCCTTAACATGATTAATCCAGTCTTGATTATCAGTAAGTACAGTGTTGTATGCATCGCGAAGCAGAGAGTCCTCAGGTAAGTTTACCAAACGGTGCCAGTATTTAATGAGCTGAATTCTAGCAGGTATTATAATAGGAAAAGTTCCTAACTCTCCTCGCACGCCGTCATTAGATGATTTTGAATGAACACCAAGTAGAAATTTCTGAAAACGTGTGTCAAGTATGTCAAATTCCGGTATATCTAAAGGGAGGCGTGTGTTATCGGTTGAAAAGCCATCCTTTTCTATATCAAGCCCAGACGCATGTCTTAAGAACATGTCTTTGTCTGGTCTTCTCTCAAAATTGATATGATTGACAAGAAACGGAAACACCCCGGTTTCCTGCTTTCTTCTCATGAAACAGGTCAGTTTTTGCTCACTGAAGCGCTATTCTTCCGCCGGTCGTGACAGAGACGGCAGAAGCTATTGGCTCGTTCTTAATATTGGAAGATGAACAGCAATTTGTAGTAGAATGTAGACTATACAACAAAGAGAGAGAGCAGAAATTCATAGACTGATAGAGCCTACTAGTATGTTTCCCCACTTGATACAGACAACTTCATATTCCTTATGAATTTAGAAAAACCCTTTGATTGTAAAACTCTAACTGAATGTAACACGTCTTGTTTCTATTGTATGGTGGTTCCCATTGGAAATCAACTCTCAAAAGTTGAAGGGGCTACCCACCTGATTTCAGAAGAATAGATGAATAAATAAATAGATAACCCTATCTGTTCCTACATTTTCAGTATCACAAAGGAGCAAGAAAGAAGTCGAAATTACTTGGTAGAATAGGGTTCTTGTGTTGCTTGACATTGTAAATAATTCATGTATCTATCAAAAAGGATTCTGGTGCGACCTGTATGTACTAAACCCAGTGGGTATATATGTACAATAAATGTCTTCATTCATGAATTAGAAAAAGCAAAACATCGTCGCCAGTCTTCACGACTTGATGTGAAGCAAATTACAAGCAACATTCCATTTTCCAAAAACGCCTATCAAGTTTTGCGAAAGATGCACCACAACATTCCTATTTGTTGGTGGCCTGAAGAAATTATAGCCATAGATAGGATTCTATCCCCTGAATACGAAAACGGCGTCCCTTGAGAAGATATAAATAATTGAAATAGCAACCGAAAATGTAACAATTCATTTCCCAGAATCATCTTTGGCAGGGAAGATGGTACATTATATAACGAATATTTATATATTCCATTAACGGAGAGACTTGTGTTACTCCTCAAGAGAGTATGCATCCTTATGAATCGATTTTTTTGGAGCAAAAAATAGGTCGGATTCCTTGGCGCATTGATCTCACAGACGTGGGTAATACGGTAGCTTTACGAAAACCCGATGAGCTACAAACTTAACATGATGCCTACGTTGGGAGATTTTGACATAGAAATAAAAGAAACAAACTCAGGTTTGTAAAGATAGTTGTTATACCAGCTACTGCTGCCTACAAATACTACTTTTCTATTTACAAAAACGCCCCTGCAGTTCCAGAGCAAGCTGCTAGGGGACCCAAACCTACACCAATTCTTCCTCGACTCGCTTGTTAGCTATCCTCCGCCATAAGATTAAGACTAAGCCATCCAGAGGTTTGAAAGTTATGCTGACCACAAATATCCGTAAACGCAGATAGACACAAGCACACACACACGCGCTCGCGCGCGCATACACACCAAAACTATACCACCATTTTCATTGTATGTAAAAATACATGATAATGTAAACACAAAGCGGAAGCCAGCAATATATCAGAATATGTTTGTCACAGAATTGAACCATACTTGTCTGTAAAGAGGCCGTTATACATGTAATATATGCACCTCCTTCCTAGCTTAGTTTTGGGCCAAGCATGTATACGAGGCACAGTTTTTCTTCCAGACGCCATTTTCAATTTTCTTCAGCTCTCAATGTTATGCTGTAACATTACACAATGCCAAATAAAGTAGGTCTCGTATTTTGAAACGTGATTTCAAGTGCGCACGGCAAATAACCGTTTACCATTTGCACATCTAAGCCAAACCTGCTACCGTGTAAACGCACTTCAACGTGCGACACGTGTTATGTTCATTGCAATTGGCGCTGTGATTTCAAAACCCCGGTACAACAGCTACACACGTCTCTGTCATGGCAAACTGTTAAACAAAGGTTCATAGCCCGCACTATGTCTAAGTTCCAGAGGATCGTCACAACACAGCAACCAGCAGTTCTCTACAACCACCTGACTTCTGTCACACAGCAACACAGTTACAGTACACGTCATGCCAGTAATCACACATACAGACTACCAAAAACGAGGACTAATGCTATGAAGAAGACTTTCATATACAGATCCATATCTACTTGGGACGATTTGCACTGTAAATGATTGCACTGTAAAGTTTTTGTATGTGTTACGTGTACGTTATGTCATTGTGTGAACGTTTATGTCCAGGAAGACTAGCGGTGTATCTTGTATCAAAGCTAATTGACGAATAAAGCCTCTAATAAAGCCTCTGATAAAGCATCAAATGCGAATAAACAGTGTCTTAAAGGTAACTTAAGCAAAATTAGCCCGAGTCAGGGTTGCAGAACTCCAAATATCAAAATCAATGTTTGGGGCATTTTAAAAAAATGAAGCAACTCTAATCCATTTCTTACCAACATTCAAGGAGAAAATATTCGAAACCGCAGTAGTGCGAGGACGCCGTGAAGTCTACATTTTGTGGGTTACAATAATTATGGTATACTAGCGCAGCTTGTTTCTGTGCCGTTTTTAACCGGTCAAAGTATGAAATAACGATGTAAATGTGGGAATATAGTGCAGTAGATATCAATTTCATACAGACTGCCTTATCCACATTATTTCCACGCTCTAATATTGCTTAGGTTGCCTTTAAGCAATGGTGCATGGTAAATTGACAATGGTCATACCCAAAACTAAAATGTGTGGAGCATGCAATACAATAAGCAGGGTATTTGATTCATAACCCAGAAGTTCTGGGTTCGAATCCTTTGATGTGACACCTATGTTTTGCTCTTGTGACTGGTTCCCTGGTGACTTGTCTCACTTCACTCGGGTGAACCTAGCGTCGGACCGCTTCAGAACCTTGCGACAGTTGTGTAGAGAGATCACCTCTTGTAAGCTCCTCGCAATATGAGGATGGCGGAGAGCTCTTCTCAATAGAATGCTCCCTGTGCACGTGTCGATTGCAATGAACAAACGTGTGTTTGCATTGTAGATTGGGCTTAGATGTGTAAATGGTAAGTGGCTTTTTGTATCGTACCCATAGGGCAAACCTTTTAGGAAAAACGTTTAACCCTATTCAGACGGGGGAGGGGGGGGCTTTTGAGATCCGCGACAACTTTGATGTCCTATAACGCCAGAACGGCTTACGCTAGAGCCACCAAATTTGGTGAGTTTTCCTAAAATATTGCTGATAGCAATTTTACGAAGTCTGAAAAAAAATTTCCATTTTTTCTTGTTGCCATGCCATGGCAACAGTTTGTTGACAGGCAGTTTTGCCAAAAATCACTATTTTTGGTTCTAACAATGTATTTTTCACATTTATTTGCTATATTACTGCTATTTAGTTACATAAATAAAATCTTATATTATTAAGCATATCTTTCATAATTAAATATGCATAAATTATGCTAATTTGATGACGTCATCAGCCCCAAATCTAAGATGGCGGGCCGGATGGCCAGACCAAGAATAACAAGATAATCATACCTGAAAATTTGTAACTTCCTGGTATTTTTTCATCAAAAAACATCTAAATGAATGAATTTAGTCTATTTCCATTGCCCTTTGTGATAATTTGTTGCAAAAAAAGTATTTCTAAAAATTCATGGTGGTGGATACAATATGGCGGAGCCCAACTCGTATCTTAGATGTGCATGACGTCATTTTATGACGTCATTTTGGCGTCATTGATGTTGCTATTGGCAACGCAAGTCGTAATAAACATTATTATTCTGTTATCTGCACTTGTTGTTACATTTTTGTAGCATAACTTGTTTTTAAGTTTTATGAGAATACCCATTTTTCATGGGTCCGGCCAATATTATCAACTTGATGACGTCATAATTACGTCATCTTACGTTAACATAACGTCAAACGTCAAGTACTTATCACATATTATGTCGACATCATGTCCTGAAAATTTGGTGGCCCTACGGCACGTCGTTCAAGAGTTATAGGACTTAGAAGTGGAGGGCCTCAAAAGCCCCACACACACACACACACGGTCCAGGGATGACCAAAAAAGCCCGGTCTGAATAGGGTTAAAGCATTTCGACTTTCAAACAGTCCCTGGGAAGACAAAATGGAAATCCTTATTCTGCACAAAAAAGGGAACCTAGAATACGCTCTTTTCAATGGAAGGAATTGTATAATGTGTACCCGACAAGGGTCAAGTTGTGTAAAATAGGTATAACAGATACTGACAAATGTCTGTCTTATGACTCTGTCGATTATGTTGAGAACCTTTTTCACGAGTGCGATATTGTGTGGCCTTTATGGACAAAAGCCGAAAAATTGTATTATATTCATTATGGCGATTCTTTATTATTAGATTTACATGACGTCATGGTTGGTTATAAGCTCGACTACAAAATTGTAAAAGTTCAATATTTAAACCTGCTGATACTGGGTGGTAAATATACAGTTTCATAAATATAGATATGGAAAGTATAAAGGAAACATTACTCTGGTTTTTGAGCAAGAGTGTGAGCTGAGAGGTGTATTGTAGACACGGCACATACCAGAAATTGATCACTATTATGCATCTTTAACATTGCAAACTGTAACTGTATTATTGTAAATAAAGTCCAGTGGCTATTTGTCGTGCGCACTTTCAAGCGCTGGCTGAGCTAGCGAGAGGAGAGAATAGTCGGCCCACCCACCCACCTAATAGCAACCACGACCACCTTGTGAGCTGTCTAATCATTCCTGTCTGGAAAATTAATAATATTTGTTATCCGCTCATCCGGACACCACTGCTTAGGCTTCCCAGGGGGATTTCCTGCTAATTAGGACTGCATCTTTTTACTTGAGGATGTCCCTGTGGCTCAACAGGTAGCATGTACTCTCCAAGCAGAGGTTAGGCTCCGGCTGTTTTTAAACTTTCTTTTAGTCGTTTTTATCGGGCTTTCTATTTTGTATTTATCTTGCTGTGTTAAAACCTGTTTGGCTGGCGTACTTCAAGAAAAATGACAAAATAGAAAGCCCGATAAAAACGACTAAAAACGTTTTAAAAAATAGTCGGAGCCTAACCTCTGCTTGGAGAGTAGCAGCATGTGCAACCGGTACAATGACCGGGTTAAAGTCTTTTTTCCATTTGCAATAATTTCTGACGTTCTACTTCGAATTTATTCTGTTACAACTGATTGAGATACATAAACTCATGTAATATTTTTTTGTTTACATTCATTTTGCTACATATTCCAGTCCGAGTATTTCTTATGTTAAGTTAAACTTGTCCTTATGTTTCATCTATGGGAATTGTGTATTTATAATTAAAATCCAATAAAGACAAATTTAAAAAAACAGTCCCGTATGTCTGCACTGAACAACCACCATTTCTCATCAACTATAATAAATGATTTCTCACTTCTGTGAGCGGTTGCTGAATTCAGGTTTCACAGTATTCAGATACAAGGTTACTGTATCTACAGTGTTTATAAGGCGCTACAGAAAGTGGCGTTAATTGGAAGAAATGGGGAGGGAAATGTGTTGCGTTTGCCAGCAAATGTTGTCGTCATTATGGTTACAGGTTGTTTCGCAACAATGTCAGTTCGCAACCGTCAGTTCTCAACAAGGCAAGTATTTTCGCAGCAAGGTACAAGTCGATTCGCAACATTTGAATTCTATTAATCTTAAAGTTGATAGCCTAATAGTATTAAAAATCACATATTCCTGACACAATTATACTCCTACCTGTGCACTGTATGAAACTGTGCCGCCCGGCGTATGAAAATCATCGGGCCAGATCCATGCGGCCCCATGTTCTTCTGCCGCCGGGGTTGTCTTTCGCACCCGGTAAGATTTTTACGTGGAAGGAGTATAGTTATGTTAGGAATACGATTTCTAATACTATATTAGGCTATCAAGATTAAATAATAACATGTTGCGAATTTACTTGTACCTTGTTGCGGAAAGACTTGCCTTGTTGCGAACTGACGGTTGCGAACTGACATAATTTTTTTGTTGCGAAACAACCTGTTACCGTCATGGTTGATGAATACGGCTCTCAAGACAGTGCATAACGGCATGCAATTTCCTTTCCGCGAAAACCACACGCTGTTTGGATGTATAGCATACATTACTGGGATCTCCCAAGGCCACGATATGGGCGGAAAACTACCAATAATGCCCAACAGGATGTCATTTCCAATGGCTGCATTGTCATTTCGGGAAGAAAATAGATGTGGACACAGAATTCCCTCAAAGGCCATAGCACTTCCAATATCTTACCCGCGAGGATGTTTCTATGGTCGCTCTATAGGTTTTCTCCCAAGTATTGGTCTGGCAAAACCAAAGGCATTGTCCCTTCAATCGGTTAGTAGGTGGACAGTGCTCTGCTTGCGTACGAGTTCGATCTCCAGAGAGGAAAATCTTTTAGACCAAATCACGAACCTACCTTTTTCCTCGATATATTATCATAGCCGTACTAAAGGCAAAATAGAGTGAACGTAAATCTAGTATACCATACCCTTTTCTTGCTGCCTTTGAGAATGTGTCCGTCGATTCACCGTTGGGTTTAGTTGACGTGAAAGTGTTGAAGACAGTCATAGACCTTTGAAAAGGTGATACAAGGATAACGTACGCCAGAGATGATGGCAGTTATTAGAGAAGATTGCTCGCGATGTTCACAGATGAAGGGATCGGGTTGATGTCCTACGTACTAGGAATACGCAATATTCGCCGAAGAACGAAACTCTTGCAGACTGGTGGTTCGACTAACGCCCTTTCTGGGGTTCGCCGGTTCTACAGAAAAATAACATTCAACAAGAAGGGTTATCCATCATTCGGGGTACCCTGGGAAGAAGGTTGCCCTACATGCAACGGCCGTCCTCATTTTGGCGCTTAGTGACGTCAATACAGCGTATAATGATACAGCATTCATACGCGTGCGTTCTTCTTGGTTGGTAACATGCGTCACTAAGGTGAAAAGGAAATACTGATTTTTTTGGTCATTGACGCTTTTCTAAAAGGTGAACTGAACAGTGAACTGAGATTTTTTTACCAACCTGTTCCTTTGAACAAGACAAGAAATTTCAAGGAAAGAAATATATTTTTTAGGAAGTTAATTGACCCTTTTGGAAATTTGTTTTGCCAATTCAACCCCCTTCCTAAGGCCTTCGTCGCTTATCCAAACCGGGGCCCGGCCGGGCAGCTTTCGGGAACGAAATGTATGATATAAAAGGCACCTAACTGCACAAGACATAAAGAGAATAGTCGTGGACATTATTTGTGTATATTTCTACGTATACAATTTCGTTTCCACAAACAGCCCGGCCCTGTTTTGGAAATGTGCCGTAGCTCGTTAAATAATCATACAGTAGAAGCCGCTTAATTGCACGGTCTATTTGCCAGTGAATTTCGTGCAATTATCCGACTGGTGCAATAATGCGAAATTATCTAGCTGGACCACACCGGTTTGAGATTTGGGGTTTTCGTGCAGTTAACAGAAGTGTGCGTTAATCCGGTGTGCAATTAACTGGCTTCTTGTTGGCATCCGTCTGTCTCGGAAGACAATGGTAGGCAGACGGGTTTTAAGGCGACCCGTCTGCCTGGCCTGCACTTGGGTTTTTAAGGTGAAGGAGGGGTGTGCACGTCCTTCTCCACCCTCTCGTCCACTGGCGCACCAGTCCTACAGGGGCAACTGTATGCAACGTGTAAGACGGCCCCAGCAGATGCAGGTTTGCTGTTTGGAGTTTCCGTCTCCTAGGAGGACTTCCGACCAAGGATGCAAGGGGTTCCTCCTACCCCTGACTCATGTGTCATGGCGGGTGCGTCATGCCCGAACATGCCCCTTATGGCCTGTCACCACCACAAAGGCCTGTCACTGCCCCTAGCCGCAGCTAGGTACTCATTCACACCTGAGTTAGGTGAGGAAAGTCGTGTAAAGTACCTTTTCCAAGGGCACAAGATCGGTGACACAGCAAGCGGATTCGAACCCGGGACCTCTTGGGCCTGAGACCAACGCGCTGCTGATCGTGCCACGCGGTCCCACCGGCTGGCTTCTACTGTATCAGTAAAACTTGACCTATTCTGTGCTGCTGCTACAGATTTACTTCCCCAATCAATGCGGTCTGCTGCGGTTCGCCACATTTAATGCGAGGAATTCCCCAACCCAAAAACTATAAACACTTCTCTACTTCGCCAAAAAAGCAGTTACTCAAGCAGCTGGATATGATTTTGGAAACGGTCAGACGTTTCAACTAGCATCCAGTACTTTTCGTCAGTGACATTAAAGTGATATGGAAGAACTATGAATGCAAAAGAGCAGAAGGCAATTTGGTTAACCAATAGGGAAAAGGGTAACACGAAGTCAAGCTGCAGATATACACGCACTTGTCTACTTCGCTCTTGTTATTCTGTTTTTAACCAGCGCCAAAATGTGTCCACCCTTGCCAACATAATCTTGTATTTTCTACTCGGTTTAAAATCCGGTCAACTGATTTTTTTTAGGTACGGTGAAGAAAAATTGTAGTCACAATAAAACATTTTGATTTTGGGTCATCCACTGCGCAACGTCACTTTATGACGTCTGCCCTATATTTTATTTCCTTCACATCCGCTCAACTAGGATGCATGTAATCCTTGAGCTTTAAGCCAACATAAGGCCATGTGGGGTCGACTATATGGATGACATCATCTAGGATACCCAAAACTGATGCGAGCGTGCAAAAAAAACGCTTGGCAAGAAAAAAAGTTGACTTCATAATTATGAAATCGAAGTGGTAAGAAAATTTGAACAAATAAGTGAACATATAGAGTAGAATATGATACACAGAACGATAGATCCTTAATTTTTGTTATTCTATGTCTTCTTCTTTGACTTTGTTTTGCACTCTACGACATATTATTCCTATTTGTTTGCAACATCTCTGCTCATTTTGCAGTTTTTTTGTACGATTTGATATATGGTTGTTCGATTTACTGTACCTGTTTATTTGAAAACGGACGGAAATTGATTCTAGCGTGCGCTATAATCAAACCAACATAGCCCAATTCATCTTTAATTGTGTTGTATACCTCTTTTTTTGTTGGAACATTCCGTATATTGAAACTTACGCTTCTTTAAGACAAGCATTAGGGTATATATGGACACTATTTCAAATACACACGAGATGTTGCCTAGAAAAATATGGTAGGCAATACATTGTGTATGTACAAATAATAGTTTATTTGCAAAATCATGCCCGAGGGCTAATTGCATATACAGTCTCGAGAACTAAGAAGTAAAAAAGGGCTGCCTATGCAATTACTCGTACACGATTTTGTTCTTAAATTCCTACGAATCTTCTAAAAACGCACGAATCACTAGTGCACTATGCGCAAACATTCTAATCTTATATGATACGCACGAATCAGTATCATATATATGCGAAATGCAGGAATCTTATGTGATACGAATTGGGATAAAATAGGATTGCGGATTATGTAATACGTTATATAATGAATTTGGCCCTTTTCGAATGGTCCACCACGCATAGAACGTGATTCTTTTACAAGATCGCCTTCAACCAAATCTCTCACTCCGGCGAGCTCGCTCGGAATCTCCGCAAAACTAGTTTCCCCCACCCCTCTTTGTCGTCCATCGCTGCGGGGAGTTGCTGCAGGTCCAAACCGCTGTCTTCAGCAAGCTGCTTAATGTATGACTTCCGCGGTCTTCCCCTGTTTCTGTTTCCATGGTTCGGATTCCACAGTAACAGTTTGTGCACTACCTCGTCCTTTTTCCTCCAGCATGCTAGCAGTGACCTGCAAAACGCAGTCTCCTTTGCCAAATCAAGATGCCTTGTCTTAAAAGAGATCATTAGTGACGGAGCGTTCTGCCAGGGTCGACGTCAATCAGACACTTATCGTCGTGATCACGTCTTCGAAAATTCCTGGAATGTACTAGTAGGTTGTCATTATTGCCATTGCCAGAAGGCTATATTTTTTGCGTGTCTGTCTGTCTTTTTGTCTGTCTGTCTGTCCGTCTGTCTGTCTGTCTCATTGTCTGTCTGTCAGTCAGTCTGTGTGTTAACAGCATAACTCGAGAAGCCTTGAATGAATCCTGATGATATTTGGTAGGTGTGTAGGGCTCAGGAAAACGAAGGTCAAATTTGATTTTTGGCCTCCTAGTTTCTTTCGAGGGTACTGCAGCGGAACTTCCATTTTTTTATATCTCGTGTTCTGGACATGCTGCGGTTGTAATTTTTGAGTGGTAGATAGCCATTGAGACAGTGAGTAAGTGCTGTGAGTTTGGACCTCCTACCGTTTCTGTTGGAATTGGAGGCGCCGATTTTCTGAAAACCGACCGATAAAACGTGGTCCTGTTAATGTTACAAGGTCGTTTATCGACCTGAACCAAATCAAGACTTCTCAGAAAGAGCTATTACTGTCGGAGCGATCTGTCAGAGTCGACGTCACTCAAGCACTTATCGCCGTCCACGTCTTCAAGATGTAAGAAAAGGTCAAACGGTCGAGTTACGGAGAGAATTGGGGAAGATTAGCGGGGCCATGCTGGGTTGATTATAATTTATATGAATAGAATCCTATATGCATATCAAAACTGATGGCTAGTGGTGCGAGCGTGCGACAAAAAAGGTGGACCAAAAAATGGTGCATTTATCGGAAAATCTAAGTGGTCAGGAACATTTAGCCTGATTAAATCTCGCTTATAGCAGCTCGCCCAACATCCGGCGGCCCCCTAGGGGAGAGGCCAGTTACAGCCCTGGACAGCGCAGTTTTCGTTACACAGACTAAGAAACATTTAACAAATGATTGGGTGACAAAAAAAGAATTGGACCAGAATTTGAGTAGTCAAGCTTGAACGAATGACTGCGTGTGCGCGACAAAACAAAACAAAAAAGTTGGACAAAAATAAAAAGTTGCCTTTAGTATGAATTCTATGTGGTCAAGAAGGTTAAACACTTGACTTCGTATGCACGACAAAACGTTGAACTAAAATAAAAAGGTGTCTTCGTTATGAAATGTAAGCGGCCATAAAACGCCGTCAGGCGATATGCTTTGATCCTGGTTAAGTAAAGAATAAACAAACAAACAAACAATACTTGTTTGATTATATGGATAACTTTATGGATGCCATCCTCTAGACGTTTTAAACCTGATGCGAGCTTGCAGGAAAAATGACTGAACACGCAGAATCTACGACTCCTAGAAGTTAGTGGAAAAATTAAGTATGATTATAGCAAAGCCATGCTGGTTTGATTTTATGGATGGCATTTAAATTGATGCTAGCGTAAACGAAACATTTTGGCCCCAAAAATGGTCTTTATTATATAATCTAAGTAAGTGGTCATGAAGGTTAACAAAAGGGAATGAATGCACTGTGGTATAGCGAACAATAAAATCTTGATTTTTTTTTCAACTTTTTCATTGACTTCGCTCCTGGCTCTACATACAAGCGTACTTATACTGACGCGCACCACAAAACCCGGAAGTTCTATTCTCCAGCAGCACCAAAATAACGCACGGGGGGGTGGGGCAATGTTGATCTTGACTTTTGTCTTCTCAAACCATATCAAGATACAAAATATCATTACAATCCATGCTGACGTTCTGAAGTTATGGTTTCACAAACATACACACGCATACGCACACAGACGCAACAAAAACAAAACCTCCATTTTTCATGCACGTAGGAAAAATCTAGAAACGGCATGTTCCTTTGGTCCGGCTGCCTTGCCACTTTACCTGGCGCTAAAGTTTGTCTCGTCCTTTGCTTATCCACTAAGCCTCTTGTTCCTTTCATGTTTTCAAAATTTCATTTCGAGCACAAAAGTCCTTAACACCACGACCTTTATCCGTCTCTGTACGACCGTTAAGAACCGATCCGCTCAAAATAATAGCCGAACGTCCGGCCACCATTTGTCGCCTCCCGACTCTCATCATTCTCGGGCTCACATCGGGATCAACTCCGAGCATTTCCTGTTACTCTCCCGCGAGAGCTTTTAAAAGGATTGGACTCAGGAATTAAAGTTGCACACGCGGGGCTTACGGGCGTTTTTCGTGCAAGCACTACCCCACATAGACTAATGCTAGGGTTAAAATTGAAAAAAGGGACCAAGCCGTCCACGGGCTGTTTTTTTTCACTTTCGGGCGCGCCCCTACGTGGCCCCGCTGAAAATCCTACAGATACCGGGCCATTTTGGGGCACGGCAGGGTCTCCGGGAACTAGCAGTTAAAATCAAGCCGGGACCAGGTGATAAGTCGACGCAGTAGCGTAATCGCGAAAAGAGGTACCCCCCCCCCCCTATCCGACAGTCTACCGGGACAATTTATTTTTGCCTTCAGAGCCCGGCCGGTTTGAATGATGATCGTACGACGTACGATGATGTACGTTTCATCGATGGTCGGGATGGGGATGTACGCAAGAGAAACGTACAGCGTAGTAGCTGTGGACATTATCTTTATTGCCTATCGATTGTGGTTAGCTGAAGGACTGAACCATTATAGCGGGGCCAATAAAACACCTGTGCGATGTTACAGTGCACTATAATCGATGAAATGACCACGGTGAACATTTAACAGCAGAATACTTGGTACGTGGTAGCCTGCAAGAAATCCGATTTACTATACGGCTGCCATATATAGTCGTTTTCCTAAGATAGAAAAGCGAGTTACTGTAGTAAATCGAAATCGGCACGCAGGCCGAATCTGCAGGGGGTTGTTGGCCGAGAATAACCCAGAGGTGATGGAATCGAATTCTGTCTTGCTCCCGATCTATTTTGTGCCCTTGGTCAAGACGTTCCGTATTACTCCACCTGTGTAAAAATCGATGTTTTGCTACAATATCAAGGTCACACACCAGGAAGCCCGAAATCGACCTTGACCTTTGTCTTTCCGAACCCTACCCACATACCAAATATCATCGTATACATCCAGAGGTTCTTGAGTTATGCTGACGACAAATATCAAGAAGCACAAGCAGACAGACAGACAGACAGACAGACATACCCAAAACTAACCCTATTCAGACCGGGCTTTTTTGGTCATCCCTGGACCGAGGGGGGGGGGGGGGGTCTTTTGAGGCCATCCACTTCTAAGTCCTATAACTCTTGAACGACGTGCCGTAGGTCCACCAAATGTTTGGAACATGATGTCGACAGAATATCTGACAAGTATTTGACGTTTGACGTTACGCTAACGTAAGATAACGTAATTATGACGTCATCAATTTGATTATATTGGCCGGACCCATGAAAAAGGGTATTCTCAGAAAACTTCAAGTTATGCTACAAAAGTGTAACAACAAATGCAGATAACAGAAGAATGATGTTTATTACGACTTTTGTTGCCAATAGCAACATCATTGAAGTCAAAATGACGTCATAAAATGACGTCATGCCCATCTAAGACACGAGTTGGGCTCCGCCATATTATATCCACCACCTTGATATCTTATAAATACTTTTTTTGCAACAAATAATCACAAAGGGCAATGGAAATAGACTGAATTCATTCATTTAGATGGTTTTTGATGAAAAAATACCAGGTAGTTACAAATTTTAAGGGATAATTGTTATTCTTGATCTGGGCATACGGTCCGCCATCTTGGATTTTGGGCTGATGACGTCATCAAATTAGCATAATTTATGCATGTTTAATTATGAAAGATATGCTTAATGATATAAGATTTTATTTATGTAACAAAATAACAGTAATATAGCAAATAAATGTGAAAAATACATTGTTTGTGAAAAGTACATAAATGTGAAAAATACAAAACTGCCTGTCAACAAACGGTTGCCATGGCAACATGAAAAAATGGAAAATTTGTCAAACTTCGTAGAATTGGTGCCAACAATATTTTAGGAAAACTCATCAAATTTGGTGGCTCTAGCGTAAGCCTGTTAGGAGTCAAAGTTAGAATCCAGATAGATAGGACATCAAAGTTGGCGCAGGCCTCAAAAGCCCCCCCCCCCCCATTTTTGCCACTGTGAAAGGCACTTTATACGAATTGTACATGTTTCACTTCACTAGTGGGCGAAAATGAGTACATATCTATGGTTCGGGATGTCCCTCGGATAGGAAGTTAAATGGAGGTCCCGTGTTTGAGGAGAGCCACACCTCGAGCACGCCTTAAAGAACCCACCACACTTATTGACTAGGGGTTCTTCCCGTTGTGAGTGATTCAAATAAATCTGTCCGTGCATGCAGCTTGTACTCTTCAGTAGAAACCCGGTGTGTAACGCCATGTGGCGTTTTAAGCCCCCTACACACGAGAGCACGAATGAGCCGGAATGCCATCAGAATGGAAAATTGTTTTCTATTCCTGGCAATTCCTGGCAATTCGTACTGTGTTCTAACCATTCTTACTGCATTCGAGATATTCGTCCCCGTTCTGTTAGCTGGCTCGAAAGTTTTTGACATGTCAAAAACTGTCGAGGTGCATTCGAAGTGGAAAAATATCGAATGGCATTCCACGTGGATTCTAAGTGGATTCTAACTATGCTAACTGCAGTCTGACCGCATTCTGTGGCATTCCAACATTATTCGAAACATTCTTATCTCATTCGATGGAGAACTGAAACGGCAAGCCACTTCGAATCCTGCCCGAATTTGGCCAAAAGAATATCTGGAATGCAGTAAGATTTTCAAGAAGACACTACGAATTCTCAGGAATAGAAAAGAATTTTCATTCTGACGGAATTTTGGCTCATTCCTACTCGTGTGAAGGGGATATAAGGTCCAATTGGAATTCCCACTCGGAATAGCCCCGAATGTGGCACGAATTTTGCAAATACTTCATTCCGGCTGGTTCTGCTTGATTCCCGCTAATTCGGTTTCAGTGTGAAGGCCCAATTACCGGCCATACAATACAAACAAGTAAAACTAAAATGGCAACATTTTTGTGAAAATGCAGAATGTTTTCCCCGTAGCAGGAAACCGTGCTATACCATTAGCCTACCCTTGTGTGATATTTACTGTAGGTGTATGAGTAAAAAAATGAATATACTTGGTTTTGGGACCAGCCCATCAATACAATCTGTACATCTAAAGCAGTGAAAGACGAAACACATTTTATTTCCAAAAGTTGATTCAACCAAACTGAAAGAATAACTTTGTTTAGAGAAGTCACAATGGCATATCCCAACTTCCCCATACTCACAGACGAACAGAAAGCCACTTTTCTCTTGAAATCACAGAACCCACAAATTGTAGGAAAAAATGGGCCTTTTCGTCTTCCTCTGCTTCCAAAAAAGAAGTCAAACCCAACCTGTTTAGCAATAGACAACACCAGTATTCGAGTAGAATAATGTTTATCACTGTCCATTGTCACTTGTATATCTCCTATGTTTTACCATGTACTTGTAATTAGCTTTCGGACATGAACTTGTGTGTAATAATCTCGATATAATAATATTATACCATTAGAAGAGCCGTATATTCTTTTGTGAGAGTGAAAAACATATTTGCAATATACAGCTAGCACAATTCTAAACTCTGATTGGCTAATGACAGAAGAATAAGAAATAAAAAGGAAAACTAGAAAAAGCAATATGTATTCCACTACCGGGGAGAACACGTTTTTATACACAATGGTTTTAGTTTTGAGAAAAACAGAAACATCTGTTTACAAAGAAGAAAAAAAACGCAAAAAAAACGTGGGTGGTAAGTTTTCATTAATTGGGCAGTGCTAGAGTGGAATTGGAGACTCTACTAATGGTCTAGAGTGGTCACAGTTGACGAAAACACGTGTTGTTCAAGACATTTGAAACGGTAAGTTGTTTAGGAAATTGCGTGGTGACCTTTAGCCGGTGCAAATGGACAAACGTTATTTAATAGTCCAGAGTGGATTGGGCCTTTGCGAACACCTGTGGCCTCAGATCAGTAACTAATGGACAAATTAACACCGGTCACTTAATGTGGCTTCCTGTTGGCGTAAAGGTTCGGATGTTTGGTCAAGAATCCAGATGCCCCGGGCTCGAATCCATTGACATGCTACCGACGTTGTGCCATTGGGAATCTAAGGCACTTTTTTCACTTTACCCGGGTGAAAATGGGCGCCAGCTTCGGCTAGGGCCGTCCCTCGGATAGGATGCTAAATGGAGGTCCTGTGTTTGAGGAGAGTCACACCCCGACCAACGAATTTCAGAGCTAAAGAACGAATTTTCTTCCGTTAAGTGTATTTTGTTGTCCTCTGAGTCATACTTGCACGTATTACGCTACATCTAGATTGTCAAAAATCGCGAAGATAACAAAACAGTGCCGCAGTGAACGAACCCCGCAGTGCCGCACCGGTACCGCAAGTGCAGTGAGAGTCCACCTTAAGATACGTCTTGTCGGATATGCATCTTGTACTCATTTCAAACCTGGAGCGTTGCGCTATGAGGTACTTTACAGGGTATGCAATGCAAATAAATAACTAAATAAACAAACGGAAGTTCTCACTACAAATTAATTTGTTTAGAGTTTGGACATTTGGGGCGTATACCTAAATGTAACGCAAAACGATATATGTCAAAAGAGTACGCTTTTCTTCTAATTTTGTCGTACCTTTTATAGATTGATAGTTTTTTTTTACGATTCTCTTCAATCTGTGTTATATGTATCACTTTTATGTATTGTGCGGTTTGATATGTGGCTTAATCTAATTTTTGTCATTTATCTTCTTCCCGTCCATGGTTTGATTAATTTTTCCTTGATAACGAAGTGGATTGGCAAAATCAGCACCTGTGATTAAACATACAACTGTAGCATTCGTCAGTACTAGGTACTGTCACGTTTTGCTTGAAATACTAATCTGTTCTCTGTATGTACGTAAGGCCACGATGCAGTGATATGCAATGATGCAAAGTAAAAGGTTTGTCTAAACAAATTGCCTTCACTTCATTATGAAATGTAAGTGGTCAGGAAGGTTGAACAAGTGACTATTGTATGGTATAGTCTCCAAGCAGACCCTACGGTGCCTTAGAAATAGTATCAAAGCTGGCAATGGACTTAGTAGAGCGGCTCCGGTGCCCGTTTGACTCCCTTTGGCCGGCTATCTCCCTTTGGCCGGCTATACTCCTTTGCCAGCTTTGATACTATCTCTTTAGGCACCGTAGGGTCTGCTTGGAGACTAGGTATGGTATACCGACCAAAAGAGTCTTTAATTTTTGTCCTTTCACATCTTTCTCTTTCAGATTGACTTTGGAATTGACTCTGGCATTCTACGACATAAATATTCGATTTAGGCTCATATTGCAGCTGCTTTTAACGATCTACAATACTTTATTTTGTGGGGAAACGAACGAAGATTGATGCGCGCGTGTATGTCATCCAGATAATCCAATCAGTGTTGGCTAATTGGCACTCTCCTTAATTAGTGCGCTTACGTTGTTTATCGCGAGTGATTATATTTCTTATTTGTCAAGATCATTCCATTAAATAACATCTGTCTAGTGGTAGTGCAGATGTAATAGACACGGTCAATAACAACCCACTACCCCGTAACGGTTTTCATAAAGGCTAGTGAACTACTTTAACCATTTAAATTTGCTTCACCCCCAACAAGGGGTGGGTACGGTGTACCGGTACAAAACTGTGTTTTCCTATTAGAGCGGTCCGGAAAAACCGGACCTGAAAAATCAGTGGACCGGATGTTGGACCTGTTGAAAAATGAACAGATTATATGATCAGAATTGGTTGTCACAAATCAAATATAGATACCGGGAGATTCCAAAAAAAATCCCTATCGACCAGAGGGTTTGTCCATTCTGTCCAGAGCTAATTGAAGACGAATATCACTTTATAGTTGTATGTCTCAAATATTCTGATATACGTAATTCTCTGTACACAAGCTAAGGCTGTCATCTTATACACAAGGATTTATCTCAATGGACCTGAAGTGCAAATTGAAATACATCATGACATGTGACAATCCCTGCATGACAGATATAGGAAAATATATCAAAGAAGGTTTAGACATTAGAAATCCCTCCAATGATTGTAAAAGCCTCCAATGACTGTAAGAAACTTATCCAATACTACAACTTCTGTATTAGTTAGATAAGCGTTAAGTTATAGAACTGTAGTTATGTAGATGCCATACTTTGTACCCCGTACAATTGTTGTGCAATAAAGCTATCTATGATCAGGTTTTGGGGCTTACCGGTCGACGAAAATAGCAAGAGCGAAGTCGAGTAGACTCTGTTGTCATTTCTACCAAGTTTTACAGAGGCAGTTAGCATTGTAGGATTTCAAAATGCTAGTGGGAGTCTAATACCTACACAAAACATATTCCTCTGTAGCGGAATGGATCATTGTTTTCAGTATCGTCCATTCACAAGTTTTCATATACTCCATCAGGTCCAGGTTTGTTCCAAACGTGGACCTGAACCGGCCCTGGACCTGAATTTTCTGTACCGGTACCCACCCCTACCCCCTACCCAAGGTCGGCGTTGGGTTGAGAGCAGCCTTGAATCCATTCTATTCTAGCTCCAGTTCGTACCTCGGATTGCATCAAATCAGCAGACTAAAATATTCCTGACTTCTAAGTTTTTAAATTGATATCCGGCTGGTGCTTTCTAAAACAAGTAGTCTACCAACTCCCAACCGCAGATAACTTCGCTCACGACTAACTCTCAACCATGGTCTGGAGAAGGTCGGGAGGCCACCGTCGCCCCATCATCATTTCTTCCTCTTAACGTTTCTATTAAGGTCCTATGGCCTTTTACTTCATGCCACTGCTATCCTTTTCTATCTCTGCCCTGTGGGATAGTGCCAAGTTCCTTGTGATTTTGCCCTCTGTTCGGGTTAAGTATGGGTGGTAAAGACTGGAATATCTCTGCCCTGTGGGATAGTGCCAACTTTCTTCTCATTTTGTCCTCTGGTCGGGTAAGATATGGGTAGTAATTACTGAGCTCCACCTTTGCCCTATCATGTGCCCCTTAAAATCATTCTTCCTGCCCTTTTAATCCAAGTGCCTTTAAATGAACTAGTGAGACTGTTAAGCTGATACGCCTTTGTGAGAGTTCAGAGAGTCTTCGCGCGTTTGATCAACAGTAGCCTCCACAGCAGGCTCACCAGGCCTTTTCCGCCTTTTTGGGCTCATGATACAATTTTGTTGGCCATTCTTTTGTGCTGGGTCGTTTGTGCCGCCGGTGGCCCCTTAAGATAAAGGACACGTTTGCACGGGAACAAGGAGATCTTTCGGCGGCAGATAAGTCGTCATGGGCCGAAACAATCTCCATTTTCCGACGATCAGGATCAGGAGGACAGTTGCGCATGGGGAGACACTTTTACATAGAAGACACGTTTTCATGCATGGGGGGGGGGGGGACTTAAGCACGGGGAGTGAGTGTGTGTGTGTGTGTGTGTGTGTGTGTGTGTGTGTGCGTGCGTGCGTGCGTGCGTGCGTGCGTGCGTGCGTGCGTGAGTGCGTGCGTGCGTGCGTATGTGTGTGTGTGTGTGTGTGTGTGTGTGTGTGTGTGTGTAAGAGAGAGACAGACAGAGAGAGAGAGACAGTTGACATTCGAGTATGTGACCTTGCATGAAACACAGCGTCTTTTTGTTGTATATTTTGCCGGCCGAGTCCCCTATAGCACACTATTACCTCTATTTGTCTAATTTCTACTATATTTGCCCAACGTAGAGGCTATAGCATTGCATGGATAGGGTCTGTATGGGTTTAGTAAGTGTCATATTGTTTGACAAATACACGTTGCGTCATTTGTCACGAGTACAATTCTGCGAAGAAACGAATCTTTTTACGCTTTGTGTGTTTTCTTGTTTTGTTTGTTTTAGTCATACTTGTACGTTTTGCATGATATTCCCATCATATAAAGTTTCAGAAATCTAACTCAGAACGCAGCGACGCTAAAGTGCCACATACTTTTTGCGAATGAAAACGTTGAATGCGATATAGTATTTCACAAACCTTCGTCAACGATACTGTGGAGACTGGCGTCAAAGCAGCCAAGTAGGTCGCACGTGGAGTTTGATATTTCCTTCACACGCCCGCAAGCTGAAGCAATCTGAAAGTAATTTGAGTGGTCCCATTGCAGCATTGGTGTGAAATTACCTGCAATTTCACAAAAGGGTTAAAAGCTTCGGAGCTCCACTACCGCCGGAGGGATAGTGTTACCAGGAGATTGGATTTGTTTTCTTACAAATCTCTGTCAATAAACCGCGCCTGAACGCCTGGAGGCATGGCGAAGAAACGATTATCAATTCATTTCAGCTTTAATTTGCTGTATGATTACAGCCAGGAGGTACACATCTGAGTAAGAGGGCCCTCGCACCTCCGACTTTCCAGGAATCAAGCACAACCAACCGGAATGAGATATTTGCAAAATTCGCGCCACATTCGGGTGGGAATTCCAAATGGAACTTATATCCCCTTCACACGAGAAGGAATGAGCCCAAATGCCGTCAGAATGAAAATTCTTTTCTATTCCGGGGAATTCGTAGTGTTTTTCTAGAAATTCTCAGTGACGCACTAAACGAAACCCGAAGTGACGCAAGTTTGACGCAAGTGTAGTGAGATGCAACCTTTATGGAATTAGGATATTACAAGGTCATTGATCCATGCAGGAAGACACTACATTTTGTTGCCCGTGGTCTCCCAAAAGGCTTACGCCTGACAAAGACGAATCGTAAAAAAGGTTTAGTGCAAAGCCTGGCGGTGTATAAGACCGTAACAGAGTCAGTGGCCCGGTGGATATCATTATGGGCGCTACACGCTTAAGGTATAACTATTAGGCCGCCGATAGAGCCGACGCGGTACTGTCATTTGCCGGACCGGATATGCAAAAGCCGCAACTGGAATCTTTCCAATGCTTTTATTCAAGTCTGTGGTATATAGTAGAAGCCAGTTAATTTCACACCGGATAATCGCACACTTCTGTTGATTGCACGAAATCCCCAAATCCCTGGTGGTGCGGTCCAGCACATATCGTCACATATGTAACTGAGAAAAAGATGTTTATGTTTTTGGTATTGTTTGTGGGTTTGTGGGGAACACACGTTCATGCAGTCAGTTTTTTTTTTTGCTATTGGGGTAGGTACTATTTAGTAATACATGAATAAGACCTTAAAGTCTTGAATAAAGGCATGATTATTGAGAGTTCAGAAACAGATGTTGCAATTGCCAAGAGCTACTACAAAGTAGTACTTCGGATATTACTTTCCATTTTTGAAGTGTAATGTCCTGCACATATGATTCTATAAGTACCCTGTTATGAAAGTCAATTTCCTTGCATATGGTACTGTCATGTGGGTGACTTCTTCTTCAAGTGTTAGTCGTTTCCTCAAAAAAGGAAATCAATGTTTTTAAACGTGACTTAGGATCACGATTTCCACAGATTTGCATTCTAAATGTAATTTGTTCTCTGTTTGAATTGCACCGTCTGTCGTGGTTAAGTTATAGTCGAGACCTAGAGTCCATTGCAAGTACTCAGAGGGTTTCTAAATAATTATATTCCCCGTAGGGAACATGTATTGTTTTTGTTTGTTTGTTTGTTTGTTTGTTTGTTTTTCTGTCTCCTTCGATTTTTTCTCACTTTAGGAAATATCTAGAAACATTTAGGAAAATTTTACAAATGGTATATTTGGATTATCCCCCCCCCCCATAAAAGTAAGCTACATTTCCACCAAAGACAAACTCGAAGTTTGAGAGGTTCTTGATAGTCGCCTTGATGGTACAGCTGTTGTATCTCCTGGTAGAACTCAAAACCATGCCGCTAATTGACGGTCTTTTTTCAACTTAAAATTGTGATTAACATTCAAGTATCATTCACACAAGCTCACGCGTGACTCTGCTAGCTGTCTGAAATGATGCCCTAATCCTTTTCGACAGTTGGTCCTGTGACGATCTGCGCCATTACAATTGATTGAACGACAACCTACGATGACCGTGTCAGCAACGTATGGTTATGGTGGCGATGGAAAGAAACAACTTTTAAAAGAGAACAACGAGAAAGATCAAGTTTTTTTCCAATGTAATATGTACGCCATTTGCCGCTACTTTGCACAACTTACAGTGTGGATGAAAACTTTTTCCTTTTTTTTTTGCAATGTCTTCCTCTTTTTCTTGCAACGGTCGGGAATTATTGCGCGTCTGGATGTCGTCCCAATATAATCGAAATATTGCCTTAACCCTATTCAGACCGGGGGGGGGGGCTTTTGAGGCCTGCGCCAACTTCGATGTCCTATAACGCCAGAACGGCTTACGCTGGAGACACCAAATTTGGTGAGTTTTCCTAAAATATTGTTGGCAACAATTTCACGAAGTTTGACAAATTTTCCATTTTTTCGTGTTGCCATGGCAACCGTTTGTTGACAGGCTGTTTTGCCAAAAATCACTATTTTTGGTTCTAACAATGTATTTTTCACATTTATTTGCTATATTACTGCTATTTTGTTACATAAATAAAATCTTATATCATTTAGCATATCTTTCATAATTATATATGCATAAATTATGCTAATTTAATGACGTCATCAGCCCCAAATCCAAGATGGCGGATCGTATGGCCAGATCAAGAATAACAAGCTAATTATCCCTTAAAATTTGTAACTACCTGGTATTTTTTCATCAAAAATCATCTAAATAAATGAATTGAGTCTATTTCCATTGCCCTTTGTGATTATTTGTTGCAAAAAAAGTATTTTTAAAAATTCAAGGTGGTGGATATAATATGGCGGAGCCCAACTGGTATCTTAGATGTGCACGACGTCATTTTATGACGTCATTTTGACGTCATTGATGTTGCCATTGGCAATACAAGTCGTAAGAAACATTATTATTCTGTTATCTGCACTTGTTGTTACATTTTTGTAGAATAACTTGAAGTTTTCTGAGAATACCCTTTTTTCATGGGTCCGGCCAATATAATCAAATTGATGACGTCATAATTACGTCATCTTACGTCAACGTAACGTCAAACGTCAAATACTAGTCAGATATTATGTTGATATCATGTCCTAAAAATTTGGTGGCCCTACGGCACGTCGTTTTAGAGTTATAGGACTTCAAAGTGGAGGGCCTCAAAAGCCCCCCCCCCCCGGTCCAGGGATGACCAAAAAAGCCCGGTCTAAATAGGGTTAAAGATGTAGAAAGCTGAAGCTGGCATAAGGTTTGATGGAAAATCAGGATTTAATGTTGTTGACAATGTATCTATTCCGGCGATGCAATGTTTTTGTTTTCTTTTCACAGTGTCTTTTGATATAGAGCTTGCCTTCCTCTAAAACCATATAACTATTTCGTTGCAAATAGGGATAGCATATTGTACAGCCTTCGAACCATATCACCGGGAGCCCTCAGTTGGTTCTACTGTGTAACAGTGCATGTTGCCCGTCCGGATTATTGCCACCTTAAATCTGAATCTTTATTGAGACACGACAAAAGTACAGTGACTTTCGTAAGGTCTACATGTATAACAGATACTTACAGAACAACTAAACACACATATATGGATATCTATAGGTATGAATAAATCAACATATAGGGTCTAGCATGTCATTTACACTATTGGTTCTACGGTATAAACATTCGTGGATATATTTGCCTACTTGTACACAGTGTGGATTATCGCCTCCCAGAATGTAGTTGAGTTTATCTATCAAACAGAGAGTAGCAAATTCTTTAGAGCAAGCAGAAAGCAATGTGAACAGCTCTGTGCGTTTGTCATTATATCGAGAACAATCCATAACAAAGTGACGTTCATCTTCGATCTCGTTTGGGCAGAATGGACAAAACATACACCTGCACACCCGGACACGTGCACGAACACGCACGAGCGTTGGCTCTTTAGGTACACATGTAGGGAGGTCAAGCACCTCTTCTAACAGCTATATACAACAGCTGCACCATCAAGGCGACTATCAAGCACTCTTCAAACTTTAAGAATTTTCCTTTGGAAGTGTTCCTCAAAGAGGCATCTAATGGTGGTATCTCACTACACCTGGGGCACGGGTGCGGCACTGCGGGGTTCATTCACTGCGGCTCTGTATTTTCACCGATTTTTTTTAAATATAACTTAGATATTGTGTAATGTGTAAAATTATGACTTACTTACTGACTTACTTTTAAACTATGACTTAGAAGACGACTGCATACACAAAACGTAAGAAAACTCGCAGTGTATCTCTGACATTCGTTGAGTAATCTTTGGAACCCCGCAGTGTATACCGCACCGATATCGCAAGTACAGAGAGATACTACCTTTAATAATGGAGGTGTGTTGACCAAAATCACTTCATCAAAACATTCGCAAAAGATACTGAGACATTGAATTTTAACACACAAGCCAAGGTGCACGCATTTTAGCCGGAAATCGAAGACAGGATGTAAAATAACCTATCATCCTTGTTTCCTTTCTGGGACCTTTGAACTAACTTCCTGTCAGTGTACACGACGTGCTATGCATGGAAAACCAGCCACTTTACTGCATGTTACAAATACAAACAAACTTAAAACAAAACCCCCGTACAATGTCGGTGTAGTAAGTCGAATATCTAATTTCTCGCATATGAGCTCTCTTGGCTCACACATGAAAGCCTAGCATCTCACGGAATCATCAATTGGCACAAATTTGGCGTCAGTTTATCAAAAGATTTCAACATATAGATATTAAAACATTGAAGTTTTTCTCAGAATGTTATTTGAATTTGTTGGTGCGGTAACCAAAAGCCTAAAGCTAACAGATAACATTTAAACAGAAAAAAACACGTTACAATACTGTATCAAAGAATCATGTTAGCCCTTATTATTTTGTTAACTATTTTGTTAAGCTTTATCCTATACCTCTATTTGGTACTTTGTGTAATAGTTGTTACCATACATTGTATCATGTACAATTGTCGTGCACTAAAGTTCTATCTATGTTATCATCAAGGGGGCATATTGACCAACTTTGGTGTCAATTTATCAAAGGATTTTACCATAGATACTAAAGTAAAACGTTGAAGTTTCTCTCAGAATTTTATTTGAATCTGTTGATGCGGTAACCAAAATCCTAAAGCTAACAGATATAACATTTTTGACAGAAAAAACACGTTACAATACTGTATCAAAGAATTATGTCAGCTATTATGTTAACTAGGTTGTTAAGCTTTATCCTATACCTCTATTTTGTACTTTGTGTAATAGTTGTTGCCATACATTGTATCATGTACAATTGTCGTGCAATAAAGTTCTATCTATATTATCATCAAGGGGGTCAATTTATCAAAGGGTTTTACTATAGTTACTAAAACATTGAAGTTTCTCTCATAATTGTTTTGAGTCTGTTGATGCGGTGACCTAAAGCCTAAAGCTAACAGATATAACATTTTTGACAGAAAAAACACGTTACAATACTGTATCAAAGAATTATATTAGCCCTTATTATCATGTAAACTAGGTTGTTAAGCTTTATCCTATACCTCTATTTTGTACTTTGTGTAATAGTTGTTGCCATACATTGTATCATGTACAATTGTCGTGCAATAAAGTTCTATCTATCTTATCATCAAGGGGCTCAATTCATCAAAGGATTTTACCATAGATACCGAAGTAAAACGTTTAAGTTTCTCTCAGAATTTTATTTGAATCTGTTGATGCGGTAACCTAAAGCCTAAAGCTAACAGATATAACATTTTTGACAGAAAAAACACGTTACAATACTGTATCAAAGAATTATATTAGCCCTTATTATCATGTAAACTAGGTTGTTAAGCTTTATCCTATACCTCTATTTGTACTTTGTGTAATAGTTGTTGCCATACACTGTATCATGTACAACTGACGTGCAATAAAGTTCTATCTTTATTATCATCAAGGGGGCGTATCGACCCAACTTTGGTGTCAATTTATCAAACGATTTCACCATAGATACTAAAGCATGGAAGTTTCTCTCAGAATTCTATTTGAATCTGTTGATGCGGTAACCAAAAGCCTAAAGCTAACAGATGACATTTTAACAGAAAAAAAACACGTTACAATACTGTATCAAAGAATTATGTTAGCCCTTATTATTATGTTAACTAGGTTGTTAAGCTTTATCCTATACCTCTATTTGTACTTTGTGTAATAGTTGTTGCCATACACTGTATCATGTACAACTGACGTGCAATAAAGTTCTATCTTTATTATCATCAAGGGGGCGTATCGACCCAACTTTGGTGTCAATTTATCAAACGATTTCACCATAGATACTAAAGCATGGAAGTTTCTCTCAGAATTCTATTTGAATCTGTTGATGCGGTAACCAAAAGCCTAAAGCTAACAGATGACATTTTAACAGAAAAAAAACACGTTACAATACTGTATCAAAGAATTATGTTAGCCCTTATTATCATGTAAACTAGGTTTTATCCTATACCTCTATTTTGTACTTTGTGTAATAGTTGTTGCCATACATTGTATCATGTACAATTGTCGTGCAATAAAGTTCTATCTATATTATCATCAAGGGGGCGTATCGACCCAAATTTGGTGTCAATTTATAATTATCAACTAGGATTTCACCATAGATACTAAAACGTTGAAGTTTCTCTCAGAATTGTATTTGAGTCTGTTGATGCGGTAACCAAAAGCCAAAAGCTAACAGATAAGATTTTAACAGAAAAAAACACGTTACAATACTGTATCAAAGAATTATGTTGGCCCTTATTATTATGTTAACTAGGTTGTTAAACTTTATCCTATACCCCTATTTTGTACTTTGTGTAATAGTTGTTGCCATACATTGTACCATGTACAATTGTCGTGCAATAAAGTTCTATCTATATTATATATCTTATCATCAAGTGGGTCAATTTATCAAAGGATTTCACCATAGATACTAAAACATTGAAGTATCTGTCAGAATTTTATTTGAATCTGTTGATCCGGTAACCAAAAGCCTAAAATTAACAGATAACATTTCTAACAGAAAAAAATAATCACGTTGCTAATTGACTTATCTTGTTTAGAGGTCTTAGTGTATAGCTATCAGCCAGAAAGTGAAGTCTCTTTGCCCATGTCGACTGTATAAGGTTTATGTTGAAAGGCTTCTGTGGGCTAGTGCGGCAACCTTCTTTTTTCTTAAACTGCTTTTGGCATTTGAAACGGTCGGTGTGATATACACCGCTAGACTTTTCTGACTCACCATCGTAGATACAGATTAAATTTGTGACAAAATTTTATTTGCATCTGTAAATGCGGTAACCAAAAGACCGGAAGCTAGCAGACAACATCTGTAACAGTGAAAAATAAAATACAGGATATTGATTTACTTATTTTGATATGATTTCTCGTGTTTATCTATCTCCATGACAACTCCAAGGATAGACGCTTTGACAAGGTCGACTGTAAATGGTTTATCTTGAGAGACTACTTGCCTTGTGAAACTGCAGGCTAGTGCGGCACCATGACAGTAGACCCCAAATCAAATAATTCTTAGGCCACAGCAAGTAAATTTCATGGATGACGTACTATGCAGAGTGCAAAAATAATGAGATAGCGCGAAAAAAAACAAGATGGGTAAAAGAAACAAGATAGATAAATTTTCCAAACATACGCAATAAAAGTAAAAAAAGAATTGAAGCGACGAAACATGGTATCACAGCCAACAAGGCATTTATTCCTGTGTTCAAGACGTGAACTATATTTCACTTTTTAATATCAAGACCGCAATGTTAACGTCACCATACCTTAAATGCTTGCATATTGTTTGTTTGTTTGTTTGTTTGTTTGTTTGTTGAAATAAAAGGATTTAAGTAATAATAACAAACACACAGACACGCATGCATGCACGGACACACACTCACATGCACACACACATACACTTACTCATACACACACACACACACACACGCACATACGCACACACATACGCACACATACACTCGCACACATCGTACACACTCCTGTTCATCTTACTAGCACTTCCTTACACAAGTTTGTGTTTCCTAGTCGATCTAAGTCTTGGAGGAGGACGGTTGAAGTGTTGGAGTTGAGAAACTTCACTCAAACCTCATTACCTAAATGCGGAATAACACGTGTCAATCTTCATACAAATATCAATTGAAATACCCTATCTGCAAACGCTTAAAGCCACGTTTTGATTTTACAGCAGTTCTCTTAACATGAAACTTCGTTTCTAGTTATGTGTCTCTCTTTTTTCCTTTGAGCAGATGTAGGAATGGTGAGAAACAGAAACATGTACTTATTGTAGAATCGTGGGGCCACAAGATGCATTGTAATTCTTTTGCATCTCCCTTGTTTGTTGTACCTACACTCAAATTATCGCAAGGTGCCCTGCCGTACTTCATAACAAGGCTAAAATGTATTTTGTCTAAGGAGAGTGTCTGCTATTGTTGTGTGATTAGTGCCAACGAGGTGTCACCTTTTTTTCTATCCTTTGAAGTAATGAGCATCAAACAAGCTACAAGGCGGTGACATGTACCTGTCACAATTATTGCCATGCATAGCTCGTTCAGTTGTAGACAATGTCTGGATATGTGCCTGGGATTTTGAAATAAAGAGCAGTGAGTTATTGAGTTGGAAGACAGTCTGAGTGAGGTGACAGACAGAGAAGGCAGCAGAGAGAGTGTCCAACTCACAGCTCCCGTGCGTGTCTAACGGCATGACTGTGTCCTGTGTGTGCTTTCTTAGTAGTTTAAACGTTCCTCGTGCAGCATTCAAAGAACCTGGGGCCACAACATCGGCTGCCTTACACAGAGAGTTCCACATGTTTGATTGTCTTTAAATTGTTTGATATGTCATGCTCTGTGCTGTTCAAGTGACGGGAAGTTACGTTTGAACTGTGTATTTTGTATTATCCAAAAGTTTTGTTGTCTTCTAAAATATTTTGTCCATGTTGTGCATCCGGTTGTGATATCTTTTTATAAAATTTAGATAATGTGTAGAAGTGTGACTTAGAAGACAAAAAATTACACAAAATCTAACAAACTTCGTTCTATATCTCCGAAACTCGCAGTGCCGCACCGGTGCCCCAAGAAAAAAATGTATACGCTCGTACGTTGTAGAGTATAACTAGAGCCTGTCGTCACTTTATCCTAGTATCCTTTTTTTCATGTTTGATGTTAGTGAATAAAACATCACCCATACACAGATCTTGAAGTGTCGGGTGTTCTAATCAACAAATCCCTTTGAGCAATAAAGGGAACCTTTAAAAGCGATAAGACTTCAGAAAGAGTCGTGAATGAAGGCTTCTTGATCTGTATTTGATTTTTTCAGAAATAATAATATCAAAGAACTGAACAGAACTTGCTTCAAAGACACAATCTATATTGAAGATTCTCATGTGAATTTCTTCATTAGTACGATAACCAAATCGCCCGGAGTTAGAATATGATTTCTTATCATAGTGTTCATGTGATATCAAATCTAATCATTTTTAGCCCCCGTGAAACATATCTGCAGAGCAAAATATGAAACCAAACCAAACCAAACCAAAAGAATCCATCCAGATATTCTCGAATAATCGTTTTCACAGCAGACAGACAGACAGACACACACACACACGCACACACACACACACACACACACACACACACACGAACACACCCAAAAACATAACCTTCTTGGTGAATCGTCTTCATCATCAGTGACTACTAGTATCTCCTGTTAAATGTTCATCTCACTTCAGTACCCAATTGTGTTTCCTAGTCAATCTGAAGATCTCTGACCGCCGGTAACCTGACACATTTTCCAGACCGTGTCACATCCTGTCGTGACAGTTGAAAAGTGTTGTTGATGAAATGAATAAAATAAATAAATAAATGACGTAGAAGGCAGTACAGATTGATTTTGAAGACCACCCGAAAGAGAGAGTTTCTGTTAGATGCAAAGCTTCTAAGAGTATCGACTTCAGCAACGTTGTTACATAGTCATTACACGTTTGGCATTACAAGAACTAAGCAAAACGACTACAGTGTCTTCATTCTTGAAAAAAAAACCTGCCAACCCTAGCTTTTCGTCGTCCAGTGCTAGCAAAAAAAACAGATTTGGAAGATTAAATTGTGTCTTCAAAATTGTTTTATTACATGAAAGGATTATAGAAGTAGTTGGGATCTTTACCTAAAATCTGATTGGAGTAGTATATAAAAGAACTAAAAACAAATCGTTTCAAACGAAAAACAGGTTTTGAAGACTCTTTGAAACTATTTGAAAGGATGACGAAAGTAGTTAAAAGTCCCTGTAGCTTAACTAGTAGCGACTTCAAAGTTGAGCTCCTGGTTCTAATTAAAATTTAGTTGGTAACCGGAGGCCCTGGTTCAAAACTTCTAAGAATATCGCTTCGGTGGACGTTGTTACATACACGTTACACATCACAAGAACTAGACGGGAAAACGACCACAGTGTCTTCATTCATCAACAAAAGGTTTCCTCGTGGTCTTTGATTATCATCAAAAGGATTGAATTTCTGCGAAGAATGAGTACAAACGGTTTACCTCTAAACTAAGACATGTTAGCCCGTGAGCAACGAAACAGGGACGAATTTTACACCAGGATTCCCTTATTCTGCATTAGGCCTGGAAAGAAAATGTTGCTAACCGTCCGATCCTTTGTAAAAGACTTCCAACCCTATGGTTTTGGGGGGTGCACAGCTATAAAAAAACAGATTTCGAAGATTCTGTAAAATTGTTTTCTTTTTATTTCATAAAAGGATTATGAATCAAAGTAGTTGTGATGCTTGCCTAAAATCTTATTGGAGTAGTACATGAAATAACTAAAAACAAATCGTTTGAAACGAAAAACAGGTTTTGAAGACTCTTTGAAACTATTTGAAAGGATGACAAACGTACTTCAAAGTCCCTGTAGCTCAATAGGTAGCGGCCTCAAAACTTCTAAGAATATCGCTTCCGGGAACGTTGTTACATACACGTTGCACACAACAAGGGAAAACGACTAAAGTGTCATCATTCTTAAAATGTTTTATGTGGTTTTGATCATCATCAAAAGGATTGAATTTCTGCGAAGAATGAGAACAAACGGTTTACCTCTAAACTAAGACATGTTAGCCCGTGAGCAACGAAACAGGGACGACTCCTACACCAGGATTCCCTTATTCTGCATAAGGCCTGGAAAGAGTTAACCGACAGATCTTTTGCAAAAAACTTCCAACCTTATGGTTTGGGGGGGGGGGGTGCACAGCTATAAAAAAACGAAGATTCTGCAAAATTGTTTTCTTTTTATTTCATAAAAGGATTATGAATCAAAGTAGTTGTGATGCTTGCCTAAAATCTTATTGGAGTAGTACATGAAATAACTAAAAACAAATCGTTTGAAACGAAAAACAGGTTTTGAAGACTCTTTGAAACTATTTGAAAGGATGACAAAAGTACTTCAAAGTCCCTGTAGCTCAATAGGTAGCGGCCTCAAAACTTCTAAGAATATCGCTTCCGGGAACGTTGTTATATACACGTTGCACATCATAAGGGAAAACGACTAAAGTGTCATCATTCTTAAAATGTTTTATGTGGTTTTGATCATCATCAAAAGGATTTAATTTCTGCGAAGAATGAGTACAAACGGTTTACCTCTAAACTAAGACATGTTAGCCCGTGAGCAACGAAACAGGGACGACTCCTACAACAGGATTCCCTTATTCTGCATAAGGCCTGGAAAGAGTTAACCGACCGATCCTTTGCAAAAGACTTCCAACCCTATGGTTCTGGGGGGTGCACAGCTATAAAAAAACAGATTTTGAAGACTCTGTAAAATTGTTTTCTTTTTATTTCATAAAAGGATTATGAATCAAAGTAGTTGTCATCCTTACCAAAAATGTGATTGGAGTAGTATATAAAAGACTAAAACGAAATGTTTCAAACGAAAAATATTGTTTTGAAGAATCTTTGAAACTAGTTGAAAGGTTTACGAAAGTAGTCGGAAGTCCCTGTAGCTCAACTGGTAGCGGCTTCAAAGTTGAGCTCAAATTAGTTGGTAACTGGGAGACCCCGGTTGGAAATCGGTTGGGACTGCACTCGTCTTTAAAGGCATACTACGGAGTTTTTTGCGCCCAAATTTGAAATATTCTAGAACTACGAAATCTCAGATTTACTACCACTTTTTGACAATTTTTGACACTTTTGTGTCATTATTTCACATTTGCAACGTAAAGGATTAGCCTACAAAATATTCCGCTCTAGGCTCGCTGTAACCTGTTGACCTCCCTAGTTAGACCCTCCTGTTTGTAAGCAACAGCATGCTTGCCACCAGTAGGTCCCCAGGGGTGGGGTAATCAGTTAGCACATGGCAGACTGGAGATAAACAGCACAATGGAGATCTTCTTTGGAAACACCAATCTAATCATTCTAAAATAGCATATAATACTAGTAATGACCTTATTAGTCTAATTTGTTGGGTATCAACAAGCTGAGGTCATATTCCCTTCAAAACTGCAAGAAACTAGCCTGGGTACCATCCGGAAAGTAGTTCGCGACGGCGTTCATTATATACTGTATACAGTCGCTTCTAGCTCTGACATTCATTATACACTATATACAGTCGCTTCTCTGTGCAGAAGCAAACATAGGAGCGAACTACTATCCGGATGGAACCCAGGCTAGCAAGAAACCTTGTACAGAAAACTAATCTACTGTACTCAGAGGAAACTGTCAACTGCCCCCCCCCCCCCCCACTGGGAAGCCAGGCTGATAAGGAACACCAGCCAGGCAGTGACCAGGCCTGTGCCCATCTGTTTGTTGTAAGTATCACAATTTTTATACATGCTTATTTGGTGCAATGATGTCGTAGCATCTCTCCGTGAATATTTTTATGCAATGCTATAGGGTTGATTGAACTAACAATGTAAAGAAAAAGTAGGAAAAGCTACTTTTTGTTTTGTTCAAATACTCCGTAGTATGCAAGGGACGTACAATTAGAGCCCTGTGTTCGAGGAGGTACCTTGAGCACGCACGTTTCAACAGCCTCATTACTCAGATAGGGGCCTACTTACACCCAAGCTGTGCATCGGAATAAAAGCTTCAACTGACATCCTCACCCAAACACTGTAACGTTTCATTGATAGCTAAGAACTGAAGACAAATGTTTCAGACGAAAAACAGATTTCAAAGATTCTGTGATAAATTGTTCTTTTTGAAAGGATAAAAAACGTTGCCAAAAACAAAGACTACAAGAGTTAGATATGCGATCTTTAAGCATACCTTAAAGACGTGTGTTTAAGGTTTCCTCACTATACTTTTCACACTCACTGTAAGAAAGCTTTAAGGAATGCTTATATGTCAAATTTCGCACACTGAAACATTCAAAGCCTTCATCAACAAAGACAAAATACATTCGTCGCTGAAAAAAAAAGTAAAAACTGGTTGCCGCAATCGTGGTTGAATTCCAAAGGATTTATTCTGTGAAAAGGAATTGCTTAGTCTGAATCATTGCGAGCTGGTGTAGATGAAACAAGGGAATTGATGAATTCGTTAGTTTGATGATCTGACTACACGACATTGTTTTGATCCCTTGGTTATTCCGTTGTGATCCATACATGGATGTTTCTTTGATTCGTGTCAAACGCAATTTTTGTCGCTTTGTTTCGTGCGATGTGTGTTTACAAAGAAAGCGGAAGGAAGAGCAAGGAGAAAGAAACAAGGCTAAGCGCAAGGGAACTGTTGATAATACCCTGCCAACATGTTTTGTTCCTTTGTTAGGCAAAGGAAACAAAATTATGTGTTATGTATAAATATAAGGTCGGTAGGTAGAGATGGCATCTCACTGCACTTGAGGCGGCGGTGCGGCACTGCGGGGTTCGTTCACTGCAGTACTGTTGTGTTATTTTCGCCTATTTCTTATGATCTAGATATTGCGTAATACGTAAAAGTATGACTTAGAGGACAACAAAATGCAAAAAAAAAACGTAAAAAAATTCGTTTCTATCTCTGAAATTCGTTGACTAGTCTTTCGAATCCCGCAATGCCACACCGGGGCCCCAAGTGCAGTGAGATATACCCCTTTTCCGGTTTTGGGTAGCGTTCGTCTGTGTGTGTGTGTGTTAGTATGTCTGTGACGATGATAAGTCAAAAAGGCCTAGATGGATTGTGTTCACACTCGGTATGTTGGTAGGTATTTACAAGTCCTGGGCATAAGTAGATTTTTGGCCCTCTAGCGACTTGTTAATGCACTAAGATTGCACTTGATGGAGCAATGGGTAAAAAACTATTAACGTCAAATACAATAAATCTACTTTCAAGATTTAGATATAAATTAGGCATTGAAGGATCGTAATCTCTGCTTGAACATACTGAGGCTTCGGGCTTGCTTTACCGATTGCGGCAATTCGTTCCAAAGTCGGGAAGCATTAAGGTGGGTTCACACATGCGTATATAAGTCCGTTTGAGGTGCGTATGAATCTCTTAGTCTCTACCAGGTTCCACAGGTCGCGGGGAAAATAGCACAAATTGGACAAATATAGATACATAACATGCCAGATGAGTTAGCTGACCAAGAAGTATGGTTAGCGACCCAGCCTACTCGTTTGACATGTTACCTATTTATGTTTGTCCAATTTCTATTAATTATTTTTCCAACGACCTGGGGGGCCTGGTGGAGGCACATACTCCCATGCGCGCCTCATACGGACTTAAATATACGCGCACGTGTGACCCCACCTTAAGGGATGAAGGTAGATCTGTACGTCTGGGTCCTACAGCGAGGGAGGTGTAGGTGCGTAAAGTTACGGAGCTGTAAACGTGTGGCTCTGTGGCTCTTTATGATTTTCTACCAGCATGATTTTGTTCCTTTGATATTCATAAATAATCTGGGGATTTGACCGAAGGTAACCTCTGTGGCTGGTGAAATTTACACCATACCCCAGATGGTCTTCAGTTTTTCATCAAATTTCCTGACGCAAATAAACGATTTAATATGCACGGAGAATATGCATATACGTCATAAATGGCGAAATGCAGTTATCAATGCGATATTTGGCGGTGTTGTATATCAAAGGAAAGAAAATTCTCTTCAGTTACAAAGCACACATTGTTTTCTATTTCATTCGATGGAAAAGATTTTGGAAGTCTGATCACTCTTATTCTTAAAAGCTATGGCATATAACACGTTATCATATGAAATAAATCACACTACATGAAGAAGTTGTGGGTTCGTGTGGCACAATCGGTAGGGTGTTCGATTCACAGCCCAAAGGTTCTGGGTTCGAATCCGTTGATGTGCCACTGATCTTGTGCTCTTGGGAAAGGCACTTAACACGGCTTTCTTCGCTTCACTCAGGTCAAAATGAGTACCCAGCTTCGGTTAGGACCGTCCCTCGGATAGGACGTTAAATGGGGTGTCCCGTGTTTGAGGAGAGCAACACCTCGAGCACGTTAAAGAACCCACAACACTTATCGTAAAGAGTAGGAGTCATTCCCGGTGTAAGTGGATCAAATAAATCTTTCTAAGAGAGTCAGATGCCTTTCATCAGTGGCTGTAAAGCCATATCTTTTTGAGTAGTTATGCTTCTAAACACACAACGACCCAAAATCAACAAAGCTTATCGAACAATAATTATCGTTAAGTTTATTGCAAATTCTTGCCCGTGGGCTAATTGTAGGTAACATGAGAGATTCAAAAGGTTTTAAAAAACAATATCACAAGTGTCTACTCTAGTCTAAAACTAGTAAAGGCTTACTATAGATCCTAAGTTATCGGGTTCGACTCCTTTTTCGAAGACAGTGAAAGGCGAAAGATCCCACCGTTTCTTTTATGAGTGGGTTTTGTGATGTTAGAAGGAGAATTGTTTTCTTTTTGTCAGTGAACAATAGACCAAAAAAGTCAATCGGCAAGACGAACTGACAAACAGACCTAACTTGGCTGGCTATTTCCTTCGCCAAACCAAGTCTTTTTTTATTTCACTTCTTCTGCGGTTCGCCCTGTAAAAGTCAGGTGGTGGCCACTTGCTCAAAGTCTGGTCTTCGGAGGAGACAGTGTGCAAATGCAGCAGCGCCGCCTACCAGGTGTTATGTGAACTGCACATATTAGACCGTGTTCTGAACAAATGAATCTTGCTATCTGCAAGCGCGATACCATCATGGGATCAAATAGCGCCTCTAGCGGCCCTCCCTCTGATTTCTCCGAATATTCACTTAGCAAGTAAATTTTATGGATGACATCCTATACAGAGTGCAATAATAGTGAGATAGCGTGAAAAAAAAACAAGATTGGTAAATAAACAAGATGGCTAAATTTTCAATAATAAACCATAAACGTCGTAACAAGATTTGAAGTGACAAAAAGTGGCATCACAACTAACAAGGCATTCATTCTGCATTAAAGAAGTGAACTACTGTAGTAAAAATGACACTATTGTATCACTTGCCAAGTTGGCAACTATACTTATGGCTTCCATATTGGTGGCACTTCTACAACTAACCAACAAGTTTCACTTCTGCAACTATAGCCATGGCTACCTCCCTAGTGTCACTTGCATAAGTATGATTATTAGACTACAACACAACATGTTTGCGTATTTTGGTCTGTCTAGCCATCCCCGAAGACGCAAAAAGTCTTCTTTTTTTTCTGAAATCAGGCGAAAATCAATCATCGCGCTGATGTCATCCATAAAAGTTACTTGCTGTGGCCTTAGGTTGTCCTCGTGTAAACTTTCAAGAAACGTACGGAAAACCCTAAAGTAGACAAAATCCCAAAGCAATGTAGATAGCCGCCTTGGCGCCAGAGGTTTACTTTAAACTAGATTGTCCATACTCCCTATGCAGAGGTTTAAATGAGAGATTGGTGCGGTAATACCTACTACTGATTGGCATCCGTCTTCTGACAGCTCCCTTTCTAATGAAGGAAATGGATCAAAAAAAGATACCGATATGTTGTTTTTCCGTCTACCTGGAGAATAACGGGAGGTGCCCTAACATAATTGTGAAAACTCTGTTCTTCAAAAAAGCTTGAAGTGATTATGTGTAAGCATATTTTAATGCAAAAACAGCTGTGTGCATGGACTTGGTTTATTTACCTTTCTAATCAGAATAGTCAGTGGCAACAAACACGGTTTACTTATGCATAATAAGATATGCAGAAAACTTATGAAAAAAAAATAATACCATCTTAGGACGGGTGCCATCTTAGGGCACCTACCGTTAGTTTCCAGAAATTACAAGTAGTTGTATTTCACCTAATCTCCAAGCAGATCCTACGGTAGCATAAGACAGGATCAAAAGCTGCCAGAGGAGTGAAGCCGGCTTAGGAGTGTGTTTTGCTACCGGGGATCTGCCTCCACTGAAACAGGGAGGAGCATTTCTATTCAACAATGGTGTTGCTGCCCCACCCTGTTGCCATGTGCTAATTATTTTATGAGCGAATTACACTGGGCCAAGTCAGTGACCATCACATGTCCCAGTTGGAAGTTAACACCAAACAGGAAGGAGGGCAATTAGCACCTACACTGCAAGCACAGTTTGAATGGGAAACAATTGGATGTTAATAGCCTTTGTTCTAGCCGACTGGGGGCAGATCCCTGGTAGCAAAACACACTCTAAGCCAGCTTCACTCCTCTGGCAGCTTTTAATACTGTCTTATGCTACCGTAGGATCTGCTTGGAGATTATTTCACCAGATAGGACTGGGGTTCTTCGTTCACAACCAGGATCTACATTTTTTATACAATCAACAGCCGGAAGTTTCGGTGACTGTATGTCTACGGTACTGACGGACTTGTACTTTTCCACACTTCAGCTAGATGTCGCTGCTACCTATGTGATCCCTAACGTGCGGTATTGCCATACATTTACGTTTAGGAACGAATTTTGGACCGATTGGGACTAACTATGCGGTTCAAAATTTTCAAACATACGATTCCAAATGTAAAGTATTGCCATATGTAGTACAAGAAAGTAATAGTTTTTGTCATATATACAAAATAGAAAATGTCCAACAGACAGAAATTAAAAAAACAACAGTTAGCATACTTAAGAATGCGGTCCCAAACATACCGATAACTTCCCATACACATTTGTTGACTCAAGTTCTATCGGGACCATTCAAATAACGCGGTCTGTGTCTATGTGTGCGTTCAGCTACTGAGTCATCTAGCGTCCTTTCAGTACTTAAAGTTTGCTTAACTTTTATCAACCTGTCATTGTCTGACTTGCTGTAACTGTTGTAAGTTGGCGTTTCTCCTATTTTTCCCGCCCCCACATCGACATTGCCTCCAGTTTAACATTACTTGTTTGGAGTATCAGTAATAGAAGTGTTTGTGTTTGAATAGGTGCATGTGCCAAATGAGCTGTGACTAAGCTCGCCATTACAGAAGCATTAGTGTGTGTACTAAAACACAATACATCATTTGTAACAAGGGGAGTTACAATCAAAACAAGACCACAGTATGTCCAATACAGTAGGTGCAAGAGTCGGAAGTTCTGCTGCAGTGTCAAGAAAGGCCAACAGGGGGCCCAAACTTGACTTTTCCCAAGAACAAACAACATACCAAATATCACCAGAGTCGATCAAAATCTTTTTGGGGTATGCTAACCACAAATATGTCTGAAGCACGGGCACACATACACACACATACACACACATACGCACACACACACACACACACACACACACATACACACACACATACACACACACATACACACACACACGCACACACACACACACACACACACACACACACACATACATACACACACACATACACACACACATACACACACAAACACAAACACACACACACACACACAAACACACACACAAACACAAACACACACACACACACACACGCGCGCGCGCACACTCACACTCTCTCTCTCACACACACACATTCACACACACAAAAAAACGCAATGACACATACATACACACACACACTGGCAAACACGCAGCAATCTGAAAACATTATTTTCATTTTTCATGGAGGTCAAAATGCCATCTCCTCCACACACACCCTCCAAAAAATTGTTGTCATGTAGAACAGATTTCATAAACTATGGACATGAAACGTCATTATCATATAGCCAGGCGCCGCGGACCATTCAAAAGGCCCCGTTCCACATTGGTTATGACGCAGTAACATATAGATTCCGGCCAGGCCGGCGTGTTCGCTCCTTCTGATTGGTCAAAATGAATCGAGACCGGTGCCGGTGTCGATTCATTCTGACCAGTCAGAAGGAGCAATACACACAAGAAAGTAAGGGATGTGCAGGCATTGGCCAATCAAAAGGAGCGAAATATATGCCAGAGCAAAGCTTCGCTTACTCGGTGGTTCCATTCGGTGGTTATACCAAAGGACCAGGCGTTATGACACCATATACACCTCGGGGCGGGTCATTAACCCTTAATTATTTAACATTTGTGATGATTCGATTAAATGAATGACATTTACGAGCGAATCAAGTTTCTTGCCATTTCAGCAAATAAACCTTTTGACAATAATATGAATCGTACCGTGAAAGCTGTGGCAATCAGTAAATGTATACTGTAACTTTTAGTTGCAAAAAATATCGCAGAAAAAGGTACTATCGATATGTAAGTTAAATAAGAAGGCGTGAAAGATAAAAAGAAGAATCTAGTATTCAGCATACTATACTTACTCAACATTCCTGACCACCTTAATTTTATAATGACTTTTTCTTCGATCTTGATGATTGGTTTTTATTGGAACATTTCAAATAACAGTCTCGCGGCTAACTAGGTGTATACATGTATATAATGTAGTAAGTTGAATTGCTGTTGTTGGCATCCGTCTGTCTCGGACGACAATGGTACGCAAACAGGGTGCATCTGCCTGGCCTGCACATGACTTTTTAAGGTGAAGGAGGGGTGACAGTGCACTTCTTTTTCCACCCTCTCGTCAACTGGCGCACTAAGTCCTACTGGGGCAACTGTTTGCAATGTTTAGGACGGCCCCAGCAGATGTAGGTTTGTTGTTTTGGTGTATCCGTCTCCTAGGAGGACTTGCAACCAAGGATTAAAGGGGTTCCTCCTACCCCTGACTCATGTGTCATGGCATGTGAATCATGCCCGAACATGCCCATATGGCATGTCACCGCCACAAAGGCCACAGCTCTTGGGCCTGAGACCACGCGGTCCAACAAGCTGAATTTCACTGTTCACAAAAGCAATACAATTCGTGCTGAGTTGATAAACTTTATTTTTTTTTGCACGTTGGCATCACTGAGTTCAGCCACCACGCAATGTCGAGAGTTCTTTGCAGTTTTCTTGTCCTTCCGCGAGAGAAAGTAGTCCGTTCAATGACGTTTTCACCTGGGGCGGGGTTTGCACCAGGGGAACGTTAGACACGCCCTTAGAGACCGTTGGAAGAGTATTGTCCAAAGTAGCGCACACCCTTCTCACATTCACCGGGAGGTTTTACAGGACATCGGCGAAGTCTAGATTTGTTCTCTTCGTTTCCTACGGCCACACGAAATCCTACAACTTTAATAGTACAAGATGGGAGATGCAAGCCAAGCCGTCGCTCTATCCGGCAAGAGCAGCTGGAAGGTGGACATGTTCAGCTGCTTCGACAACTTCGGTCTGTGCTGTATGACATTCTGCTGCCCGTGTGTGACGGCGGGCAAGAACGCCGAGGCCGCCGGGGAAGACTGCTTCAGGTTCGGCCTGCTTTCCATGATGGGTCCGATCGGGATGTACAGCATGGCCTACACGCGTACGAAGATCGCCGAGAAGGAAGGTCTGCCCGCCGACTTCACAACCAACATGATGATCTACGGCGCTGTTCCGTTCTGCGCTCTCATTCAAGAGGCACAACAAGTTGAGGGCGCCAAGCCACCTGCTCAAGGGCAGATGAGTCGGGATTAGGTGTGCCAACGGTCGAGAGAGAAGTTTGTTTGTTTGCTTGTTTGTTTGTTTGTTTGGAAGCTCAACTTTACTGGGGCTAGTTGACAACAACCACGGGACTACGAGGGAGGAGGGAGGACCAAACGACGTTTTCGTGAGACCTACAACTAGCCAAAAATGTACCAAATTTGAACTTCACTGAGAGAGGGAGAGAGACACAAAATGACACAGACTGGACAAAAATTCTTGAGGATATGATACGGACTTTCTACGAAAGGAGAACTATGCCAGTATGCGAGGTAGGAGTGATTATTCAACGTTAACTACACAAAACGGGACCAAAATTGAACATCACTAAGGGATACAGAGAGAGACAAAACAACACAGACGAGACAACAATTCAAGACGAAAATATTGACTTTCTCGGAAAGTAGAACTGGACCAACTTCGGTACTGTATTCACTTGCAGCGAGCAAATCATTGAGACTTAACAACCACGCCAAACTCACCAAGGACATTCCGACCTCCAAGGCAACCCGGACACCTGATACCGTAATGTTGGAACGCTTTGTGTACAGACAATAAGCGAGTAGACTTTTCATTAGCTTGTAGTGAAACAAAACACCTTCTTTTGTGTTAGAAAAGAAAAGCCCGTTTGACCACGCCTTGACATTGTATACAGTCACCCATTTAGAGTTCATAATGAAGTCAGCTCTGTTTTTGCAAAACGTTTTTATTTTATTTGCACGCATTTGTTTTGAGCTTCACAGATGAACCATATAATCAAATTAACATGGCCTAATAATGTTAAGGATTGACATTAATGTCGGGCTGCACAGTAGAGGGCTCAAACGATTATAGGTTCCATTAAACATTTGAAAATTCTTCTTCTTAAAAAAATTGGTTTAATATATGGAGACCTGTTATAGTTAGAATTAACTACTCTCCAAGCAGAGGTTAGGCCCTGGCTGTTTTTTAACGTTTTTTTTTAGTCTTTTTATCGGGCTTTCTATTCTTTTTTAATATCTTGCTGTGTCAAAACCTTTGGCTGGCGTACTTCAAGAAAAATGACAAAATAGAAAGCCCGATAAAAAAGACTAAAAAAACGTTTAAAAAACAGCCGGAGCCTAACCTCTGCTTGGAGAGGAAGAAGGAACAGGTAGGGTCAAAATTTTTCCCGTTCAGCAGATTAGTTGGAGTAAGGACAGATGTGAGTTATTGGGTCCTGCGGATGGATACAGACGAAAAACTCAGGTCAAAGGTGAGGTTTCTTTCATAGAGCGAGTTTCCTCAGAGTTTGAGCAGATTTACCCCCTGTTTACTTTGAATGCTTCAAAAGTAGACCCATGTTACTTTCCGAAATGGTGGAGAAGAATTTTTAATATTAAACTGTGCGTTAATACTTTTAATGAAGCCTTGTTTGGGTTTATTTTAGCATATTTTCCTATAGGTATCGCTGTTAACTTTGTTTTCATGCCTGGCCCACGTGGTTTGTTACACGTACCTCAGGCATGTAACGGGACGCCATGACGTCATGTAACGCGTTCTTGGAGGTTAACGACCGATCATTTACCCAGGATGCAATGGGGCGTGCCAAAGACCCCAAAGGTTGTGCCTTACTAACTTCATCGTTCATATTTTAGAGAACTGTGGGGACTTATTCTTACAACTGTAACTCGCATTGACAAGCTACTTCTTGGTCAAGATGACGACTTTAGGTAATTCTTGGTTCACGTTAATACGATTTAGATAAAGATTTCAAAGACATGCCGCCTTAGCATACCTTGCAGCAGGTGTGCTTAGCATTCTGACTGTGTTTACTCTGTAGCTTATCACGTGGGCGTGGCTTGCACCAGGGGGGCCTTGGAAACGCCCTTGTAATCATCAGACCATTGGACAGTGTTGACCAGTGCACACATTTCAGGGGACGCTTTTACAAACGACGCCAGTTCACGTTTTTTCCTTCATCTGAGTCCTGTTGCCGTACTTAATTCTTCAAGATGGGAGACGCAAACCAAGCCCTGGCCTTGTCCGGCAAGAGCAATTGGAAGGTGGACATGTTCAGCTGCTTCGACAACATCGGTCTGTGCGCGCTCACCTTCTGTTGCCCGTGTGTCACAGCGGGCAAGAACGCCGAGGCCGTCGGGGAAGATTGCCTCAAGTTCGGCCTGTATTCCGTCCTCGGCCCGATGGGAATGTACAGCATGGCTTACACGCGTACGAAGATCGCCGCGAAGGAAGGCATCCCCGCCGACTTCACCACCAATCTGCTGATCTACGGTACCGTACCATGCTGCGCGCTCATGCAGGAGGCACAACAGATGGAGAGCGTCAAGGTGCCACAACCTACGGCCCAAGAGGAGATGACCAGGGAATAGGTGTGACAACAAGATGGTGAGGACAGCTCAACTTTACCCTAGAACAATGTAACAAGCACTACGCGACTGCGAGGGAGGGGGGTAATTAATCGAAAGCTGTGAGATCTACAACAACCCCAAACAAAGTTTAAAGTTCACTCAGGGAAAGGGACAAAGCAACGCAGACTGGACTACAACTCAAGAAGCTACATTGTATGGTACAGACTTGCTAAGAAGGGGAAAACGTGGCTAAACTTTGGTACTGTATACGTATGCAGGTGTGGTGTGAGCAAATACTTGTGCAACCACACCAGAACGCATTCCGAGCTCAAACCTGGGACACCTGACACCGTTACTTCGGAATGTGTGTCAGGTACAAACAACAAACGAACGAGTGGACATTTCACCAAGTGGGACCAGCTTTTGTGATAGAATAGAACGTCCAGTTGACCGCGCCGTCACTGTGTCCACCTACTGACCACTGGCCGTGACGAGATCATTATAAAGCGGTCACCTCATAGATAGAATCCACACTGTTTGTCTTATAACCGTGCTTATGTGTTTAAACGAATTAATGGTTAACTAGAGTACAAGGTTCATGTATACCTGTTCGAGTAGTGGGACTTGTGCAGAGGTGACCCTCTTAAACTTAGACTCACAGGGACCGTTTATGACTGTTTACTTTGCTGCAATTTAGCTGTGTCCAAAACATGTGCGTTTGTATGCAGATGTAGGCTTAAGAAGCGTTCTTAGGCCTAAGAAAATATGTTGTGTGTTCTGGCGACCCTAGCAAAAATCTGACCACTAGCTTTCTTTTGAGGGGGGAGGCGGTGCATCGCTAGCAAGAGACTACAGATTTTCCACTTGTACATCTGAATCATGAAAACCTTGAAGACTCACTTTCCAACAATTTTTCCTCGTGTTTGTTTCATACAAAAGGCGATATGAACAGAGCATAGGTCCGCTCTATATTGACATTTTGCACAATTGAAGTATGATGCTGAAAATACTTATTACTTATGCATTGTCATACTGTACGTGTTGGATTACATCTATTGAAATCTTTTTAAGAAATTGCACTTTACCAAAACCCTTCTCTTAAAAAGTAACATGAAACACAACGTTTCTTTTCTTAGGCCTTATTACCACTGTGTTTGCTTTGGCGATTGGCTTACGGACTTCTGTTATCACCACAACAGAGCAATCTGCATATCTGTAATTTGCGTATTTGGGAAGTAGGAGTAGGTGTTGTTTTCCTAGGATAACTTTGTTTAGCGATTAGCTTATGGTACAGGCGACTTCTGTTATTACCAATGAGAAATTTGCATATATGTATCTGCATAATTTGCGTATTTGGGAAGCAGAACTTGATTACTGTTATGCTAATTAGCTTACGCTACAGGTGACTTCTGTAATTACAGTTTGTTTTCCTACCTGGAATGGTTGTTTATGTTTCATTAATAGGGTGGAAAGGTGCTTGGAATTCCACTACATACGAGGGGTGATCGATAAAAAGGTGCAGAAGTGAAATTTGGGGGCGTTATTATATACTATAACCCCTTTATAAATGTCTACCAAAATTCAAATAATTGTGATCATTACTTTGCATGCAGGCGACACTCAGTAACGTTAGGTGAGTAAGAAGGTAAAAAACGTGGACAATTGAGCTGAGACCTGAGGTGTGCGGGTCAACTTGCTCTGCTGAAAGTCAGATACCCACTTCTTTCTAGTTGTAATAAGAGGGGAATCTTCGTCAAAACATTTTGACAATGTCTTCGTAGATTTCATGGCATTGGGAACCCGACCCACACAACTCACCCTCGTTTTTCTCGTGTCTCTGCCTACTGATTTTAAAAAGAATGCCGACTGGAAAGTAATGACGACAATGATTTGAAATTTTGTGCATATCTAAAAAGACTATACACTACATAATTATTACCCGAAATCTGAGATTAACACCTTATTTCTGGGTGATACCGAAAACTTCTTGATCACACTTCGTTGTCTCATTTCTAATGAATATGCCCCATGTTTAATCCACTATGTACAAATGCAGCCATGTTAATTATATATCTTTGCTAACCGCTAAATACACAATTAATATACAACACGCTATTGTAAGAATGATGAATATACTCTCTTACAGCACAGTAAATATATGTTGACGAAAGAAGAAGAATATACCATTAGCTTTGTTTGAAGTCGCGTATCCATTGTGTCACACAACATTGTACCATTGTGAATAAATTACTTGGTACAGCTCATTAATAACGTTTGTGACCCTTTATGAACACCTTTTAACACTCTCCTTAACTGATAGATAGATAGATGATAGAGATAGATAGATAGATAGATAGATAGATAGATAGATAGATAGATAGATAGATGCAGAAACATGGTTGGCCCGATTGCACAAACACGAAGCCTACAAATGTGTATTTACGGTTGAATCTATAATGTTAAAACAACAGGTACTAATCGGAAAATGATCCCGGTCCGTTTCTTCGGTTTCAAGAAAACCCTACTCAAAACAGACCGTTGCAATTCGGATACGGTTGTTTGACGAATTCAAATCCTTTCAAGCGTTCACTTGTCAGACCTTTATTTGCAGAAAATACATAGTGCTGTCAGACTGTTTACTTAAAAGCACTTTGTGACGTGTATTGATTGTGTTTCCATCGCCCCCCTCCCCATCCACCCCCACACACGTACATTTCCCAGTCGCATGGGCTTGGTAAACTAGTCTCCTGACCTAAATTATGTGTGGAAGTGTTTTGCGGGACTAAAATGTTTTTAAAAGACTCAAAACTGGAAGTTGAACTGCAGTACTCTTAACCAAGCCGCCAGGGGGGCCAAAATCTTATCATATCTTTGATAAAGTAAGACGTAACCAACATGCCAAATTTAAAATCCATTCAAAACTTCTAGGGTTATCGGAAACACTACAAACATGGTTTACAGACAGGTAGATAACATTCATACAGTAATACATAATGTACCAAAAACATAATGTGAAAGATCTGGAAGTTGAACAAGACCATAGCATGTCCAGGACAAGAGGTACAAAAAACGGACGTTTTGCTACAGTATGGAGGTCACAAGCCGGTGAGAGGGGGGGGGGGGGTGGTCGACCTTGACCTTCGTCATCCACATACCAAATATCATCACAATCCATTCAGCGTCGTTTTGAACACATATGTCAGGAAACACAAAGACACACAGACAGACACTCTTACAAGCAGGTTTCAAACAATACCTAGTACCTCCAGTTTGCATGTAGGCAATGTATCAACTGCATATAAGTATAAATTCAAACATGTTAGACGAATAGCAATTAGTCAACAAATGCTCAACTCGGTGACCTTGGACTTTCGCATATACACATGTATGTCGATATTTAGGACGTAAACTCTGTGCCCATTGACCTTTGCTTATAAACATATCTGTGGACATTTATGTCAAGGACGTTGATAAGAAGATTTGCTCATTGCAATCTGAAACTAGAGTTCCACGAACACATACCTTTGCCAAATAACAAGGTTTGTTATGTAGAATGATGTCTGTAGACAAATGCATTACTCATTTCTCATTTCATTTTCTTTATAATCATATGCTTGGAGTTGGTTTATAAAATTTCAACATTGATTATGCAAATTAGATCCCAAGTTACCATTAATCGATATCAAATTGTATCAAGTATTGCTTAAGCTATCAGCATACCAAAAATCATGATGATCCTTTGATCCATTCTTGACTTATTCTATTTCAGTCTTAAATAAAATACACCCCTAACTCTCTTCCCTCTTTCTCAGTTACATATGTGACAACTTTGATGAAAGTACTATAATGAAATGCAGTGGGTTTTTGTACTTTTCCTAATTGATTATGCAAATTAGCTGTTGATTTGCATAATTGGTATCTCATTATGTAGGTCTTCACTTACGCTACCTAAATACCAAAAAAACATGATGATCCGTCAACATGTTCATATTTTCTCATTAATAATGCAAATGAGGTCATCATTTGCATAATTGATATCTATAGCCATTTCTCTCCTTCCCAGCTACACATGTGACAAGTTTGAAAGTCCTATCATGGAATGCTGTGGATTTATAAATTTTCCTAATTAATTATGCAAATGAGCTGTTGATGTGCATAATTAGTATCTCATTATGTAAGTCATCACTCATTCTATCTACATACCAAAAGTCATGACGATCCGTCAACATGTTGTAGAGTTATTTCGTCCAAAGTTGAGTTTCTGCTGCAGTGCCTTAGCAAGCCGCTAGGGGGTCCATTATCAAACTTGACCTTCGTTTCCCGATCCCTACCCACCTACCAAATATCATCAGGATCCATCCCAGGCTTCTCGAGTTATGCTGTTAACACACACACAGACACACAAACACATCCAAAACCTAACCTTAGCCATTCTGGCAAAGGTAAAATTGTCGCAGTGGTTTTAGTCTATTGTCCAGGTTTGTGCGGCAACCCCTCAGCTCCAAAACCATAACTCCACAAATGTGCATTTTAGTTGTATGAAACTGTTCAGAAGTCACCCTCAAGCTTAAAGCATCGAGAAACAAGTACCATTTCCACCACCCTGTCACAATTGCAAGGGGGTAGGCACTACTTCTAAATTTGCACAAAGCCCACCATACCACATATTTATCTAGAAAATTTTATATAATATTCCCTGGAGAATCCCTTCTTTACTTTTTTGTAGACAGTCAATGAAAACATGTCTGGATATATATATCTTTCAACCACATTTTTAACAATGTACATTATGTACTTATTGTCTGTGAATTCAGACATCCATAGAAAAAAGTAACCGATATCGTTTCAAATTTCCCTTACGCCTTGTAACCTGAATTCCTTACAGCTGTTCATCAGTTCATATTCAATTTGATGACAGAGTGATAACACGCCTACTCACAATAGGGGATGTGTTAAAAAGTCCGAATGTTTGAAGAGTAGCCACAACTTGACTGTACATTAAATATATGTAAGTCAATTGGGAACAATGTCCCAAGCTCTGCTCTACTACCTCATGTTCCTTGTATCTCTATGTACACCCAAAAGATTTTCCACAAAATCACCTCAGTGTAATTTCTGCTGGGCAATTGTCTTCTGATCCATTCTTGACTTATTCTCTTTCAGTCTTAAATAAAATACACCCCTTACTCTCTTCCCTCTTTCTCAGTTACATATGTGACAACTTTGATGAAAGTACTATAATGAAATGCAGTGGGTTTTTGTACTTTTCCTAATGATAATGCAAATTAGCTGTTGATTTGCTCTACTACCTCATGTTCCTTGTATCTCTATGTACACCCAAAAGATTTTCCACAAAATCACCTCAGTGTAATTTCTGCTGGGCAATTGTCTTCTGAATTAGCTCTGCCCCAAATCTCACAACCATATGATATAAAAGGTAAGATACATGTTCTACATAGTTCAAGCTGACTCTTTGGAGACAGACTTGAATGCATGAAGGCTTTGAGACTGAAAATGGCTTTTAAAAGACTACTGCAAGGACAGCTCAAATTGAGACCATGTAGTGAAAAGAGAGATGACAGTGTACCTACCTCTCAAACTCAAAGGAAGGAGAAGAATACAGACTAAGACCGTTGTTATGTACATAAGCCCATCATTTTGGCTTGCCAAGTTGATCATATGGCCTAAGGGTCAACTAACACATTTGCAAGGTCTGACCTTTACACCTCTGAAATATCAGGTTGCTCACAGTACTGACTGATAGGCCAGTCCATTATTCATGGACCAGGAACCCCTCAACTGTGCTGACAGCTGCTAAGGTGGAGTGGGGTTGTAAAGCTTCAGAAGTTTTCGACAAGAATGCCCCTGCTATCCCTACACTAGCCGCTAGGGGGCCCAAACTTATGTCACTAACTCCTGAGCACAACAGCTATCTAACACCCAAAACTCGTGGCCATACTATGTTCAGAAGATGGAAAAACACACCCGGAAGTTGCGCTGCAGTACCAAGGGAAGCCGCTAGGGGGCCCATTATCGAACTCCCCCTTCGTTTCCCAGACCCCTACCCACCCACCAAATACCAGCTGCATCCGTCGAAGTCTTCTCGAGTTATGCTGTCCGCGGACAAAAGTTTGCAATTAAACCGGCGCCTGCACTTCCATGAAAGCCGCTAGGGGGCCCAAACTCGCAGCAATCACTCCCTGCTTTAAGGGCTCCCTAACGCTCAAAAATCACGACCGCAGCATGTCCGGAACGCGAGATATCAAGCATGCAGGTCCTGCTGCAGTACCTTAGCAAGCCGCTAGGGGGCCCAAACTCGCAGCAATCACTCCCTGCTTTAAGGGCTCCCTAACGCTCAAAAATCACGACCGCAGCATGTCCGGAACGCGAGATATCAAGCATGCAGGTCCTGCTGCAGTACCTTAGCAAGCTGCTAGGAGGCCCATTATCGAACTCGACCTTCGTCTTCCACACCCCTACCCACCCACCAAATATCAGCTGCATCCATCGAAGTCTTCTCGAGTTATGCTGCTCACAAACGGGGAGAACCACACCACCAAACCGAAAACATAACCTTAGCCATTCTGGCAAAGGTAACAATCATAGCAACGCACCATAAAGGTGGTATCTCACTGCACCTAGGGCACCGGTGTGGCGAAAGATTACTCAACGCATTTCAGAGATAAGAACAAATTTTCTTGCGTTGTGTGTATTTTGTTGTCTTCTAAGTCATACTTTTACGTTTAATGCAATATCTAAATTTAAAAAAAAACGGCGAAAATAGCAACAGTTCCGGACTGAACGAACCCCGCAGTGCCGCACCGGTGCCCCAAGTGCAGTGAGATGCCGCCTATATGGCTGGGTACGTTGAGACACACCCTGAGTAGAGCCTGAGCGGTTCTCATCATTACATGCATGCTTGGCATTTCTGCAACCGGCGAGAGAAAACAACTGGAGGGATTAGTTACGCAAGCTTTGGGGTAGCCAGGATGGATGAATGGGAGCGGTGTGGATATGGTAAATATGTGTTGCACATTCCGATCAGGGATGGTACAACAGCGCCCTCTAACTCCTTGAGCTTGAACTGCTGTACATTGGTCTTGAACAAAAGGAGGAAAAGTTCCACGATGACCACCTGCTCTAGGAAACCTAGCACCTGGCGACCAGAAATGTGGTTAATAGTTCAGGACTTTAGGCAGTTCGGGCATGGGTAATAGGCCTTGGAATGTTTGGTTTGTTTTGTTTTTTTTTTAAACAAAGAGGAAATACAGTACACGTTCTTGTCGCACTCATCCCCGTCATAAAGCTCCCCCGTCAGCATTGGACTGTACTTCCGGTCATCTTTTGAGCTAAGCTAGCCTTCGGTTAATCTCCAAGCAGATCTTGCTGTGGCAAATGGGAAGGAGTTTAGCCGGCAGAGGAGTTATTGGCCACCGTCGGGTAGATTCGCTCGGAACTCGCCGATGTTCGGCACCCGCTCGGGTGATCCCGAGTACATGTACCTCATTTGTGGTTACACTCGGAACATCCACCCAGGCAGTTCAGCACGGGTGATCCGACAGCAATTCCTTGGCCTGTGGTGCTGTGAGGATCATGTGTAGCAGCTTCTTTTAAAACTACAAATCAACGGAATAGCTTCCATGATACATTCATATTGCCCTTGTCGACCCAGACATGTAAATGACGCCACCTGACAACTTTTTGCAATACTGCAGCACTAAGCATGGGTTACGTTTGCCACTTGGATGTTGCTTTGGTGAAGACGCCAAATGAAATTTGTTTTGGAAAATTTATAAAAGTATGCGTAAACGCAAAAATCTTGTGTTAACTGTCTACATGTTGTGTGACGACCACGAAAAGTTTTAGACGAAAAAAAGACAATTGCTTTCAATGGGTGCATATAGATGCACTTAATATATGTGATGGCTTTTCAAACATAATCAGAAAGGTAGAGTGCCTTTAAAAATTGTTTTCGATATCTCTCTTTCAATATGCAACAAATCAACAAAGAAAACGATTGCGTGTTCACCAGATTTGTCTGGAAACGTGCGTTGTTTGTCACCCATGATTTTCTTTCATAAAAATGTATTTGGTTTTTAATCACAGACGCAAATGAAAATTTGTTGTAGAAAATCTATAAAAGTATGCTTAAACGCAAAAACCCTGCCTGTGATAACTGTCTACATGTTGTATGACGATCACGAAAAATTTCTGACGAAGAAAAAAAGACAATTGTTTTTCCCTCATGGGTGCATATAGGTGATCGTAATACAAATGTATATGTGATGGCTTTCCAAACATAATCATAAAGGTAGAATGCCTTTTTTAAAATTGTTTACGATATCTTTCTTTCAATACGCAACAAACAAAGAAAACGATTTCGTGTTCACCTGATTTGTCTGGAAACGTGCGTTGTTTGTCACCCATGGTTTTCTTTCATCTTTGGTTTCTGATCTCAGACGTAAATGAAAATCTGTATGCTTTAACGCAAAAAGCTTGCGTGTGATAACTGTCTACATGTTGTGTGACGAACACGGAAAATTTCTGACGAAAAAAAAGACGATTGTTTTCCCTTATGGGTGCATATAGGTGATCTTAATATATGTGATGGATTTTCAAACATGATCATAAAGGTAGAATGCCTTTTTAAAAATTGTTTACGATATCTTTCTTTCAATACGCAACAAACAAAGAAAACGATTTCGTGTTCACCTGATTTGCCTGGAAACGTGCGTTGTTTGTCACCCATGATTTTCTTTCATATTTCGTTTCTAATCTCAGACTTAAATGAAAATTTGTTGTAGAAAATCTATCAAAGTACGCTTTAACGCAAAAGTCTTGCTTGTGATAACTGTTTGCATGTTGTGTGACGAACACAAATAATTTCTGACGAAGAAAAAAAGACAATTGTTTTTCCCCTTATGGGTGCACATAGGTGACCTTAATATATGTGATGGGTTTCCAAACATAATCAAAAAGGTAGAATGCCTTATCAAAAATTGTTTTCGATACCTCTCTTTCAATATGCAACAAAGAAAACGATTGCGTGTTCATTTGATTTGTCTGAAAACGTGCGTTGTTTGTCACCCATGATTTTCTTTCATCTTTGGTTTCTAATCGCTTCAAGAGAAGGTTCTATTTCACATTGTGTTTCGGGCCCCGTCTGACGCAGGCCGTGTATTTTTGCTGTCCAGAAACCTGACAAATTGCACCATGCTGGGAGGGCAACAGCAGCCCCAAACTGATAACCCAGGTAAATACTTTTTAAATCTTCTCTCTAAACACTTTATCGGCCAAGGAAATTTGTCCATGTAGTGACAAATCTGAGGTTGAAAATTACCTAGTGCTGTGTTTAATACTAGCAGTTTTTTATTCTTCCAAAAAGCATTTGACAGAGGCATGAAGCCTGGAAGATGCACTTTTATGACAGCATTTTCCCTATCCGGGGGGGGGGGGGGTACTACCTCGCCCTAAGTATCAACTGCGAACCCCTCTTGCGGAATGGTGTAATAAAATTTGTGAAATCTTTATTTGCATGTTCTTGTCCACATTGGCTAAATGCAGTGATTCGATAGTATTATATGGAATACTAAAGACTAGATACTATTACAAGTGTAATGAAGGATGAATTGACCATTTTCTATGGTAAAGTAAATCCCCGTATAAGTACATGGGACGCACCATGCGTCAAGCCACTTAAGTCAGTCTTAGGGTCTCATACACTTCTACGCAAAAATACGTGTTTAATTTTGTAAAATTTTCCTCTAGGCACCACACCCACGCAGCAGCCGCAGACTGATTGGCGGTCCATTGCGGACGCCGCTGCGAGTATACCAAACGCCCTGTACGTCTCCAGAGGTATTAAAGACTTTTATTTGTCATACTGCGGTCCATGTCCTGCGGCTGTCTTTTCCTCTTCCTGGTCACGTCCGTCGTACGAATGTCGCACGATTAAAGTCTGATTGCATTCGTCCTGCGGTTGTCGTACGGTCACAAACTGACTGCAAGGTGACGTGCCGGTGTCGTAGAAAATTCAGCTGTCTTGTTACGGAAAAGGGGTGTCTTTGTTACTTCTGTCACAGAACTCTTGAAACTTCTACATCGGAGGCTTACGACAACCCACGACGAATTTGAAGTCCTGCGTCGTTACCTCTCGTCATGATTATGTAGTAGACTGGTTTATTGATTCAAAATAGTCATGACAAAGTAAAGTCAGCCTTGCAGCCTGAGGGGCTGAATTGCGCTGCTTGACAAACTTCTTTTGTACATTATTGTTACGCAAGCAAAATTAAAGGATTGACAAATACAAATATACAACGATTACAATTTGAAAATAAATACTTAGTGCATAGCAGTTGAAGACAAATTAAAACTACACACGCTACTTACAACAACATGCATTGTGTGATTGTAGTAAATTGCTCTGACATATAATGAAACGAGTCGTGGAGAGCACTGTGGTTATAAACTACAGAGCGTTTATTGAAAAAAGTTTAAACTTTGTTCAAACACAAAAAGGAACTCACCATCAATTTTCGGCCGAACACTGCGACCTTCTTCAGATGAAATGACTCTCTGTGTTCGGAGTGTTCGGCCGAAAATTGATGGTGAGTTCTTTTTTGTGTTTGAACAATGTTTAAACTTTTTTCTTTTCAATATGGAATTTACCAACACAGATGAGCTTTCATTCGGATACAGAACGTTTGGTAGGTTTAGAATTGCAGGGACTGGGCAACATAGATACGGCTTTGTCCCAGTTGGCAGTTCGTACTGCCTCCACTGCGATACAAGCAAATCTGATTCCTAAAGCAATCTGTCGACGCCATTTTGAATTATGCAACGTCAACAAACGAGTCGGAAAGTTATGTCCTGGTGTGTTTCAGGTGGCTTAAATTGGAAGGAAAGCCATGCTTTAAGGGCATTGATGAAGAAAGGACTAACAGACCGAGAAAACTTAGTAAAAATACAGTCTATATGATATTTAGATAATTGCAAGAAAGGGTAAAGTTTACATACAGGATCTGGGAAATCAGTCAAGTATTTACTTAAAGGTGTTTTTGCTTGCCATAGTCTAGGTATCCACGATGCCTTACGAGTGAGATCAAAAGTGGGTAAGTGTATTAATTTCAGACCACCACAGTCATAGGTGTTATATATAACCTTGCGTTTAATCTTTTCTGGGCGCCCATTCCAAATGAAATTGAATATCTTTTTCTCATACTCCTTAAAGAACTTGGCGCTAGGAGAAGGTAATGCCATGAATAGATATGTAAATTGTGATACTATTAGGGAGTTCACCAAGGCAATTTTACCAAAAAGTGTTAAGGAATGTCCTCTCCAGGGGAGCAAGATCTTGTCTATCTTAGCTAGTTTTGTCCAGTAATTCTGATCTAATTTTTCGGTATAACCAGTTGTGCCTAAACCCAGCATAATCCCTAGAAGTTGTACAGGGCCATTAGTCCATTTGATAGGAAGATCACAAGGGAGAGAAAAAGTTGTGTTTTTTAAAGAGCCTATTCTTAAAATCGTACATTTGTCAAAGTTCGGTTTTAAGCCAGAAATTATTGAAAAATTCTTTAAATCTTCAACGAGGGCTACTAGAGATTGTGCTTCGGGTTGCAGAGGAAAATTAGAATCATCAGCAAACTGTGAGACCTTGGTTTCCAGAGTGTGTATCTTGAGTCCTTTTATGTGTTCGTTGGTCCTGATTTTTGTGGCTAATAATTCTACACATAAACTAAACAAGTAGGGGGAGAGGGGACACCCCTGTCGAACACCACGGAGAAGAGGAAAGGCGTCAGAAATATGTCCATTGTTTATTACTTTACTAGAAATATTGTTGTATAAAACCGAAATCCATTTAATAAGAGATTCCCCAAAGCCAAAATAGTTCAAAACTTTAAACATATAATCCCATCTTAGGCTATCAAATGCCTTCTCGAAATCGGCAATAAAGATCAGTCCTGGTTTTTCGTTAGTGTCATAATATTCAATTGATTCTAAAATTCTTCGTATATTCTCTCCAATGAATCTGTTTTTCAAATAACCAGTTTGATCTTCACTTATCAAATCACTAATACAATTTTTCAATCTAAGCGAAATTACTTTAGAGATGATCCGCACATCGCAACACAAAAGTGAAAGAGGCCTCCAGTTTGTAAATTTGGACGGGTCCTTGTCTTGGCCCTCTGAGTTCTGCTTTAGTAAAAGAGTGATTAGTCCTACTCTTTGTGTGTTAGACAACTGTCCTTTTTCATATGCATAGTTAAAGGATTGGAGCATATGTTGCTTTAAACTAGCGAAGAATACCTTATATATCTCAATTGGCAGCCCATCTAGTCCTGGAGCTTTTCCATTCTTAAAGCTATTAATTGCTATCCACAATTCTTTTTCAGTAATGGGACCTTCACAGGAGTTTTGTTGCTCTGAGTTTAAACGTTTATTGACGTTATCCGTATTTTGAAAAAAGGCAGAGCAATTTTTCTCATCTAGAGGATTTGGGGGCTCTTTAAATGAATAAAGGGTTGAGTAAAAAGACCTTAAATTAGCCAATATTTGTAAAGGATCTTGGGTATTGTCTCCATCAGGAGTAGTTATATTTGTGACATTTTTCCTTGAATAGTGTCTGTGACTCAATAAAAAGAATTTATTACATCTTTCCGAAAATTCCATCCAGTCAGCTTTTCGAACATAGTGCGTTTGTTCAGTTGTTCGTTCGTGTAGACTTTCAAGTTCACTTTGAAGTGTTTTTATTTCTTCTAGTAAGGTATCCGATGGGGTGTCTGTCTCATCCAATTTCTTAGATAACTCACTAATCCGCTTAGTTAAGTCTGCTGCTTTACTTGAATACATTTTATATCTATTTGATGCAAATTTGATAGTATGTCCCCTTAAGCAACACTTAAACGTGTCCCACACTGTTAGCGGGTCACTTGTCCCATTATTATTCTCAAAAAATTCTCTAATAAATACCTCGGTTTCTTTTACAAATGTAGTATCTTTTAGTAAAGTTTGATTAAACTTCCAATAATTTCTACCTTTAGGGAATGTTGCTGTTTGAACAGAAATACAGATGAGTTTATGGTCCGATTTGAATCGTCCTGCAATTGTTGCACTGACAACATTGGAGAGAAGAGAAAAGGATATCAAAAAATAATCAATACGGCTCGCTTGGTGGCGCCTACGCCAGGTAAATTTTACAGTTTTTTTATGTTTGAAACGCCAAACGTCAACTAAGTCTAGCTCTAATACCATGTCTAAAATCTTTTGCTGAGCACGCGGATGATATTCTGTTGGATTGCGTCCTGCCCTATCAAGCATAGTATTTTGGACGGTATTAAAATCGCCTTCGATAATTACATTTTCGCTGCATTCTTCTAAAGTTGCGATCTTATTTACAATGTCTTCAAAAAAGGCAGGGTCGTCATTATTTGGAGCGTACAAGTTAACTAAGCATACTCGTGTGTCGTGAAGAGAGACATCTAGTATCAACAATCGGCCGTCATTATCTTTAATACAATTATGCACAACAAACTTTGTATTTTTTCTAAATAATATCATGACTCCACGCATATTACTGGTACCGTGGTTAAAGATAATCGTGCCATCCCAGTCGTTCCTCCAAGTCTCTTCATCTTTCCCTGTCGAGTGCGTCTCTTGCATACATAAAACATCTAACGATTTTTCTTGTAACCACTCAAACACTTCTCGTCGCTTTTTATTGTTAGACAAACCGTTGGCATTGTACGAGCCGATCTGAGTCAATGATTTAGTCAAAGCAATGGTTTATGAAAACATAAACTGAATCTTTCAGTTCCAGTTATAAAAGCACTTAATTGCATAAGTGTGCAGTGCGATATATATTGAAGGAAAAAAGCTGCTGTTGTGGCTGGTGTACATAGCATATACAAGCGTACAATCATAAACATTGTCAAGATATAATAACTAAATTCTTATTTGTCCCAGAAACGCTAGCATGACATAGTGTAACAACAATTTGACATCAATAAGTGTACATATCTTACAGGGATCCGTGGTAACAAGTAAACAACAACACATGTGTATACAAACAAGGCTCTGGGGCGCTGTCGCATACAGAAGAATGTCAATCTCATTAGAAAAGAAAAAAGAAAATCTCTAAAACGAGTCGGAAAGTTAATAGAGCACACAATGAAACGATTAAGATATTTCTCTTCTGACAGACCGATTCGTTTCAAGAAAAACAATTTGTGTTTCAAATCTTGTGTTCCCGCCGACCCATTTTGCTCAGCTGCGGGCCAGAGACAAATAAAAAAACTCTTGAGTAATGAATTCTCATTCTTGATGCAAAAAAAAATTAAATAAAAGATCCACCAATTTCAGGTCCCCGATATGTTGACTGCAACAGGTCCAAGTCTCGCGACGTCATGCAATTTTGGCTTTGGAGTTTTTGTTTTTGTTTGAACTTTGTTCCTTCATGAAAGCTCAAATCGGCCTGCAGGCCACTTTTCATTGAGGTCATGAGGGAAGAGGCAAGGGTCAGACAACGTATATAACAGAGATACAGTTTACGTCTTTAAAAGTCCTATGAGTCTTATAAGTCTATATATACAATTTCACATACATGGTAAAAAATACATAATAGCGAAATACATGATTCGAGTCCGTTCGTTTCGGTCATTTCCGTTACTATAAGAGTCAGAGTTGGGGCTGTGTGTATGTCTGGTGGTGGACTGTTCCAGATGTTGCGTCCACGGTAGGCGATGACTCTTCTGAAGGTTTCTCGCTGGGGTTTTGAGACAGCAAGTTGATTGCTTGTGCTTTGCCTGGTTGTTCTGGTGCTTTGGTCACGGCAGTAGACAAACATTTGGCGCATGTAGGGTGGGAGTTCGTGTTATTCGGCTTTGTAGGGAAATGCTCGCGGTAAAAGTCACAAGACTACATTAGGTTTGAGGGAATCAGTACATGTCTGTATAATTTAAGTATGGTGTTGAAAATACCCATGTCCTGATGTCTTTCAATTCTACATTGTTGACATTACAGGAAACGCAACATTTTTCCTTAGGCCTGATCGGTAGAAAAATTGTCATTATGTAATTACATCATATCATTTTATCATGTTATCATTATAACATATTAAGAACATAGAGTCCATTCCAAGACACCATGCGGATGTTTGTTGCCATTGTTTAGAAGTGATTTTAAAGTTTTGTAATTATATGTCTAGGACATTTGATACTTCAGAAATGTTTTTAACACTGTTTCAACTTTATAAATATTTCCCTGGTCCTGTAAAACTTTGGAAATATTCATGGTGTGGAATTTGATACTTCTAATGGTTTCTAGATAATGATAACAGCATTCTACCATTATTTACCATTTTCTACCATTATTTTGTAAATGGTTCGGTGGGCTTGGAAGATAGCAATTCACACATCCTTGCAAAGTATGGTTGGGTGCCATGCAACAATGGCCCACCACAAAGGATCCACCAGTACCCAGCAGTGAAATCTAAAAATATACAGATGCAACAACAGGGCTTACTTTTATGGGGGCAATAAACTAATTTTACCATTTGGCTAGGTTTACCATTTTTTGTAAATATTTGTGAATGTGAAATAATCACAGAGAGGTTTCACAATTATTCTAAATAAAGATATTTTTGTACAGTTACTTTCAAAATGTTTCTAAAATATTCAAAGAAATTCAAATAAATAAGTATTTTCTTAGTCAATTTTTTGAAAATGATTTAATTATTGTGGCAGGGATATTCTTTTATTCAAAATAATTCAGACTAATTATAAATGTCGCCTAAAAACCCTCATGGTGTCTTGGAATGGACTCTATCCTTACCATATCATTTCTATATTATTTTATTATTATTTCTACATTTCGAAATTAATTTAAACACAAAGTTCCCCACTTACTCAGAAGCTATTAGTTTTTTAAAGGCCTGAAAATCTATCATTTTTAAACGTGTACACCAGAAAATGACAACTTTACCTAACAAGAGTTCAGAGACCTCTTACCTCCATGAAATATTCTGATTATGAAAATGACTTGCACATCTGCATGATTTATGCTTTGTTATGTACACCTTTAACTAACTTACACAGGTCACAATGTTGACAATCCAATCATTTACTACCTGTACTTAGATTAATTAGGAAACTTTCACATTAATTTTATGCAATATTATGCAAATTGGGGACTTATTTGCATAAATGGTATCTGCTAATCCTCCACCTACCACAAACTACATATGTTACAGGTATTTGAGTCCTATAATGGAAAACACTGTACATATATTTTTTCTCATTAATTATGCAGATTAAGTCCACATTTACATAATTTGCACCTCATTATGTACATCTCTGCCAAAGATACCTGCAAGCTAAATATCATGGAAATCCATCATTCCTATACTCCGTTATGCTCATTGAGGAAGATTTTGACAAAATTGCCCCTTCAGTTCCAGAGCAAGCCGCAAAAGAGGCCCAAACATACATCAATCCTTCCTTACATTACAAGCTATCTGCCAACAACAATAAGACTATAGCATGTCCAGGTTAAAAGATACAAAAATCAAAGTTCTGCTGAAGTACCAAGGTCACACACCAGGGGGCGCAAAATCGGGGACCCTGACCTTCATCTTTCTAACACCTACCCACATATCATTACAATCATTACAATCTATCCAGAGGTTCTAGAGTTATCGTGACCACAAATATCCGGAAACACAAACACACACACACACAGAGACACAAAGACACACAAACACAGACAGACACGCCAAAAACTATACCTCCATTTGTCATGGAGGTAAGAAAAATAATCAAATTTTTTCACATCTGTAAAAATTTGAGTAAATCCGACTTTTGTGTTGGAAATTACAGTTCAACGTATTAAAAAGCATTCAAATCCTTACTTTAAACCCTCTTGTTTTCTAACAGACCGCACGTATGCAGTTGAAGCAAGTGGCCTTGGAGCCGTCTGTAGCTTCATCCGTTCCCATAGGAGCTGTATGACCGCCGGCATTGCCGTGCTGCTTAGCTTGATCGCTGTTGGACTCACCCCCCTGGCTTTCATCAATAAAGAGGTAAACACTTTTGTAAATCGAATTGCCGACTGTTTGCCGAAGCTATTTCTTTTTTGGTCCCTCTCAAAAGTCAATCAATACACCTTTCCTCATTTTATTTTTTTTAAATCGGTGTTCTGTATTTCTGACAAATGTTTAAAGGAAATATCTGAACTGTCCACCACTGTTGACGCCTTGAAGCGCGACCGACAATACGACATGTCCACCGCTGTTGATGCCTTGAAGCGTGTCCGAGATGACGTGCGCCGACTGTCCACTACTGTTGACGCCCTGAAATGCGACCAAGATGCCATGTCTACCACTACTGTTGACGCCTTGAAGCGCGACCAAGACGACATGCGCCAACTGTCCACCACTGTTGACGCCTTGAAGCGAAACCAAGACGACATGTCTACCACTGTTGACGCCTTGAAGCGCGACCAAGACAACATGCGCCAACTGTCCACCACTGTTGACGCCTTGAAGCGAAACCAAGACGACATGTCTACCACTGTTGACGCCTTGAAGCGCGACCAAGACAATATGCGCCAACTGTCCACCACTGTTGACGCCTTGAAACGCGTCCAAGACGACATGCGCCAACTGTACACCACTGTTGACGCCTTGAAGCGCGACCAAGATGACATGCGCGTTTCAATCGACAAGGAGCGAAGCCAAATTCCCGCCTTGGAGCAGCGTCTTTATGAGATGAGTAAGACGCCAGGTAGTTTGTTTTGTAGCTGTTGAATTTACTAATTGTGATGACAACGCCGTTAGCGTAATTGTAGGAAAGCTCTTTACCATTACTCCATTGGCATTGAATGATACTATTACATCATCAACTTCATCATGATACTACCTACCTTATCCTGTGCCTGCAGGATTGTTTGCATTGATGCCTAAAGTACATGTTATTGCATCGTTATGATATTATGTCCTTCATCAATAATGTCTCTACATGTGCACATATGCATGTCGTCATGTTGAACGTTCTGCAACTCATATCATTGGCTACTTTTGCTGCTTTTGAATAAAACCACACATTCTAATGGGAGACATGGTATTCTGATGAAGTAAATGTAATAATGTAAAATTGGAACATTTCTCATCTTTCACTAAGCGTGTTGCTGACTCGCTGTTTTGCAGCATCTTGTACTAAAGGTTACACAGTGTTCCGTGGAATCTGCTACAAGGCGTTCAACACACGTCAAACCTTCAGCGGAGCGGCCGCGGCCTGTGTTGAAGACGGTGGCACCCTCGCCATGCCCCGAGACGCTGGGATCAACGCCTTGTTGATCTCCTTGTACAAGTCCGTGAACGGCAATGATAACTTCTGGTTCGGCCTGCACGATCAGCGCGAAGAGGGGACCTCTGAGTGGGTGGATGGTTCTGCACTTGGGCTGTACAACTCCTGGTATCCGGGAGAGCCCAACAACATGGGGGGCCACGAAGACTGCGTTCTTTACCTACAATCCCATAAAGACAAGTGGAACGACTGCAGATGCGACTGGCCGGCTTACTTCATATGCCAGGCTGTCCCAGGTATTCCTTGTAACCGTCCAATTTCCTGAAATTATTCTATTTGATAAACAAGGCACAGCCAAAGTATCCATTAGCACACTAAACCATCATTACTCTAGTAATAGACCATGTCGAAACACATCATACCTCATCTTCTCCTTGCTACGTTTATGGAGGATTTATAGACATCCAGACAAACAATATTCAAATTCATTTCAATCTCTACAACTGGATGTAGAAACGGCAATTTTCTCTGGGACGTTTCGAGTGAAATACACGATCCTTACATGTTCACCTGTTTTTATTTCTTGTTACCTGTACTTGTATTGAATTGTAGTTCAGCCAGTTCATTCTAGTAACTCTAAGGAAGAGTGATGGATGTCACTCGAAGCGTCCGAAAGTAAACACTAGTATCTGTTTTTATCCAGTTGTATTCGAACTAATCCCTGCTAATCCTGCTCATTTTTTCCAGGACGTCCGTAGGCGACAGGCGGAACTCTCACCACTACTGTACAGCGGTTTTCCAACCATCCGCAGTAAAACTAACCAGTAAAACATACGTTGTGTGTAGACATGTAGCAATTGGTCCAAATAGATCGTTGTTTTCTGAATATTCTTAAAAGCTATATGAGAACCACACATACGAAATAGCGAATGGTGTTCTAAAGAATAATGGTAGGCACGTCTCAGTTTTTACACAAAGAAAATCTTGCACGTAGCCATTAGATTTTTTTTCAGGGGAAAGCGCCTAGTTTGGCCGTACAAAATCCATTGCTTTTTTTTAGCATTATTTGCAAAATGCTGAACAGACATGTCGACAGTACAGAGAGAATATGTGAAGCACAAATTCAATAAAGATGATAAGCAACATCACTGTCTTCACAATAGACAGACTTTCTTTTGTTGTAGCCTGAAAACCATGGTATTTATTGATGGAATTTCCTTTGTATTGCTTGAACCAAGTAATAGAGATTTTCTTGCTGTTCTCCAAAGTTTGTAGACTGTGCTCATTTGAGCCTGGACCACTGAAGCCGCCACATTGGTGAAACCGGTCGGTGTAAAACTGAATAAAAGTTGTAAACGGGAACTCTGCGGCTCCAGTTGTCTTACTGAGGGGTGACTGTGGTGAGAAAGATTCCGTTAGCATGAGGCCCAGTCTGCTCCGTGTATAGTGCAAGCTATATCCGCGAGGTAACCTATTTCCGTTGTTTTTCAAAACAGGGTATTTAGGAATATCAAGTCATCGGACCGTAATTTCAATTGTAAAAACATAGCACCGTTCGTCGACTTGATATCCATGAATACCATGGATTTTTAAGAACAACGGATATAGATTACCCCACGAATAAAGGTTAACTAGCGTTACTAGTTATCCAACCTTTGTGCAGTACCCATTGAAACCACATGAAGTATGAAGGTGCGACGCGTATGGAGTGTTTGCGGTTGAGCTGAATGTGAGTTAGAATAGTAGTTATGACCAGCATAAGTCGAGAATGCCTAGATGGATTGTCCTGATATTTAGTAAGTGGGTAGGTCTTGATGAGACCTAGAAACGATTAGATTTTGGGCTCCCTTGCGGCTTGTTGTGGTACTGCATTGGAACTTCCGGGTTTTATATCTCGAGTTCTGGACATGCTGTAACACGCGATAGAGAACAACTGGTCGGGGGATTATTTACGCAAGTTTTGAGGTTCTAGTTCTCGTTCGTAATCCGCAAATCTGGTAGAAATATCACGCGAATGGGGTACGTGTAGCCTGGATGGAGGGATGTGGATATGGTAGTAAAGTAACGTAACTACATCTATTTACGACTTAGCTACGTAGGGTTATGTAGTGTAACTACAAGCTTGTTTGGCCCAGAACCCAGAGGTCCTGGGTTCGAATCCTGCCATAGCTACCGATTCTGTGCCCTTGGGAAAGGCACTTTACACAACTTTCCCAAGCCGACATTGGAGGCCCTAATTTGCATGTGGTATATGTTAGAATATCTAACATAACATCTTTCAAATGTTGCAAGAATGAAATTCCAATCATTCACCACTACGGAATTATTGGATTATTTTATTATCAATTATGCCAATCAAGTCCTGATCTGAACAATGATAGCTATCAGTTCTGGCCCCCAAATGCCTATAGACATCGATGACCTATTCTACAATACCGAGAACATAGGGGTGATTACTTATACAGACAACTAAGGTGAGAAAACAACGAGCATATATCATCCCGCAGCTACAAGCGGACGACATGCTAAACTACATACAGATGCAGCAAAGTTAAAGGGGCATTCCACTCCACACGGGAGTGTTATTTTCCGATAGATCAATTTTAGGAAGTGATAACTGCATACTACTTCACATTATACGATAAAGTACCCAGTTGCTCCACGTGCCTCAAAAGCATTCAGTCTTCTACCAAACTCCCAGAGTACCCTCTAATTGAATTAATCCTATGGCTGAATACAATGCAAAACTTTTAGGTGCGGTTACAAAACTTATTTCAGGTTCTCTAAGAAATCTCGTCTTGTTCTTGTATTCTTTGCTATCTTATGAGCAATTTGCTTTCTCGGTGTGCTCAGCGAACCTCATTTATTCCGAAAATATGCACGATAGACAAAGTGTTTATGCGTATAGGGAATGCATGGGAAGGGTCTGCATGGGTTTATTGAGTGTCATATTGTTTTACAAAACACACATTGCTCAATTCATCCCAAGGTGAATTCGGCTGATTATGTATTCATTGACACATTATCTATTGGAAAACAAACTCCCTTCTGGAGTGCAATGCCCCTTTAAGGGAACATAGAGATACAGCTGCGAACAGTAACCCAACCAACGTTAATATTCCTTCAGAAGGCGATAATCCTTTCCGGTGCAACAGAGAATCAAAACGTAGCTACTGACTTGCAATGACACGCAAATGATCATGGTGGCGATACATAAAGGTGCATGCATAGTTCAGTTCTACAAAAACATTTGCAGTGGGTGCCTGATACATTTCGCTTGAATACACTTCTTCTGTTGCAATTTTATTAAAGGCAACCTAAGCAATATTAGCCCCTCAGCCAGCGTTGTAGAACTTCAATTATCAAAGTCAAATTTGGGGGCATTTTCTACGTAATTAAGTTGGAGTAACTCTATTCCATTTCATACCAACATTCAAGGACCAAATATTTGATGCTGTACTGGCGTGAGGACGCCGTGAAGTCTAATTGTTTTGTGTTACAATAATTAGGGAATCCTAGCGCGGCTTGCTTCTGCGGTGTTTTTAACGGCTCAAAGTATGAAAGAATCCTGTAAATGTGGGAAATATAGTGCAGTAAATATCAAATTCATACAGATCGCCTTATCCAGATTATTTCCACTTTTAACGTTCTAATATTGCTTAGATTGCCTTTAACTACTGTTACATTATGAGCGGGCGATGCAAATTATTAGTTATTCAAAGTCAAATGTGATGCCGGTCCCAGCAAACTTTTCCTCATACCAGGTGTCAAAGGCTTTACTCTGCTCAGGTGTAAAAATGTTCTTCCAGTCTCCAATGATGCCTGTGAGGGGAGCCAAAAATATACAAAACAACATCTTAGCGAAAATGCAAATGTTTCTCATGTAGCCTTTGTCGGGCTACTTGCACACTGAACTATACCATAAGGTTCGCCCTATAGAATTGTGTGCGTGTAAACAGGTGTTACAATCTCAAACCTGTAATTTATTCATATAGTAAGGTTCTTTAGGCACAACCAGGTAGTACTTACTTCCAACGTTTCGATGTCTATCAGACACCATCATCAGGGTAGCGTAACTGGAAACTACTTCTTGCTGCTACTTATAGCCGATGTAGGTGGCGCTGCAGCAGCAAGAATGCCGTCCCAAACGTGGCTCAGCTTGTATCCCCCCCCTCGTCTCTGTTCATAACTGGCGCTGAAGTTTCCAGTCATTCTACCCTGATGATGGTTTCTGATCGCCATCCAAAAGTTGGAAGAAAGTACTGCCTGGTTGTGCCTAAAGAACCTTACTATATGAAGAATTGCCAACCTGATGAAGTTATTTACGTCAGACCTGTAATTAACTGTTCGTATCTATACAGCTAATATGCTGTATGCAGCTCTACGCTCTAATTGGTTCACGGCAGTTCTAAGTTTTGATTGGTTTCTGACAGAAGAAGGTAGAAAGAAATCGTGGAAAACATGATGAAGGATGCCTCCAATGAATTCTACGGATATTATTTCTATTAAGTTTTAGGATAACTTTTTCAGATATTTATGTTTGAAATTAACAGTAAATAAATAATTTTCGTATCAAAAAGTTTTTAAACTCTCATATTTCCAAAAATATTGCAGTCGACCACCGTCAGTCTGTATACCCCGTTTTTGAAATAACGGATATAGGTTATCCCGCAGATACGAGGGCGGTTCAAAAAGTAATGCCACTGGTTTTGTAACACGCTCATTTTTTCATCGAATGAGTTGAAATTTGGCACAAAGGTACAAAGATATATCATCTTGAGATTGAAATATCTCAATTTGTTGTTAATATTTTTATGAGTGACTGAGTTGAGTTCAAGATGACCACACCCTTGTTATCCCGTCGGAAGAAATTAGAGGGTCCATTAACGTGCGATTTGTAATGTCCCTGAATCACTTGTAGCTGTTGTAAGAAACTAAAACTACACATGTGTCAAGTTGCATTTCTCTATTAGCCACATGCTTATTTTCATCTTTTAAATCCAATCAATTACTATTTTTTTCGTTCCTGGTGTGAAGTAAGGTCGTCAGGGTCGTAAATTAGCGGTGGATTACGGGTGGGATGCTTAAAGTTTCCATAACCGACTTTTTTTATTAACTGAAAAAAATAAAACTTTACACACTTCTTGATCTTGAAACAGTTAATAATTGTGCCAAGTTTCGCATCTGTTGGCTAATGGACAAGTAGTCTACAAAAACTTTTATTCAACAAATCACATATTTGGCTATTAATCAAACTGTCTGAAATATAGCAACTCGCTCCATTCTAGTGGCTGTAAAAGATTAACCATTACGAGTTCAAACATGAAATTTATAATGTAAGCTAAAGAGACATTTGTTATTATACAGGTGAAATTTCAGATTCCTACAATAGTTTTAAAATGGTAAGATCTAGAGAAACTGATCTCCCGACAAGCTTTTAAGGGTGTGGTCATATCAAATTCATCTTAGTTGCTCATAAAAATCTAAACCTCAAATCGAGATATTTCAATCTCAAGAGGATATAGTCTTGTACATTTGTTCCAAATTTGAACTCATTCCATAAATAAACGAGCCTGTTATAAAACCAGTAGCATTACTTTTTGAACCGCCCTCGTAAAGGTGAACTAGAGTTACCTTTCCTGGCTACGGCCTGTCTCTCGGCCAACTTGGAGTTGTCCAGGTCTGGCTTCATGTTGGTGAAAGTACTGGCCTCCGCGATGCCTTTTATGGTCGATTCATCCAGATCAACCTCCAGAAATGCCACAATGTTCTTCACAGCACTCAACAGATCCTACAAATTTAAATAAAATAGAATCATCAGCTTAAGCTTTGGAATGGGGGAGGGGGTGTAGCTACAATGACTAACTCAGTGGTCAAGACGATTACTAGTAGATTCTAGAGTGATTCCTTGCGATCTAGCCCCGCTTGTAATCTCGGCGCAATTCAGCCCCTGGTTGTCAAGAAAGAGTGGTCGGCCCACCCAATAACAATACAAACAAGAGGCCCAAACATCTTCTTTACATCACAAGCTATCTTCCACCAAAAAAATCAAGACCATAGCATGTCCAGGTCAAAAGATGCAAAAAACTGAAGTCCTGCTGCAGTACCAAGGTCACATACCAGGGGGCCCAAAATTGACCTTGACCTACATACCAAATATCACCGTAGTCCATCAAGAGGTTCTCAGGTAATGTTGACCACAAATAGCCGGAAACACAAACACACACACGAACACACAGACACAGATAGACACACCAAAAACTACACCTCCATTTTTATGGAGGTAATAATGACATGTACCTTCTTCATGTCCTCATACTTAAGGAAGAGAAAGTGGGGGTCGTCACGCATCTGCCACCAGCCCAAGATGTGTTCGTCAAATGGTCCAAATGGCACTAGAAACAATCGTAATGCACATGTAAGGTATATGCAGAATCACACCGATATAGTTCTAGCAAAAAAAGAGATTTAGTTGAAGTAAGACGGAAACAATCATACCAAAGAACAAAAATAAAATATCCGTCGTTCTTTTGTACAGTTATTCTCCTTGAAAAATTTTAAGGAAAACGCCCATGCATTTCCAGAGTAAGCTGCTAAAGGGACTAAACAGACACCACATGCACAACTTAATACATCAATCTGCCAACAAGAAATCAAACCAAAGCACGTCGACGTCCAGGTCAAAAGATACAAAAAACGTCAGTTCTGCTGCAGTACCAAGGTCACATAACAAGGAGGACCTTCGTCTTCCCAAAACCTACCCACAAACCAAATATCATCGTAATCACTCCAGAGGTTCTAGAGTTATGCTGGCGACAAAAATCCTGAACAGATAAACAGACAGACACACTCAAAACTATATCTCAATGTTTCATGGAGATAATAATGTTGACCTGTCATAATATCTCTAGGGAATACAAAAAACGTGTTCTGTATAACAAGTTACCTTTTCTGGTGAAATTACGGGCAAACTCTTCCCATGAAACGTTGTCTGTCACACCCTTCAACTTTATTAGCTTGTTGTGGAAATGATAGAGTGAGACAGCCGTGTCCTTCGGATTCCTCATTGGCACCAAAACTTTCACCTTAAACCATACGTTAAAGAAATAAGATATAATCAATCAATCAAACAATCAACTAATAACCTTTATTCAACCTGTAAACCTTGACCACTCTTCCCAAATGTCCAGTGGGGGAAGGGGTTAACGAGAACTCAGAAAATAAATAACTTATCACAAAAATCAATAAACAAATACCTATAGAGCAATGACAATGGTAGATTATACAATATCACAAATCGTCCGAAAACTGTCAACATTGATACAATATTTGTTTAATTTTTTTGTCGAAAGTATTGCAACACTTTAAAAAAATATTGCAGTTAGAAACCATCGTCCGTCGACTCAAAAACAGCGGGAATATGTTTTCCTGCGGATATCTAAATATCTGAACAAGCGTTAGTCATAAATGTTCTACATCTGTTCAAATAAGACCGGAGTGCATGTATGTACAAAGAGCACTGGAAGGAAAGCTTTTATTGACAGGAAACACAGGAAAGGGTTTGAATCAGCAAACTTCCAATCCAAGAATAGATGCAAGGTGTCAACGGCAAGATGCAGAGTGTTCCACTTAGGCCATATCAAGTAAATTTCATGGATGACATCCTCTGCAGACTCAAATCTAATGTGAGAGGGCGACAACAACAAAAAATAGCTATATTTTCTCAAACTAGACTCTATAAACGTTGTAAAAAGTACTGGCATGAAAGCGAAAAAAAACACGGTATCACAGACAACAAGTTGCTTATTTATGTAATCAAGAGATGGGCAAAAAGTGGCACTAGTGTCGGGTAGATTAGTATCATTCACCAAGTTGACAACAGTTTTCTTTCACCCATTTTGATTTTATTGCCCTTTCCCATTAAATTTTGAGTCCGGACGGGATATTATCCATAATATTTACTTGCTGAGGCCTGATGTACCTTATTCTGGGGCTTTGATATCCCTTTTGGTGCCAAGTGAATAGGCAGGTGGGTTATCACAAGGCGAGGGGAGGGCATGTCCGCGAGCATGAGGTACCCTGGCCGTGTGCCTGTCAGTAACTTGATCTCCATAGGCCCTGGACTAATCAGGCTGTCTGCACTGCTGTCTGTTTTTCCTGCAGCTCGCAGGATCTTAGCTACAATCTCAAACAGCCAGTTTGTCCCTTGGAAGAGTGAAAAAGAGGGAATCGGTGAATCCGATTGAACAAGACCGTAACAATACGCTCATAACATTCCTCGTCAACATTAACACATCCCTTCCCATCATACACTCCAGTTGGAAAAAATGGCGGCTCCCATTGGGAAAAAATGGCGGCTGCCATGGGAAAAAATGGCGGCTCCCTACGACTCAAGCAAAACCAATACAGGTTTTACTATCGCAAACCTGTAAATTTAATGATGTGCGCAGGTACCTGTCTTTGGAAAACTTGCCACGACAATGTCGTCGTCTCGAACCTGGAAGCTGGGTAGAGCATCCAATGTTTCCTTGGTAACACCAGGAGGGAAACAAAACCCTTTGTACTCCCAGAGCATCTTCTCCATACTCATCGTGCTCGAGCTCTGTAGAGCCAACAAATATATCCAAGTCAATAAGCCTCAATTAGGGGTGGGTAGCGGTACGGTGTACCTGTACAAAACCGTTTTTTTTTTCAGTAGGACCGGCTAAGAAAAACTGGACCTGAAAAATTCGGTAGACCGGATGTTGGACCTATTGGAAAATGAACATATTATATAATTAGGCATTCACACATTTCAGGGCCTACCGGTCGAGGAAAATAACAAGAGCGACGTAGAGTAGAGCCTATGGTCATTTCTACCAAGTTGTACAGTCAATAGTACAAATGTAGTTAGCCTTGTAGGATTTCAAAACGCCAGTGGGAGTCGAATACTCCACAAAACAGATTTCTTTGTAATGAAATGGACCATTGTGTTGAATATCGTCCATTTTCAAGTTTTCACATACTGAATCAGGTCCAGAGGTTCAGGTTCGGACCTGGACCTGATCCTCTGGACCTGAACCGGACCTGGACCTGAATTTTCTGTGCCGGTACCCACCCCTAGCCTAAATTCTAGAAAATGCACAGAACAGCGGTCACCTAGTTACGACATAGCAAATGTATGAAACATTTTCTACAGCGTACAAGGCTTGTGTTTACCTATACTTTGACTGCGGATGGCTACCAGCTATACCAGTATCTTCAATTTGTATATCCAAACCTGTCAGTTCAGAGAGCATACACATACCTCTTGCTCGCAAGGTCTACCACTGAAACTGAACCACTTGCAAGTTCTACCGCTGAACCGTTGCTGCCTGCCCCCTTTTTGTCTGCGCCGTATGACAGTACGTAAGGTCAATCTTATATCTATAATTAGTCAGTTATTTTTCTCCAGGTAGCGAATTTACTTAACGGTCGTTGGCATTCAAAAGGGCATGGTTAAAGTAAACAAATTAGAGATTACCCACCCCTTGCAAGTACGTGCAATTTGTCCGTACGTTTTTTTTTGGGGGGGGGGGCACGTCTGCCACGTATTTCTGAAAACGTTCAGGCTGTACAGGGCAGGCGCGTCGCCCGTACTGGCACGTACGGGGGGGGGGGGGGGCGAATCCATAGCCCGATGGCAAACAAAGTTTTGCCTGAACGTAAAGTTCTACGGCGTGTGTGCGTGTTCCAAAATCCGTCGGATTTCATACGAATTCGTATGGAGGCGGTACTTCATACCACTGCAAGTTACGGATCCCAAAAGATTGCCCACGTTTCGGCACGTAGACAGCACGTATTTGCACGTACGGCGGCTTGTGCCCTTAGCTTAGCATTTACTTGCTATGGCCTAATAGACAAAGCCATACACCTCCTGTAACTAATAATATCGTTCTGATAAATGAAAAGGCAGAGATCAAACACTTATGAAACTTTTATTAGAATGATATGTGGAATGTTTCCACTCCATGTTTTGAACATTAACATGAACAGCACATTAAAGGTACTACCATAAGCATGTTACCATTCCGGTCAGGAATGGTACAAGAGCGTTTTTTGGCACCTTTAGCTTGAACTGCTATAGTTTGATCCTGAAGAAGAGGGGGAGTCTATGCCATGAACCATGGTGGCCAGCTACTCTACCAAACTCACCACCGACCAGAGATGTTGTAATGTCTGTCGGTCAGGACTTGTGGTAATTCTCGCAGAGCAAAAGGAGGTGCTATTTCGTAGCGCAGGGTTGGACAAGTCCACTAGTCCGATTGTCCATGGCAGGTGAAGAACATCGATATCATACAATGTCCTTGGGCAAGTGAAAGTGCTGATCGGGCAAGGACCGTCAGTTATAAGAGATATAATGTCCTTGCTGGAAGTGAAAAAAAGTCCATTAATTTTCGGGCAAGTGAAAATTTGGTTCGGACAAGTAAACGTTTTATGTACGTTCAGGTGAATATTAGAAAACTTGTCCAACCCTGCGTTGTCATTCGTCTATGGGAGTCGGGACTCGTGGAAAATGCACACTCGCCCATGTGCAATACTCGCTATCAATGCCATTTGTTTCCTTGGCAGATGAAGTACCGTGCAATGCACTGAGTACACTCTATAATTTACTCAAACGTTACACAGTTACTATGAGCTGAACTTAGATCATGACCGTTAACGTTTTGAAACCAGGTCTCCGAGCTAAAATATAGTATAGGATCGTATAGTGCTACCCGTTCGTTTTGTGCTCGTGGCACTGCGGGAGAACCTATGCTTCAAGTACACTGTGTTAACGTGTGGATAGTGACATCGCAGCCGCCATATTGGTGGGTAAAAACTGTAGCTACACATGCAACTTCATAGTTGCCTGGCAACTTCTAACCATGCAACATGGCGGACGATGATTACGTCATGGGTCACGTGAGTACAAACACCCTGTTCGATATCGGGTGTATCGGGTGTATTTCGCAGCCAGTAGATACCAAAAGTGTGAGTAATGAGGCTGTTTTCAATGGAAATGTCTCTTAACATTTTCTTGGTAAGCATGAGACAGGGCAAAATGGCCAAGGTCGCATAGACGCCTGTGCCTATGGTCTATTTTCAGCGTTTTAGCATATATTCTAGACTTGTAGAAGCCATTTTGTTGGAAACTGTAAGAGAACTGTAAAATGATGTAAACTGTACATTGTAAATGATGTCAACTGTATATACTATGTAGGCTGATTTGAGCATTCATGAATAATCATATGCAAAACAAACAAACAAACAAAGATGAGACATTGCATGGTGCAGCCTTTCAGTAAATAAAAAATAAAAGATATTAGTGTATTCTAGGCCCATGTAAATGCCTAATTTGAAGGGGTCAGTCCCTAAATTGACGTCTTCAGAAACCAAGATTTTTGAGATGGCGAAATTTTTAATCAGACTTTCTGGACACTTGAAGCAGTGGGTTGCTGTGTGAGGTGAGTTGGTTTGACCTGAAATGTTCGCGGATGAGATTATAGTGAATGAATTTTATTGCTAACAATCGCACAAGGTACAATGTATGGCAACTAATAGCTATATAGACAATAGTACTAAGAGGCAACATACAGAACAACAAAATATTATCGATAACAGTACAGTTATGTATGAGTGATCTGGTGTTGCATTTGGAATACAGCATAAAGAAACTGACCTACGTAGACGAAAATATGAGTTGAACATGATAGCAGTACAGTATATGGAAAATATCGTTCTGTGTACCAGTAAGAGAGATGTGTGTTTTGGTTTTAATATTCTTGAACAATGCTTCTCTCGCTTTACTGTAGGTAGGACATTTCATAACAAAGTGGAATTCATCTTCTATATTTTCATGACATGTAGGACACAGTCTCTGATATATAACACCCGGAACTTGCCTATTTTTACCTTGGCGACATAATTGTTCTGTGCCCTCAAGGTTTTCGATCGAAGAAAAACGAGCCAAGTGTACTATTATAAACAAGCATTTACATGTAGTTTATTAGCCTTACAGCATGGGACACATGAAAGAAAAGAGATATACCGTATGGTTTAGAGTTCCTCGTTGTCTAAGATTACTTCAACATCGATCGCCCGGACAATACTAGTACGGCATATAAACAACATATTGCTTGAGGAACCTATTGAATCACATATACAGTGAGTGTTAATTGTCAGCTCTCTTTGTGACCACTTTCAGCTCCATTCACAAAACACAGAATAAAGTTCTATACTGTGACAACCTCACAATTCAAAGTGTACAAGGACTATCGTGAGTAAACACGGAACAACTTTTACATGAACTAGATCTTCGGTTTTGTTAAAATCCCTTCTTTTTCTTCTCTCTGCATCTCTATCTAATACTAAGGAAGGAATGAAGGAAAAAACAAGCGCAAGCCAAGTACAAGCCCTGTGGCCGCAGTCAGTGTCACTACAGATGACGTCACTGTGGATGAGTCGCCCGCCAGGTACTGCTGCACGTCACACTCGCATCTAGTATTCGCCCCGCTATTGGTCAGGAGTTCTCCATGGTAACAGCCAATAAAGTAGGGGAAGTCCGAGGTCATGTGATACCTGTTGACAAGAAGGTCAGGTATAATGGTTACAACGTGAAAAATAGCTTTTGTGGTGAATGAAAGATGCAAATTTCTACATGGTCACAGCATGTTTACTACAGGTACCAAATAGCAAAACGTATTTGAAGTCCGTCGTCATCAACGGGCACAGGCATTTTTTTTAAATTCTGACCCCCTCCGAGTGCTATTTTGTTTTCTGTCTATAAATGTAGCAGAACACAGTATTGATGCGCGACCAACGAGGTCTATGACGCGGGTATCATAACGTTAAGTCGTACGGATAAACTTCTTGAAGGAGAGGTAGGAAGCCATATTTGACAGGCAGACAAATATAACTTGTTCTGCGTGGTCTTTTGGACTGTATGATTTAGATTGTGAAAGTTTTCAATTTTGTTCATAAATGCGCCCCATTACGCCACTGCCTTTTTAGTGTGAGCCGGCTTCTGTTATATGAAAGCGGCGTTTCAAGTGAGCGTGAGAAGGCGATACGCCAACAGGATTTTTTGTTGTTTTTTTTAACATTTTGTGGCTTGCACCCTGAAGTTCTGAACTCAAACCTATCCGTTTTTGGTATCGCTAAAGCGTACCCTACTATGACGAAGGATAGTGGATTCTATCCGAAACGTCTGACCGTTTCAAAACCATATCCAGTTGCTTGAGTAACTATTTTTGGCGTATCTTATTACCTGGATGTCTAACCTACATCGACGTACCTACTATATATGTTTCCGCGTCGAAGCCAGTCACCTTTTGGCCCTTAACTATGAAAATCTTCATAGGCCGAAAGCTATGTCCTGCTACCATAAACCAATCTACATTTTCAAGGCTGCAGTACCGTCATGGATTTCTAGTCGGCGCTTCAGTACCACAGCTGCTAATCTTTGTGGTCTACCAGGTTAGAGGTAGCAGAACACAGTATTAGTGGGCGAACCCCGGGGTGTATGACGCGGGTACATAAAATAGTACGGATAAACTTGTTGAAGGAGAGGTAAAAAGCCTTATTTGAGGGGCAGCCAGATATAACCTGTGCTACGTGGTCACGGAAGGTGTCGACTCTGAGACTGCATGGTTTGGATTGTGAAAGTTTTCTATTTTGTGTATAAATGCGCTCCATTACGCAACTGCCTTTCTAGCGTGAGCCGGCTGCAGTTCTGTGACCTCCGCAGAGGGGCATTTCAAAGAGGGCGTGAGAAGACGATACGCCGACAGTATTTTTTTGTTTTTTAATATATTGTGGCTTGTACCTTCAACTCAAACATATCCGATTTTGGTATTCCAAAAGTGCACCCTACTATATTTTTCATTGCGTCGAAGCTAGTCACCTTGAGGCCCTTAACTATAGAAATCCCCATAGGCCGAAAACTGTGTTCTGCTACCTTCAAGACTAGTCTCCAAGTAGACTAGGGATAAGGTAGCCAACCTAAATAAGACATCCAACTGTTCAGGGTATTTTAAACGCACCTAATTCGCATGCGTCTTTGAACCACCAATATGGCGGTGGCCAAAATTTCCGTCATATCACGTGACTGCAAAAACGCTGTACCTGTAAGTTCCGTTGACGGTGATGCCGTGACAGGCGTCCAGGTCGTTGTGTACGTACAGGGTTCCGTCCTCCTTCCGCGGGCCGTAGATGGCGATGCCGTCAAACGCCACCCCCACGATGCCGGAAGCGCCCGAGTCACTCACGGCATTGTCCGGGAGACAGTTCGCCTCGTGGTGGTAGTGGTAGCTGTGGAGGGAAAGAAAATATCTCACTCTAAAAAAATCGAGTCTTTTTTCATTTTTTTCAAATACCCAACTTCATCCCTATTTTCTGAAGATGCCCCTAATATTCATGGTTACAACGAGTTCCATTCTACGGTAGTTTCGGGGAACATTTTGACTTTAACATCTTTTATAAGTTGATAACTCTGGTATATATCATGAAAGCTCATCTGTGATGGTAGCAATCATACTACAATGCTAAACTTTCTTCCAAATACAGGAATATACAAAGACCAAATTTTCAACGACCACTGAGAAAGGCTACAATTTGGACAGTGTATGTATTTGTGTTTGAAAAAAGTTTAGCATTGTACTAAAAAATCTATTTGTATTTTCTACTTTGATGAATCAGAAGTAGCCTAGGCGCCATCCTCCGATTTTTTAGTAAAGAATATAAAAGGTTCCGTTTTTTTTCCACTCAACTTTACCTTTATGAACGCTTTAAAGTATGCTTAAAGATCGGATTTCGTACAGTGTCAGGAGCAAATTCGTGGGAAGGTCCTGTATGTGTGACAGTAGTGGTGCGTACCTAAAGCCCGGACTTGGAATTGGAAAGTAAAAAAAAAAACCTAAATATCCGGAGCCAAGTCCGGACTTGCAAAAAGCTATATCTGTCAATTATATTCCCTTTTTTGTTCTAAAGCATCTAAGACCTTCAATAGACAGTAAAATTTGCCCTGCAAAAAGACAAAAACATTTCGTGTTTTACACTAGCTGTATATAATTTGCATGTATTTTTCACATTGCATTTCAATTCATGCTAACATGCAATTTTATATGCACCATCCCCTCAAAAAAGATAACTTTCTAGCGCACATAATATGCAATGACGGGTTCAGGTAAAGTCCGGACCTGAACCTGAACTGCTGGACCTGAATCCGGACCTGAAACTGAATATGAGTTTAGGTACGCACCACTATGTGACAACAACTTGTTTGACTTACTCTCCCCGTTCGGCGGGGTGTCCGTCGCAGGCGTCCAACACTTCGTTCTCCACAGCGTCCTGGCACTCGCGGTTGAAGGGGTTGTAGATCGGGACGCCGTTCACGGCCATGCCGATAGGACCCATACCCAGGCAACCGGGGGTGGACGCCGTGGTGGGTGTCACTGGGATACGGAATGTGTGACTCTGGGGTGGGGGTTAGAAAAAAATCATAAAACAAGCGTTCGGTATACTAAAATAGTAGTGTAAGTTCACTTATGTTCGCGAGATTTTTCTGTTCGCGATATTTGCTACTGACCCTCTCTTCGCGAACATGTTTTATTGTATAATCTTTCACTAGGTGAAAATCCGCCATTTCGAAAAGTACAGTCAAACCTGCCCGAGTGACCACCTCTTCTCAGCGACCACCTGGCCATTTCGACCGCTTTTTCTCGGTCCCGAATTTTTTTCCCATTGACGTAAGCATTAAGCGACCTTTTCTCAACGACCACCTGGCCAACGCGACCGTGACCGGCCCAAATTGGGACCCATAACGACCGCATCATTTTCAAAATTGAGGTTTTCATCGATTGTTGATGATAACTAGCGCGATTTTGTGCCGAAATCGGCCAGTTTGCGTCGGAATTTGACTGCCATACGATGTTATGTTTACAGATGGCGGCGGTCAATGGGTGGGTCAATGGGGCGGTCTGCTGTAATCTGGGAGGAAATTTCGTTGTAAGAAAATCCGAATTTAGTTGTTACAGAAGTTTGTTTTTTTAATCTATATCATCATAAGGTGAACGAATGCTGAAACGTATATGGCCTCAAACTTTTTCAAGAAAGACCTGTGTAGCTCATACCTTTTTAAGAAAGATCTGTGTGGGTGCTTTTGTCCAGCTGTACTGTACATTCACCCGTGGGTAAGTATGCTATAGGGACGTACCGGGCGTCGAATTCGAAAGGTGCACCGTAGTTATTTCAGATACGGCGATCAAGAACACAGCGACGCATAAAGGCTTGTATGGTAACAGAAAGCATCAAAGTTCCCTTACTGTCTAAAACGTTAGTGTACAAATATTGAGCTGTAGAACACTGTACAAAATAAAAGCTCGATAAAAGCTTGGTGTTGTATTGGACATTAAAGACCTCACTTCTTTGCGTGCGTGCATTGTGCTTGCTATTTGCCATTGAACACAGCGGAAACCATTTATACTTTGCATCGGGCATGTTTTGAGTTGATACTCTTCTCAGCGACCACCTGTCCAAATCGACCGTTTTTTTTTCGGTCCCCCGGGTGGTCGACTTGGGCAGGTTTGACTGTAGTAGTTGCCATGGCAACCAGAGATCACGGACCTAACACGCTCCCTTTTTCGTAAGTTTGGGCCATAGCCCAACCACAACACAAAATTGACGAAAATTGATTCTTTTTTTTTAGTCTGGCCAACTTTTCCTGATTTTGCCTGTTTTTTTTTTGTTTGTTTTTTATTTTTTTTTAATTCAATTTTTTTACAGACATCAGCTCTTAGTTCTCTCACCTGTTCTGTGAGATCGTTCGGGTTGCCTGTACCGGGGTACGTCCCCGTAGCGTGGTCTGGGATGCCGTTTGACGTCAGCACCAGAGCGTCGCCGTCCTGGGTGATGGACACCGTCCCCTGCTTCCCCGAGTTGGTCTCGGTATGGGTACGGGCCTGGAAGGCGGCGATCTCTTCCGCCGAGAGACCGAGCACCGTGGCCGGTAGGACGGCTAACAGCAGGGCTGTACAGAACCGCAGCATCATGGTATGACTATAGAGTGCCTAAATCACAAGGAACATCAAAAAGAGATATCGTGTCACTGTGAGATAAAAATGTCCATACACAGCATTGTTAGCAGCGACACCTAGCTGCAGTACACAGTAAACCATAGCCGAGAGGACGGCTAACACAAGGACTGTAGAGAACAACAGCATCACGGTATGGTAGAGAGTACCTATAAACGGGAAATCATAAAGAGATACCGTGTCACTGTGAGATAAAAAAATATGCATACACCGCATTGTTAGCAGCGACACCTAGCTGCAGTACAAAGTAACCCGTGGCCAGGAGGACGACTTAGGCTTAGGTCACATTTCCAAGAGAGGGAAAAGAATGACATAAAAGACATCAAAATACACAAAATGTCAACATAAGATTCAGAGGCATGATTTGTGTATATTTCTAGGTATAAATTCCAATTTTTCGTTTCTTTAAATATCCCGGCCGGGCCCCGGTTTGGAAATGTGACCTTAGCCTAACACAAGTGCTATACAGTATCACAACATTGCGGTAGCTAGAGATTACCTAACAGAAAATCAGAGAGAGACACTGTGTGAGGTATAGTAGCTAGTACATCACAAAATACTCCGTTCCAAGATTAGGCCGTTACCTTTCCAACAAGGTGTGAATTTTTGCGACTCTTTTGTAGAGGCTTCACACTATTGTACTAAGGCCGTGTTGATTTGATTATATGGATGACATCCTCTGGAGATCCAAAAACCGATGCGAGCGTGCGAATAAAAAAAGTTTTTAAAAAGTTTGACGAAGAAAAAAAAGTTGCAAATTATGAAATCTAAGTGGTCTGGAAAGTATGCCAAACAATAGATTCTTCATTTTTGTTCTTTCGCACATCTTTGACCTTGTAATGTTCTATGACATAGGTATACTTTTTTCGATATTCATTTTTTAAATCCCGGCTCATATCTGCTTATTTTGAAGCTGATTTGCACGATTTTAGAGTATGGTTGAAATTTTTTTTCTTGTCTTTGGAAACGGACAAAAATTGATGCACGCGCGGATGTCATCCATATACTAGTAATCAAATCAACATGGCCTAAGTGTGGAACAACGGACGTTAATCTCATTGGGTCACGCGATGCCTTCTTGCGTTTCTGGTAATGCCGGTTCAATTGACCTGAATAATGGGACACAGTCTTCACTTCACAAATGGGGAGGGGGGCGTACTCATGACACCTGTCAGAACACTTGTTGTCTGTGTGAAGTTTTTCAGTCCACCCTCTTTGCGTACCTGGCACTACCATGGCTTCTCAGAGACCTACAGTCCTGTGACCCTCACACTGCTGTTATTAGGAATAGTAAAACGAACAGTATGGAATATCTGTACCATGTACAAATGACACTTACCTGTTGTCTGTATGTGTGACTGAATTTCAATCAACCCTTTTTGTGTTCCTGGCACTATCTTGGCTTCACAATGACCCACAGTCCTGTAACCCTCGTATTCCTGTTATCTAATTTAGGACGCTACTTTCACAACAAACGAATAGGGGGATATCTGTACCATGTACTATTATGACGCATACCTGTGTGACGTTTTTTAAGTCCGCCATGTTTGCGTTCCTGACACTACATTGGCTTTTAAATGGTCCACAATCCTGTGATCCTTACATTCTGTCCTTGGGACACAGATTTTGCTAAAAATGAATAGGGGATATCTGTACCATGTACTGATGACACTTACCTGTTGTATGTGTGACGGTGTTTCAGTCCACCCTTTTTTCGTGTCTGGGGCCACCTCCTCAATGACCCATTGTCCTGTGACCCTATTAACTACGGGGCGCTACTTTCACTAAAAATGAATACGGAGATATCTATACCATGTATTAATGACACGTACCTGTTGTATGTGTGACGATATTTCAGCCCAGCCTTTTTGCGTGCCCAGAGCTACCTTCTCGGTAACCTATAGTCCTGTGACCCTCACATCTCTGTTATTAGAACACAGCTTTACTAAAAACGAACACGGAGATATCTGTACCATGTGCCAATGACACTTACCTATTGTCTGTGTCTGACGATATATCAGCCCAGCCTTTTTGCGTGCCCAGAGCTACCTCCTCAGTGACCCTTAGTCCTGTGACCCTCACACTACTGTTATTAGGACACAGCTGATTTCACTTGAACTAAATACGGGGCTATCCGTACCAGCGACACTTTGTTGAACACCTGTTGTCTGTGTGACGGTATTTGGGTCCACCCTTTTGTTCTATTTGCTTTTGGACAGATGAGGACAATGTGGTACTGCCACTCAAGTTAATAGTAACTTATGTTAACAGTGCCACATACACAGTACAGACAGAAGGTAAAGGTAGTCTTTTATCTCACCGACCGAAGTCAGGTACCCATTTTTACACCTGGGTGAAGTGAGGAAGGTCGTTTAAAGCGCCTTTCCCAGAGGTACAACGTCGGGGGCACGGCGGGTATCGAGCTCGGGACGGTGTTTGGGTCCACTGTTTTTTGCGTACCTGGCACTACCTGCCTCTACCTGCCGACATGACACCAAGGTCAACAGACACAGATCAGTGACGCTAAGGTCACAATGTCACATGCCCTTTTCCGTTAAACGTTACGAGCTATTTTGAAATTTTATGCACTGTTTATTGTACCCCTGTAATGTAACGTTGTTCCAAGTGTTATCGGTTTATGGTTAGTGAAGGGTTATTAAACGTTTCTATTCTACATAGCCCGTTATTTGTTATTCTGAATTCAATGTTAAACGTTATCGAGACGTTCTTCGTGACTTGTAGACCCACGGAGCGAATCATTTGGTGGGCTGACAAAGCGTAACACGATTGGGTTTCAGGCTGCATACGTGCCTGACAAACGTGTGGCACTGTTCAATAAAAGTAATAATAACAGGTAAAGGAAGTCCCATAACCTTTTTGACGCCGTAGGAGCGATGGATCCACTGTGTCCAGAGCACGTTTTTAGAAAGTGGAGCCTATCCCTCTCCTTCCACAGGTTTTTTTTTTTTTACCTCAGGGCCCCAACCGAAGTCGGTAGTGGGGAAAGAAGCTAAGAAATGCACTTTTCTCAGGGATAAAACGTCAGCCAGTAATGCTAGGAATCTAACGCATAACCTTTAGATCTTGTGTCAGCTAGTTTAATCACTCGGCCTATTAACGCCACGTTACTGAATTTTTACATTTCAACAACACGCCCTTCTTACATGACACCTATCGACCGAAAATGACCTTGCCCTCTTTTTTGACGAGTCTGCAACATTTTGCTACAAAACGTACATGTATTCTCACCCACAGAGGTTGTGCACGTTAATATGTATATTGCATATGAAACTTTCACGTTCAAGAAAGTGAGAAGTCAGACATGTGTGATATACTAACGTTACATTTAGTAAGCGTACTAAGACCTACCTGTATATGAAGAAAAAACGTGAGTGTTCTTGTTCACTGCAAGCCGTAGAATGAGCACCTAAGGGGTCCAACAAAAGGATCTACCTATGTGAAGGTCGTTGCATGTGTAACTGACACCACAGGTGTCACGGAGGACCAGTCACCGGCAAGTATGGGGGCGTGGCGTCGCCATGACGACCAAAAAAGATGGCGGTCTCCAGTGCAGAGACAGTACCAGGTAGCACCGTATACATGACAACACGTCACGTGTGGGCCAGACTCATTTACATAATTCTCTGATTTGACATGATTTATTTATCAGACTGTAAGAAGATCTACCGCCAGGGCTGCCACACTAATGCTCTTTAAAAAAGAGCTATCTTTGAACAACCAGAGAAGTATGCCGATGAAAACACTTTTGCCATTGCCATACAAATAAGCTTAAGTATATGAATCAGTTTACAAAAAAAACACAATTGCAACATCTACATTATCATGATTATCATTTATACTGATTTTTTTAATGATAGAAGTGCGGAAATTATCAGGGAAAGTTCTACTGTTCTTTCAAACAAATGTGATATCGTACTGAACCATGGTTACCAAACCCCAGCCCAAACTCAAGTATGTATCGTGCAGAAAGATATTTTTGAGGTTGGGGTATGGTATCCAGGCTAGTTATTTTTAGAAACATACTCTCTCATGATGTCTTTTATTTCAAATGTAGATACGGATGCAATGTGAGATGCCTCATGCTGTCTTTCTAAAATAGTAAAAATAGAAACATACTGATACAAGACACTGTCTCATATTATCTTTTGAAAATACTTTTTTTTATAAAAGTATCTACTCGTAGTATGGAATTCAATCCAATTCCTGAACAATTGTTGTATCATAATTTTTATGCATAATACTATAACATAAGTTCTTTTCTGAAGGCGTAGACTTGTACAGCTACGTTGATAGCAGGGTCCCCTACTCCGGGAAACAAAGCCTTGGAATAGTCTCCCGTGTTGTCCCTGATGTACCCACATCTCCGGTACAGTCTTATCGCTCTCTCGTGGTACTCAGAAGTCGTCAGGACAATCTGGAAAATATTTTTTTTCATTTATTTTTTTATTGAAGAAACACATAAAGGTAAAATAACAGACAAGTAGCGGCCCACTCAAGTTAAGACAACTTATATCGGTGCCGCTATTAAAAGAAAATAAGAGTTACATATGATTGACAAGATGCAGTAAATCTGTACAAATGGAAAACTAGTGTATTGACTGGTAGAAGAATATATTTGAAAATTGAAATTAGAATGAATCGTGCGTGAGGTATGTCGTGCAGCGTATGTCGTCAAATCAACCTACGTTCCAAGAGTTCCAACAACTTCACGAAGCAATAATAGTTCGCTAATGATGTTCCAGAACAAGACTTAGATTTGCTCTCGTGGCAACGCGGCACAAACAAATCACCTACGAACTGGATCGCATCGTTCTTGTGCTTATCCGATATTTCTGGTTGGTTTGTTGTCGAATTTCTGCGTTTTTCCCAGTCTGAAAATGGCACAGTCTACCTGTCCATCTGAGAAAGCATATCTGAAAAAGGACCGCTTGGCCAGGTACGTTAGCAATCTTTGTTTTCATTACGAAGTTGCCGTATTTTTACAGTGATGGAATCTCAACTTATTTCATACTACAGGATCTTGGCAGTGATTCCCGATTACCAACGTTTAAATAAGCTCTGTAGGGTATGCTGGCATTTTCCGTTATGTTGGCTAGTTCTCTTCAGTACATAATGATAATTTTGTCCGACCCGCGGTCAGGCCGGGACCTCGGGTGATACGGA